>JBDPZO010000001.1:9576854-10176854 GCA_039877585.1 Heterodera filipjevi | reverse complement strand
ACCATTTTTGAAAAAAAAATTTTCAGTTTTTTTAAGTCGTGAAAAACGCTCATCTATAGGTTTTCGGGGTCGCTGATCACGATTCCGGCATCCATTTCGACCAATCCCTAATCCCTGACCCGAATTCGAACCAAAAGTCGAAAACTCAAAAATTTAAATTTTTAAACTTAAAATAACTTTAAATACATAGAACTCAGCCAGAAAACGTAATGACTAGAGCCCGGCGGGAGCGGGACGCCCACGGGAAAAGACGGGAATCCCGCTCCCGTTTCCCGCTTTTTGCCAGAACGGAATTTTTTACGGGAGCGGGAAAAAGGCGCGACTCCCGTTCGGGAGTCCCGTCTTTTTTGAACTCCCGACTCCCGCTCCCGCTCCCGTAAATTTTTTTTTACCGGGCTCTAGTAATGACGATTAGTATTGCTCTTTTAAATATTTTTGGCTTCTAAATTGAAATTGAAATTTTTTAATTTTGACTTTTTGTTTGAATTCAAGTCGGGGATTCGGAATTGGTCGAAATGGATGCCGGAATCGTGATCAGCGACCCCGAAAACCTATAGATGAGCGTTTTTCACGACTTAAAAAAACTTAAAAATTTTTTTCAAAAAATGGGGAGATAAACTTTACTATTAACAATTGGCAATTTTTGCCAAGATTTCTTATCAAAATAACCTCAGCTTTACAATTTGTGGTCCCAAAAATTTACACTTTTGAGGAAAATCTGTTAACAACTTCCATCAAATTTTTCAAAATTTTCCGGTGGCGCCTATCGGCACCACCCAACCCCATGCGCTTAAGTTTTTTCTCAAAATCTTTCAAAGTCCTCAAAATGGTCATTTTTTGTGTAAGATTTGTACCAAAATAGATTCAAATTTTGAAAATTTTAGTCTCAAATTTTTAGGACGAAGCGGCAAAAACAGCAGAGAATGTGCGCGAAATTTACCCACTTTCACCGAGACAAATTGAGCAGGGAATAACTGTGGAACAAATTGCCAAGAAAATAGAGGCAATTAACCAGGGAATAACCGTGGAACAAATTGGCCAAAAAATCGAAGCAAAAAGTGTTTATTCATGGCAAAAACAAGTGAAAGAATGGACAACAGGAGAATGGGAAAAAACAAAGAACAGGATGGATGGAAACGATAAATATTTCGACAAATTGTATGACAGCATACTAATGGACCGTCTTGCGCTGTTGTCCAACCACATTCGGGGTGCATCGATAGACAAGGTGCTAACCAAAGGGTGGTCCTGGATTGGTTCGGGAAAAAACCCGGATTACGAATTAAAGGTGATTTCGCCTTTTCCAGGTAAACCAGATACACCGCGAACATCCAAATGTCTAAAGACAATTTCCAGCCAGTGATGGTGTTGCGACTTTTGCGGCCCGACTTTTGCGGTTATGTCCAAAATTGAGTTCAAATTTATGTTGCATTAATCCTAAATTCCTTAAAAAGCTACAATAGAGGCTAATACGTGAATTTTGTTCGAGAATTGCGTTCTTGGAGATTTTTGACAAAAAATCATAAATTAAAAAAAAAACCCAATGAATTACCTAAAGAGCCAAAAATGCAGTTTTTTTCTCCATTATTAATACTTATAGGGCCTTTGGGATTAAGGCATGCAATTTGAAATTGATTATAGGACCTAGGCGGAAATATCTTGGCCGCAAATGTCTTGGCCGGAAAAGTCGTATAACCCCAGTGATATAGCGTTAGAAAAACTTGTGGATTTGTTCGTATCCTTCCTATGCGGAATAGAATGAAATTCATGTTGTTTAGAGTCTCGAGAAAATACACGAAATTCTATTTTTTTAAAAACATACCTAAGAACCTAATTTTGAACGTCTATAATCTTTTTTATTTTTGAATTAATTATAACTAGGGCGCGGATTTATATGCACAAAAAAAAAGCCAAATATGCGCATAAAATATGCTCGAAAAATGTTAAAATATGCATAGAAATCGTAAAATATGCACCAAAATGCCAAATATGCAACCCAATATGTTGTATGCACAAATCCCAAAAATATATAAAAATATGCATGAAAAAAGTCATCGTAGAAGCTTCAAACCAAGTTAAAAATACGTTTTTCGTGCTTATTAGTCCATCGCATATTAGCAAAAAAAGTATGCATTTGCATACAAATCCGCTCCCTAATTATAACGTATTTGGCGTAATGCCAGTTGGTTGATATTTCAGTTAGGGTATTGAGTAAAAAGATTATGGCATTAAGCATCCGACATATATCCCAAAGCATAGCCTTAATAAATATACCAATAAATTCTAAAATTATTTTTGGTGTGACTATTTTGTCTTGACAACAGTTTTTGGGCAAAAGCATACTCTTTTTTACAAGAAAAAATTGAAATACATATCAAAAATATTTATAAATAAAAATATTGTTATTTTTTAGGTTTCTACTGACAGCACGGATGTGATCGAAATTTTAGTGACAACCACAAACATCGAAAAAGATAAGGCTGGAATTAGTAAAATATTTTGTAAAAAATTGGCTAAAGAAAGGGAAGTGGGTGACAATTTCAAACACCTTTTGATACCATTATGCGAAGTCAGACGACAGGAGGTGGTACACAACAAAGAGAATGAAAACATTGACGAAACAACAAAAAGTGTGTTGAAACGATTAGAACAAATCGTAACACGCCCTGACCAGTTAAAAAAATTAACCGAAAATGACATTTTGGTGAATGCACTCGTCACGTTCAGTTATTCCAAGTTGCGCCACATTTTTACACAAATTGCCGAAATTGAAACGAAGGTGGATGGTATTTATCTGAAGGAGGCCAACAAATACTTATTTTTCAAAAAGGAAGCGCATTTTTGGGTAATAAACCTGTAGGGGGGGGGGGTTCCTGACCAATACTTGGGTCAATGGCAATTTGGCCATAATTTTTTTTGTTAGTCAGCCAATTCTTCAAACTTGGTATCAATCAAAAGCTCTATATGTTCCGAAGCCTAGTGCGACGTTTGGGGATTTGACATTTGGGGACCCGACACTTGGGAACCCGACACTTAGGGAACCCGACATTTGGGGACCCGACATTTGGGGATAACCCCGACATTTGGGGATTTCAATTACTCAAAAAAAATCTAATTGTGATAAAAAACTATTAGTTTCAATTTCAGCCCCTAGCAAAGTAACAAGGAAAATCAGAAATAAAAAGATGATCTCGGAATCCTATTGCTTTACGTGATTCGACAACAGGGACATGGAGCTTTTTGAGTGTCCAAAATGATGACTGACCCCGTTGGCCCTTGGGAAAGGCTTTTTTTATAAAATTTTCAAAACTTATGGGGCATTTTTAAGTATTGGGTTTTGTTCTTGTGTTGTGGTTTGTGTGGATCAAAGTCTGCTACCTGCACGTGGCTGAGTCTGGAAACAGAGTTAATTTTTAAAATAAATTTGATTTTTGAAAGTTAATTAACTCTGGCCAAAGCAGGCAAGAGAGTGCATATGCTGAGTTGCATTTTCACTATTAGATTTTTTTTGAGTAATTAAAATTCCCAAATGTCGGGTCCCCAAATGTCGGGGTTATCCCCAAATGTCGGGGTTATCCCCAAATGTCAAATCCCCAAATGTCGAGTAGTTTTTCGAAGCGATGATAAGGCAGAAGCTAAAAGATTAATCATCTCACAAAAAAAGTTATAATTTCAAGAACATTAAAAATTCACAAAAGCAGACTTTTTGTAATTTATAAATTATAACTTTTTTGTGAGATGATTAATCTTTTAGCTTCTGCCTTATCATCGCTTCGAAACATATTGAGTTTTTGAATGATACCAAGTTTGAAGAATTTGGCTGACTAACAAAAAAAATTATGGCCACACCCATTAAAAATTGTACGAGTTGCCTTTGTACGAGTTGCCATGACACGCAATACTTAAGTAATTAGCAAATAATAAAAAAAATTTCTAGGCCCGGACCCGAACTAACTCGAACATAAAGTCGAAAATTTCAATTTTTGTATATTCGATTTTTGAAAATATAATGGTTTTAAAGGCACGAAACCGAAACCAAAAAGGGCACTTAGGTAGTTAGGGTTCGTGCTGAGACGTTAGTTAAATTCCATTCACTATGGGCATTTGTTAAATCCGCCATCTTTTACAAATTTTCCTAACCTAATTTGTCATAACTTTGCCCAAAATTAACCAAATTAAATAATCTTAGTTTCATACGATAGCTCTTGATTGGCTATATTAATCTTCCAAATTTCAAAAAATTTAATTAAGTTTTTAAAAAATGGTCAACATTAATTTAGTTGCTTTTGAACAAAGTTATGAAGTATTATGTTCGGAAAATTTAAAAAAAAAAATGGCGTATTTAACAAACGACTTAGCACCGTTTGGGTTACCCGTTTTGAAAACCATAGGAGGACCCTTTTAATTTTTTGACAATTATTATATTTTAGCTATTAGCGATCTCAAAAACCCAAAAATAAATAAATTGTCAAAAAAACCAAAAGGGTCCCCCCTATGGTTTTCAAAAGGGGCAACCCCAACTACATAAGTTCCCAAAAAAGCTCATTAAAGAATGTACAGCTATTTTTAGACATCTTTGGTCGAAAATCTAATTTACAAAAAATTTGAATTTTTGACTTTTTGTTGGAGTTCGGGTCCGGATGTTATATTCGTGATCAGCGACCACGAAAACCCCCTAAAGCATTCTTTAAAGACTTTAAAATTTATTTATTTTTTTCGAAAAATGGGGGGGGGAGACCAGTTTTACCATACCTTTTTGCCTCTCACGGGCGCTGTCCCAGCGAGTGGTCATCCTATTTAAAAAAAATTAAAAATACATTTAATTCACTAATTTTCATTTAGCAAACACTGAGTGCGCTTATAACAGACATTCAGAAGGGAAGACCCTATTTTTTTGCCAAATTGTTACAAGAAAAGCTCGAAAAATTGGAAGCTAAATGCAGCGAAGCGGACACCATGAAAGATGTGATGCGCATTTTGATCACTCGCGCTCCCATCGATTTGGCGGACATTGAACAGGAATATAAACACCGCTTTAGCAGATATATTAACTTTACCCTTATTGATCACTTTGACAAAATTATCGATGCAAAGGCAAGAAAAGATGGAAACACGGTTACAAGCTCGTTTAAAAGAATATGGAGCAGCAGATCAAATTCATCAGTAAATGAACACAATGGTGCAACAAGGACAGAACAATGGACCAAAACGGAGGAGGAGGAGGACAATGAAAAGATGACCCATAAAAACGAAACTTTGAAGGCATTCAAACAAATTGTGCAATGGGCAATCCGCCAGCGCAGAGAAGAGCAAGAGCAAAAAGCAGCAGAAGACGAAGCAGCAGCAGAAGCAAAAGCGTCTACTGAACAGCAGCAGAATTCAGAATAGAAAGGAAGCGATTGGCATAATGTCAATAAATGGACAAAATGACAGTGTTTTTATTTGCTCGGATGTTCAGCTTTTTTTCCCCCTTTTTTCTTGTCATATTACTCTATTTATTACTTGGAATGGAACAAAATTTTTTTGAAAAAAATGTTTCCGAAAATTTCTAATCGAAGTTTTCAGCCAGCTCTACCTCAACTCTGAACCTACAACAAATTTGGTCTTCTCCCCTCCGACCCAGCACCTGCATTTCCACCAAGCAACGACTGCAACCCGATGCAGAAACTGATTCAGAATCTTCCTTTCCGCAGTGGTCAATTTAAATTTTCGTCAACATATCCCCAATCATTTTTGTCTTTGACCCTAACTCCCAGTCCATGCTGGATTTGTTAAATTCCGCCGCCACTATGTGCGTTTGTCAAATTCGTCATTTTCCCTAAAACTTTATTCAGAATTAACCAAATTAAACAATTTTGGAATTGTGCAATAGCCCTTGAATACACTATTAGCTTGTTAAATTCCAAAAAATTTCAATCAATCAATCAATTTATACGCAAATGCGTGACGCCGACAATACAATAAAAAATAGCAAAAGAAATAAATAAATAATAGGTCACTGGTTGAGATGTAGTGGTATCAAAAGAATATGATCAATATCAATGGTGTCAAGAAGTTTAGAAAACCTTTCAGAATTAAGCATTCTCGCCTCTTTAGGCAGACACCTATAGAGACGTGATGTTCGGACAAAAAATGAATTGTACCTAACATTGGTTGAACAGTATGCAGTTTTTATAATTTGGTCTTTTTTAAGTTCAGAGTATGACACAGAAAATGAATCATTATTCCGAATTTGGATTTTTCCCAATATAACATCATGGAAAAGTTTTAAATCAGTTTTCCTTCTGCGTTTTGCTAATGATTCCTGATTAAACAGGTTGAGCAATACATTATATTCAGGTATATCCTCCCTACTGTTTGATCGTCTGAAAACAATACGTAAAAAAATTTTTTGGATCTTTTCAAGAGTATTAATATCTTTTTTCATGTAAGGATTAAAAATAGGTGAACCGAATTCTAAAATCGACCGACAATAAACATTGAACAAATTAATTAGGGTTTTTGGGTTTTTTGTTTTAATCGATTTAAGTAAAGCAAAAGCAGTTCCCAGTGCTTTTTTACTAATTATTTCAATATGCTTTTCCCATTTAAGGTCTTGCGTAAAATAAATGCCAAGGTCTCTGACTGGTTCATCTTTCTCATTTTTTGAGATAGGAATGTTTTGAATACAATAACATTTTTCAGGATTTTTCGGTCCAATATGTAAAACTAAGCATTTATTTGAAGCGATTTTAAGGCCATTTAATTCGCAGTAATTCTCAAATTTATTGATAAAAGATTGGAGTGGAGAGAAAGTATTTTTTGAAAATATAGAATAGGCCTTAAGATCATCAGCAAAAAGCTTAATTTCAACATTTTCTGTTTTACAAAAATCATTTAGGTCTGAAATATAAATCAAAAACAACAGTGGCCCTAAGTTGGACCCCTGCGGAACACCACTTAAACAGGGAAATTCATCAGAAAAAGTGGATCCAACTTTAACAAAAAACGTACGATTTTTTAAATAATCTTCAAGCCATTTTAACAATGTTCCAGTAATACCAACATTTTTAAGTTTCGAAATTAATCTTGAATGTGGAACAGTATCGAAGGCTTTTGCTAAATCAAAATAGATAATATCAATTGTTTTTTTGTTTTCCAAAGCCAAACTAAGATCATCCATAACTTCTAAAAGTTGGGTTGTGACTGAATGTTTTTTTCTGAACCCATGCTGACATTTTGGAAGTATATTATTTAACTCAACAAAATTAGTGATTTTTTGTGCTATGTTTTCTTCCAAAATTTTTGAAATTGAACATAAAAGTGAAATAGGTCGAAAGTCAATCGGGTTTACTGGGTTTTGGATTTTCGGTATTGGACAAATAATTGATTTTTTCCAAATGCTTGGAACTTGTCCAGTCATCATTGAATAACAAAAAATATGAAAAAGAGGGTAAACCAAAGTGCTGTGACAATTTTTCAGAAAAATATTCGGAATACCATCAAAGGATGTGTTATTAACATTTTCCAGTCTATTGATAGCAAAAAATAATTCCTGGGGAGTTATTGTAAAAAAGTCAATATTCTTTTCAGGTAAGGTCGAACCAGAATCAGGCATAACATTCTGACTCGTAAAAACAGAATGAAATTGTTTCGCTAATAAATTTGACTTGGCTTTATCAGAAAAAACGACTTCGTCAAGGTGATTTCTAAAGGGGGGAATTTTCGTGTTTTTGGATTTAATAAAAGAACTGATATAACGGAAACGCTGTTTGATATTTATGGAAGATAAAAATTTATTTTCACGGTTTATCTGGAATTTTTTAATTTCATAAGCTAGTTTTTTAGAGGTTTCAACAAATTTTTCTTTAATTTTATCTTTTTTAATATCCTTCCAAAGCAATCGACGATAAACCATTATTTTTGAATGTGCATGGGTAATTTATTATAATTTTGTGCTATTAATGGAACATTTGTTGCAATTAGATACTGCAAAAAGACTACTAATTTATTATTCATACGATTAATATCTGTACAGTCTGAAAAAAAGGTCACCCAGTCAGTGTTAGAGAGAATGGCATTTATTTGTAAATAATTTGCTTTTTGAAAATTGAACCTCTTAATTAATACAATTGGATAAACGTTTAATTTTAAATTGAACTGGGTTGTATTATGGTCACTCATCCCAAATGGAGGACCAACCGAAATATCGTCTTAAAAGTCGTCGGTTATTTGTTAGAATCAAGTCCAAAAAGTTATTTTCCCTTGTTGGTGTTTCAATCATTTGATAAAAAGCTAAGCCTTGGACGAAGGCAAGAAAATCTTTTTCAAAAATTGTTCGACAAATTTTGGAAGGCAAAGGTCCTGTTTTGTCCCAGCGAATATTTGTAAAATTAAAGTCACCCAAAACAATACAATTTTCGGTTGAAACTGACAAATTTGAAACTGTTTCTAAAAGCTGTTCTAAATGCTCAATTTTTTCATTGGTTACAGGTCTGTAAACCAAAATTAAACGAATTTTCAATTCTGAAAAAGGTGAAAAAATATCAATACAAAGAATGTCAGAGTTTTGTATTTTAGGAGTTTTTACTATTTCGAAGGGTAACATGTTTGAAATAAAAAATGCTACCCCGCCTCCTTTTTATTTGTTCTGTCAGATCTAATTATTGAAAAAGGTAAATCTTGTAAAATTTGTGGGTTACTTATTTTGCTGTTCAACCATGTTTCGGTAACTGCTATAATTTTGTATTGATTTTCTATGAGTAAAAGTCTTAATTCATCTAACTTATTTACTAAACTCCTTGCATTAAAATAATAACAATTTAAAAAAGGAAGTGACCTCAATAGTTTTTTTCATTTGCGCCTCGCCGCGTCGTCACTTTCTCTCCTTCTTTTCGCTGTTCATATTCCATTCTCCTATTCTCTCGCATTTCTCGCTCCACCGCCAGTTCTTCTTTGGTCAGCGATGGCCTGACCAACAGGCGCTCCCATCCCACAAACTTCTTCAGCTCCGTCCGGCGTCGCCCCCACTGCATCAACGTGAAACGTTGAAATGTGCTGGCCGGCAGCACTACTTTGACCAATCTCGGCCCCTTTCTCTTGGCATCGTCCTTCCTCCCCATCCGATAGACCATTTGAGGACGAACCTCAACTTCCAAAGCGTCCAAAACGTCCGCCACCGTTGACGCGTCTTCCTCGGCCCGCTGAGATGGTTTCTCAGCATTGGATTCCGGTAATCCAATCAGCACGAGGCTGCGCTTTCTCTCTTTCGCCTCCGCGTCGACGTTGTCGTCGTTTTTGTTGACGATTTTCTGTTCGATGTCCGCCAGGCGGTCGACAATGCCTTGAAGTTGGTCGGCGAGTTGTTGAGGGATGCTGTTGTTGTTGTTAATGGACTTTTCAATTTATAACTTTAAAAAATTGAGACCAAACAAGTAGAAAAATTTTATAATTCTTGAAAACAATAGAGCCTGTCAAGTGCTGTCGTAATACCAAGAGTACAGAAATTATAAAAATGGCGGAGTACAAACGCCCTAGCATACCCCCCCCCCCCGTTAACCCTCTTTATCTCCTTTTAAGTTGTGCTTTTTTTCACATTTTTCGGAATAAATGGATTGACAATTTTATTGGATTGGCATTCATCAGATCTTTTAGACAAGGCTTTAAACAATTTTTGATTTAACTTTTATTTTTTTAAAGATAAAACAATATAAGTGCAAAAATTTAAAATGTGGACGAAATTAAAAAGGAAAAAAGAGTCAACTTTTCAATTGGTTGGTATTTTTCAAAAAAATAAAGCCAAAATATGATTGATTATGTATGAAAACGATGCTTATTGGGTTTTTTTTAGGATGCTGATCACAAATATGACATATATTCGTTATATGGTATCATTTATTCAATGATTGGGCATATCGGTGATTTTCGCTCAACATTTTCAGGGTATCGTCAGACTCAAATTGGTGCCTGATCTGGTCAAATTTGGTGCTTTCGTGCATTATTGCTCCACAATTGCACAATTGCAATTGCGTTTCTGAGCAATCCAATGTTTTTGTACAGAATCAATTTCATTGGGACATTCTTGCCTACATGGGAAACATGGTCAGGTACTGCCCGGAAAACATCGAGTGAAATTTTAGATATGACGAAACATAGATTAAATAATGTCATATAACAGTAAGGGATCGTCCGAGCTCTATTTCAAAGTACAGACAAGGCGTTTTCAAAGTACAAAGGGGAGAGTGGGGGCGGGTGGGGGGCGGGGGGGGGGGGTTGAGCGGAGGCGGTGCCGAAAGACGCCGCAGGGTAAAATTTTGAAAATTGGAATGTATTTTGGTAACAGATTTTGCACTAAAAATAACAAATTTTTGTGAATTTTTCCTTGATAGATTTTGAGAAAACCTACGCGAGTTGGGGTCCGATGGTGCCACCGGGAAAATCTTCTTCTTTTCCTTTCCTTATGAATCACACATTTTAATGGAATTTTTTCTCATTTTTTTCCCTTTGATAATCCCCGCCCCTCTCAAGGGTATAAAAACCCGGCGTTTTTTCCTTTTCTTCACTTGGTTACACTTATTGACAATTGTTTTCAATTGTATTTTGTGTCAAGTCATCTCCAACAATTTTGTTGTGAGTGTGTTTTATTGAATAAAAGAAAATATTATTTCATTTTTGACAGTTAAAGAACCCGCCCTTCATTCATAGGCATTTCTCAGTGTGTTCACTGAGAAAGCGAAAGGGAAGCCCTTTCGCCAATACAATTCTTTAAGCTTTCCCTTGAAAAATTAGACAAAAGGAAAGTAATTTTTTTTGTATATTTTTGTCCATTTCCGCGACAACTTTTTATATAAATTGTATTTTCTGGTTCAAAAAGTTAAATTCAAAGTACATTCTTTGAAAAAAGCACGCTTCAATTTTCAAAGCATAAAAGCCGAAAAAAGTACTGTACTTTGAAACAAAGTACGAATCCCTGCCCGGCCGTAAACAGTTTCAGCTAGAATTTTAAATCTGAAATATTTGAAAAACAGAAAAAAATAAGCCAATTAAAGTTTGTTCTGCGAATTTATTGACCCATTTTTAAAAATAAAATAAATATAATGCAAAGTGAAATTGAACTCATAATTCTGTTGTCCATTTCTGTCCTTTGCTTGGTCGAACAACAGCCTAAAATTCAATTTTTACTGTTACAAAAAAGAAATTATTGAGTTTAATTAAATTTCTTTTTTCCTACCTTTTCCAAAAGTTTGTCTTCGCATGCCAATCGAATGCGCTCGGGCGTTGCCGGACTGTCTAGCCGGAAATAGCCCAAGTGTCCATTTTGAATTCGATAGTTTCTGATCGCTTCACGAATCGCGAAAAACGATGCTGATCCGAGAAAGAGGGGGGGCTCGCCGATAGCCTTAGGAAAAAAGAAGGAAAAATTTATTTAAAAAAATATTTAAGTTTAATGCGAGACTTTGGTTTTATACATTCAAAAATATAATTAAAATAATAATTTATTATAACTAATAATTCTGCTTCTTTTTTCTTGAAAACCTTTGATGAAAAAATGCCATTTCTATTGGAGGATCCGTCGAGCAATTTGACATTGAATTGGCGTGGCGCGTCGTCCGCGCTTGGAATTTTGTATGTGCCAGGACCGAGCGTCAGCCGTACGCCGTCCGGGCGCAATTTCAATTCTTCCATCGTGAAAAGACCGTAACCCTAAGACAAAAGTAATTTTGCAACTTAAAATGGATAACCTTATTTATTATCATTATAAAAAAAATATTGGTGATTAACAAGTAATAATCAAAGAAAACTTCCAAAAAAGTACTTGTACAAAGGCTCCTTCAATTTGGCCAATGTCCACGGCGGGGTTTAGTGACTCACCAACATCCATCACAATGTCAACACGAATAACCTTTATAATATATGGATATATATATATATGTATATAATGTATATAATATATTATACTCGGTGGTCCCCTGTCAAGCAGTCGACTTCAACCTCAGCGCAGCCGACCCCATACACAAAATAACTGTAATATTCGGAGCCACGACCCTTCACAAAATCCACGGGCTCACAATGAATGCTTCAACAAATTACAATAATTATTAGTCCTTTCATAGAATATTCAACAAAATTACAATTTATTTCTTTCTTTAAACAGTAAAAACAACACTTTACGTCGCAAATCCTGTTGCTGACAACGGCACTCTGTTGTTGTAGGCATGCATTACCAAATCCTGTGTTGATTTTAAAACTTTAATATTTTTAATTTTACTTTTTTTATGAAAATTGCATTTTTCTCCCAATTTTTCCCCCCTTTCTTTCTCACCTTCCAATTACACCCTTTTGGCAGTTCGCTTCTCAACGGCTCCAATCGACTCAATAAAATTTCGCATGCATTTTTTACTGCCAATCCGTTCACATCACTGCCAACGCTGAAGACAGAAGCGGGAAAAAGAAATTATTTATTTAATAAAATGGATTTAAGCTATTAATTTATTGACTAAAATTCTACAAAAATTTCGGCTTCACCTTGCTGCTGTTGCACTTGCATTTGGCACTTTGTCGGTTGCCGTGTCAATTATTTGAATCATTGACACGTCAATTCCAAGACATCTTGAAGCAATCTAAAAAAATACATGTTTATTAACGTAGGTATGCTGAAATTGATTTAAAAAATAAAATGAATTTTACTTGGAGTATTTTTGTGTGCAGTCCTTGGCCCATTTCCATTCCGCCATGAGAAATTAACACTGAACCATCCGTGTACACATTGACCAGTGCTCCAGCCTGAAAAATTAAAAAAGAAAAACCAATGTATCAGGAAAAAAATAAATAATTCTAGAAAAAGAAAAAGAAAATGAAAAAACTTACTAAGACTAAAATAATGTATTCCCTTTGGACCTGGTTAAGTCGCTTGAAGCCAAAAGCAATGCCAAACTTTGTTGGCACCATATAAATGCCCCTTTTCACAAATCTGTTCCTCGAATTCCATTCTTGAAGCTGAAAATATTATTTAAACAACATACAATCCAATTCATTTATATTCTGTTTTACTTTTAATTTGCGCTGGTCATAATTTGCCATTTTTTGGCATTCTTTCCAACAGCGGCGAATATTGCATTGGTGCAAATGCATCCCAAAATGTGTGATGTCTCCCTCCGAGTACATGTTCAGCTCACGAAACTGAAAATAAATAATAAAAAATTCATTTTAAATATTGTGCCAATTAATTTTGGCATTTGAGAAAAAATTAAAGAAAAACGCGCGTTCGCTCTATAAAACTAATTTGAATTGGCACATGTAAAAAAAGGTGATCCTCCATTAATAAATTCAGCTCTCGGTATACCATGGTAAATGTTAAATTTCTTGCCATGCCCTTTAACAAGGCTTATAAGCTTCCGGGGTTTTTTTTAATAGAGAATTCGGATCGGGTACAAGAAAAAAACGGAACCTTGCTAATGGAGCTGCTAATATGTAAAAGTTGAGAAATGTTTTTTTTCATTTGATTTTTAATTTTTAATTAAATTTTGCCTACGCCCTCAGTTCCCATTTCTATTGATGTTCAAAATCTCTTCGTTGCAAAACTCAAAACCAAAAAAAAAAGTGTCACACTTTCACCAAACAATTAATTTTGATTTGCTGTTTCTGTTTGCCCACCATGTCCACATCGATTCCAAACTGTTCAGCCGCGTGTTTCATAATCGTCTCCGTGGCAAACATTCCCTGGGGGGCACCGAAGCCGCGAAAAGCGGTGTTTGATGCCAAGTTCGTCTTGCACATGTGCCCATACGCATTCAGAGCACCAAATTTGTACACATTGTCAATGTGGGCCAAGGCACGCTCTGTCAGTGGCATTTTAAAAATATATATGTATCTATAGAAGTTACTTCGAAATTTAACCTGTGATTTTTTAATTTTTTTTAATTCAAAAAATACTGAAAATTCTTAAAAATTTGGTCTATCCATTTGTGCCCCACCGATCACGCCTTTGCTAAGGTCAACGGAAAAGCCACAATTGCTGTACGCATTCACTTCCATCGCGGCAATTTTATCACTATCATTTTCCAAAGCAAATTGATAATCAAATCGGAAAGGGTGCCTAAATTGGCAAAATTAAAAGCGAAACAAATGTTTTTTTAGTGTTACCGATTCCCACTAATTGCCATGTCGTCAAAGCGTTCCAACCAAAAGCGAATTGGCTTCTTATACCTTCAAAATAATTCAACCAATTCATAATTCTTGAGACATTTATTTTTTATCATATAATTTCCTAAAGGATTTAAAAGTTGTTGCTTAATTCAATCTATGGGAATTTAGCTGGTAATTATCTTTGAAAACGTACAAAAAATTATTTAAAAAAAACTGAAAGGAACCGGTTGTTTTTGAGACGACAACTTTCTCGGGACATATTTGATGAAAATTTTTCATTTTGTACCTTAAAAAGCACCCATTTTCAAAGTTAATTTTATTTTTAAAATCATTTTATTTAATATTTTTACAATTTGCACGTCAATAATAATAATAAAGGGGATTTCTTTTATTTGTTTTTTACTTTTTTGCTGCAACTGCAGCTGCACCAGCGAACAGTCCGCAGCAGCTTTCCTTGCCGCCAAATCCGCCGCCAATTCGTCGCACATTTACAGTAACCACATTTCGTGGCACACCCAATACCGTAGCAACGTCGCCCTGAAAAAGTCAATGGGACAAGGAGTTTTTTTTAAATTTGATAAGAATAAAAAAAAATTCTATTTTTCCTTTCCCATTTTTTTAAAATTTAATCAAATTATCAATTTAATTTAGTAAAAATTATGTTATTAATTATCATTAATTTATCTTTTCGAATTGCCCCTCGCCACCTGAACATCATTCACACTTTGGGTCGATGAAATAATGCGCATTTCGTCTCCTTCGCCCGGAATCGCACAGCAATTGTTCGTCTCCAAATAGAAATGTTCTTGGCCGCCAATACGAATTTTGCCTATGCAAAAATGAATAATATATAAATTAAATTTTGAAAATTTTTTAGCTAATTGCCTTTAATTATCCGTGAAAATGTCCTCCATTCGATTTCCGTTGGTTTTTTGTTTTTCACATTTGGTTCTGCCAATGAGCTGTGAATACGCGAAGCATTCGGGAACAAAAAACTCTTTCGTTCAATTGCTTCCTTAACACAAGTAATTATGAAATATTTTTTAAAATGGAAATAATAAAATAATTTTTATAAATATTAAATTTAAAAATAAATAAAAAGCATTGTATAAATTAGTTAACTTTTTTAAAAAATATTAAAAAAGCAAAATTTGCCTCAATTGTTATTATCGGTTTTTCCTCCTCATTTTCGTTTTTTGTAATTTTCACATGGACCAATGCAGCAGCTCTTCGCGCTGTCTCGTGGTCTTTGGCCACAATTGCTGCAATTGGTTGGCCATGGTAAAGGACCTTCAAAAGAACGCAAAAAATATTTAAATAATTAATTTTTATTATTCTTGGAGTCATTAAAAATGCATGAATATGCTCTATATTATAGCAAAAAACCAAAAGAATTGGTTAAGTTTCGAAAAAGTTATGATAAAAAGATAGGCAAAAAACAGACTTTCCCAAATTTTCGGACATTTCAGGTCATAACTTTTCCCAAACTTAACCAATTAATTCTTTTGGGTTATTGCTAAAATATAGAGCATATTTAGGAACTTTTAATGACTTCCGAATAGTTAGTTTGGTTCATTCTGCGTATTCTGCTGGGTCCCGCGCCGCAAAAGTTGGCGCCGCAATATCGCATCACCTGCCTTGTCTCGGACAAACAATGGCACATCGTTAAAATGGCTGATCATTAGTGAACCCGGCACATCCCTCCAGTCAACATGCCCAACAACGCCATCGACACAAAGTGCCGTTGAATAGTCCGGGTCGCTGACAATTTTCCCTTTGCTTACCGGTGACAATACATATGCCATGTGAAGACAGTCTTTAAAATCATCGTGATTAATCATAGTGAACTGTATTGCAGCATACTGTATTTGTTACAAAATATTCACTCAATTGTCATTACCGACTGGCAATTGGACATCTGTGGTGAACACAGCCTCGCCAGTTGTGTGCTTTTCTCCACTCGAGTGCATCAGTGGCCTTCCGACACCGTCCGTTGGATTTTGTAACGACGGGACATTCTGAAAATGGATTTTGCCCATTTTAATATTGAGAAATACAGGTAAAAAATAATTAAAAAATAAAAAGATATTTAAACAAAAAATGCTGCACCTGATAAATTTGGGTAGACTCAAAAGTGTTTTCAATTTCGCTCAGATAAATTTGTTCGCGCTTTTCACTTGACAAGTTAAGCTGTTCCCGAACGTGCAAATAAAATTTCATGAAAAAACTGAGGACGAGTGCCTGGCGATACCTAAAAGAAAAATGAAATCTCCGAGAAATTAATTAATTAATGAAAATCAGTTGACTTGGCCATGCCACCAGGCACATCCTCTGCCAATCGGAATTCGTCCGCCAATTTGGAAGTGACAACGTTTAGCAATGCTTCATCCCAAGAGAGGCCAATTAAATCTTGGTGCGAGTGCGATGCCATTCGCGTTGTGGCACCCATTCCCCCAAAGGCCATGCGCAACGAATCCACTTTTGGACCTAAAATGACCAATTGTTGCGCAATAAAACCAGTGACATGTGGAATACATTTCTAAAAAAACTTTTGCTCACCTTTATTTTGGCAAAATTTGACTGAAAATACGCCAGTTACCTGAAAAATAAAAAATATTTATATGAAAAATATCATCTTTCCACTTAATATTTTAATTATCATATTTTAAATGACCTATTTCCACAAAATTAAATACCCCAATTCGATAAATAATAAAGAATTAAGATATATTTATATTTCAATAATATATATTTTTTATTTTTTTCAAATGCCCTTTTCCCACAATTGCAATATCATCTTCACGCCGTTGCGCTTGTTTATAAGCCCGAAAAATCTGATTCGGAGTTGAGTAAGGAACAAAGATTTGCGTGATCAATTCATCCTGAGCGATAATTGTTTTTCGATAAGATGGAAAGAAACTCTGATCAAGGCAAACGATGCGCTGTAAATTAAAAATATTTTTTTTTTAATTTGCAAAATATGATTGAATGACCTTTCCTCGCTCCTCCGATTCCAATAATACTTTTGCCCCTGATGCCATCCAAATGGGGTTCAAATCCGAAATTGGTGATGCTGTTGCGATATTACCAGCAACTGTCTGAGAAATTGAGAAAATTTTATTCTCGTATAAAATAAAATTAATGAAAATTACATGGCATTTTTGGGATAATTTTTTTCAGTTTATATTATTACCTTTTAATTGAATTTTAATTATGGCAATTAATTGGATTTTCAATTAAGTTATTTGCTTTTCAATTATTATTTTACTATTTTTATGCTTTTTTAAAAAAGAGTTCAACATTCACCGCCATGTTTCGCACATGATTCCCGGCGAATAGCCATAACATTTTGCACACTTCGGCAAATATTTTGGTTTTTTCTTCTACATAAATATACCAAATAATTAATTGTTGTTTAAAATCAATGCTTGACTTGGCAGTGTATTTATGTGTTGGGTCAAAATGCCCTTCATTTCGTTTAATGTGTGTCCAATTCCCAGCCAAATTCCGTTCTCATCGCGCCGATGGGACCGAAGAGAGAGAACCAAAAAAATGAAAAATGAACAAATTTATTTATAACTTAATTAACCAATTAAATCACTCACATTTTTAATGTTGATTATCCTTTGCATGTCAATATGCCGGAATTTCAACTCAACTCCAATCTCAGTGTTTCCGGCCATTAGACGAGCATTTGGAAATTCACTGATGAGAAAATTGTTAAATAAAATTTTTAAATCTCTACCCAAAAAGAGCTTTTAATTGTTGAAAGTAGGACTGTAAATTACTAAAAAGCCGGAACCGTTTAATAAGTTATTTACGGAAAATGCCAATATGTAGAGTAGAAAACAAAACAAAAAACATAAAAAAAGGTTTTGATTTAAAGAAAAAAAATTAATTAACTAAAAAACTCCCAATTTTCTCCTGAAAAAGTACAAAGAATTTTGTTTTTATTTGTTTTTTAAGGTGTCGCCATTTTTCTTATTCCGATGGCTTTCGACTGAAATTTCAATACATTTTTCGTCACAGCATTTACAGTTTCCATTGTTTTAATTGTTTGCTTTTCTTCATCATAATATTCGCATATTTCTGCATCTCTGTTATGCATACCGTTTTAGTGCCAACAAATGCTCCAATTTGACCGGTTGATACCAAAAGAACCCGCCGTATTGCATCATAAAACACTTTTTGTGCCATTCGCCCACCTATATAATTAGGCAATTTATGTTACTAATTACTTATTTAAATTTTAAATAAATATTACCGCCAATTCTGGCGGGAAAATCAATTCTTGTGAAGGATCGACGTTTGGCAAATTGCACAAATTGGTCAATTTGTTGTCTTGTATCTGATTTTTTTTTTCATAAATGCAATTATAATTAACTTAACGAATGAGTCCTCAGGCAATATTTTAATTGATAAAATTCCCTTAATTAATTATTAATATTTTCTTCCATTTTTACATTTTTGTGTCCAACTTCATCAGCACAGTTTCCATTTTCCATGCAGCACTTTGTCCCTCCTCCACAGCAATTTGCCTTTTGTCCATTTGGTGTTTTAGAAAAAGAATAAAATGCTTCCAAAATTGGACGATAACCCGTGCAACGGCACAGATTTCCTTAAATTATAAATTAAAAAAATATTTTTAAATTTATTTTAAATTTAAAAAATATTTTATTGTTTCTTCTGTGCCTTGAATGTGCTCGTCCACATCGGCATGTGTTGGCTCCGCTTTGTTTCGTAATAAAGTGTACATTGCCATCACAAAGCCGGGCGTACAGTAGCCGCACTGGGAACCATGGGCACTTTTCAAAAAATTAATAGTAAATGGAAATAATAATATGTCAAAATTTTTATCAAAACATAATCTATAAATTAAAAAATGTTATAACATGTGCCAAGCTTTATAGGCATTTTCAAAGCTTGGCAACAATATGGTCAACATAAATTCCTTAAACAACCGACTTTTCAAATGCCAATTTTTCTCAAAAATTCGAAATATTTAGCAATAATGATTTTGTAGTCCGCTTATATTTGCTAATCGTCAATGGCAATAGTGCGGACAATTTGCGCCTGTTTCTCGGCGCCAAGCCTACTCAGCGCAGTCCTACTCGGCGTGAAAAGCCCGGCGCCCATTATTAAACTTTTCTATTTGAATTTAAAAATCTTAATTCACCATTACTTAGATGGAAAAATTTGATTAGAAATTTAACCCAAACGAATTTTGTATTTGAAATACGGGCAAAACTTGTCCATCCTAATTTTGTCGTGACACATATATTCCGGGTCCATTTTTACATGTTATGTAATGGCTTTCTCAATTAAAAACTGTGAATGTGGCGACAAGAAGCAGTTTTAACAATTGGCGCCGAATTGGTCTATGCCCAGCTGGCTCTGTGCCGAATTGGCACAATGCCGTAAAACAAGCGTCAATTTATAGGGGCGGTTCCCACAAACCGTGACAGTCGTTCCTGCACCGGATGTATTCGCTTTTGTCCACCGCCAATTCCTTCAACGGTTGTCACCGCTTTCCCAAACACCGAACACACGGGGGAAAGGCACGCGTTCACCGAATAATGCCTTAAACAAATATAAATTGAAAAAAAGTTACTAAATATTTAAAATGACATTACGGCAACAAAAATATTTGCCATTTAAGTACCGTATTCCACCATTGGCCGGGTCCAAGTCGGAAAGCATCACTGTACAAGCACCACAACCGCCTTCATTGCAACCGATTTTTGTGCCGCGCAAATTTACTAAAGAATTATATGAAGATTAAATTTGAAGCAGATAACAGGCGATATTAGAAAAATTCTCAGGTTTCATTCATTTTTTCCTGATTTTTAGAGTAAAAAAGTTTAATATTTATGAAGCTTAATTGCATATCATTTTCCGTGCTGGGACGTTTGTTAAATTGCGCCACTATGGGCGTTTGTTAAATCCGCCATTTCTCACTGATTTTCCGAACATAATTAGTCATAACTTTGGTTAAAAACAACAGAATTAAACAATCGTGGAACAGTCCGATCGCTATTGATTAGCTCTATTAGTCTTCCTAATCTCAAACAAAAAAAAAGATTAAATTTTAAGAAAGCAATGGCCGTGAAAGTGAAAAAATAAAATTTTTTCTCAATATTTTTTCTAAAACTTGTTCAAGAGCTAACCAATAGCTATCGGAAGTTACTATATTGTTAAATTGGTTGCTTTTGAGCAAGTTATGACAAAATATGTTCGGAAAATCTGTATAAATGGCGGATTTAACACACGACCTAGCAGCATCTTTTCAACATTCAACTGAAGATGAAAAATATGAATATAATGTCATGTTTAAATATCATACGATTTTCTCGTAAAAATGTTGCCAAAGTAACGCGCGGATCAACAGACTTTAATTAATTAATTTTATTAGCTTATTTATGAAAATGAATTAAATGAATACTTCGACATCAATGCGAGTTCCATTAACAAAAAAGGTAAGTTTTAAGCAGTCAAATGGAAGAAGCTGATGATCACTCGCTTTATGATTGTTATTATTATTAATAATATTATCATTATTATTAATAATAATATTAGCATTATTATTATTAGTGATCATTGCTAAAAAATCAGAAATATTTACCAAATAAATGCGATCATGCTGCGATAGTATACATATTTATGTGATTTCAATCACACTTTTTTGTGATCATCAGCACAGTGACAACATATTTTCGTTGACTTTTCATTTTCCTTTTGTCACTTTATATAACAAAACAAAAAATAATTTATTGCTTTGTTAATTTGATAACCATTCATTGCCCAGGGGAAGGAAAGGAACAGTGAAAGTGTACAAAACCAATCAGTTAATTGTTCAATAAAATCAATTTCTCGACAAATTTTGGCGGGACAAAAATTACCTTTTTGAATTTGAATTTGTAAAATTGTAAAAATACATGTTAAACAAACAAAAGCAACAATATGTGTTAATAAACAATAATAGAAAATAACCTTTTAATTTAATAAAAACGATCTTACAAAACTGAAATTTGGAAGATCATTTGAATAAAAAGTTAGTTAATTAAACGATTTACAAAATGTTATTGGATCTGATGACAGTGAAGGTTCAAGAACACAATCTGGTGTATCTGTAATTAATTAACACTTGTATATGCACCGGCCATATCAATTAACGGTTTCAATCGCACAATTAATGGAGAGGGACAACAAATTACCTATTATTATTATTTTACTCACCAAATCAGATAAAAAAAAAAGAATTGAAAGGACAAAACTAAGAAAAACAACATCAATAACAGGTTCTATAAAGTTCAGAAAGTGATAACAATAAAATTATAGTGAAAAAGTGGTGATAAATGCGCCCTTAAAATGATAGACAAATTGAGCATTTACAATTTGAACTTTTACTATTTTATTTTTAGTTATGATAATTAATTTTTTTTTGCAAAATATATTTAAATGAATTTTTTTCTTCCTTTTATCCTTTTTGTTTTCTTCTTCTCTTTTATTCAGACTGATGAAATTTGTGCTAAAAGTAAGTTTAAAAAAAACATACCCCGATTTGTTGTCCAGAAATTTTAATTTTTGGAAAACAAAATTAATATTTGAATTGAGGGCCACAGAATTTAGGTCGTGACAAGGGCAGCAAAGAGTGCAGCAATCCGTCAGGGGGACGACGCTTTTTCTTCGACAAAGTGACCAAACGATGCCAACCTTTTGTTTATCTTGGTAATTTCCAAAAAAAAAATATATTTTTAATAAAAATAACACTTTTAAAGGCTGCGAAGGTAGCGAAAATCGCTTTGAAAATTTGGCGGAATGTAAAAAGAAATGTGCCGATTATAAACCGGAAGAAAAAAAGGGACCGATGGTTTTGTTCGTCCGTAAGTTTTGAAGTTTTAAAAAAGAATAAGTGAAATATAATAAATTTATTAGAAAATTCATTATTCAGCGAAATGCGATGGTGGTGTGCGGTCAGCGGTTGACAGTGCAACAAATTTCGTGCGATGTCCACAAAATAAATGCCCGAATGGGTATAAATGTGACGGCACCAAGTGCTGTCCAGCAACAAAAGGTGCATTTAGTAATGTTACAATTTCTTATTTCAATTTAATTATAAAAATATTTTAAAAAACAAATCACTGATTTTGTTGAAAATCGGTCTTTTTTGGCCGACAAATGCGACCCGAATTTTGGTCTTACACAGTAATCGACCGTATTGGAATATAATCTCGATGACTAAGCCTAGGCCTAAGCCAGCTTATTCCTTGATATTAATACCCAAAATTTGTTTGGAATAAACGACTTTACTTCTTTACGTGCCCAATTCAGTGCAAAATCTTTGAAAATTTCGCTTTTTTAAGAATTTGTTTGCAAACTCGAAAATGACTCCGGCAAATATGTTTTGGCGGGTAAACAAACCCCGGTAAAATAAATGCAAAACTTAATTAATATAAAAATTAATTTTAAAAATGCAGCGCTTTTTCTACAAAACGGAAGAGCAGAACTGTCAACTGTTCACTTATTTTGGAGCATTGGGAAACGCAAATAATTTCGAGTAATTTATCCTAATATAATAAATTAAGAAACTTTTAATTAACATTTTTTGTTTTTTTAGGAATTACAAAGATTGCATGGCTTACTGTAAAGGCGTTTGAAGCAATGAGACTACAGTACCTATCTCTTGAATTTGAACGTTCAAATAACTCTCCACCATTATCTGTGCCACCAAAAACTCTGCTTAATGAAAATATGAAAAGAATAATACATTTTATTTATCTCTGTAACTGATTGATGATCACCTTATTTATCAACAGGGGGTGCTATTTTTAGGCTAATGCCCTAAAAATTCTGCCTATTTATGGGGTTTGGTGCCAATGCCTTTTTTTGCCTATTTCGCTATTTTTTAGTGCCTTTTTTCAGAATTTTGAAAAAATTTCATATCAAAAATGCCATGAAAAAAAAAATAAACACATAAGGTTTGTAATGCCCATTTTGGGGATTTCGTACCAATTCATGCCTCTAATGAATTTTTTTCTCGCCCCACAAAAAATGTGAGAAATTGGTCGGAGAATTATTTGGAGACAACCCGAAGTATTTGGTGACGAAATTGCATTATTTTGAAAAGCAGCCGAGGCGGAAATGGAAGAAACACGGACATTATTGTAGTGAATAAAAAACCACATCATTAAATTTTAATTGCTAAATACTATCGCATTTTGAATTTTTTTTTATTTGTTTTAAAACCAAATTTAAAATTTTTTTTTTTTTTATTTGGGTTTTCTGAAAAAAATTTTTTGGCAGCTTTTTTAAAAATAGGGCCTCCATTATATATAGGTATGCCTACATTTCCTATTCACTCTAGGATTGTATCTTTAGCTTGTTTTGGAGCTTTTACAGCTGTTCCAAAATTATAAAGAATTAGAATTTGTTCTTTTTGTCATTTTCATCTAACTGATTTTTTAGGATACCGGGTTTTTGGCTTTTCGGCCCGCCTCGGAAAGAATCATAAAATCCCTGTCCCAAATGCAATTCTTTGGTGGGTTATGTGCTCTTTCTTCCGAAATTAGTCGTTATAAAAGAGATACGATTTTGTTCCTATTTAAGGGTGCCACTATTTTTGTTTTTGAATTTCTTGTCCAAAATGCCAAATTTTAAGATTTATTCTTCATTTTTTACTATCTTTTATCTAAAAAATGGACATTTTTTACACAATTTTTCTCTATAAATTTTGTTCACTTTGTCATAATTTCCCTGCGGCGCCTATCAGCACCGCCGGACAGCATTTTCTTTTGGGGTTTTTTTATTATCTTAAAATTTTGTAAATATTCTTTAAAATTGGCTCACAAATACTCAAGAATTAACCATTTTTGGGGCTATTATGTTATCAAATTTTAATAAAATTTCTTAAATTTTTCTTGGCGCCTATCGGCACCGCTGGCATATCTTAGCATAAATTTGAGCTTATTTTAAAATCACTATAAAATAGGGCAAAAATGCAACTCCGATTTCGAATGTTCCGGTGCTTATGATTTGTTCCTTTCCTACTCTTTTGCTTTGCTTTAACTTTAGGCAAAAAAAAGTATGCTTCCTTTTTGAAAAAAATTGCCCGTTTTTGCCCCTATTTTGGACTATCTAGATCGCATCACTGCGTTATATGCTAAAAAATATCTCTAGACTATTAGCAATTTTTTCTGAATTTTATCCCATCAAGGCTAACTGATCAGTGGAATAGGAGCCAAATGAATACACTCTGATCAATGAGCAGCTATTGATTGATTCAATGAATGAATGAATGACTTTTCCGCCAATTTAAAAAATTGTGCAAAATTTGAGTGCAACCGAAGCATTTATTTTTAACAAAATGATCATTTATTTGTTCAATGGACAAAGCAAAGCATTTATTATAATATCATTCACAGAATTAAACAGCGGACAGACAAAAAATGGTCGACAAAGAAACGGAAAGAAAAAGACAAAAGAATGAATGAATGAAAGGGGGGGGGGGAGACGAAGAACAGAAGAGGCAAAAGAGAAGCGCCACTTTTTTATGCAAAAATTAACAGTTCCGCCGAACGAATGAACGGGGGCGACCCTTTTAAATGGACATTTTGCCATCGAAAGGACTGAGTTCATGCCCTTTTTCTCGGATCATTGCAATTATTGCGGCATGGATCAACAAATCAAGGGGGGGGGGGTGAAAGTTTAGGTGTGATGACCATAAATAAATTAACATAATTTAAAGGAGAGGATATACAGCGCAAAATAAAACTAAATTGAAAGATTTTATAAATTAAATGGTTTTGTTAGGGTAGAACTTTTGCATAACAACAAGGTGCTAATCATAATTCAAGTAAATCTTTTCACTATAATTAGCTGATAAGCACAATATTTTGATAATTAATCCTAATGGGACCGGTTGAATGAGTCCCAAATAAATACGCACATCATCAAATTGGGGGAGAGAGAAGCTGGGAAAAGCGGGACAAACTACTGCTACTCTGCTGGACAAACCAGTTTTTTTACTCTTCTAACAGAAAAGTGGCTATAAAAGAACGGAAGGGATTTGCTTTTTTGAAGGATTCAAAAAAATCAGTTTTTCCCGCGAGAAATGAGTTGTGGGGGAGGGGGAAGGAGGAAGGAACTCATAAAATTGGTTTAAATTGTCGCTTTCCCTTCCCCTGAGGGGGGGGGGGGGAGATGAAGCGGCTGATGATGATCAGCAGCATTATAAAAGCCGTCCATCATAAGGGTCTGATCGCAGTGATGCTTTTCGCCTGCGCGACAGTGCGCACACAGCAAACGTTTTTCTCCGATAATCCGCCGACGAGTGACGTTTTGACGGTGTGAATCCTAACGCGCAGCATAAATTAAACTTTTATTTTATTATTATTTCTACATCATCATATCTATTTATGTGAGTGAGCATTATAATGGTTTTTTGCAGGCTTTTTTTGCAATATATTTTCACAAATCCTTTCCTCTCTCTCTCTCTCTTTCATTCTTTTTATGTGTTTTTTATTAATAAAGAATAAATTTGGCACTTTTTTATTTTTGTTTAAGTCACAAAACAAACACCAAAAGTCCCAAAATATGCATTAAATAGCAGAGCTGCGCCATTAGGTCTTATTTTTAAGATTTGGTCTTATTTTGTGTGTCAAAATCTTAAAGATTTAACAAGGTCCTATTTTTAAGACAATTTTTGTAGTTAATTTTCTTTAATATTCTACAATTTTTCCCCGGCGGTGCCTATCGCTACCGCCGACCCTCACTTTTTCGAAATTAAAAGTTTAATTTCTCAAAGCCGCTCAGAAAAATAGTTGGCGGAGAGAAATATCTTGTTAATACTTGATTTTGTTAAATAAAATGCAATTTAGACCGTTAAAAAAGTCTTACAAAAAAGGTCTTATTTTTGACCTGTGATTGTCTTATTTCGGGAAATTCTCAATGGCACCACTGTTAAATAGGCATAAAATTCTCAAATGAGTACAGAAAATTGAAAAAAAGGTAGAAAAATTTCGAAAAAATTTTTGAAGTTACAAAAAATTAAGCCAGGATAAATTTTTTTACGAAATTTTCCATTTTTTTAAAAGCCGATTTTTTATGTGTTTTCCTATGAATTTTCTAAAAATTCTAAAATAGCCACCAAAAAGAGCGAAATAGCCACAATATATAAAAGCCATCGTATAAGCTTTAAATTTTTCATATAGACAATTTTTTTCACCAATAATTTCTCACTAAGACTTCTTAAAGCGAGAACGAGAATTCCTAAAAAAAAAAGGCGAGAATGCGATTAAGTGAGAAGCGGTTTGAGCAATATGTGTGGCATGAATGAAACCAATGTAAAATATGTTTTTAGCTTTGACTTTTTATGTGCTTACTTTATATAATTATTAGGGCTGTGCGGGATTCCCGGTTCCCGACTCGGGAAATTTCCGGGTTTTTCGTATCCCGTCCCGGTTCCCGGGTGCATTTCCCTCCCGGTTCCCGATTCCCGCTAAAAATCATTTCCCGCACAGCCCTAATAATCTGTTTTTGCCCCAATAATAGTCAATTTTTGAGTTTAGTTCTTCAAAATTCAAAGGGATTGAGTGTCCAGCGGTGTCGGAAATGCGTCCGGGAAAATTTCCAATTTCAAAAGATCGCTAAAAAAAAGTAAAATAGAAAATAAGATTGAATGAAAGGAAAGAAGTTGCTCTGATGGACGATTCATAAAATAAAATCAGATTTAACAATTTACCCCAACTTAAAAACTTAAGTATTTTGTTTTTTCCAAAAAAATCTGCTGTTTTCTATTTCATAACAAATTATTATATTTCTATTATGAAATTAAATCAATCACTCACTCCCGCCTCTGGCATATAAATAATTTCCCCTAATTAACTTTGTCCTAATTGAGTTGGGGTTAAATGTCACCACAACATCAGCAGAATACCCCTCCCCCCTCTCCTCACGTCCCTTTACGTAACCATCGCGCGATTTCGCTATTTCCGGCGATGCCCTCTAATTAACCCACGCCGCCCCTTTCCGCTTTCCCTTTTCCTCTGCTGTTCGTCTGTCTGTCCATCCATCACCCGATCAGTCGGTCGCGCAAACAAAGAACGACAAATAGAAAGCAAGTGATCAGTAGTTTCGCTTTGCTTGTTCGTCTCTTTCTTTGTCTCTATCTCTCTCTCTTCTCTCTCTCTTCTCTCTTCTCTCTCTTTTTCTTTTCAATTTTTTTCTCTCTCCCCGTCACCCTTCCTCACTTTTTATTTCTTGTTGTCTCTCTCCTTCCTCTTTTTCTTTTTCTCTTTCACTTTACACACACTCTCTCTCTCTCGCGCTCTCCCTCTTATTTGTCTCTGTTCATCCCTCTCTGTGTTTTTTGTTCGTTTGTTTTGCCTGTCTTTTATTCATTTCGACCGGAAATTGTGGCCAAATTAATTCACAAAAACAGTACCCTCTCTCTCTCGCCCCCGGGGGAAATGATGGTAAATGTCGTTGGTTTGGTGGTATCGTTGTTTTGCTTACCCATTGTCTCATGCTGCCACCCATCACCTCCCCCCCCTCCCTCGTTCCCTTCTCCGATCAGTTCCCCTTTTGCTCTGATCACGTGTGATCAGAGCGCCAAAGGGGAAGTAATTTTTGTCTCCATTTAATTATGAACACCTCTTTTCGATTAGTCATAAATGCAATTATTTTTTATGTTGTCATTTAATTCGTTTTTTGATTCATTTGCGTTCCTTTCATCCGCATTTTGACATTTTAAATTGAATATTAATCAGCAGAATTTTGTGTCCATTTGATTTCGAAACTGTGAAAAAATGTTACAAATTTGGAAATTACTAAATTTGTCAAATTCCATTCGTTCGTGTAAAAAGCCATGTGAAAAGCAAAAAATTTCATTATTTGTTTTTGTAAAATTATTTTGGGTTCCCAATTTACCGTAAATCTGACTGATAAATGTACTTATCAATCATCACATTGACCGACCGCCCCTCCCACTTCCGATCACATTCATTGAACAAAAATAAATCACGTTCTTTATTTTCACTTTTTCGAAATGATTGCGAGCTAAAAACAAGTTTTCACAATAGCCAAAAAAGAAAATTAATATTTTTCAATTTGTTTTAATTTATTTATTTTTCTCAAATTACCATAAATTTTGCAACAAAATTCTTTTGTTTGTGTGTGACTTTAGTTTTGTCTTCCGTCGTCAGCCTTGGCCTCTCTCTCTCTCTCTCTCTTTCTCTCCGTCTGTCGCGTCACATTCTCTCCTCAGTTTTATCACCCTCCGTTTCCGACCTCTTTTGCTGCTTTTAAGTGCTTCTTTCCCACACACATTCATCCCCTACCCATGCACCTCCCCCCCCCTCCCCCCGGCCCTCTGTTTGCGTTGATGAGAAACTGATCACCCTTTCCCCCCCCCCTCCCTCCCCCCTCCCCTTGTCCTTGATTGCCGCTCGAGGCATAAAATTTTCTGGATGATCGCTTCCAATCGGCGGAAGGGCAAGGAAGACTCACAACGGAAGAATGGATGGTTTCTGCTGCTTCTGCTGCACACTTGCAGCCTACGCATTGGCAGATAAACTTGATTTGCCCCTTCCCGTTTGCCTCGTAATTGGATACAATCTGTGTGATCCGTACAATAATAAAATTGTATTTTTAATTGGAATCGCTTCAAATCACACAAAACGGGCTATAATTATAATATTTTGCATATTAAATTATTTAAAAAAAGGCACAGACACACCAAGCATAACCTTAATCATTTATATAACTGCTTTTTTGGTTCAGTCACATTTTCCCTACTGCTGACAAATTTGTACATGGAATGAAATGGTCATATGTTCATCTTCTGTCGAGGAGGATCCATCCTTTTTCACTTAAAAATCTACGAAAAGTACGTACTAAAATAGTGATGCTATACAATCATTTATGACAATGTAGACAAAACCATTCTAAGTATAAAGCTTTCACATAGATCGAAAGCTCCCAATGGGCTTTATTAGTTCTCCAGAGATCAAACAAATCTATAAAAATAAAATTCACAAATTGTTACCAAGCTGAACAGTCCATCCTAACTTATAAATTATAAGCAACATGAAAATAGCTAAATAAAAAGATCTTGAGCTTTAAATTTACGTTATCAAAAGTTATGGCCTCTTATAATTGCTCTGGTGCTCAATTGTGAGCACTCAATCTACTTCTTCCTACCCCTTATTTCTGATCAAATAAAATCAAAATAATTCCCATAGAGACTGTCCACTGATATCCCATCTCATCAAATCACAAATTCCCAACCTCCGACCCCATCCGCCGATCAAACAAATCACTTCTCTCGGCGGATAGAAATGAGTTTCAATTGGTATGCCGTCGCCCCAAGCGAACATCGCGCAAATTTGCGATGGAATGCGTTCGCTGTTTCATCGCTTCGCTCGCAGTAAAACTTATTAGAGCGCGATCGCAATTAGCTCTGCGCTATGCTTTTTTTAATTGTAGGGAAGACCGATCGCTTCTCTGCTTCTTCTGATCAGCAGCGGGGGATGTTGGCGCCGACCATCAGAAACAGCAGAAGCGGCGCCGGGGGCGCAAAGTTCACGCGCTTTCCCCCCCCCCCCTCCCCCCATTTTGTGTTCTTTCTTTCTTTTTCCATTCATTTGGTCGTTCGTTCGTCGATCATTCATTTATCATGCAAAGAGCAGCAACTGCAAAAAAGTGATGACTGATCATCCATTTTCATTTCCATTCATTCATTCTTTCGTCGTTCGTTTTCACCCAAAAAAGACCCCCCCCCCCCTCCCCCCCCCCCCCCCCGCCTCCACCGATTCTTTTCATAAGCGTTTATTCATTCTTCACTCGCAATTCCTTCCTTGTTCTACATTTATAATGACTCTTTTTTATGACGGCGGTATTCACTTTTAACTGCACTTTATTGCGGTAAATGCCGAATAAATAAATTGTTTTTATGAAATCGAAAGGTAAAAATAAGCAATTGAACCGATGACGATTTGATAGCCCTATTTGATATTTCTCTGATTTTCTGGGGATGCGAGAAAAATCTGAACATTATGACAAATTCGGCTTTAAATTTTATATATTTAAAATGTTTTAGGGGTTGAGTTCAATTTTACAATAAGAAAATAAAAAAGTTAAACTCACTTATATTTTTGTTACTTTTGATATTCACCATTATAATAACTTTTAAAGGCACAATTTTTTTGTACAGATTTAAAATGGAATTTCCCTTAACATTTGGCAAATTTAATTTGAAAATGCTCTTCAAATTTTCTGTCATTACTTTGCTTCTGCTCACTCTCATAATGCCGGACCAACTGAGTTTGGCAGCACCGCATCGGAGAAAAAGGTGGCAAAATAGAAAAAAAAAGGAAATAAAATCAAATTTTAGCTATTCCCTTAGAAAAGGAAGCCGCCTTTACCGGCACCATCGACGCAGTCTTCACGAATGGCGAAGAGTACACCAAAAAATAGGGCATAAACATCGCAGGTGAGGACATTTAATTAATTTAATATAATTAATTTAATTATTATTAAAAATAAATGGAATATATTTTTTATTATTGCTAAATATTAAAACCATTTTTTAGGCACGTAAAAATCCATCGACTAAATTTGGACGAAATTCTTCAGCAAATGGACTCAGTAGTAAAGCCACGGTTCGGATGACACATCTTAAGAAAATTACCAATTTTTTTTAAATAATTTTCTATTTAATATTTATGCTCATTCTGTGCCCATTTTCTGTCTTTCTCTTTTCTTATTCCTCTTCTGATAATTTATGTGTGTGAATTTTCAGCTTTAATTTCATATTTATTGCAATGTTTGTTTTAATAATCAAATTATGTCCAGGCAAATCAAATTTGAAGTTGTTAAAATTCATTTTGCTGTTTTTAGGTGGCCGAGGGGGCTAAAAAAAATTTCAGAATGCACCTGCTTATACGTTATTTGGAAGTTAGAGGCTTTTGGTTCCACCTCCTTTTTTTAATTTAATGACAATCATTAATGAGAGTTAAAAAATGGTAAATGTTCTAATAATTTATATTTATATTTGTTGGTCAAAACTTTTTTGTCCATTTGCATAACATTTCTTCACATTTTTTGTCAAATGCGTGCCGAAAAGCATTTAATGAATGATATAAAATTGTGAGCGTTTATCCATGCTCATTTGCATCATAAAATTTCCATTAAAAAGGCTCGTTTAATGAGAGCTAAAATAATTTAAAATATTTAAGCATTAATTAGTCAGGTTTTTGTAACTCTCTCATTACACTCGGAGTTGTTTGAGTTTTTACATTAACCCAAAATTGGCAATTACCGGCACTATCGGTGTAATTCAATTCATTTTCATTTGTTAATTCAAAATCAGATTCCCTTATAATTACAATTGCTAATTCTTCACTTCATTCCATAGCGAACTCTAAAAAATATTCGTACAGAATACCCGAAAGAACGGAATTTGTCGCATTCGTTCCCAATAATTTGAACGTTGGCATTGGCACAATGCCAATGCTTGTTCACCAAATACAGTAATGGATGGATGATGATGTTTGTCCATGAAAAATGGCCTCTCAACTTTTTTTCTGGCGTAAATGTTGAACAAATATCCATACAAAATTTTCGAATATTGGAAACGATCACATGGCTCCCGGAGAATTCGACAGTGGTCAATCCGACATCCTAATCACATACTGAATGCCAGATCCAAACTAATGCACCAGAACAAAAACTCAGAAATCCGAATAAGAAATTTCCAATATTTTATGGCAGAAAATATTATTCTAATTTGGGTTTACTGTCGGATTGCCCTCACTGTCGGATTGTCCAGTCACGGATCACATCCATCTGATCAACAAATCAAATTGATAAATTCGTCCTTAATTTTGAAACAATTCTAATTCTGTTTTATGTGATTGAAAAGGCTAGCATGAATGCCATAAATTTGTGTCAGTAATTCTTTGCTTTGGTTATGACTCCTTTTTTCTGGCACAAAATTCCTCAAAAGCTTCCGATCCTTCCACAGAGGCAATAAAGTTGTGTTCATCAATTATAATTTTATTTATTAAGGTTAATTCATTTTTATACCGTCACTTTTGTTTCTCTATTGTGTATAGGGTCAAATAAAAAACTTGAGGATGAAAAATGGAGAAAGTTGGTCATGAAATGTCAGAACATACACTTTATTCAGGGCTCCCATTCTTCCTTTATTTCAAAGGACAGTCCTTTATTTTCGGCTTTTAGCCTTTGAAAAAATCGAAGCGTACTTTATTTCAAAGATGTTCTTTGAAAACGGCATTTTGCCATTATTTGTAAAAAAAAATGTTCATTTCATGGGAAAACACAATTTTTGATATTATTCTGTCCAAAAATATTCACTTTTTTTTTTGCAAGAAATTCTCCAAACTTGCCCATATTATGGTCAAATTCTGTTAATAAATCACACCAACTAATCTCCCCTGCGGCGTTTTCTAATAAAGCCTCAAAATTGAATATTTTTGAGATAAAATCTGTTAATAAATTCCCCATTAATAAATAAATTTGAATTTCTATTTACTCTCGTAATGTAAAAAATATTTAAAAAAAGAAGAGTTGCTTGATGTTTTTAAATTAAAATAAAACAATTTAATAAAGGCAAAAAAATGTATATTATTTGATCACTGAATTATTAATTAAATTTCTCTTTCATTTTTTATTTCTCCCATTTCTTTTCGCCTTATTATTATGCTTTGTTCATTTTTATCATCAATCTGCTTCTTATTTGCTATATCAGCCATTTCAGGTTCAGCAGCAATTCCAATCTTTAAAGCATTTAATTTTAAAATTAAAATAAGTTATACGAAATAAATTAAAGCGGCCGAACCGGGTACGGAATTCGGGTTTTAGGGGTCCACCGGATTTGCCAGATTCGGTGACACTCAAGTTCTGGTTATGTTAATAAAGATTCTCTAATTTTCAAACTCAAAAAATAAGTTTTCAGCTTATATTTGGAAAATCTGAGGGAATGATGACGTATTAATTAACATTTCAATTTCCGACGGATCTACTCTGATGTTTTTCGCATTTACATAGAATCGTCATTAAAAGAATAGAAATATAGTTAATAAACCCGGATTCGATTTTTGGGAGATTTGATTTCCGGGTTCCGTATTTTTACGGTTCAACTGGAGTAATCAGCCCTGTAAGTTTCAAAACCGAAAATCCGGTTCCGGCGCGGAAACTTAAATTTTTAGACTGTTGCATATTATATTGCCCACCTTGTCTCGTTTAAATGTTCGGTAACAAATTTTGCCAATACAAAGCAGAAGAAGCGGCTTCTCGGCTAGCAATGCCATCGCAATTGGTGCCATCATTGCAATATCCCTTTCTGGTTCACCTGAGCATATAAACATAAAGTAAAGGGTTAAACAGTTATTTAATTCGTAAGATAACAAATGCTTAAAAATTTATTTTTTGCAGAATAATGTCAAAAAATTACAGACAGTGGATCTGAAATTGCGCGATTCATTGAGCAAGAATAAAAGAGTTATGATTTAGAAAGCGACCAAATTATTTGGCTTGACAAAAAATTTCATTAAAACAATTGGCGGTGTGAAAATTACGGATCATACCGGAAAAGTTCGACAATAAACCGGTGGTTGATCTTATTTAAAGCGCAGACCCAAATCGAAAATATCCGGCCTTACTTAGACCAGTCCAATTCTGCTCACGAATTAAAATATTTAATTATATGATCAAGCTGGGTGAACGTTTGAGGGAAAAACTTGGAGGGGCGGGGGGGGGGGGGGGGGCTTTGAACTAGGGTTCAATACCCGCATGCGGGTAGTGCTATATGCGGGTACGGGTTTTTTAATTTAGGGCGGACGGATAAACCCGTACCCGTATGCGGGTTTCGAGGATGTGCGGGCGGGTACACGGGTACCAAATGATTATTTTTGTGAACAATGTCGGATTTTTACCTATTTCGTAGTGTTGGCATACAAAATTCCAGCTTTGCTAAAAGTCTTTCGTTTGATATTGACGTTGCCGGGATTGAGTGAAAAATTTGTGCCAATTTTGTAAGATCGGAAAACTGTTTAATTTTTGAGGAGTTGGGAGCCTATTTTTCAGAACTTTTGAAAAAATTCATAGTAAATGCTGTCCGCGCAGGGAAAATTTTTTGAGAAATCAAATAAAATTTATAGAGAAATATTGGGTAAAAAAGGTCCATTTTTGACATTTTTAGTTAAAAATTGAAAAAAACGAAGAAATAAATCATAAAATTTGGCATTTCGTTGAAAAAAATATAAATAATTTTGCAAAATATCCAATCTTTACCACTGCTTAAAATACCCGTTTTTGCGGGTACCCGCAGTGTTTACCCGTACGGGTTTCGAATTTTCAAATCGACTACGGGTAAGAACCGCATGCGGGGTTTTTCCTTAAAATATGCGGGTAAACCCGTACCGGTACGGGTAATGCGGGTGCGGGTATTGAACCCTACTTTAAACCGGCGTGCGTCTCTGGCTTTCCGGACCAGTTTCTACCAGCTGAACTACCGATGCCCTCTCCAGCTCCTCACTTTGTCCGAACATAAGGGATCACTCTTTTCCTTTTTATTTTTACTATAGCATAAATAATTGTCTCGCCTTTTTTCATTTAGCCTGTAACTTTTTCATAAATTCAATACATATAATTAGCAATTTCACATATAAAAATTAAGCGATTGGCAGTCAGACAAAGCAATGTCCTCGGCCCCATTTCCGTATTCTGACTCACCAATCGACCACAGTATCATAAGCATTGCCGTGCCAACGCTTGGCACTCCGTTTTCCACCGAAAGAGTCCGCCGCTGGACAGGGGACAGGCGGAGGATGAAGCTGATTATGAGAGCGAAAAGATGGGCAAAAAGAGGGAAGAGCAGGATGGAGCAAAGCAACAAGTCCAACTGGTGGGCCAATGGCCAAAAGATGGAGAAATTGGCCAAAACGGCGGCACAAAGGAAGAGCAAAGTGCAAACGCAAAAGAAACACTTGTCGGGGGGGGGGGATGAAAATTAACGAAATTGTAATTCCCAAACCGAAGGCCTTACCGAAGAGGCATGAGTTTGTTTTTGAACATTTTCTGTTTTGTTGTTATTAGAGTAGAGCGCGACGGGGACGGGAATTCTCGGATTTTTCAGATCCCGGTCCCGTCTTTTCAAACAAAAAAAAGTCTATGGGGACGGAATTCCCGGATTTTTCAGATCCCGGTCCCGTCTTTACAAAAAAGTCTACGGGGACGGAAATTCCCGGGCTTTTCAGATCCCGGTCCCGTCTTTAGAAAAAAATCAAGTCCCGGTCCCGACCTTCATTCCCGCCAGAACTCATAAAAAAATAATCACTGTTAAAAATGGGTCATAATACAAAAAAGGAGGGGAATGAAGGAGAAAATATTTGAAAAAATTCTTTATAACTAAATATTTGTTCTTCATCTGTGTTCGAAACAAATTGTAATGTTTATAAAGCCATATTTCATACCTTAACTTGGTTCGTATGAGGGGCCGAAAAAGGGGGTTCATACCGTACCCCACGGACACACTGTTGACCCATATAAACCCAGCAAAAATAGTGTAAAATTTTGAAAATCCCATCCAACTAATTTAGTCTCAAGTGTCTCCAGAAAATAGGTACAAAGAAATTTGAAAAATATGTGTGTATCTAAAAAATTGGAAGCCAAATTTGGTGAAAACTCTCAAATTAAAAAACAAAAATAACGTCAAAAATACCTTAAAAACCCCTGCAATTTTGGTTAATTTTTCTCGTCCTTTGCAGCAGCAGGAGAAAAGCATTCCGATGAGAAATGGGATGACAATAATTGCACATGTTTTCCAAACAAATGTATTGTAAATTTTGACGCGGTGCACAAAGAATTTTTTGCCAATAAATTTGATCCACAATGGCACAAACACTGCAAATTAAAATAAAATTAGAAAAAAAATTTTCGAATTTGTGCATGACAAAAGATTAAAATACGGCGGCATTCGTCACTTGGGTTTAAATGGTCGAGCGTACAACCCAACCCGTAATTGCCCCTCAAATCCATTCGTAAAACCGTTAATTCCTCTGAATAATTTAAACCATTCTCAGAAGAACGAAATAACGAGAAACCGCAAAAATCTAATGGTTTTTGTATTTTATTATTTATCCATTTTTCGCTTACAAATAATTCCAAATCGTTGAAAAAATGTCATTAAGCCAGCAGATGACAGATCACCTCCGAAGATCACAGTCCTTTCATAAATACATTTACAAATATTATTAATAAATTTATTAATTTAATATATCAAACCAAAAATTGCTCCTTCCGACCCCAGCGGGGATAGAAGTGACCAGGAAGAATGACAATCGAACAACGAACGGTTGGTGAAAAAGCACATAATTTGCCAACAAAAAGCCAATCTAACGGAACAATTAAAAAATAATTTATATAAAAAAAAATTAATAAATTGCCATTGGATTAATGAGAAATTGGCAAATTAATGTGGCGAAGATGAAACATAAATTGTGAAGGAAATTGTCAAACACTTGATTAAAATGGAGCTGAGTGCCTGCCTAAAAAGAAGAAAATTATTTTCATTTGTACTTAAAGTGCAAATAAAATTCCAATTTAATTACCTTTTTTTATTAATTATTGTCTTTCGATTATTTTAGTAACAGGAAGTAAAATTTAATAACGAATATAAAATATTTCACCAAGAAATTTCCCATTACAATTGCAGTTGTTAGAAATTTTGTGAACAAAATTGTGAATGCTGATTCCGATTTTGTTTTACGGGTTCGGACAGCGAAATTTTGGAGCCTAAATTTTGAAAAACTTTTTACGAATTTCTAAATTGCATACTTTTTCCCATCGGCTAATACATTTATACGATTAATTCCGACAATCCATCCATGCAATGTCAAATTGAATAAGCGAGAAAAGTTGTTGGGCCGATCCAACTGAACTGATTGCTGAACAATTGGCAATTCCAATGGACAGCCAAATGACTGCTCACAGCCGATGGACACATCGCCAAGCCATGCCGTCGAATTGGTGGTCCAAAGCGAAATATTCAAATGCCTGAAAAACCTTATACATTCAAAAGGAAATGAAATAAAGGGGATGCATTGCTCAGTTGTAACGACCTTAAAATATAAGATAAAGGACAATAAGAAAACAAACAAAAACTTTTTAAAATAAAAAAATATATAAAAAAAACGACTTATAAAAAAGTAAATCTTGAAATTCTTTATAAAAAATTGAATTTCGGGAAAATCTTACTTATTTTTAAATCATTTTTAAAACCAACCAACCGGATTTATGGGTTTGATATAATTTATAAAGAAAATTGATTTAACTGTTTATCGCCAATTCGAAACACTTCCATCCCCTCCGAGGGATAAAATGTGACGAATGGAACAGTCGTTGTATTCAGGAAAAGCACTTGGGCATCAAGAATGTGAAGAGCATGTGAAAATATGAACAGTAGTAGCCCAATTAACGAATTAAGACCAATTAGCATCATTAATTGCTATCCATATCTTTAAATATTTATGTTTGAAAAAGGTGCAAACATTGTCATAATAATTGAGCACACAGATGATCATTAACTAAAACAAAAACAAAACTCCGATGGGTGCTAATCCATCAAAGCGCAATAGATTAGGCATGCACACATTCATTTCAATAAATGTGCACTATACTTGCCAGTTATTTGTGTTATTTTATATAGGGTTGCACGGTACCGGTACCGGCGGTACTTTCTGAATTTTCAGGTACAGGTACCGATACAGGTATCGGTTTTTGAAAAAATAAAGTGCCGGTACCGGTTATTCCAGTACCGGCGGCACCGGTACTAAATAAGCACGGGTAAGAATGGGCTTCTGAGTAAGAAATGGTTGAGAAAAATTGCAGAAAAAGCGAATTTTGGAGCAAAAATTTGTTATAAATAATTTTTAAATAATTATCCCAATGAAAGTATTGTTTCTCCATTGGGTTCAAATCCCCTACTCCGCAGAAAATTTCAATTTATTTTTGAATTGTAAAAATGGAAAATTCAAATTAATATTAAAACAAAAATTTAAAAATAAACTATTTTTTTGACAATTTTTCAATAGAATTCATAGAAATTACAAAAAAATGTTCCCGGCGGCGTCTATCGACACCGCCGGACACCTTTTACATTATATTTTCTCAAAACTAACTCACTTTTTTATTACAAGGTCGTACTGAAGTCAGGGAAACTCGGAACCAATCAGAAAAACTATTTATGAGTAGTATTTACATTACTTTGGTTGGAAGTATTATTTTTCAAGTTTGGCTGCCACTTTTTTTTGTATAGAAACGATATTTTTTCGAAAAGGGTCATTTCAGTCGGGCCGTTTTAGTCGGAGAACCATTTTATTTATTTTTTTGAAAACCATACCCCTTCATTTTTGAAAACCATACCCCCTAGTTTTTTGAAAACTCAACCCAATTTTTTTTGAAAACCATACCCCTAGTTTTTGAAAATCATACCCCCTAGTTTTTGAAAACCATACCCCCTAGTTTTTTGAAAACTCAACCCAATTTTTTTTGAAAACCATATCCCCTAGTTTTTGAAAACCATACCCCCCCCCTAGTTTTTTGAAAACTCAACCCAATTTTTTTTGAAAACCATACCCCTAGTTTTTGAAAACCATACCCCCTAGTTTTGAAAACCATACCCCCTAGTTTTTGAAAACCATACCCCTTAATTTTTCAAAAACCAAAAGGTGGGTTGTTTTCAAAAAATTTGGATTGTGTTTTAAAAAACTAGGGGGTAAGGTTTTACCAAACTAAGGTTGGGTTTTCAAAATAAACTCGGTAGGGGTAGGTTTTCAGGGGGTCTGGAAATGGCAGTCCGGACATACCATACCGTCAATTTCGGTGTTGGAAAAAAATAAAAGTATCTCCAACAATTATTTAATTGGGACCTTGGATTTCTTTTTTTCTTGAAATATGCTGCCTGAAAGATTTTTTGAAATTAAAAAAAAAAATTGAATTTCCAATTAAAATGGCCCTCCGACTAAAATGGCCCCGACTAAAGTGACCCCTACCGATATTTTTTATGATACGTTCTAATGATAAAATTTTTGAAGTTTCTTAGAAATTAAAGTTTTCCCCCTTATCTACTTTGAATTTGAGCTTGGGAAATGGAAACCTGCTTTAAAATCTTTTTGACTGTCAGTGATATTCTTATTTCGAAAGTTTTTTGATACGGCCGAATGGTCCGAGTGCCGAACGTCCGAGTGCCGAATAGAACAAAAACAGTCCGAGTGCCGAATAAAAAATCACTTTACAATTTTTAATATGAAATTTCCAAAACAATTAACTAACAAATAAATATCCATTTTGATAGTCACCACTAATTAATTTTTTGTTCCCTTTAATGTCAAAAATGAATGTACGCGAGCCATTTTAATCAATGCAATTACAAAGCCCAAACAACGTTAAAAAGAAATAGCGAAGGTGCCAGAAGAACAGTGTGAAGTTGCAGAGAAATCCGGTGCATTTCGAGGAAACTCGGATAGAGCGTATTCTTGCTGGTATGGCAGGGCACTCAACTCCGCGGGGTAACAAACCCATTAAAATTTGGTCGAAATTTAAATCCCTTTTTAGCTTCTACATCAATTTGCAGTGCCAATGAAGTGCGTTCTCTGATTCTCTCGTCGTACAGTCGTCATTCAAATGAACATTCTTTTGGGAACGCTCGCCTGTCGGATGAAGTCAACGATAATCGTCGACATTGTGGGCCCAAGATACACTCAACCAATTATTCTGATCCACTCTTCCAAATACCATTTTGGAATGTCAGAAACCGCGTGATTTTGATACTGATCATCAAATTATCGTGTTTCTTGATGCAATTTCGATGGTACTCCAACGCATTGAGCAAAATTTTCAAGAGGGTGTCGTTGACGAGAATCAAAAAGAGATGGCGGAAGAAAATGTGAACGAAAATATGCCATCGTTTTGTTATATAGATCACGATTACATTTAGCATTCTCGTAAAAAACTATTGTTCCAGTTATTTTTTTTTTAATAAATTCATTCTGCCGTTTGATTTTTGGTACCAAAGACAAATATGGAGTGACTCAACTGCGGACCAGCCAACTTTAGAACCTCATAACTTTTTCTAACTTTATCAAGTTCTGCAAAATTAGTACCATTCGGAAAACCTTCAAGAGGTCTATTAGTTCTTCAAGCAACAAAGTACTGATCTGTAAAAAAGTTATAAACCGAAACTCACAAGAATCCTGACTTTTTTCGGACCATTCGGCATTCGGATTGTTTTTGTTTTATTCGGCACTCGGATATTTTTTCTTCTATTCGGCACTCGGACTGTTTTTGTTCTATTCGGCACTCGGAACCTTCGGTACTCGGACGTTCGGCACTCGGATCGGAAGCGCTGGGACCGACGACTATGACCCGGGAACGGAGAAAACAGGGCATGAAACAAACATTTTTTACATTTAGTTGGCAAAATGAAGAAATACAATGTCATTGAGAATTTTAAGGGCGATGGGCGGCGGTTCCGTTAGGCGCCGCCTGTGAAAATTTTGGAATTTGAGTGTATTTGGATAACAGATCAGACACAAAAAATGACTTTTTTGGGGATCTTTTCAAGAATTAGGCGCATCGCATCAATGGGAAAATTTAATCCCGTTTCCCCGGCGGTTTTCCCTGGTCCAATTGACCGGGAACGGGGACCGACGATGACCCGGGAACGGGGAAACCGGTGCAAAAATCCCCGTTTTGCCGGGGCCCCCATTCCCGGTACTTTTCCATAAAAACCCGGGAACGGGAACGGGATCCCCGGAAAAACTCCGCCGGGGCCCCGTTCCCGTCCGGTCTCTAATTTTTAGTATAGTTTTAAAAAAAATTAGTCTAAAAAGTACCATTTCTCCTTCGACCAAATTTGCACCTTTTGTCCTTCAACCAATCACGGCCAAACTCGCCACGTCCCTGATATATAGCCAACAGAGGAGGGAATATTTGGGCAGAAGTATTAGGAGGACATTATTGGGGCAGAAAGGCATATGATATACACCCAGTGGCATATTAGATACACCCAGGGGCAACATTTGGGAAGAAAGGCATATGATATACACCCAGTGGCATATTAGATACACTAAGAGGGAAAAAACTCAAAAAAACCCACGTATAAACCCAAATAAATCAATGTCGCAGAAAGTTAAAGTGCATTCTGGCCAATTGTTACACCCAGGGGCAACATTGGGGAAGAAAGGCATATGATATACACCCAGTGGCATATTAGATACACCCAGGGGCAACATTTGGGAAGAAAGGCATATGATATACACCCAGTGGCATATTAGATACACCCAGGGGCAACATTTGGGAAGAAAGGCGGAATATTAGATACACTAAGAGGGAAAAAACTCAAAAAAACCCACGTATAAACCCAAATAAATCAATGTCGCAGAAAGTTAAAGTGCATTCTGGCCAATTGTTACACCCAGGGGCAACATTGGGGAAGAAAGGCATATGATATACACCCAGTGGCATATTAGATACACCCAGGGGCAACATTTGGGAAGAAAGGCATATGATATACACCCAGTGGCATATTAGATACACCCAGGGGCAACATTTGGGAAGAAAGGCGGAATATTAGATACACTAAGAGAGAAAAAACTCAAAAAAAACCCACGTATAAACCCAAATAAATCAATGTCGCAGAAAGTTAAAGTGCATTCTGGCCAATTGTTACACCCAGGGGCAACATTGGGGAAGAAAGGCATATGATATACACCCAGTGGCATATTAGATACACCCAGGGGCAACATTTGGGAAGAAAGGCGGAATATTAGATACACTAAGAGGGAAAAAACTCAAAAAAACCCACGTATAAACCCAAATAAATCAATGTCGCAGAAAGTTAAAGTGCATTCTGGCCAATTGTTACACTTCCTCCTTCTGGGTGTATATAAATTTTGCCTTACCTTACTTTTCAATTACATTTGGCACTTTCCTACTATTTCTTTAATAACAGATTTTCTAATACATAATAAATTTTTATCCTAAAAATAAAAAAGAATAAAATAAAATTTTCGCTTATTTTAATTATATCAAAAATCAGCCCCAAAAAATATTCACTAGGTTACAACTAATTCGAACGGGCAATATGGAAGCCTAATTGCAAGGACAAAAAAAAAAATTAAACTGGGTTCTTTTTAAACAATCTGAACTCAGGACCTTTTTGTACTAATCTAAATTGGTACCAACGGACCTTTGGAACTAAAAAAGAACAAAATTCTAATTCACAATATAATTTAAAATTAAGTAAAATTTAGAAAAAATGCAAATGTTATTTTTGCTCTGTGCTCTCCTTGTTGTGTCCACCTCAGGTGCACCTCCGAATGAAAAAGAGGTGAACAAATGGAGTCTAAGGGACAGGGGGCCTTTCAGAACGTGTCAGGTGATTCCGACAGTGGTTGATTTCGACAGTGAACTATTTCCCTTGCTCTTTATGTCTGCTATTGGTTTCGACAGTACACTGAATTCGACAAGAATTCGACATTGAGTGATTTCGACAGTAAGACCGAGTTTTTAAAAATGGCATAAAATTAAACTTTCACCTATGCAAATTGAACAAATAATGAGTGATTTCGACAGTAACACTTGATTCTATGAATGGTTATTTTCTGGGTCTGGGCCCTAAAAATCTTTTGAAATGTTACAGGTTTCTTTCAATTCATTATTTTTTAATAATTTTTCGACAGTATGTAACACCCAATTTTATGAATGATTTATTGCTTTTCAAGCTGCGCCTGCCGACGGAATTAGAGGGCCGCATGTCAGCCGGCGATCGAAATATGTTCGGCAAGACAACAATTTGCAAGCATTGGTAGCTGATTTTGAAAACTGTGATCCGCTTTTGTATATGCGTGGATGTTCCTACCACTTGCATTTCTGATAAGAAACACAGACTGCAATAAATCATTCATAAAATTGGGTGTTACATACTGTCGAAAAATTATTAAAAAATAATGAATTGAAAGAAACCTGTAACATTTCAAAAGATTTTTAGGGCCCAGACCCAGAAAATAACCATTCATAGAATCAAGTGTTACTGTCGAAATCACTCATTATTTGTTCAATTTGCATAGGTGAAAGTTTAATTTTATTACCAATTTTAAAAACTCGGTCTTACTGTCGAAATCAATCACTGTCGAAATCAACCACTGTCGGAATCACATGATGCCTTTCAGAAAGGGTTCGGCAATCATCCTCGGATGAGAATCTTGGGTTCATTGTAACTAGAGACCGGGCAAAAGGGTCGGTAGGTAGGTCGGTTTCGGTTTTTAACCGAAAAAAACCGAAAGAGCTGAAATTTTTTCGGTCGGTCGGTTTCGATTTTTTATCTATATCTGTCCTGAAATATTGAAGCCTCATTTCTTTTGATGAAGCTGAAATTCTAAGGGTTTATAACTAGGGCTGCCAATTTTATGCAAATGCATATTTTTTTCCTGGATTCTACTCGGTCTAATTAGTAGGAAAAACATCTTCTTTTTGTCATTTCCTTATAAAAGTGGGGACTTTTATTTGCATATTTTTGCATATTTTGGGTTTTATGCATATTTCGTGCATATTTCGCCATTTTTGGTCCATATTCTATGTGATTTTGACTAAAAAATGGCTCAAAAAATGCAAAATTTTCTGGCGTAAAATAATGGGGAATAATTTTTTTTTTTTAAATAAATTTGCACCCCTAATTTTCAATTTTTTTAGTGCATATTTGGTGCATATTTTACGATTTTTATGCATATTTAGTGCATATTTCACTGTTTTATTTGCATATGTATGTGCATATTTTGGCCACTTTTTGTGCATATTTTTGGCAGCCCTATTTATAACAATGCTTAAAATGGCTCAAAAAATCACTAGAAATACGTCCTAAAAATTTGAAAAATGCCAAAATAAGCCATAAAATATGCACTAAACATTAGTGTTCGACATTTGAGATTTTCGATAATCTGTATTGGTATATACTATATACCGCAGTGTTTTTTTGGGGCCATTTTTTAGTCGTGCCCTTTTAATCGGAGCCGTTTGAGTCGGATTAAGAATTTTTTTTTTTTTAATTTCAAATTTTTTAGGTAGCAATTTCAGGAAAAAGTTAATACAAATATTTAAATAATTTATTTCATGCCCTTACGCAAACTTTTTTAGATTGTTCATAATTTCTTGAAAATTTAGGTTTTTCTTGAAATAAGGGCCTGAAAATTCTTTCTATTAAATTTTTCTTTATAATTGCTTTTGGAGTTAAATTTTTTTTTGTAATCTTCGACTCAAATGGCCCCCGACTAAAATGACTCGATTCGGATTTTTCATTATTATTATTCTTAAAAAATCTTTTCAGGTGGAAAAACTTGTCGAACAAGCAAAAAGCTCTGATTCCGATGTGAAACGTGAAGCGGTGATTGCAATTCGTAAGATGCTCGAGGATAGCCTCCTGAATAATCAAAAGGAGGACAAGCATTTCCGGCTGGTTGAAGTATTCGAGTCAGCAGGAGCGGAATTTGCTCTAGCCCAATGTTTGAAATCAGACGATGACTCCTCCCAGCAGCTCGTGCCCGAAGCCCTACGAGCATTGTCAATCATTTCGGAACCCCCTAATTCTTTAGATCGTGAAGATACACAGACTTTTCTAGTGGAATTAGTTAAAAGGGCGAATGTGGAAGATAAAATTTGATAGACGCCGTATGCACCCTGAAGAACATAGTCCTCCGTAATCGTTTCGAAGCCGTTTCTATTTACGAGAAAGGAGCATTTCCACGCTTATTGGAACTAATTGAGTCGCCGATTAAGGAAGTCGGTAAACAAACAGCGAAAGCTGTTGGACAAATAATCAGTTAAGTAAAAGGAAGAGGGAAAAGGCATTGGAAAAAATGACATTTGAAAAGATAATTAAAAAAACTATAATATACAAATTATTTTGAATTTAAAGATCATGTGCCAAAAGCTCGCGCAGAAATCAGTGCAACGCACATACAAATCATGGTAAGTGGCAAAATTTAATAATTTGAAATCTAATTGCGGGCAGGTGGCCAAATTGCCATTATCTGTGGAATTTACCATTATTTTGAGAGTCATGCCACTATTTTTTTTTGATTGCACTATTTTATTGAATTTTAATAGAATTTCTCAAACAAAATGCCAAATTTAGATTATTCTTTTTGCGATTCTAGCAAAAAAAGGGTTCTCTATGAATGTTTTAAAAAATTTTCATAAACAATAAAACAATGGAGCCAAAAATATTCAACTGTTAGTTTTCTGAAAGCCTAACCCCTAGCTTTCTGTAAACATAGGTCGATTTTTTGAAAAACAACCCCTAGTTGAAAAATAGGGTAGAATTTTGAAATCTTTCGCCGACGGCACCTATCGCTCCGCCTCCTATCTTAGCATAAACTTAGCTTATTTAAATTCAAGGAAAAAAGAAAGAACATGTTATAATTAGGGAAACCAAAATAAGGCAGCAAAAATCAATAGGCATTAAAGATTTTGCACTTTTGGAGATGCTTTTTTAGGCAAAATCACATAGAAACCCAGAATTTTTATCAAAGAAGACAAGCGAAAAAATAAAAATTTGGGATATTATAAAAATGAGAAAATATTTAATGAAAATTATGGATAAAAAAAATTAAATTTTAGGGGAAATTTTTTCATTCTTAGAGGTGTATTTTTTTTTAAATTTTAATGCCGATTCCTAGAGGTCTATTTTTCATTTTATGGCTTTTTCTTATGAATTTTCTCAAAAACCCCAAAAATAAGCCCCCAAAAATGCCAAAAAGGCATGAAAACACGAAAATGCCAAAAAAGGCATTTTCGGCATGAAAATCCCGAAAAAGGAAAAAAAGGCATAATAAAACTCATCGTAAAAGCTTGAAACGAAATTGAAAATGGTCATTTATGCTTAATATATCGGAAATACTGCGCAGAAAAAAAGGTATTTTCCTCAAAACGGTTTCCCTAGTTATAATTTAAAATATAGTTCCGTTTCTGATTGTTTCGGTGTCTTACCAGTCTGCGTCTGGGTTATTCCCGTCCGATTTTTCCAAAAACCGCGGTTTTTCTACTAGAGATTCGCCGTAATTCACGGTCACGATCACGGTTACCATGAATTTCACGGGTTTTTTCTATCAGGGTCAGGGTCACATTCACGGGGTCTATTCACGGGTTTACCGTGAAAAATTTACACTGGATAAAATTGGAAAATTTGCGGGATTTTTTATTTTCCATGAATAATTTTTGAAGGGAAAAGCGAATTTAGGAGGGAAAATTTAAAATTTTTTGGTTCAAATCTCTCCCACCCCACGGCAAGAAATTTCAAACATTTTTTTATTTTTTTTTTTCCAAAAACATATCGTTTAAACGAAACTAGGAAAATAAAAACATCCAACAACCTATTAAAATTCATAATTGCCAATTTTTGATATGTTTTCTTTGTAGATTTCTTTGTTTTTAAAAGTTTCCTCGGCGGCGTCTATCGGCTCCGCCGGCTTTCATTCCCTTAGGGTTTCTGAAAATCTATCTCAAAATCCTTCAAAATGTGTTATTTTTTGTGCAAAATTTGCTATCAAAAATTGTTTAGTTGATTTGCTGATTCTCAAAAAATATAATTGATGATGAAGTCATTTTATCTTCAAGATTTTGTCCCCCCCAGCAGTGTCAAAAGTGAAAGATTATAAACCGAAACGATCAAATTTTGCAAGTGAACTGTGCTGAGTCGTTTCGTAAATCCGCACACATGGGCGTTTTGTAAATCCACCATTTTTATCAAATTTTCCGGCAAAAATCGTCATAATTTTGCTCAAAAGCAACCAAATTAAATAATCTTGGTATCGTCCGTGAGCTATTAGTTAGTTCTATTAAATAACCAAATTTTTTGAAATTTGGTTATGTTTTAAAAAAATATGGCCAAAAATTAGCTTTTTTAAGGTTCTTGTGCCAGCAACTCTTTTCAAACTTGAAACAAATTTGTTGGAATTTGTATGGCTAATAGAAACATACAAAAGCTATCGGTCGATACCAAGATTATTTAATTTTGTTTCTTTTAAGCAAAGTTATGACAAATAATGTTCGGGAAATCAGCAAAAATTGGCGGATTTACGAAACGACCTAGCACCAAGTGAACATGCAAAGCAGCAATCATTTTTTCAGTTTAATTATGATTTAGGCAAAAATTGATTTTGAATTAAACTCCTTTTTTATTATTTTTTATTGGTTTTATTAAATTTACGCCTAAAAAAGTAATAAAAAAAATATTGAAAACCAAGAAGTTAAATTTAACCAAAATAAAAAGAAAAAATAAGAAAATAAAATCCAAAATTCATGGTTCACGGTTTCCGTGAATTTCACGGGTAATAATTTTAATTCATTTTTTAAGGATTTTAAATACTTACATATTCCTAGTTTTCCATTCTCTTTCCAAAAATGTATAAACAAAAGAACTAAAAACTATGTGATCGGCAAAGTACTATTTTTCTGTAACGGTTACTGTAAAATCGGGAATTATACTCGGTAAATTAACCGATTTTTACTGCGATAAATTTTTACAGTGCCAAGCACTGTCAAAAACTAGGGTAGGTCGGTACCGGTACTTTCCACGTAAACCGGTACCGTAAATTTCTTAGTGTTTCTCCGGGACGATAGAAGAGTGACGATTGAGCGCCCACAAGCGCCAACATAACTGAGCGGCTATCATCGATGAGCGCCAATTCTTTTTTTGTTTAGTTTTAAAAATATCAAACTTTAAGCCTTTGTTTTCGAAAAGTGAATCTGTTTTCTTGAAAATTTAAGCCTTATTTTTTTGAAAACTGCATAATTTATTGAAACCTAAGCCTAATTCTGAAATGGAAACTGCCCAGATTTAAAAAACTAAAGCTTACATGCTATTTTGATTACAATGTTTACTTTTAAAATACGGTAGCTTGAAAAAAAAAATTTCTTGTCGACATTTTAATGGAAGCTGTCAAATGGAGCTCAATCATGCGTCCTTAATCATGGGCTCTCAATCGAGCGAGTCCGTGTTTCTCCCAATCTTTTTTCATTTTTCCAAGCATCACCTACTTATTGGCACACAGTCGTAGTTCATAAAATTAAAATTTGCCGAAATGCAATGAAAAGGAAATTTTAATTTATATTCCTAAAATAGATGAATGATTAAGCACAATTGTTTTATATTTTTAGATAGAAAATGGTGCCGACGTAAATATTTTTTGCGATTTAATCAAAAGAGAAAAAGCCGTTCTCTCGAACAAAATCATTTTTGCAATAAAAGAGCTTTTATTTTCAACGCAAAATGATGAACTGGCAAAAGGAATTGAAAAATGCCGGGGTAAATTTATTAAAATGCAATAAAACTCCTGAAGAAATTTAGGCAAAATCGAATTACTTAATAGCAAAGCGGGTGCGGAGACCATCAAAATAATAGAGCTTAGAAAAGAAATACGCCACTCAATAGACAACACAGCGGACATTATTCCGTTCGGCAATTCGAAGGCAAAAAATGCCTTAAAGAATGTTATGGTGCTTCCTTTACAGTACCCCGACAGTTCCAAAGGCACTTTTGTACCACCGAAAAGCATTTTATTGTTTGGTGAACCGGGCACAGGAACAGCGATGCTTGTAAACAATTTTAAGCTAATTCACAGTTGTAAAACGAAGCGTGCCAACTGCGTCTCAGCCCAATTTAGAACTTCATAACTGTTTTCTAGCTTTATCAAATTCTACAATTCAAATTAAATTTTTTGGCCATTTATTAAATCACTTAACAATGATCCGCCACTATGGGCGTTTGTTAAATCCGCCATTTTTTACAAATTTTCCGAACATAATTCGTCATAACTTTGTTCAAACGCAACCAAATTTAATAATCTTGGTATGGTCCGATAGCTATTATTTAGCTCTATTAACTTTCCAAATTTCAAAAATTATGATTAAGTTTTACGAAAATTAGGACCGTGAGATTGAAAAATAAAAATATTTTTGGCTATATTTTTTTTAAAACTTATTCAATTTTTTTGAAATTTAGTAGATAAATAGAGCTATCCAATAGCTATCGGATGATACCAGGATTGTTTAATTTGGTTAATTTTGGGCAAAGTTATGACAAATTATGTTCGGAAAATCTGTAAAAGATGGCGGATTTAACAAACGCCCATAGTGGCGGAATTTAACAAACGTCCCAGCACGAGCGGCTATCATTGATGAGCGCCAATTCTTTTTTTGTTTAGTTTTAAAAATATCAACTTTAAGCCTTTGTTTTCGAAAAGTGAATCTGTTTTCTTGAAAATTTAAGCCTTATTTTTTTGAAAACTGCAGAATTTATTGAAACCTAAGCCTAATTCTGAAATGGAAACTGCCCAGATTTAAAAAACTAAAGCTTACATGCTATTTTGATTACAATGTTTACTTTTAAAATACGGTAGCTTTTTTCTTGTCGACATTTTAATGGAAGCTGTCAAATGGAGCTCAATCATGCGTCCTTAATCATGGGCTCTCAATCGAGCGAGTCCGTGTTTCTCCCAATCTTTTTTCATTTTTCCAAGCATCACCTACTTATTGGCACACAGTCGTAGTTCATAAAATTAAAATTTGCCGAAATGCAATGAAAAGGAAATTTTAATTTATATTCCTAAAATAGATGAATGATTAAGCACAATTGTTTTATATTTTTAGATGGAAAATGGTGCCGATGTAAATATTTTTTGCGATTTAATCAAAAGAGAAAAAGCCGTTCTCTCGAACAAAATCATTTTTGCAATAAAAGAGCTTTTATTTTCAACGCAAAATGATGAACTGGCAAAAGGAATTGAAAAATGCCGCGGTAAATTTATTAAAATGCAAAAAAACTCCTGAAGAAATTTAGGCAAAATCGAATTACTTAATAGCAAAGCGGGTGCGGAGACCATCAAAATAATAGAGCTTAGAAAAGAAATACGCCACTCAATAGACAACACAGCGGACATTATTCCGTTCGGCAATTCGAAGGCAAAAAATGCCTTAAAGAATGTTATGGTGCTTCCTTTACAGTACCCGGACAGTTCCAAAGGCACTTTTGTACCACCGAAAAGCATTTTATTGTTTGGTGAACCGGGCACAGGAACAGCGATGCTTGTAAACAATTTTAAGCTAATTCACAGTTGTAAAACGAAGCGTGTCAACTGCGTCCCAGCCCAATTTAGAACTTCATAACTGTTTTCTAGCTTTATCAAATTCTACAATTCAAATTAAATTTTTTGGCCATTTATTAAATCACTTAACAATGAAGCACGTAGAGCATTCGAATGGTACCAAAATTGTAAATTTGAACAAGTTAAAAAAAAAGTTACGAGGTTCTATAGTTGGCTGGGACGCAGTTGACCCCTACCGTTGTAAAATAAGAGTTTCTGTGGGATCAAAAAAAAAAGAGTTTTTTAATAGTTTACCGTAATTCCCATGAAAGCCGTATGAAAAAGCCGTTCTCTCGAACAAAATCATTTTTGCAATAAAAGAGCTTTTATTTTCAACGCAAAATGATGAACTGGCAAAAGGAATTGAAAAATGCCGCGGTAAATTTATTAAAATGCAAAAAAACTCCTGAAGAAATTTAGGCAAAATCGAATTACTTAATAGCAAAGCGGGTGCGGAGACCATCAAAATAATAGAGCTTAGAAAAGAAATACGCCACTCAATAGACAACACAGCGGACATTATTCCGTTCGGCAATTCGAAGGCAAAAAATGCCTTAAAGAATGTTATGGTGCTTCCTTTACAGTACCCGGACAGTTCCAAAGGCACTTTTGTACCACCGAAAAGCATTTTATTGTTTGGTGAACCGGGCACAGGAACAGCGATGCTTGTAAACAATTTTAAGCTAATTCACAGTTGTAAAACGAAGCGTGTCAACTGCGTCCCAGCCCAATTTAGAACTTCATAACTGTTTTCTAGCTTTATCAAATTCTACAATTCAAATTAAATTTTTTGGCCATTTATTAAATCACTTAACAATGAAGCACGTAGAGCATTCGAATGGTACCAAAATTGTAAATTTGAACAAGTTAAAAAAAAAGTTACGAGGTTCTATAGTTGGCTGGGACGCAGTTGACCCCTACCGTTGTAAAATAAGAGTTTCTGTGGGATCAAAAAAAAAAAGAGTTTTTTAATAGTTTACCGTAATTCCCATGAAAGCCGTATTAATTTTAGTTGAATTAAATTGAATGAAATAAATTATTGTCTGTTACATTTACATGTAATTCAGGCAAAAGTTGCTGCAAACGAAGCTTCTGCTCGCTTCTTCAACATTTCTGCTCCCCTTTTGATTTTGAAAGATGATGAATCATCGGTTCAGTTTATCAGATTGCTTTTTCAAATGGCAAAAAGTGTTCAACCGTCCGTCATTTTCATAGGTTTATTTACTCCACAAATTGTGCCCATTGATTTGCCCACCATTCAGATGGAATTGACGCATTATTACGCCATGGGACGAAAAACCACGCAAAAGCGCATTTTATGATTCAAATGGACAGATTGTCTTCCTCAAATTCGAACCATCGCGTATGGGTGGTCGGAGCCACAAATCAGCCACAGGAAATGGACAAAGACGCATTCAAAAGATTTGGCCATCATATTTCAGTCAAAATGCCCCACGAAAAAGGACGGGAGGAAATGTTAGGAAAAAATGTTAAAGAGAATCAAAGTGGTGACTTTGAGCTGATGAGCGAAAAAGAAAGTCAAGAAAGCAAGTTTGAGCAGCCAAATACCGGCGGAGAGGAAAACAAACTTCCACAGGGAATAGAAATTGTTTCTCAATTGCTTAAAAAGTCACTCGAAATGATTGAGCCATCGAAGAAATTGGGCGAATTTTCGCAAAATCACTCTGCAGAAAACTCATAAGTGAAATTTATTGATGAAAACGGATGGGATGGTTGGATTTTATGCAAAAGATGACCCTTTCCTTTTCCTTAGGGCTTTTGTTTTTCGGGGGCTTTCACTTTTTCTTTTTGTTTCTTTTTTTGCTGCTATTTTCATTTGTTTTCTATCTGTTCTAAGCATAAAGTTTTTATTTGAAATCCATCAATTGCACATAAACTAAATCAAACGATGAATGGGAACCAGGGACCTACTCAAATTAAAAAAGAATTGAATTTTTAAGGAAAATTTCTAACAAATTTCATCCAAAATTCAAAATTTTCCCGGCGGCGCCTAACGGCACACCGGCCCACAAGGAACTAGAGTCGAAAATATTAAGCTAAAAAAAAACACCAAGTATGGTCATAAAATATGTCCAAAAAACCCTTCAAATATTTGCTAAGATTTTAGGTGTTGTCAAAATTTCCTTAAAAAAAATTTTTATAGCAGAAAATGGTTGAAGAAAATATAATAAAAGCAAGCTTTGTTTATTTGTTTGTAACTGATTAACATAAGAAAAAAGCATTTAAATGTTCCCGAAATTCTATACAATGAATCATTTTCTATGCTAATTTTGTTCAGAATTCCTCCTTAATATGGTAGCCGATCATTTCGTCAATGGTTCATTTGGGCAGTGATCATTTGGGCAGTGATCAAAAGGGCAGTGAAAATCTCAAAAATAATTAATAAAAGATCAAAATGAAGCCCAAATTTCCAGAGTTAGTTTCTGAAAGCTTAACCCCCTAACTTACTGAAAACCCAACCCAAAATTTTTTTCTGAGAATCTAACCCTAGTTATTTTTCTGAAAATCTAACCTAAGTTTTTTTGAAAACCTAACACTCTAGTTGTTTAAGTTTTCTATTTTTTTTTTCAAAAAGAACTAATGGAAAAACTAGGGTTAGGTTTTCAGAAAAAACTAGGGTTAGATTCTCAGAAAAAAATTTTTGGGTTGGGTTTTCAGTAAACTAGGAGGTTAAGCTTTCAGAAAACCAACTCTTGAAATTTTAGGCTTCATTTTTATCTTTTATTAATTTTTTTGAGATTTTCACTGCCCATTTGATCGGGTTGGGGTCGTTTCGGCCCCCACGTTTCGGCCCCAGCAACATTTAAAGTATCATAACTTTTTTCATTGCCAACCAAATGCAACAAATTTATTATCATTCGAAAGCTCTTCATGAGCTCTATTAGACTTCTAAAAGTCTTAAAGAATAGTCGATTTACAGAAAATGTATGAACCAAAAAATACCAAAATTCTGACTTTTTAGTGTTTTTCATGTTGTAACTTTTTTTTATGTTGGTCAATCGATTAGCAATAGCTTATTCATACCTTCTAAACACTTAAAGCTTTAGAATGATACCAAATTTGTGAAATTTGGTTGACTTTGAAAAAGTTACAAAGTCCTAAACGAGTCTGGGGCCGAAACGTGGGGGCCGAAACGTGCCTGGCCGCATTTGATAATAGGGAACCCTTAATATTCGTAATTCTCTCCGGCGGTGCCTATCAACGGACCGGCCTTTTGAGTCTGGCCTTCTGTGTCGGATGGTACGTTTGAGTCGGGCTGCCACCTAAAGTAACTAAATGCAAACTCAGGCCCTCCGATTTCAAGAGGTCTATTAGTTGTTCAAAAATCAAAAAAAATACTGATCTAAATAAATGTAAATAAAAACTCATAAAAGTTCTGGGTTTTTGCAGTTTTCAGCTTAAAACTTTTGGGCCAGTTATTAAATCGCTTAACAAGTCTTAATGAAAGCCTCAAAACACGTAGAGGATCAAATAGTACCAAAATAGCAGATTTTTTTGTTCGAATTTGGGTCCGGGGGCAGGAATTGGCCTGAATATATATCATCTTCGTAATCAGCGACCTCGAAAACCCCCTAAAAGTTGAAAATTAAAAAAAATTTATTCGCGCTAAAACGACTCTCACGCTAAAACAAACACGCTAAAACGGCCACGCTAAACTGACCCGATTCGCGACGTTTGTCGTCCGATTTGTCGTTTGTCTCCTTAATTCTGAAAGGCCCCTGCTCCGCATTTGCCGGTCCGAGGTATGTATACCCGCACAGATGGGCCTTTTTTTAAATCTGATGAAAATTATGTCGAACAATTTGTTTCTAGAAGAAAAGGCTTGGGTGAACAAAATTTTAATTTACAAATTAGCGAAGAAATACGGCAAATGAAAAAAGGCATTTCATTTTTTTAATTATAATTTATAAATGGCCCCTTTCTTTTTTACGTAATAAAGTCTTTAATGTGCAATGAAAAAACTTTTTCACGATTGAAACTGTCTTCCTTTTTATTTCTTAGATAAACAAATGAATATTAATCCAATTAATTTAAAAATTCATTTTCTTTAGAGTTTTTTATGTTTTCATATTAATTGGAATGGCGATTAAAGAAAAATTATTTCATTCGGCCGCAATATAAAAGGAACAAATTCAATTGAATTCTGAGCAAATTATTTTATTTTTATTTTTTTTTTAATATTAAAGAATAATTAAAATTTCAACTTAACATTTAGGCAAAATGCTCAACAAACATTTGGCCGTTTTTGTTGTGGTTTTGGCACTTCAAATTCAGGAATTAAACGGATGTTACGATCGCAGTAAATACCCACAGAATGAAGCCGAAAAAGTGAAAAATGAGGAGAAAAAAGTCGAAGATGAGAAAAAAAGCGAAATGAAAAGTATGGAGAAAAAAGTCGAAAAACACGAAGAGAAGGAAAACAAGTATGAAAAAGTCGATGAAAAGAAGGAAAACAAGTATGAAAAAGTCGATGAAAAGAAGGAAAATAAGTATGAAAAAGTCGAAAAACACGATGAGAAAGAAAAGAAGCATGGAAGACACAGACATCATGGAAAACATGGAGGAGGCGACGGCAATCATTTGGTAAATTTATATATAAATATAAAATTATTATTTAAAATTGTTGGTAGCATTTTGATTATTATTTAAATTCAAAGAAAAAATTTATTATTTAAAATTGTTGATAGCATTTTGATTTTGTTGAAAAGGATTCGTCGTCGTCGTCTTCGTCTTCCTCCTCCTCCTCCTCCTCTTCATCGTATTCTGAAAAGGATTCATCATCCTCAAAGTCTTCATTGTTTTTGCACAGTAATGCTTTGACATATGATAAATTGAATTTAATCGGCTGTGTGCCGTTTAGAAAAGCATTTCAAACACGAACGCCAAGGAAACCATGGAGGAGGCGAAGGCAATAATTTGGTAAATTAAAAATAGGAAAAATTATTTTTTAAATTCAAAATCCTTGAAAAGGACTCGTCGTCGTCGTCGTCTTCTTCCTCCTCTTCTTCTTCTTTAACAAATTCTGATAAGGATTCATCATCCTCATCATCTTCAATGTCTTCGTCGAATTTGCACGGTAATGACTTGCCACAATTTAAATTCATTTTTAATTGACTGTGTGCCGTTCAGTGAAAGGTGCCGTGGATGGAGGCACAAATGTTGGGTCTTCTTCTTCCAAGTCGGACTTATCAATCGCCTCAAAATCGGCACTGTCCTCATCTTCATCCAATTCTTTGTCCTCCAACAAATCCTCCTTATCGATGGCTTCGAAAAATTCAAATAATGGTTTTATTTTTATTTTTAATTTATTTAATAATTTTTATTTTTGTTAAAGCTGCCGGCGCACACTCTTCTGCTGCTAATGTCAATTTCTCCGCTTCGTCCTCGTCAAGTTCAAAGTCATCAGCAAAAGCAGAAAAAGCGTCGTCATCCTCGTCATATGTGCACAAAAAGTAAAAAATAATAATAATTTAATTTATTAATTAATAATTAATTGAATTTATATCATTCCCATTTTATGACTCGCATTTGAGCAACGAATGAATGGAGGATAAACAGAAGAAAGTGCTGATGAGGAAAATGAAGTGAATATGACCAAAATTAAGTGTTAAATTGGGAAAAATATTGATAAAGAAAAGATGCTTCAAGAATAATTGTAAAATTTAAGTGCGAAACAATTCATTTAGAACCATTAGAAAATACTCAGGCATCAAATAATAAAAGGAAATTGATACTTCTTTTCGTTAATTCATCTACAATCCAAGAACATCGACTGATTTCAATAAACATTTAATAAAAGAACAAAAATACAAAAAGATGTGGGCAAATATTTGAAGAAAGATAAGTACTTTAAAAATTTTAGAGACTGTTAAGTATTAGATACTTACATTTTTGTAATTCCTTATTTTTTTACTAAAAAAATATTTATTCTCTTATGGACTTATAAAATGAAAAACAACCAAAAGAAATAATTTTGGCACCTTCACTGTTCCGATTTTCGTAAAAATTCATAAAATTTTTTGAAATTTGGAGTGCATATAAAGCTCAAAAGCTATCGGACGATACCAATTGCGTTAAATTAATTGACTAAGAGAATATTATGAAAGTTTATGTTCGGAAAAACAGTAAAAAATGGCGGATAAACGCCCATAGTGGCGGAATTTCCAAAACGACCCAGCACGAAAATAAAATGGAAAAAAGGAAATACTCGAACATAAAAAAAAAAAGCAAAAATTAAGAAAATACCTAGCAAAAAATTGAGTAAAATTGATTCTTTAATTGCAAAAAATGATACTAATAGATTGGGTTTAGACCTGGGTTCTCCCAGTTTACAACAGGTCGACCTGTTTTTGCAAACTCGGTTTCGGCCAATATACGTTAATCGAAACCAAAGTCGGTTTTTAGCCTTTTGCAATTCTTAACATTTTGTTCATTATTATTAAAATTTAATAGATTCTTTTTTTTTGTGCTGCTGCTAGTCTCCTCATTTGTGCTTTTCCCATTGATTTTCATTCTCACATTTATGAGCAAAAAGAGAGTCAATAAAATGAGAAAAAGAAAATAAATAATTTCCGAGGGTTAAATCAATGTTTCCCATTTTTGTTGGTGTTACATCCTATTTATAAATGAATATTCTTTTTTTTCGATGGATAATGTTGAAGTGCGCATTTTATTATTTGGCAAAGCTCGGGAGTTGGCACAATGCCAAGAAATTCGCCACGAATTGCCAAAAAGTTTAACGAGCGCAGAACTTTATGAACACATTTTTGAGAAGGTAATATAATTTCGTATTCCTTTTCTGTTTAAAAATTTTTAGAAAATATAAAGAATTTGAAAAGCTGGTGACCCTAATTAAATATTTTTTTAGCTGTTAAAAGATAAAATTTCCGGGCTTTTTCGGCTCACTGATCACTTTCTGACATCAATCCCAGCCAATTCTACAGAATAAAGCCAATTTCGAACAAAAAGCTCTATTCATCGGCTCCCCAAATTATGCTTTTAAATAATTTTATTTATTTTAAATTTTTGAAAGGTTCTCCCCGCACTGATGCCAATTCGAAATGCGTGCATTTTGGCAGTGAATCATCGCTATTGCTTTGAGCGAAGAGATGCCAATGATGGGGCGGTCGAACATCGCATTGATTTGGTAGAAAATTCCGAAATTGCGATAATTCCCCCCATCTCAGGCGGATGAGTGAATCAATCAGCATATACTGTAATTCGGACCATTCTTTGTATTGAATTCTTTCTTTTGTTCTAAAAAATTTCTAAAATTCTATTTTGATTTTTACTCAGTAAGTTTATAGCAGAGGGTAGAGATCGTCCGAACTCTATTTCAAAGTACTTAAGGGGGAGAATTTGCAAATTCAAAGTACACTCCAAATTATCATTTGCAATAAAAAGGTTAATTTATTCAAATGTTTAGATTTTTTCACCAAGCAGGGGGGAAGGCGGTGCCGATAGGCGCCGCCGGGGAAAATTTTGAAAATTTGGGTGTATTTTGGTATTAGATTTTGCACAAAGAAAAAGCGAATTTTTTAAAGATTTTTTAAGCCGGGAAAAATTTTAATGATTTGTTAACGGATTTTGACGAAAAAATGCAACTTCTTATAAAAATTGTATCTTCTGGTTCAAAAAGTTAAATTCAAAGTACATTCATTGAAAAAAGTACGCTTCAATTTTTCAAAACATAAAAGCCTAAAAAAAAGTACTGTACTTTGAAATAAAGTACGAATCCATACCTTGGTTTATAGAAATTTGGTGTTGCATAAATGGGGCTTCATAAGGTAAAATTTTGAAATTGAAAATCATTCAAATACACTAAAACCCAAAAGCATCAAAATGCCAATGAAATGCTTACTTTTCTATTTTTTAGTCCGAGAGACAGAAATGCAATTAAAATTTATTTATAAACAAACAAAGGAAGGATTCTCTAAAACAATAAAATAAATAGAATAAATTTTTATTAGACAAATTTTGTAATTAGAGGAAAAAATATTGGTTTATGAGCACACATAATTAAAGGCAAGGCAAATAAATTCTGTTGGAAAAATGAACGAAAGGCTCAGACTTAAAAAATAAATAAATTAATAAATATATTTAAAAAAATATATAAATTTTTTTTTTTCTAAAATTTGCTTAGCCAATGGTCAACAGTCTCTCCACTCTCCTGAGCATTCTCTTCACATTTTTGATCGCCAAAAATGCGTTAAGTCAACAATTGTGCGATAATTTCGGTTGGACCAACATCGGTGGCCACTGTTTTCGTCCGTTCATTTATTTTGTTGACAATGACCAGGCCAAACAATTATGCGAAAAGGTTTTTTTTTCTGTGATTTTACATTGCCTTGTTCCATTTTTTGAAATTTAGTTGGCTAATTAAAAAAAAGCCACGATAAGCTGTAGCCTATGGTATCCCATGGAAAATCAATGATCGTGTGACTACCATAAGCTTCGCTTAGGCAATGACTTTCAAAGACTGTAGGCCAAAAATTTAATTATATGAATTGCCTATTGTAAGAAGTGCCATTATACAAAATTGCACGAAGAGTGTTGGCAATTCATTTTGTTTTGTTTGTTATTTGATTAAAGGTTGGTGGCGATGTCGTCTCTTTCATTGAGGAGGCACTGCCCGAATATGCTCATCTCGTAGCCGATGAACTGCGCGTGGCCCATGAGTTGCGTTTGGGCATGCCCGGCAAGAAAAACGGCGTGCTGTGCAAGAAGCCGGCCAATAATGGAAAGAATAATGAACTGTTCGACAAAATTTGTCCCGACTTGGCGACCAAATGGCCCATTGCCCGAGAACAGCTGCTTGGCCCACCAATGACAGTAGCACAACCTCTCATCAAATTGAGTGGCCCAATTGGACAACCGAGCACACGTGGGAGTCCGGGAATGCCTGGCCGACCAGGCGTGCCAGGTCTAACAATTCAGCAGTCCAGGGGACGCGATGAGCTGAGCCAACCAGGGCCACCGGGCGAGCCTGGCCAAGATGGACAGTCCAGCAGAACACTTGGCCAATATGTACAACCCGCGGGATTACCAGGATTACCTGGGATGCCTGGGCTACCTGGTCAACCAGCGTCACACTTTGAAATTGAGGACAAAAACCAACAACTCAGACAACCAGATTACCCCAGTAAAGTTGGCAAATCAGTTGACTATAGTGAATTGCTTGGTATCCCAGGGAAACAGCCAAGACAAATGTGGCGTCAAACAGAACTGGGAGAGAGGGGCGACACTAGACAACGCGAACCCCTTCGGCAAGGAATCAATGGACGTTATGGACATGAATCAACTTTGTCCGATTCCGGCACTGACGAACACCATCAAGAGGTCACACATAATGGCGGCAATGAAAACCGTGATCGGACATACTCCAAATCGTATGCTTCATCGTCTACAGAGCACAGTGGTCATCGGCACCGAAATGGCGGCGCGCGATCGGTGATAGTCAAAATACTTAATTAAATTTCCGCAAATTATTAAGCCTAAATAAAATATTGTCATTTGGCTTAATCATCATTCTTAAGGACACTTCTGTTGTTGTGCAAATTGGCTACCCATTTGGTGGGCCATCCCCGTCAACGGCAGGACAGTCAAATGCTAAACAATCATCATCATCATCTGCTACTCACTCTTCATCATCCAACTCTGTTGCATCATTAGCAAATAGAGAAAAAGTAATGGGTTCTTCAACATCAGCACGTTCAACACAATTGGAGAGTCAGTTTTCTGGTCTAATAGTTTCGTCCCTTCATTAAAGATTCTAATAATTAGAAATAAATCATCTGTTTTAGCTGCTGATCGAACTAGAAACAGCGATGATCTTGTATATTCTGGCGATTTATCTAACCAATTGGTAATTATTCTCTTTTTTTTTTTTTGATAGATATTCATCTATTTTTAGGATAATAATTATGGCCATTCTCTTGGCACTTTGTCGTCCAAGTTAAGTGATCAGATTGAAGCTTCTTCTTCCATTGCTGATCAATCTTCATCATCTTCGTCCAAGTCTGTTGGTTCGTCCTCCTCTGCTGCTTCTTTGGTCAGCTCCAAAAAATCATCAATTGCCCTCAGCAGTGGGGGCTTAAACGGTACGTATTTTAAAACCAAAAAGCCGAATCATATCATATAAATTTAAGAAAATTAAAAATAATAAAATTTATTGAATAAACATTTAAATAGGTTTGAATTAGTTATTAGTGAGAGAAGCACCAAAAAACATATTTCATCAAACAGTTTTCTATTATTAATTATCCCATAGAAGCTAATGCAGGAGATGGGGCTTTTGCAACAGATGTTGATGACTATTCGGCTTCTTCTTCCTCAAATTCCGCTTCATCTTCCGCTGTCAACGCACAGAACAGAAACAGTGCTTCTTCCTCTTCATATGTGCACAAAAGGTGAAGAACAATGCTTATTCTCATCAATTCTTTTTTTTTAAATATATTTTAGGCGACAATTTACGGCGGGAAATGATGAAAAATGAGAGGGGCACCGACAAAGGGAAAATGCGATGAAAAGAAAAAATAAAGCCGAAAAATGGAGGTTCTGCCTAAGGAAAAAATATGCTGACAAATTTAAAGCCGTCAAAATAAATTATTTAAAAAAAATCAATTAATGGGACAATGAAAATGTGTGGAGCCGTAGGTGCTATTATTTCTTCACAGACTGTATAAAATAAAAAATTTAAGCTTTTTGGTATAATATAGAGCAGATTTGCTCCAATAAAAATAAGTTTGGTTCATTCTGCGACTTTTGCTGGGCCCCGCGCCGCAAATGTTGCATCACCAGTCAGACTATCTTTAGAATACCCCGAGATGTTGTTGATACTAAAAATGTTAAGTTTAGTTGCCTCTGAGAAAAGTTATATTCATTATATCCAACCAATGTGGCCACGCTAAGTTGGCGGTGATGCGACATTTGCGCCACGGACTTTTGTGCCGCATTTTTTGTGCGGCAGACAATTGCGCCGCACAGCAAAATCGACATTTGCGCCGCAGACGCTTGCGCAGCCCAAGAAAATTTTCTTTTTTTAATAAACCTTTTTTGAGAACTTTTTATTAATTATCCTTTGTTTTTTTATCCCGTTAATTGATTACTTTGAAAATGCTGGGTGAGGGGAAGAGAACCATTTTCTAAAGCTATTATGCCACCTGAAATTTTTACAACAGTGAAGGTCCCGATGTCCAGCCCATATGAGGATGAAATTGGGACGATGGAAATACGGAAAAGCCGATTTGGAGGAAAGAGATCAAAGTCGAAACCGGGCCCTGGGAAGTGGCCTCCACAAATCGGAATCCCTTAGGCCGTGTGGGAGGAATACCAAGAGGAAGTATAAGATGAAATGGATCTTATGGCCAGCCGAAATATAAACTATGCGTAAATTGAATGGCCGTGCTCTCCTCTGCTCTTCTTGGCTCTCGAAGGCCGCTCTCTGATAAACTGACTGACTAACCAACTGACTCCTCTCGGGGAAAAGCCTCCGCTTAAATGGACTATCCGTAAGGAAAGGGAGATAAGCCGGAGGTAATGTGTGGTGGGAAAACCGCGCCTTACATCGTTAATGAATTTTCCCAAGGTTGAATGGCTGGCGAATTTCACGGTTATCCCTGATTGACCGAAGTCCTTAAAAAATAACAGTCTAGAATCAAGTTGGCTTTTTAATCATATCCTTCATTAGAATAAAACTCAAAAAGAAATCGAATTTTAATTTTAAAATTTCTTTTCGTGGGTCGGCGCGCTGTCGGGAAAAATTTTGAAAATTTGGGTCAGATTTGTTAACGGAATTTAGCCTAAAAAACTGTTTTTTAGGATAAAGAAAAAGTGACACCCAAAAAATCAACATTACGCCATTAATATACATAAAATCTCGAGATAGAAATTACTTTTTGCAGCCGAATCCAATGCTTAGCTATTGCTTAGAAAATTTGAACAAGAGCTTTCGAATGATACCAAAATTGTATGGTTTGATTCGCAAAGGAGTTCAAAAAAAATTGTTGAAAATTGGGGTTTTTCGTGTTTTTTTGGATGTATTTTTTGTGAAAAATCTTAAATACACACTTACAAGGGAACATTCCGAACTGTAAGAATCCAAATCACTTTAAAATCACTTTTCTCGTGTAGAGCCTGGTCGATTTACTATTGTGAATTTTCGGCTTTTTGGTGCAGGCGCAAAAAATGATCAGAAAAAAATGATCAAAGTTCCGAAAAATCGATAAAATAAGGGGGTGTAACTCGAAATTTTTTTGAAGTATAAAATACCATTAGATCGCCCTTGAAAATCAAAAAAAAATTTAATAATCTATAAAAAAAGTTACAAACGAAAACTCATAAAAATTCTGACTTTTGCAAATTTCAAATTATAATTTTTTGGCCAGTTATTAAATCGCTTAACAATGCATTAATGAAAGCTTCAAAACACGTAGAGTAATCGATTGATGCCAAAATTTAAGAATTTGACAAGATAGAAAAAAAGTTATGAGGTTCTAAAGTTGGCTGCTCCGCAGTGCGGTTATGTCCAAAATTGGTTTCAAATTTACGTTGCGTTAATCCCAAATTCCTTAAAAAGCTTTAATATGGGCTAAACATGAATTTTGTTCGAGAATTGCGTTCTTGGAGATTTTTGAAAAAAAAAATCAATTTTAAAAACGTCCCAATGAATTAGATTAAGAGCCAAAAATGCTGTTTTCTTCCTTATTAATCTTTAGGGCATTTTGGATTAAGGCAATGCAAATTGAAGCCGATTATAGACATAGGCGCAAATGTCGGGGCACCCTTTACACGATAGAAGTGGTTTTAAAGTGATTTGGATACTTAAAGTTCGGAATGTTCCCTTGTTAGATTAAAAAAAAATTAATTTTCCCGGCGGCGCTTATCGTCATTGCCAGTCCCTGTCTTTTTAAATTTAAAAAACAAGCTATAAATAAGTTGGCATGGGTCGGGGTCGTTTTGGCGCGGACGGTTTGGCGCTGCCGTTTTGGCGCCGGCCGTTTTGGCGCCGATCGTTCTGGCGCGGCCAGTTTGGCGCCCGTTATAAATTGGCTGTTTTTGCGCCATTTTCCTATCTCAAATCGTTGAATGAGAATTTTTTTTTTGACTTCTTTTTTAATTTGCTTGAATTAATTGGTTTTTTACGTATTATAAGTAGAAGGACTCGCTGTCTGCGCTCAAACGCAAAATAGGGTTAAAAAAACGTCGGGGGAAAACGAATTGGCCCGAAACGAATGGTCCGTCGTCCTCTTTGTGATAGGGAAAACCTTGCTTTTTTTTTATCTGATTTTGACTAAAGAATTGTCACAAAGTTCATAATAATTTTTCTCTGTTTTTCGGTTTTTAGTGACTATTTAAGAATTTTTATGGCTAAAAATTACAGTCTGCTTACAAAGGAGGATCTTCAGGTGTCCGTGGCATTTCGGAATGAAACTTTAAAAAGTAGGATTAACAGTGGTCGGTGGCCCGGAGGTACTGCTCTAGGTTTCCATTTTTCGCTTAAGTTCAATTCCGCGTCGTGCACATTAATTTTTCCATTTATTTTTGCATTTTTTGAAAATAAATGGCCTACTATAGGATTCAATTAAAGTTCATCATAATTTTATCATTTAATTAAAAAAAAATTTTTGAAGCCCAGTTAACTATTGCAATGAGGCGCTAATGATCCGTTGAAGTTTGCAAAATAGATAAGCATATGATTATGAGAAGGGTCACTGAAATTTAAAAAACTCGTTTCTGTATTTAAAGTTTTTTCAAAAAAATTTATAACGCGCGCCAAACTGGCCGCGCCAAAACGGTCGGCGCCAAAACGGCCAGCGCCAAAACGGCCTCGCGCCAAAACGGGCGCCAAACCGTCCGCGCCAAACTGGCCGCGCCAAACAGGGCGGTTCCCGTTGGCATGGATGTTTTCATCGATTACCCCAAATTTTCGCCCAAGACTTGTGCTTATGTCATAAATTCAGTCTTCGGTATTCCCGCTTCTAATAGTGAAAATGAACCTCCTCCATCAAAAAATCATTTTTGGACGCGTTGATTGTATTTTAACCTTTTTTTGGCTACAGGACATTTCGCCACCTAAGCCAAAATCGGACATTTCGCCACCTAAGCATAAATAGGACGTTCCACCACCCGACGTTTCGCCACCCGACGTTTCGCCACCCAGACATTTCGCCACCCAAGCCAAAAATGGACGTTTCGCCACCTAAGCCAAAATTAAAGTTTTAGTCATTGAATGGAGTAGTGATAACATATTTGAGTTTTTTGAAGGCAAATGGGTGACTTTTCTTAGAGGTGGCAAAACTGGTGGCGAGACGTCCTGTTTTTGCTTAGGTGGCGAAATGTCCTATTTATGCTTAGGTGGCGAAACGTCCGTTTTTGGCTTGGGTGGTAAAATGTCGGGTGGCGAAATGTCCGTACACGCCTTTTTTTACTCGTAATGAATTTTTGGTGAATTTTCAAAAGTCCGGCCGGGTCTGGGAAAAACCCACCATAAAATTTAAAAAAAATGAAAATCCGGTTCCGGGAAACCAAAATTTGCCTAACACTACTTATAAGTTATAACAGATTTTTGAAATATTACCAAATGGATTCCACTGGCCAGTACGGCAGCGTTTTTGTCGAGCGATGGTGCCGTGGCAGCCCTCTTCTTCATCTTTTTTCTCCACAAAACAAAGTCAGCGCAAACAATAATTTTCCTTATCAAATTATTTACCGCCCTCCCTCCCTCCCCGACCCTTCCCTTTTTTATAAAATTCGTTTTTTGGCTTAAAAATCATCGATGATTTAACTAACATTTATGTTATTTTAATGCCAAATTTCATTTTTGTTTTTCAATTTGAGGCTCTCCTGTGGCGTCAGCTCTGGATTTGGTTGGCCGAGTCAGAACGCGAGTTGGGCCTTGGAGCGCAAATCAGCGCCGAAATGGTGTCGGAAATGAAAGCGCAAAAGGGCAACATTCAATGGGACAAAATCAGAGAAAATGAACGGAGGCTGAAACACGATGTGATGGCACACATTCACGCATATGGCGAGGTTTGGCAATGCCAAAGAAAAAAATTCAGGACTGGTAGGCATTTTTTAACTCATTGAAAAAACTCGCGACTTTTTGCAATCCATAAATTGGAATTTACTGTACAATATTGGGCACTTATGATCGATGACTCGCTCTCGAAAATTCTTGGGAAATTTTGTCGTAATTAGTGGGGGTTTAAACTGTTAATTGTAAGATTTTGTTTCAGGCCGGTTCGGTCCGGCGCGTAATAATATCGTGAATTTTTACAAATTTAGGATTTTTCAAATCAATTAACTTTTTTTCGGTGTGCCCATTGGCTAAAGGTGTCATCCATTTGGGCGCCACTTCGTGTTTCGTGCAGGACAACGCCGACCTGATAATTCAACGGGAGGCACTCGACCATTTGTTGAAACGGTGCGGTAAGCCCCTCTATTTTTCTACAACTACTTATTTTCGTGGCTGTCCAAATCGACGCTTTTTAGAATTTTAGTTTAATTCTAATACGAATGTTATATCTCAAGGGGGGGGGGGGTAAATGGGATATTCCCTCGCCCTCTCCACCAAGGGGAAAAATTCATAAGAAAATGCAATCAAATTAAGGAAGTAGGACAATTAGAACTTAAAATTTTCATTTTTTAACAATTTTCCCTCAGGCTGGCCCTCTGTTTGGATCGTTTGGCCATTTTTGCGCAAAAATACGCCGACTTTCCGACCGACGGGCGCACCCATTTCCAACCGGCGTCATTGACAACCGTCGGCAAAAGGGCTGCACTTTGGGGCGACGGACTTTTGCACGCATTTAAAAAGGTGAGGCAAAAAAAATAGTTGGGAAAAATGTGTGCTTTATAACTTCTCTCATAAGCACCTAAATTAAATATTTTTTTGTATCATTCTGTAGCCCTAGAAATTCTCAGTTAACATGAAAAAAACTCACCAAATTTCATTTAGTTATAAGATTATGATGAAAAATTTTGTCATTTTCATGGCAACGACTTTTTTTTTAACTGGTGATTTTTTTTTTTTTTGAAATTGCATGCCTTAAATCTTATTTGGGAAAAAATTTTGTTTGGAAAACAAACATTTACCAATCCTTCCTCCACCATTTAAGCTCCGTCAAGTGCGTGCCGAGTTGTGCTTTCGCGGCGTCAAAGGTGCGGTCGGCACACAGGACGCACTGCTGCAACTGTTCGACGGAGACGCGCAACGCGTCGTCGCATTGGACGCCGCGGTATCGCGCAAGGCCGGTTTTGGGCACGACAGTGTGTTCAACATTTGTGGCCAAACCTATCCCCGCTACCAGGTGACCGAGACTAACAATGACATTGGCGGAACTTTTTAATGACAAATTAATCAAAAAAAAATAAATAAATTGTCACAAAATCCCTCGGCAGGGACAAGACCTTTGCAGAGGCCATTTCTTAGAGAGGGGCGATAACAAAAAAAAAAAACAAATGGACCCATCCAATTTTTTCACAAAAATTACTAAAAATTGGTACTTCCTCTTTACAGTGTCTCTAATTTTGGTATTTTTTATGAGCCCTCCCCAATTTCCCAATTGTATTTCTTTGCCAAGGACTCTGATGTGCTTTATGCGCTTGCTTTGTTCGCTTCCGCTGCGGCCAAATTCGCGACGGATTTGCGCATTTTGCAGTCCCACGGCGAAATGAGCGAACCGTTTGACACAGCCAACCAAGTGAGTTTGGGACCAAATAATTTGCCCTAATTATATCGGGACAATTTATTTTTTTTTGTTTGTTTGTAAAATTTCGTCACATATATTTGTTTTGTTTTTGAAAAACAAAACTAAAATTAAAAAAATAAAACAAATTTATTTAGTCAAAAATTTAGGAAAAATATGGCTTCTTTTATCAGTTTTTTTTTCTCTGAAATTTATTAAGCTGATTGAATAAGTGGGGTGAGCTATCGACTGACACGAATTCACGCTCCTTCTCCTCCAATGTTTCAGGTGGGCAGTTCCGCGATGCCGTACAAGCGCAACCCGATGCTTTGCGAACGAATGTGCGGAATTGCGCGCTATTTGATGACCACCATAATGGTAATAGAAACAAAGGAACAACAAAAATCTTTTTTTTTTTGGTTTGAATTAATTCTTTCTCCCTTCACAGAATCCGCTGTTCACCTTTGCCGAGCAGGGCTTCGAACGGACGTTGGACGACTCGGCCAACCGTCGCATTGTTTTGCCAGACGCCTTTTTGGCCGCGGACGCCATTTTGGCGACACTACAGGCACTGGGCAAAGAATAATTAAATAATTAATGCATAAAAAATTTCATTTATTAATAAAAAAAAATTAGTTAACCATTGGGTTCCGTCAATTGTGACGGTACAGCCTAAAATCGCTGCCTGTCTAAAATATTGCCAAGACAATTTTTTTTTGAATTCCTATCATTAAAGCTTTTCTCTAAAAATTCATAGAAACTTTTCCAAGCTGGAAAGAAAACTAAGGCAAAATCTTCATAATTTAGAATTTTTAATTCTAGAAAAATAAAAATAAAATAATTTTGGCGATAATTCGGGTAGGCGGTGTTTTGTCTTATTCCGCACTTGGGAAAAGCGTTGGTGACCACGTAAGTCCTACTTCAATTTTTAGTCCCCACAAACCCCGGCCCTTTCCGAATTTCAACAAAAATCCGTTCTCTGAACCTTTTAGCGCGTGTTTGAAGGAATGTGCGTTCACGAGAGTGTTGTGCGCACCAGCGTGCACAAGTCAGGCGCCTTGCTGGAGCGTGCGCTGATGTTGCTTACCCAACGCGGCCACAACCGGCAGGAGGCGCACGAACGAATCCGCCAAATTGCACTGAGCGGCGTGACCGGCGGTGATGCACTGCTGGACAAACTGCCGGCGGAAGTGCGGGAAAGCGGTGCACCCCTAAAACTCCGCCGCTGAAACTCAGCCGAGATATAACTCCGCCTGAAAAAAAAATTGCCAAAAACCTCGAATTTTTTCGGAAAAACTCTAAAGGCTATTTTAAAGAAAATTTACAAAAAATAAAAATATTTCCCGACAAGATTTGCCTCTGTTGCTATTTTTCTGGAAAATTTCAGGATTTTTTTCGGCGGAGTTATGTCTCAGCGGAGTTTCGGCTGGCGGAGTTTTGTCCTGCTCCGGAGGGAAGGGGGGGGGGTGAATAAAGTTTACGATGATAATTCGGAGGGCGGGGGGGATTGTGAGTTGTATCACATTTAGATGATTTTTTCTTTTTTGTTGTTAGTGCTTTCTTGGCATGGACCTTCAGATGTGTTTTTTTAATGATTCTATTTATTTGATAGACATCAATGAATGTGATGCATAATCTTGAAATGGTAGCAAAACCCCGTTGTTTTTTTTTTGCTATACTGCTTTTTCCTGATCAGTTTAACTGTGCTTTTTTCATTTCACAGATTCGTGCTGACTTGGCCGTGCTGATTGAACGTCCCGTTTTGCTGTGCGGTCGCTCTGCTCAACAAGTGCACGACTTTCTCACAAAAGAATTGCGTCCAACAATTGCGGAAGTGCTCGAAAGTGTTGCGGAAGATGAAAAGCAGAAAAAGATTGAATTGGATGTGTAAATTGGAAAAATAATTAGTTCAATTGTTGAATTTTAAATTTTTTGTTTTCTTCGCGGAAAAATGGAAGTCTAAAAAATAAAATTTTCCTGTTTACTTTTTATTTTCAAAATTTTGTTGCTACCATAAGGCCACCCTTTTCCATTCGTTTCTGGAGATGATTACCAACCTAATTTTAATTTTTTGTCTGTTTTGCTTCTTAAAGGGGGGAAGGGGGGGGGGAGGAGAGGAGCTATGTATAGCAATTTGTATTATTAAATTTTAGATTTTCCTCTTTTTTTGCGATGCCTCCCTTTTTGTCACGTTCGTTATTCCTAAACAACAACACTTTCTTCTCCCTCCTCTCATCGTCTTGCTCCTCCTCTGTGTCGTCGTCGTTGCCTCTGCTGTTGGTGCTGCGCCGGTCGTCCATTGGCCAACGGTGCGTCGCAACAAAAACATCAGCATCCACGACAGCGAGCAGTGACAGGAACAACAGTGGCAGCAATGGGTACGATGACAATGACGGCAGCAAGACGTACCAGCAACACAACCACCACAGCGAAAAACAGACAAAGGACGGACAACAGCAGCAGCAGCAGTGGAGGAGTAGTGGGCGATTCGGGAATGATCAGCAACAGCAGCAAAGGGGCAGCAGAGACAGCCAACAGCGCAATCGGACGGTGGTGCGCAATGATTGCCAGCAAATTTTTGTACGCTCCGGCGCGGGCGGAAAAGGACTGGCGAGGTGACTGAGCACAGTGACAGAGCAAACAGCAACAAATCTGGGGAGGGGGAAGACAGGCCTCTACAAGGAAAGAGTTGGGGAAGGAGGAAAATTTTGAGATTTTATGAAAATATGTGCTCATAATTTTCGATTAAATCTTGTCATAACTTTCTAGAACTGTCCACATTAATCAAGCTTGGGTATCATACGATAGCACTTGATTGGCTCTATCAAACGTATACAAATTAAAAACAAAATCACCTTGAGTTTTTCACGAGTTATGGCAATTTTCCCAAACTTTTTTGGCCACAATTTTTTAAAATAGTTAATAAAATTTTCGAAATTTACATGCTTGATAGAGCCAATCAACAGCTATCATATAATATCAAGAATGCTTAATTTAATTGCTTCTGAGAAAGCTATGACTAAATCTAGGCGAAGATTCAGTAAAATTGGCATTTTTTAAAAAGTGCGCCGCACCATTTTTAATTACCTCATTTCATTAAAACAAGGAGATAAACTGAAATGTTCAAATTTTTAAAAATGTTCAAAAGTCTGCCAACTAGGAAAAAAAAAATATATTTTTTTTTAAAATGAAATTGGTAGAAAATTGTTTTATGAATAGTCATAATTTCCTCTTTCCCTCCGGGCCGAAACAGACGAATTTGGTTTAAATTTCGTTTCCAAAAGATACAACGGAATCGGCGGTTGCGGTGGCTTTGTGTACGCGCGGCCAAATGCCAAGCTCAACTTTGACCATTTTTGTGCTACAATTTCGTCACCCGATGGTGTCGAAAATGATGACAGATTTTACCCAGGCGAAGTGGACGAAGAAGAGAAGCACAAGAGAGTGGTCACTGTGGCGGCGGCGGACGGCGAAAGTGCCCGACAGACGCGGTTGGCCGGAAGGCATGGCAAAGACCGGGTAAAATTGGGATGCAACCCATAATTTCGCCGCCGAAAATTCAACGTTGAAATTTTAAAAATAATCCTTCAACAAAAAATCATTTGTTCGAACCTTGCTTTTTTCAGAAAATTTTTAAAAAACCAAAAAATTTCTGAAATAACAAGATTTATTATGAATTTTTTTAGATTCTATTTCGAAAATTTCTAAGAAAAATTAGTTTTTTTTCTGGAATTTTTTTTTCCGGCGAAATTTCGTCCCTGCGTAATTTTGGCCGGCGAATAGGAGTGACAAAAGCCCAGAAATATTGAAAATTTCTGAGGAATTATAAAAAACTATGGCATGACAAAAAAGTAACGTTTTTCTTAAAAACACCCACCTAAAAATTCTTTAGGAAGTATAATACGACGGTATTTCAAAATCCTTTTTGAATATTTGTTTTTTTCAGATTCTCGAAGTGCCTGTTGGTGTGGAAATTGTGGGCGAAAACAATGTGCTGGTGGCCCGTTGTACAACGCCGAAAAAACCCTATTTGTTGGCCAAGGGAGGGTTGGGCGGATGCGCGGACAACAAATACACGTAAGCGATGCGGGGGGGGGGGGGGGTGGAAGGTGACAATGATGGCCCAAGAATTCTTAGTCTAACAATATGTCATCCGGGCCCTACTCATTTGTCCAAAAAAAATAAATAATTAAAAACTAGTTTTTAGGAAAATCAAAAAAAAAATCCCAACGATTTCATTGAAAATTTTTTCATTTTTTGATACCCCGGGCATTTTGGGGCTTTCCTCAATGCGTGCCAAACCATTCGTTCCTAGTCTGTGCCTCCCTCCCTTCTCTGAGCCTAAACCCGTGCCGTGGCACGGTCGTCCCCCCTGCTGACGCCCATTCAAATTTTGGCTCGTTAATTAGCTTTCGGTTTTTTCCCCTTAATTCTTTAGTCCTGAGCCGGGCGAGTCCTTCTGGGCCACCGTCAACCTTAAGCTGTGTCCAAACCTGGGCCTGATCGGCTTTCCAAATGCGGGCAAATCGACGCTGATGCGCGCCCTTGTGCCCGACAAACCGATCAAAGTTGCCTCCTATCCGTTCACCACGACGAGGCCCCAGCTGTGCTACATCAAATATGAGGCAGACAATGCCAGCGGAAGTTTGTATTATATTTTGAGATAATTTTCCACTCTCTGATAAGGCACTTTTGTTCTGAACCTTTTAGATTTTTTCAGAAAAAAATCCATAGTTTTTTTTTCGAAGAATATCAGGAAAACCCCTAAATCAAAAAATAAAATTTTTATCATTTGTTAGTAGAGACCGGACAAGGCCGGGCCCGGTGCCGGGTTTTGCAAGGCCCGGCAACCAGGGACGTACCCAGGATTTGGGTCTGGGGGGGGGTACCGGGGGGTTGGGGGGGGGAAAGTCAATTTTTAGGGGTTTACTGATTTTTTTCCCTTACCGAGAGGGGGTCTTGGGGGGGGGGGGGGGGGGGTACTTACCCCGTGTACCCCCCCCCCCCTGGATACGTCCCTGCCGGCAACCCGGCCTTGCGATTTTTGGAAAATACAAGGTTGACAAGGTTTTGAGTGGCAAGGCCTGGAACCTTGCAGTTTTTATAAAAAGTCAGCCCGGCCCGGCGATTTTGAAAAATCCGGTCTCTATTTGTTAGCAATCTTAAAATTTGACCTCTCTTAATTTTTCTTAACTGGTATTTGTGATAGATTCCCAGGAAGCGGGTCGCAGCAAGTTTCGGGGAGTCCTGGGAAGGGCTATGCCCCGTTTCGGTACAAAATAAAGTTTACCCCACATTTGCGCCTCGGACATTGCGCCTATGTCCTAAATCCAGTTATGATTTACTTTTAAGAAGCCAAAAAATCTGTTGATTTGTAAATGGATGCTACGAATTTAATGTGGCCAACAATTTTGGTTTCTTCGAGAGTTTTTGAAATAATGACCATTTATTTATACAAACATTGGAATTCTTTTTTTAAAACCATTACAAAATGCTGTTTTGTATGGTTTTTATTAAGTAATAATTGTTTTTGGGTTGGTTAAAATAAATTTGAACATGGTTTTGGACATAGGCGCAAATGTCTGGACATGAATGATTTCAATTTCTTTCAATCCTTAATAAAATCTTCGTTTCTTTCAAGAGGTAGCGGAAGCAATGCCCATGGATGACGAAGAAGAAGTCGATGCTGCAGCTTCTGAGGAGGATTTCCCGTCGAAGGTAGGAATTTTTGTGCCTTTTCGACTGGGCACACTGACAACCAAGTCGGCCCGTTGCCGGACGGGGCAAATTCGGCGTTCGCCGCCCATGAAATTAGAAATTATTAGGAAGGAATTTTGCAAATATTTTTTAAAAATATATTATCAATTCGAATAAATAAAAACTATAAAAGATGCAAAACAGCTGTTGTTGTGCTTTTGAAATGAGAAATCAAATGTTTGTATTAATGCGTCAATGGTGGTTATTTAAAAAACTCAAAATGAATGAAATTGTTCGCCCACTTCGGTTGATTCACAAAATTTTTGATTTTTTTGAATTGTAAAAAACAAAACTACAAAAAAAAATTAAATCATAATTTCCAACAATTTTTTGGGATTTTTTTTTGCCTTAAAAATAATTCGATCAATTAATTTATGCTTTTTTTCTCCCATTGTGTTGTGTAGACCGTGGCAGCTGATGTTGATGACAATGGTGGTGTTGGCGCTGCCAATCAACAGGAAAAGGAGTTGGCCGAGGCGTTGGCGGTGGTGAACGGCATCCGAGCGGGGGCGGAGGAGAAAACTGAGTCGGAAAGCGTTCGTTCTACGGCACCGTTTACGCTATCAATTGCCGACCTGCCCGGCATTGTGGAGGGCGCTTCAAGGAACAGGTGTCGCGGATAGTGAGGGGGGAAAATTCAAAATCGGGGAAAAATACGGGTCCCAAAGGAATTTGTGCCGGGATTTGAAAAGGAGCACAAAAGAAGCCATCCAGGGAAGGAATATTTTGTGTCCGACTTTTGCGGCCCAGACATTTGAGGCCAAGGCCTATTAAAGCTGTTTAATAAATGCAACATAAATTTGAAACCAAGTTCCGGCATAACCATTTTAACATGTTTATTTGTTCGTTTAATTTTAAATTTTTAAACGCTCAATTCACAACAGATACAACGCCTACGATTGTCTGAAGCATTTGGAGTACAGTGACATTGTCGTCATGGTGGTGGACGTGCACGGCTTTCAACTGGGCCCCAACGAGCCGCACAGGTGATGATGGATGGAAAAAAGAAGCAAAAAATACATGTAAAAATGGTAGTAGCAGCGTGGACAGGCATTGAACCGCCGAGTGTCAATGTCCATGTAAGAAGATTTCAAAGATTGGGCACCAATTTCTTTTGAGCGGCGAATGCCTAACAGGGGGACTGAGCAAAATTTTTAATTTCTAAACATTTTTTGAAGTCGCAATTTAAAATTTATTGAAAAAGTTAGGAATTTTTTCGCTATTCTTTTTGCAGATTTTTAATAAAGAAAAATTGAGAAAATTTTTGGCTTAAAAAAAGCTTCCTTGATCTATAATTTTTTTCCCGCTGACATCTTTCGACCTGACACTTCATTCCTTAAAAGTTTTCAAAATGGACTCAAAACATTTTAGGAACATTTATTTACAAATTCCATTGCTTTTTCAAAACTTCTTGCTACGCTATTCAAATTTTTTAATGGGCGGAACCCCTCCCCCAAAATAATTTTAGTTTTCCTCGTCATTTTCTGATAATAAATATTTACCGAATTTCTGATTTAGCAAAATTTAGCCCGGTGTCTTTTATATTTTTTTGCCTTAATTATATGTTGACAAAAAAAAAACACAGATCGCCAATCGAAATGATGGCACTGCTGAACCGGGAAATGGAGCAGTACGACAGGGCGTTGGTGCGCAAACCGGTGGTGCTGGTGCTGAACAAAGTGGACGTGGCGGACGGCGAAAAGGCAAAAAAAAAGGGAGGGAGAGGGGACAACAAAAAAAAAAACGACAAAAACTAATTCCATTGTCCGTACATTATTTGAGCAAATTACCTAAGAGAATTCGTTGGGTCGAGGGTGGGTTAACAAAAAATATTCGAATTCCATAAGGGTAATGGACTAACATCGCACTTTAAGGGGGGGGTTGAAATTTAGGGTGTTTTCAAAATAGAGATTCGGCAATATTCACGTTTATTTTGAACTAAAATGGATAATTGTATGAAAATCCCAGAGTTTCCCCTAAACTTTTTTGGTCTAAAGAATTTGAAAATCTTCATTTCTCATTGAATGTGTTCGAATTCCACCCGATTTCGGGGGGGGGGGGGGGAGCAGATCGCCGGAACGAAACGTCGCCGAAAAAAAAAATTGCTAAAAAAACTTTGATTTTTTAGAAAAAATTCCTTGATTTTTTAGAAAAAATTCCTATAAGTTTTTTCTTGAAAAAAATTTCTGAAACCATAATTTTTTGAAAAATTTCTAAAATTTTCAAAAACCCCTGAAATTTGAATTTTTTTAAAAATTTCTTGATGTTTTCAGAAATTTTCTTCAAGAAAACTTATATTTTTTTAGCATTTTTTTTTCGGCGACGTTTCGTCCCGGCGACCTTTTGGGGTGTACCCATTTCGTGGTTCGAACTATGCACCATAAAGCCCTTTCTCCTCCCTTTTTTTTGTTTTTAGAAGGCGAATGAGTTGTGCAACTTTTTGCTGGGCCATGGTCGTGACGGACTGTGGATACAGCGTTTGGCCACTGAGAAAGGGCACGACGAGAGCCTCCATTTGGTAAGCATTGGCGCACACTAATTTCACTTTTTTTAACTAGTTTTTTCCCCGTTTCCTGAGCCTCTTTTGGTTGGCATTGGAGCATTTTAATCTAATTAATTTTAATTTTTTTCCTTCGCTTCGATTTTTATTGAAAACTATTTCTTATTTTTCAAATATTTTTTTCCCATTTTCGTCTACCGTACCTCTTTTTCAGAGTTGCCATATCTGAGTATTTATACTCATTTGGTGGTTTATTGAAGGTTTTTTGATATTTGGTATAAAGTATAGTAAGTAATTTTTTCTTTAATCTTAAATATTTTTTAGCTAAAATCCTCATTTTCAGTTACGATCCGTTTACAAGCTAGATCTAAATTTTCCAGTGAGGTCTTTTGTGGTTTTTTAGAATTAAAAATCCTCAAATATGACAATTAAGACGATTTAAAAAATGAGTGCTAAAATGAGTAGTTTTTTTTAGGGCCAATGAGTCTTTGCAAAATTTTGAGATGACATCTTTGCTCTATTTGGATGGCATTGGCACATTTATTCAATTCATTTGAATTATTTTTCCCCCATTTTTCGATGCCCCATTATCCCATCAATTTCCGCTCCGTGCACGCGATCAGCGCAAAACAGGGCCAATTGGGCAACGTGAAGGCGATGCTGCGCCGCATTCACAAGTGGGCATAATTTTATGCATTGTTATGTACAGAGAGAGGGAACAGGGGTAGCAAAATGCTGTTTTACAGTGCTTTTTGTGCCGTAATTTTGTTTTTTTAATTTCAAATCGGTGGCAGCCTTGATATTGTGTCCGTAAAAATTTCAAAGAAATTAGTGAATTATGGAAAAATGACTTCTATATTTATTGGAAATATGGGAGATTTTTTTAACTTTTGCTTTATAAGTTTTCAAAAAATTCTTGGCTTAGCCTATCGGCACATCACTCAGGGATGCTAAAACGAAAGTCCAAAATAGTGTTGCCGAGCTTAAAAAATGGTATGTTTTTTTTTGGCTAAAAGGTGTTCAAAAGATACAATTTATCAAATATTGTATTTTTCACTCCGTTTTACAAGTTGAAGCAAATCATCAGAGTCGGAAAGGAACAAATCATAAGCACCGGAACAATCAAAATCGGAGTTGAATTTTTGACCTTTTCAGGCGCCGCTGGGAAATTTTTTTAAAAATGAATAATTTACAGAGAAAAATAATGGAAAATGTCCATTTTTTTGAAATGTTTTTTGTCCTTTTGTATATGAAAATGAAATAAAATTCAAAAACAACAAATAATGGCAAATGGCGCCAAGACCCACAAAATAGTGGCAAATGTAACTAAATACGGGCAAAATCGTATCTGTTCACGGAACAGGACAAAACACCGCCGCCCGAAACACTGCCGGAACGAGTCCTTTGGTCGTAACTTTTTCCTTTATTCCGCAATTTTTAAAACTTGGTGTTATTTGAAAGTTCTAAGTGTAAGAAACTTTCATTAAGCTGATGTTAAGCGATTCAAATTTCTCAAAAAAGTTTGAATATAAAACCCATGAAATTCCCGATTTTTTCGGTTTTTTTGCATAATAAAATTCTAACTCTTTGGGGAATTTTTTTAATCGCTTAACATCTGCTTAATGGAAGTCTCATAACACTAAAGCTTTCGAATAACATCAAGTTTATAAAAATTGGGGGATAAAGAAAAAAGTTACGACCAAAAAACTCGTTCCGGCGGTATTGGGGTGCACCGTCCTGTCACTCTTTAGCTTTATTAAAAAAATTTAACAATTATTTTCTCAGGGAGCTTAAGGCATTGAAGCCGGCCAAATTTGAAGACGAATGGGAGGATTGGAGCCCACGCGGCAAAGGAGGGAAGAAGAAGAAGATTCTATGCTGAGAAATTTTATCATTTTGTTTTAATTTGATACTCTATAATAAAATATTTTCTTTAGCACTTTCAAGAGTCATCCATTATTAAATACGATTCGTCCGGAAGACAATTCGTCCGCCAAGATAAAAAGTGCCAAAAACATAAAATTATTTAAAATTTTTGTGGGGTTTCATTTGGCATTTATATTAGTTATCATTTTAGCTATGTCGAATGTTAAAAAAAATAAAAAGTTTTATGTTTTAGGCACTTTTTATCTTGGCGGACGAATTGTCTTCCGGACGAATCGTAGTTATTTTGCTGGGCGGACGAATCGTCGCTTTTTGGCTGGGCGGACGAACTGTATAGCGCTTGGTCTCACGCACATACAATCAGAAAAATGCAGGTCACAAAAATGTCTGTTTCAATGTCCAAATGCCCAAAAGGCTTATAAAAACGGATATGCTCTTATAAAAGCGACCCAACAAAGGCTTTGAAATTATGCTAATTTTTGACCGTGTCCGATCATTTAACTGCCATTTATAACAACTCAAAAAAAATTACAGTAAGAGTGCTGGCATCCAAACTTAAAAAATTTTTTATTTTAAATAATATTAAATAAAGTTTTCACAATTTCATTTTCCAAAAAAAAACTCATTGGATCTCCAAAAAGTCTTTCACAAAGGGACCTTAGTTTTACAGCTGTTGATGACAAAAGTGTGCTGATTTCAAAGAATTGTTTTGGCTTCTTATGACAATGAATGCGCTCCTCCATTTGGTCACATTTAGCGGCCAAAATAAATGCTGACTTGAACAATGCCAACAACAGAAACAATTTAAAAGCCCTTATATTTTAAATCGAAATTTATCGCTTAACAATTTAAGAAGAAAAATATTTTTTTGAAAAAGAAACTTTTTCATTTCAATTTTCTTTTTTATGAAAACATTCTTTAAATTTGGCGCGGGAATTTCTGAAAATTGCAATTTCATTCTCTCTTCATTTCCATTGAAAAATCTTACTTTATAATTTGAGATTTTTTCAAAGATTTGATACTTTTTAACACAATTGTCCTTTATCTATCGAATGTTATAAGGGTTTTGGGGCATTTGACAAACAAAAGTTGTTCAAACAAAGATTGAAAGCGGGCGATTAACGAGACCGAAAATTGGCTCTTTTTTTTTTGGGCTGAAAACCAAAAACTTTCCGTCACTTATAACGGAAGCGCAGACCTTTTACTACACATTCGCCTAACAAAAAGTGTCAATTGTGCCCTAAAAATTTCCATACCAAAATATTCTCATTTACATTGAATTACGTAATGAGAGTTGGAGAAACCCAAAAGGCACAATTATGGATGGATTTTTGCGCAATCTTTTTTTCCGGCAGCACTTCCGATTTGTCTCATTTTTAACTTGGCTTGAAGCATCCATGAGGACTTTTATAATGCTTTTTTTTGTTGCCTTTTTCGGGATTTTCGTTCCTTAAATGCCTATTTCACCATTTTGGTGCCTTTGGGCCACCAACGTTTGGGCGCCAGCCAACTTTCAGACATAAACTTTGTTTTCTTTCGAGATCTTTCCATAAATTCGGTATCTTCGTAAGCTCTATGTGTTTTGAAGCTTTGAATAAATTATGCGACCAACCAAGGATCGGCTTTTAAAATTTTAAAAGTATACACTTAAAAACCCGGAACTTTTTCTAAATAAATCACTCCCTAAAGTTGAAAAATTCTTTGACAAATATGAATCAATTTCAAGTTTTCGAAAAATTTAAATTGAATTGAATGAGTTTTACACCTAAAATCTTGAAAATTCTGTCTTGTAACTGAAACAGCGAAAAATTGTCATTTTAAGGCTTAAAAATATTTAATAAACATTTTTTAATGCTGCCTTTTTCCAATTTTTTGGTGCCTTCTTTGCCATTTCGGTACCTTTTTAACGCATTTTTAGGCGCTTTTTTGTCGATATTTTGTGCCTAAAAATGACAGCCCTATTCATAAATCAAAATTAACCATTTTAAACAAAAACTATTTTAAAAATTCGCTGCACGTTAGGATACTAAGCTAAGCATACTTTGACATCAGCAGGATGTAAGTTAATATTTTCCTATGACTTTCCAAATTCTGAATATTTCTTATTTTAATTAAGACGGATCAAAGTATAGTTATGTATTAGTAAGTCTATAATAATGAATATATGGAATTTGTTAACCCCCTTTGGAAGGTTTTGGCATGAAAATTCACTCTCTTCTGTCATCATCCTTAACTGTATTCATTTTCTGCCATTTTTGCTGCAACTTTTGCAGTAAGTCAGCCGAAAAATCCGCCGAATTGGCGACGCAATCATTGCCAATCGGAAAGGAAAAGCCGAGCTTCGCCTTTTGCAGCAGATTTGCACCGGACAAGCAGAAAGCATGCAGAATGATGGTGCAAAATTTGTTCGAGACCAGAAAAGTGCGCCATAAAAGGAAGGGGGAGGAGGGAATAAGCCAAGGCATAAAAAAAGTATAAAATTAATTATTAAAATTAATATATATATTTTATTATAAAAATGAAATAAAACAGATCATTAAGAATAATTAACTAATTGTGTGCCATTGTGTGCCCATTTCAGGCGGAAAGGGTAGGACACATTGCGAAGGGAGGCGACTTGCTGCCTCCATCCATCGGATTTGGTTTGTTGAAACTTTAGGAATATACAGTCAAACTTGGTTACATGTATTGCCGTATAAGAAATAGTACGGTTACGGTATACAATATAAATGTAGACTACAGGTATACATACATAAAGTATAATGGACTGAATTTTAGTCGGACAAGCCCAATTTTAATGGTTTAAAAAGTTAAAATATGAGAAATGTATTTAAAAAAAATTAAAATTAAGAGGCAATTTACATTGAAACAAACTTTTCAAGGTCTGCCCACTTCAACTGCCTCGTCACGTGCTGCCGGCATTTTAGATGCGCAACCGCCGCCAAAAGTTGAAGCGGAAAAATTCGCTTGTCTGAACCTAACCTGCTTCTGCCCATACATCAATGGCAAAAATCAAAAAAAAAAAAAAATTGACATTTTGAGCATTCTCAATTCGCCTTATTTTAGGAAATTCCTCTTCACCTGATCAGTGTACTGTTAATGGTGAAAGTTACGGTAAAGCGTTACGCATGGAATACCGTATGCTCAGTGATGATCAACGCAATCGATTTGTATAAAAAATTTTCCCTAATTTTTGAATTTTTTTAATTTTCAGCATTCGGCACTATTAAAACTGAAGCATCTATACAACGGTACCTCCGAATACGATGGCCTTGCCTATCTTCACAGTGACTATGACAAAATGCCGTCCGCCCACGGCGGTCCAACTTTCCCTTTGTGGCACCGCGAGTATATGAAGCGGTGCCTGGGATAAAGGGGCCAAATTTTATTCCTTAATCTGGAGGCTTTTCAGTTTTGAATTTGCTCTTCGTTCAATTGATCCTTCCGTGGCTCTTCCCTACTGGGACTCTTCATTGGACCAAGGACTTCCTAATCCTGTCATTTTTTAAAATCTTTTTTTCATGCAAATTTTTATGACAGACCGACTCCATTTTTTGGACCGACAAATTCATGGGCTCAAAAAACGACAGTGGGCATGTTGTCGATGGATTTTTGGCTAATTGGATTACTGTAACTTTTTTTCAGCAATTACATGATAAGGGAAATGAGTTGGACTATTAACTGGATATGATAGAATTTTTACAAAAAAAAAATAAATAAATAACATATTTCCATTGTTTTTATTTTGTTTTAAGCCCGATGGTGGACCCGTCAGACGGAGTCTTGCACAAAAAAATGGCCAAGGTGCGCTGTTATCTGTCCATGAGTTAGTTTTTTTTAATTAATAGTTATATAATATATAATAACCATATATATTCAGAGTGAATGCCATGATAAACGAAGCACAAATGGACCAAATCTTCGCCTTTACAATAGACGCAGTGAATTCGCAATTCCATTTTTTCAGGGAAAATATAAAATGTTTAGGAACAGGACGACACTTGTCAATTGTTCAAGGAAAGCGAGGATTTGCAAGTGTTGGAGATCAATCACAACAATGTGCACCAATGGGTGGGCGGACACATGGTGAGAAATTTATCGGGTCGGAATTTGGCATTTGGACGTTTGTCTTAATTTTTATGTTTCCAATTAGAAAAATGTCGCCACTGCTCCGTATGATCCGATTTTCTTTTTGCACCATTGCTTCATTGATTATGTACGTCTTAAAACTTCGTTACAAAAAAAAAAGAATAAATAAATAAAAATTACAATCATTGAGAAGAGCAGTCATTTTTAGTCAGTTTCGCTAAAAATTTCCATTACAACTTTTTAGAAAATTAATTTTATTTCATCTAACAACACAGCAGTCACAGGCCAAGTGTTGCCCTTATTTTGTTTAAATTCAGATTTGGGAGCAGTGGCGCTTGCGCAAGCCTTTTTCTGAACGCGAAACGGCCTTTCCGGCTGATGATCAAATTAAAGCGGTGTTTAATTTTTGCCCAGTTTATCCAATTTGGCATAATAATTTATGACTTTTTTTTTGACATTGTTTTTCTAATTTGAGTGTTCTGATGACACCAGTTACTTTCTTGACACCCAAATGGTCCCTTTCGTTGACCCACCGTTGCTAAATCGCGGTAATTCTCCAATTTCGAAATATTTTTTAATTAAAATAAATGTCAATTTTCAATTATCAAATTATTATTATTTTTTTAAGTTGGACTGAGTAATGCCTATACTTCGTATTTGTATCATTACCAACTGAGGCCAACTTGCAACGGGGCCGGGGGCTGTGGGTCGCCGTAAGAAAATATGAAGAAAAACAAGTAATGGACTAAATTTGATTATTATTTTATTAAAGTTACCTATTCTGTGATACCATCAGTGGAAATTCCAGCAAAAGATGTTATTCCAAGATTAAGCTTGGCGGAAATTGTTCCAAATTCGGTGGAAATGGTAATCATTTTCAATAATTTAAACATTGGATTTATTAAATTCAATTCATGTTTTTTAAATTAATAACATTTTTTACAAAATCTTTTTATTGTTGCCCACTAAGGTGAGGAATCGTGTTATGGCGCCATCTGTGTCAATGGCATTTGTCAACAGTACGCGAAGAGGGTAAATCGGTGCATGGCATAGCATATGAACAAACCCAAGGGCATTTTGATTTTTAAATCAATTGGTTTTCAATAATGGTGTACGGTTAGATTTACCAGAATGTTCCTGGTAACCAAGCCCTATTCCCTGTCCTTCGGTAAATACATGGCAAATTCAGTTCGAATTTCGCTTCATTACTATTGTTGTTTTGCGGCTTCTAATAATAATTTTTATGGGATTTTTTTAGATTGTGCCGGCGATGCACATTTCCACCGAATTGGTAACCAATTAGTCGAATTAAAAGTTAATTAGACAATTAATTAATACTTTCCATTAGAATAAACAATTTATAATAATTTCAATTGTTCATTATTCTACAATATCTTTTTTTGTTAGCCCGAGCTGCCGAAGGAACGCGTCTGCTATGACAACCACGAATGTTGCGCTTATTGGGCTGCCGTCAACAACACGTGCAAAGTGGCACCACGTTATATGAATGTTTGGTGCGCTGGCTCATGCCGTTTTGACGGGTGCCGTCTGCTGGCCGAACCTCAACAACGTTCCACAGGCACTGAATACCTAATTCAAAGATTTGACTTCCGTAGATTTTCGCTTTTAACAATTTAAATGGGTTTTGTCATGATTTCTATTATGATTGACTCAAATGTTTTTTTTTAATTCCAAGTTTTTTCGAGATTATTTTTTTTAATTTAATTATTTTATATTAATTTTATTTTTATTAGGGATGGAATAGATTTCTTCCTAAATTTCTCAGCATATTTATCATTTTGGGACTAAAGCTGGTTAAATGTTGTTTCCGTCGGCGCCTAACTGGCAGTCACCGGCCTCCTCATGAGAAAAGTTTTTAATTATAAATTAAAAAAACGCGAACATTATAAAATTAAAAATTAATGCCTTTCCCATGAAACCTTTACGTGGGGACCGTTTTAAAACCTGCCGCCAACAATAACTATTATCTTTTTTTGTTTTTTTGAGATTTTACCATGCTTCCAGCTCTGTGCAGTTAAATTGTAATTAATAATTGGTTTTTTAACTTAGGGCCCAAGGACCTGCTATTGCAGTGCAAGCGATGGGCCATCTATCACGAGCACACATTGGGCACTAACGCAACACAAAGCGAATGCCAACGGAACCCGCATTGGATGGCACAAAATTGTCCCACTGCGTGTGCAAAGGCGGCGGATATAAAGCGATCATTGCTGGACCAATGCAGGTGATCAACCGATCGACCAATGTAGCCATAAATCCAATTGGTTGCCATAGGACTAATTTACCTATTTTAATTGTTTATTTTAAAATTATATTATTTTAAAATCATCGAACAATAACATCCATTAGTTTCACAGTCAAATGATGCCGAAAGATTCGAAACTGCTTGACGATTAATTCAACGGTATTCAATGCTTTATTGCAAAAACGAACAGACGAGTGAAAGATGGAAGAAAAAGGTTTTTTGTTTCACCAAGAAATTTAATTGACTTATCTGCTGATGATTAAGCAACTGTAAAAAAAACAAATATTATAGCCTCAAATTATTCAAATTTTTTGCCCAAAAAGGATTAACATATTAATTCTCAGAAATTTTTTTAATTTCATGCAAAAATTACCGAAAAATGATTATAACCAGGATAGCCTGACGAAATTTTCACTTTATTTGGTGAAAAATAAACATCATTTGGCATGAAAAAGCTTGTTTTTTGAAAAATATATTCCATGTGCAAAAAGAATTATTCAATTATTTATTCGACACGCAGTTTTTGTTCTATTCGACACTCGGACCATTCGATATGACGCACCCACAAAATGTCGACTCAGCCAAAAATAAAAAATTTTTGAATAATTTAATCGCCACGAGGTTCGGTGTTCGAATATATGTCTAATTGGGTTAGAAAAAATGGGAGTGATTTTTTGAACATAAATTTTGGATGAGTCTACAAAAAGTCGAGTCGACATTTCGTGGATTTTTGGTTTAGTCTTAGTCGACATTTCGTGTGAAGGCATTTGATACTCGGGCCAAAAGCTGGGCCACCGGAGGAAATTTTAATTATTATGTTTTTGTAAACGGTTGTAATTATAAAATGAGGACCTGGGCAAAAAACTATTTGGCAATATTAAATTTTATGAAATTTAAACTAAGAAACATAATTCCCAAAGAAAATTTTTTTCTTTAAAAAAATCGTTCCATATATTCTTAATTTTTCAAAAAATCATATCCATTTTGTCATTTTATATTCAAAATCTGAAATTTCCCAAAAGACCATCAAAAACGCTCAAATTCTCATTTTCAAAAAAACTTTTAGATTAAACAATGTCATTCGTATAGCACACATATCGATGTTTTTTTTTCCATCGTCATTTCTTGCTATTTTTCGACACATTGACTATTCCTTCTTCTTCCAACAGTTTTTGTCCCGTGCCGGGCATTCTTCCCATTGGCATTGGGCCTTTCATTCTACTGTCACCCTTTGCTGGCATTCTGTCGAAATTCGGTATGATACTACTGTCAACATCTGCTGGCATTTTGCCCAAATGTGGCATAATATCGTAACCCCGTGCTGGCATTTTGTCCAAATGTGACGTAATACTGTCACTCACTGCTGTTGGCATACTGTTCGTTTCTTCACCCACTGCCACATCCAACTGATCGTTTGAATATTCTGCAGACACTTTTTTGTCCCAAGCAGTGTTTGCATTTCCGTTCTTCATCATCGTATCTTGGCACTTCTTTTGGAGCATAGAAAGACTTGAAATTGCCAAAAGAAGAACAGTGGCCAAAGGACAACGACTGCTGCTCTTTTCAATGGCACGCAAAGCGATCCAAACGACGGCAAATGTTTGAGCAATGAGGGTCAATTGGTGAAGCGAATTTAGAAAATATTCGGAATTGTTTTGGTCCAATTCATCAAATTTTTGCAAAAAGAGTGCCCAAAGTTCTTTCGTTAAGCCTACCATTTCACTTGGCATTATCGGTACAGTATTGGTATTCCATGCTACCGTATGGATGTGTAACATTTCTTCTATTTCATCCTTTTCCGGCCCATACTCCATTTTTTTGTTAATCATGTGTATCGTTTTGATCACTTTCACATATGTGCGCAGCTTCACGCTATTCTGTCGCATCTTTGCTTTGGCCAATATCTCGGCCATAGTACCGTACACCCCCTCAATGGATACCGCTACTGTATTTTCTGCACTTCTCATCTCTTCCATTATTTGGCTGAACTTTGCCAAAAGCCCATCCAATTTTTCAGTGTCCAAATTAACGCCCTTTTTAGCGACACAAAATTGCATTACCATCTCTTTGGCCCATTTGTCCTCAATTTTTTCAAATTTTGCCAATTGGCACTCCGTCTCCACCAGCGATTTTAACAGTTCCAATGTTTCACTTAAAAAGGGAAACTAAAATTTTATTTAACAAAATTTTGAAGAATTCACCTCAAATGCTGTGACCAGAAATCATTTCTCAAATTCTCTAAACAAAATTTGTCAAACTGTTTAAGTTTGAAAATAAACCTTGCATTTGTTGAATCAAAGTTTGACCACGCCGTAAGAAAGCACCAACAACAGATTGGCCAAAAACATTGGCAAAAGGCATTAAAAGAAACACAAATAGTAATAACATTGTATTATTAATAATATTCATCATTTACTAAAACAATTTATTTAATGTCTAATATTTTTTATTAAAGGCATTGGCATCGATCAATTGGACCAATACTTATTACGTAATGGTTTTATTTAATAATAAAGAATGGCATTAGTGGGAAATTTATTCTCTGCTTATAAATGCCAAAGTTTGACGTCAGAAAAGTTATAATTGCTAAACCAAAATTGCATTTTCCTAATTGAATCATTAATTTGACAATTTGTTGCATTTGTTCTTATTTGCTTGGAAAAGGGCATCAAAATGGCAAAAAAAGGGCAAAAAAATCAGCATTAAATTTTTTTAATAAAAAAAGAGAATTTTTAAAAAATAAATGAAAATAAGAAAAGCACATTATTATTAGTCAGAGTTCCTATCGAAAATTTTCCGAAATAAGAACATCGTTGGTCAAAAATAAGATTTTGGGACCAAAATAAGAACATTTTTTAAAACGCAGCTCCAAAGCTTTAAAAGCATTTTTATTCAACAAAATCAACTGTTTGTAGCATATTTGTTCCCTATGGCAATATTTTTTTAGGTGTTAGGCTTTGAAATAAGACTTTTCATTTTTAATTTCGAAAAAGGAAGGGTCGGCGGTGCAGATAGGTGCCGCCCTGGAAAATTTGAAAGTTCGAATGTATTTTGGTAACAAATCTTGCAAAAAAATGTTTGAGGATTTATATGATACATTTTTGAGAAAATTTAAGTGAATGGGGAGGGGGGGGGGTACGGTGGTGCAGAAAGCGCCGCCGTGGAAATTTTGAAAATTTATGGCCGTTTAATTAATAGATTTCTACAAATAAATATTGGGTCAAATTTGAACAGACCAAAAGGATTGAGTGTCCGGAGTTGCGAAGCCGGGAACGTTTCTGAAAATAGTTTTTCAAAAATTCATTTTGTCTGGCTAACAAATTGACTCCCAAAGATCAATTCTTAGGGAAATACGACTACGATTATACAATTACGACTTCGTACATCCCTGGTACCGACTCTTCTGCTAAAAATTATTCATTAGTCCTTCTACCTGTTTAATAGTTCTTTTTCCCAAAGTATGTTTTACGAAAAACGGGGGTAACAAAACCGGTCTATCCGAAAACCGAAAGGAACGGTTTTCCGGTTTCGGTTTGAAAAAACGAAAAAATACACTCCTAAAGATGCACTTTCAAGGAAGAAGTTGGAGTAAGAATTTATGGAAAAAACACCAATAACAAATCAGACACAAATATTCAAAAATTTCCCGGCGGCGCCTGTCGCATTCATTACCGGCCCCTGCACAATTAATTTTAGTTTCTTTAAACAAGCCGAAAACACATACTAAAAATGTCAAGAGGTTTTTTCATCAGCGAGCCTTGTTTATATAGGAAAGAAAAAAAAAAGATAACAAAAAAAATCTCCAACAGAACAAAATATTAAGAAAGTTGTTAAAATATTTATAAATTAAGTGTACTTAAGTTGGGACTGGAAATAGGGCTAAAACCAGTTTCGGTTTTCGGTGAATCGGGTATTGGCCAAAAACCGAAACCGGGGGTGGCAAAACCGGCCTAACCAAAACTGGGGGACCGGTTAAAAGGATTATTCTCAACCCTAATTACAATCTTTGAATGTTTCAACCCTTTTGGTCCTTGTCAATTTTTTCTCTATTAATTTTCTCGTAATATCAATTTTCCGGGCCCTTGAATTAACTTGCTAGCAAGTTTGGCACATAGTTAACGAAATTAATTACATTATTTAATTTTTATTATTAGTTTATAAGAAAAATAGCAGAAGAATAAAAAGAAATATACAAATGTCACATGTCAATAGGTCATTTTATTTTGCCATTGCCCACGCCATTTGAAGTATGGCAAAATGACGGTCTGGCTCAACTGTCATTGGCATCACATCGCCACTGATCAGGTCTTGAAGCGCAAGAGAATGCCTAACGAAACGCCGTGTGCCATTTTGTTGCCCATTTCTTTGGTCAGCATTGAATTGATCAATTGTTGTTGATGCCAAGCGATTGTTGCGAGTCAGCTTTTGAAAACAGAACAGAGCAGAAATTCGGTACAAAATTTGGTGAAAATGCCGTTTCAAGAAGGGATGACACCTGTAAAAAAAAAGAAGTTAATTTGTACCTTTGTCAAATAATTAACACCTAAAATAATCATGCGAATGCCAAAAGAATGTACTTATCATGCAATTTTGACAGAATAATCTATCAATCAAAATAATTAATTAATTAATTTCGTTATTGTATTTTGTAATTCGCAAATATTACTGTATCGTTGAGATTTCGATCAGTAGGCCAAAGAATGAGCCCAAAACAGTCGTAACGGGCAAAAGAAAGTTGTAGCCGGGCAGATCAAAAAAGGACCAATACAATTTCATCACATTCATAAGCAAACACAAAAGATGGCATATCAATGCGGGCGTAAGCTGAGTGCCAATTCGAATGTTTTCTGACAGCTGAAAAAAGAAAAAGAAAAAATTATTATTATTTGAAAGTAAAGTAACTATAATTAGAGAACGGACTTTTAAGCACCAAACATCATTAATTAAACACTTAAATTAAGCCCAAAAAAGTGGATAAGCATTAAAAACTGGCTAAAAATCATCCTTGTGTCAGAACCAAAAAAACTTTTAAAAAAATCTTTAATCTAAACGCCTTATGAAATTCACGAAAATTAAAGGATATTTTATCTGACCTAGTTATGAAATTAAATCTTGTATTTTTTTAGTTCCTTTGTTGTATTTCCGAATCTCGTATTTTCATTGGGTTTTCTATCTTTTCCAAAATGTAAATTGTCTCAGCCATTTATTTTAAAACTTTGCTACTTGGTATTTCTCTGATAGACTTGGTATTCTGTTTCGGAAGCCTCTGATGTAAATTCGCCGATTGAAGTGCCAAATCCAAACAAACAACTAAAACAGGAAGAAAGTTAAAACAATTGGTCAAATTCGGGCTTCTCTTTTACCAAAAATTCAATCAGTCCAAGGATAAGGACACCCGAATTGGTCACAATGGTAAACGGAGTGGAAATGCTTTGGCCCAACATGATCACGTTGAACAGAGCGACAAGAAACTGGAAGTTATAATTTTTATTAATTTTAAAAATATTAATTTAATAAATATTCATTCCATTTTTCACCCATTTTTCTTTTTTTTACTTCTTTTCTTAATTTTTTGCTTACCACCACTGGACTCCATAGCAATGAGAAGAGCCAACCATTTTTTCGTTCGTATGTTCTAAGGCAAACGGTGGCCATAATGCGTTCAATGATCAGCACATGGGCCAAAAAGTTGCGATTGAAAACGCCCAGTTGAAAAATGGTTCGTCCAAGCACAAACTGTTCGGCGTTTATTGCGTCGATGGCCAATTTGTCAATACAAATCATTGAACGGCCAACACAGCGCTAAAAAACGGTGTCAATTCGAAAATTTATTATTCGAAAGCCAAATTTTTATTTGAATGGCCGTATCTGTGATAATGAGGGTTCTCTAATATTAATTCCCATTTTTAGGTTTCTTTTTTGGTTCTATAGTATAAGAACAATCTTTGAAAGAACTTATTTTTTTTGGGGATTGCCCTAGTTTCCTTAAAAAAAAATGTTAGTCGAACATCTCTCTCATTTGAATTTTTTTTGGTCGCCGTTTTTATGCCAAGCTTGAGGTTTTTCCTAAGGACGAATCTTAGAAAGGGGGACTTATTTAATTTATAAGATTCACATCTCTGAATAAGGGGCTACCGGTCAAAATGCCCAATGGTCAAAATGCCAATTGCGTCCAATCGACTTTTACGCGTCCAATCAACTAACCATTCCCGATTTCTTGGGCCATAACTTTCTTCCTGTTCAGTCAATCCCTATATTCTTGGCATCATTCGAAAGCTTAAAATCTCAAGAAAGTAATAATGCCAGAAAATTATGAAAAATATGCGTCAAACTAAAGTTACAAAGTCAAACAAACGAAAATTAATTCGAAGTTTTTGAACTTGGGAGTTCAAAATTTCTGAACTTGATTCTTGAAGCTTCTACAGGCTTTAAGCTTTCGAATGATACCAAGAATGTAGGGATTGACTGATTAGGAAGAAAGTTATGGCCCAAGAAATCGAGAATGGTTAGTTGATTGGACGCGTAAAAGTCGATTGGACGCGTAAACTGCAGTAGAGCCTTAATTTTATCCATTTGGTCTTATTGTTAGGAATTATGACCATTTTTTGGCTGATTGGGCATTTTGACCTTTAGAAATAAGGACAAATGGAATCTCTGCTTTTTTTATTTGTTAGGAAAATATAAGAAGAAAATAAATGAATTTGTTCGCACCACGAGCAGACTCGCGCTTTGGTAGAGCAGAATGAACTTCATGTTCAGGTGGATCAACTGAGTACGGCTAACCAAAAAGAAGTTGAACAGCGATGCCGGAAAAGAAGCCAAGTTGATCAGAAGTTCGAGAAACGCGAGGGAAAAATTAAGCTCCAATTCGAACCCATTAGCAGCCATTTAGCCAAGTTAAGAAAGAAATATTTAAAAAGTTATAAGTAGGGATGCGATTTTTAGTTAAATACCTAAAATTTTTGCGCACTTGTAACGTTGAGATAAGCATAAAAAACGAGTTTTTAGCTTGTTACACCCACTTTTATAATACCTATTTTTACCTATTTCGGGATTTTTGCTACCTATTACCTAGTTACCTAATTTTATACCTATTTCGGCATTTTTGGTGACTTTTTCAGGATTTTGAATAATTTCATAAGGAAAAGGCCAGCTTTTAAAATTTTAAAAAAGTATACCCCTAAAAACAGGAACTTTTTCTTAAAAAAATAATCTCAAAAGCCAATTTTTTTTTGGCAAATATGGAACTTTTTTAAATCTTTCCCCATTCCATTTGAATGAGTTTTACGCCGGAAAATCTCGAAAAATTTCTGATTTTTAACACCAACAAAGGAAAATGACCATTTTTTTGTGCTCAAAAATCGTTAATAAAAAAAATTTTATTTACCTATTTTGGTACTTATTTCGGAATTTTTGTACCTATTTTGAGATTTTTTTCTACCTATTTAAGTACCTATTCTAGGATTTTTCTTACCTAAAAATCGCATCCCTAGTTATAAGGGTATAATCAAAATAGGAAAATATTTATTTAAAAATGAAAATCAGAAATTATTGGGAAAGAGCAAAATGATGAATATATTGGATGAAATGGTTTTTAAGCAAAACACTGCTACTTTTTAATTTGCCATATTCTTCCAAAGTAACATACTATTGGTTAATTTGTGAGTTTGGCACGCAATTCCCCATTTGTATTATTGGGGTGACAAATTGGCAGGTGAAAATTTATTAGTGTAAAAATTTGCTCCTTTCCCTTAATTATGGCGAAATTGTCAAATGAAATATGAAAACAAGTAAATTTGTTGAACTTGAAAAGTCTAAAACGATTAGCAGGGGAAGGAGAAATAGAGATGACATCGTCATCAAAGAAGCATAAATATTGACAGGGCTTTATTTACATATAAAGCTAATATAATGTTGTGTGGAAAATGATGGCAAAAAAATCAAAAGATAATTTATTGGCGCACCCACGTTTTGTCGAATTAGCCAAAAAATAAAATATTTTGATAATTTAATCGCCACTAGTGTACGATGTTCGAAATAGATGTCTAATTGGGTGAAAAACTGGGAATGGCTTTTTGAAAAGAAAATTTGGCTGAGTCGACAAAACTGGGACGGCGTAATTATATATTATACATATATTTTTAAACAATTAATTTTTTTGTTTTTAATTATAACATCGCCCTGAAAGCTTTCGAGTCGCACCACCAAACTCATAATAATTTTGTCGGCACATGAAAAAGTATTCAATTATTTCAGCTGAATTGACTTGACGGGATGGACTTATTAATTACTAAAAAATTAAAATATTTAATTCAAGTGCAAAGAATTGTCGAACACCTGCTGCCATTTAATCGCACTGCTTTTTTCACCTAATGCCATTGACAACATTCATTTTGTCACGCAACGCCAAAAAGTGGGAAATTTATGAAATGGAGCTAATTCATTTAATTGGCCGTTTCATTATTAAAAAACAAATAATTTAAAAAATGGGAACTTTCGCTTACTTATACATATAGACATAAAAAAACCATCAAGTGGAAATTTTTAATTGAGTCGACGGATTTGAAAGACAAAGAGCGCCATAAATAATTTCCATAAAAGAATGAACGAAACATAAAAAATAATAATTGAATTTCATTCTTCGAAAGTGCGGCATATGGGATTTTGTCTCAGGAAAACTCGTGGTCCCGAAAATTAAAATCCCCGATTCTCTGACCCGACCCCCGACATGCCACCCCCGACGTCCCCAATAAAAAAAAGCACTGGTAAGAATAGTTGTCTGAGTAGGAAATTGTTGAAAAAAGGTAAATCTAAGAGGTAAATTTATTGATAAATATCTTTTCCCCACATGGCGGGAAATTTAAATCGCTTTTTGATTTTGTTTTTACAAAAATAAGTTAGATAAATACAAAAATTATGAAAAGAAATTGGTCACAACGTGTCTAATTTTAGAAATTTACTTTAGAAAAATTCATAGAAACATCAAAATTTATCCCGAATGCATCTATCGACACCGCCGATCACATTTTTTTAGATTTTCCCTAAACTTATCTCAAAAATTTTTCCAAAATTGACCATTTTTGGGTTAAATCTAGAGTAGGTCGGGACCTGGGCTTTTGGCAAAAACCGGGACCGGAACTTTCCGGGTCAAGAAAACTCGGGACCGGGACAGGGGCCCTCGATTTTCAACCGGGACCGGGGCATTTTAGTAACAAATCTTGCAAAAAAAAAAATGGCCTATTTGTGGCTTTTTGAAATAAATGTTGAGAAAAGGTTTGGTGGTGCGGTGCTGTTGATAGGCACCACCGGGAAAATATTTAAAATTTATGCCGATTTTTTAACAGTTTTTGCCAAAAAATGATAAATTTTGGCCCTATTTTTGAATAATTCATAAAAATTGAGTGGCCGGCGGTGCCGACAGGCGCCGCCGAGAATTTTTTTTGAAAAATACACGAAATTTATAAAGAAAATTTCAAAAAAAAATTCATTTATTGGGGAATCATTTTACTTTCATTATTTTTGAATTTAAGAAATTAAAAAAAACATTTAAATTTTCTGCTATGAGAGGTATTTGAACCCAAGGAATGAGAAAATGTTGTTATACCACCACACCGAATTATCATCAGAAGAGAAATATGAAAAAATTATATTTAATAGGAGTTTTTCCTCCAAATGGACTTGCGCCCACTTGATGGCGCCCAGTTGACCCGTTCCGGAAATTTTGTGCTCTTTCTGTCCGCCTTAGTCGTTTTTCTTAAAAAATATTTTCCCCCGAAATTATCCCGATTCCAAGCCATTTTCGGGCTTTCAGAATTATATGAAGGAGTGGTCTGATTGATTTGGTATATTTATCTTTTTGGTGCTGGTGCGTTTCTTAAAAACTGCCATGCATGCGCGTTTCTTAAAACTGCCAATTTCACTGATTTTTCGACTAAGTCTTATCATAACTTTTCTCAGAAACAACCAAATAAAACACTCTTGGTATTGTAAGATAGCCCTTGAATTGCTCTATTAGCTTACTAAATATCAAAAAATTTCATTAAGGCTTAAAAAAGATGGAACCAAACAAGCACAAAAAATTGCCATAACTCTTGAATAAATTAATGAAATTTTTTGAAATTTAGCAAGCTAATAGAACAACTCATTGGCTATTTTTCAATACCAAGATTGTTTTATTTGGTTGTTTCTGAGAAAAGTTATGATAAGACTTAGTCGAAAATAATTATAGTTTGGGTATGCTCGGTAAAAATTTCAGCTTGATTGGACCAGGGTTGCCGCCCGAATCCCGAAACCCGAGTCCCGAAACCCGGTCTTTTTCTCGTCCCGCGGCAACCCTGGATTGGACCCTGGGAAGTAAGTAAAGTGGCAAAAAAAATTTTGATTCTATAATTTTGAGACAGACTATATTTCATACATTTCGACATTTTTTTTTATATATATTTCATTTTTTTCTTACAAAAAAATAGCAGCCCTAATTATTAAAAAGTTCTTCAACGAGTTGTTTTTATACTTCAAAGTTGAGTTGAAGAGAAATACAGAATTGAAATGGTTCACAATAAGAAACAGGCAAGGGTTAAAAAATTTTGACAGATTTTTTAAGTTTTTCTTCCGTGAAATCGGTATTGTTTTCAATTTTTTACTTAGCTTCGCCCATCCCTGTTCCTATCAGTTAGGCAGTAATCAGAGGGTTTAATAATAAATTTTTAATTAAAAACTAAATTTCAAATAAAAAAATTACTCATTTTTGGTATGTAAATTCAGGGTTGCCACGGGTTACCCGATATCCGGTCTTTTTCCCGACCCGCGGCAATCCTGATTTAAATCGAACCCGATTGGTATGATCGGTTAATGAAATTTCATTATTTCATATTTAAAGGGCAATTCAACCAAAGTATTAGTGCCTAATTTTCATTCACGAAACTTTAAAACCCTAATAATACATGAAAAAAGTGTCGATAGAAACCCCCCGAAACCTAATAATACATGAAAAAAGTGTCGATAGAAACCCCCCGAAAGTTACGATAGATCCCATTGGTGCTAGGTCGTTTCATAAGAACCGCCAATTATATAAATTTTTCGACTAAAATATTCATAACTTTGCTCAAGCGCAACCAAATTTAGTAATCTTGGTGTGATCCGTTAGCTATTATTTAGCTATATTAGCCTACCAATTTTCAAAAAATTTGATTGAGATTTAAGAAAGTTGTAGCCATAAAAATTTCAAAAAACTCATTTTCATCATCATAAAAAGAATCAAATTTTTTGAAAATTGGTAAGCTAATATAGCTAACTAATAGCTACCGGACCTTACAAAGATTGTTTCATTTGGTTGCGTTTGAGCAAAGTTATGAAGAGTTTTTGTCGAAAAAATTTACAAAACTATCGAATTTATAAAACGCTCATTATGGCGGTTTTTATGAAACGACCCAGCACGGATCCCATTAAAGCTACATTTGTTCAAATCATTCTCTGGTTTCTCATCAGTGTTTCTTTACTTTTTTCCAATCATCATCATCGCTGTCCATGTCCGTTTCACCATTCTGGGAATTATCTGCTCCTTCACTTTCGTCATTCTGAAATGTACTAGCATATTTACATATGTATATTCCTTTTCTCTTTTAACAGTACCAAATGGCCGCGTGTTTTATTTCCCACGGAATAATAATTATCCGAACCATCACCGATAATTTCTTCCCTTCTATAACAATGATGAACATAACCTTCATCATCAGTTTCGTCATCCTGAAATATATTAGCATATCCATTTATTTATTCCTTTTCTCATTTCCAATACCGAATGGCTGTGCTTCGCTTCGTTACTATTTGCCGAATTAATTTCTTCTTCCTCGGAACAACGCTCTTCTTCTTGTTGTTCTTCCTCTTCATCACCATCTTCTTGTTGTTCATCATCTTCTTCTTGTTGTTCTTCCTCTTCTTCATCATCTTCTTGTTGTTCTTCATCATCTTCTTGTTGTTCATCATCATCTTCTTGTTCCCCCTTCCTTTTGTGTTGTTCTTCTTCTGACGATGAATATTCTGCGCATTTGTCTACGCCTAAAATTGTGCACACAAAAAGAGCATTACTGCGTAAAATTTTTTGGTTTGGTTAAGTTTTTTAGGGCATATAAATGCATATTTTGGTGGTTTTCGAGAATAAAGGCATATTTCGCCATTTTTGCCTTTTTATGGCATATTTTGGCATTTTTTGAAGCAACCCTAAGAATTGACTGTTGTAAAATTTTCAAATAAGCAGCCGGTTACCCCACATTTGCGTCTCGAACTTTTGCGCCTATGCTCTAAATTCAGTTTAGATTTAACTTTTAAAAACCCAAAAAAGTTTGATAATATTTAAATGGATGTTACGAATAGATTGTGGTCAAAAATTTCGTTCTTCGAGAGTTTTTGAAATAATGACCATTTATTTATACAAACATTCGAAATTTTTTTTTAAAAGCACTACAAAATACTGTTTTGTATGGTTTATTTTAAGTAATATTGTTTTTGGGTTGGTTAAAATTAAATTTGAACAGGGTTTTAGACATAGGCGCAAAAGTCAGGACACGAAGCAGCCCCATAAAACGAAAAAATTGAATTTCTTGAGACCATTTTGGTAAATATTTTGAAAATTCAAAGTAATCATCAAAAAAAAAATTTCTAAAAATTTTCTAAATTTTTATATTAAGAGAAAAAAAAATTACTTTTAATGCCTTTGCTTAAAATAGCTTTATCAATTTATCATGGTTTTTATTTTTCTCGTTCATTTTGATTTTTGTTTAAATAGAGACCCCCCCCCCCCCCAACTAATTGAATTATTAATAAAATACTTTAAGATGCATGTGTAATTTACATTTACACTTTACATACTTGATTAATTGAGATTTTATTTTTTTGACAAAATTTTATTTTCTCTAAAATGCGGATATATCCGCGGACATCGGTGGACGGATATGACCGAAAATTTTGGTAACGGACAGGGATATGAACCCGACGGATATATTCCAGGAAAAAAGAAAACTGATAGGGCAAGGGAGGTGGTGCCAGAGGTAGATAGAATGATGGGTGGGTGACACCACCCGCCCGGTCACATTAGTGCTCTTCGGCATCTAGCGAATGACGCTATATGGAACAAAAAGTTGATTAGGCCCTACTCCCGACAACGCAAATGCTCCCTCCTTCCCCTTCGCATTCCTTTCCACAGAGTTTCCTACCAAATCGGCGACTATTGGTTTGGGCACTGCTTGTCTCTGAAGTGATTGACTTGGTTCTGGCACTATGACTTGTTCCATTGCTGGATGATCTTCTGGTCGTACTTTTATGGCGTACGCGTTGCTCTGAGCTACCAGTGCAACTGTTGTTGTCCTTTGTTGTTGAATGACTGCCATGTTCAGACATTGATTTATTGTTGTAAACTTGTGCCTGGTGTGGGGCTGTTGCCCAATCGCCATTTTCTCCATTTCGGGTTTGCCTGCCATGAACACCTCTGCCAGGGTTTTCATGGTTCGGAAAAGATGTCGAATGATTGTGTATTGGAGGATGTTCGACTGCAGCGTTGCCCTGCATTTCGTGTCCGTAATTGTATTCACTAATTTGAGTTTGGCGTCTGCTTGGCAATGGCTCTTCTGGAATTTGGCGTCTGCTTAGCAGGGGATCTTCTCCAGCGGGGCGGGCAAAGCCCTCGACTCCTCTATTTTGAAAACTAGGCATTCCTGTTGAATTGTGAGGGTTAATGTTGGCATGATTTATTTCCGCAACATTTTGGTCTGAGTTTCTATTTTGCATCAGCTGGTGGTTAAAAAACCAAAAAGAGATGTTGTTAATTGCCAATATTGCGGCAGTACCAATTGGGTTGCTTTTATATACTATGCCACATATTGCGATGGCACAGCTGGCGACTGTTTGTAGAAGGAGAATATTCAAACGATCTTTTGAATCATTTGGCGATGGAATATGCCGACGACTACGAATACTATTGGTGGGAGGATAGGCTGCTGGCTTCTGTTCCTTTTGCAAAGTTTGCTTTTTGTTTTTCACTGGCAAATTTGATTGTTTTTGTGCCGCTGGTAAAGCTGGTTGTTCCTGTGTTTAACAGGAATTTAAAGAAAAAACTGGGTCGCGTTTTTCCTGGATCATAACAGGGGCAGGATAAAATTTTAACGGTGACTGTATTTCGAAATAAAGCGCAGCTTTATTAAAACTTAATTGCAATGAATAAACGATTTTCCTGTTTAGAACGATTAATTGAAATTAAAATGACCTTGCTTCTTATATTTATTAACTACCTTTGATTTCTTTTCCATGTTTTCCTTTTGCTTTGAGTCACCAATTTTTTGCAACAAAATGGGCAAAATTTCCTTCACCAATCCGACCAATTCACTTGGCATTATGGTTACAGTATTTGTCTTTTTGTCAATCACTTTTTCCATTGCTTTTTTTGCCGTGCCCTTTCCCATTCTTTTGCTAATTAATTTTAGCACCTCCAGCGCTTTCTCATAGGTTTGTAGCCTTTTTGACTTTGGGTGCTGCTTTGCCTTGGGCAATATGTCGGCCAAAGTACCGTACACCCCGTCAATGGTCAGTTTTACCGTAGTTTCTGTTTTTTTCATTTCGGTCATTGCTTTGGCTAATTCTTTGTCTAATTTTTGAAGTGTTTCGATGCTTTGTCCTTTGCTTTGTTTACCACCAGGGAATTCTAGGCTATTGTTCCCAACTTTCTGATTCTTTGTTGAAAATTTGTACTCAAAATCCTTTATTGAGTTTAATAGTGCCAATGTTTCACTTAACAAAATATAAATCAATCCGATTTTTTTAAAAAGGAGTAAAATTAATGGAAAGTGATTGACATAGTCACAGACAGCGTGCTGGGTCGTTTTATAAATTCCGTCACATTGGGCGATTTTTAAAAATTCCTATTTCAAGACTCATTGAATGAAAAAACCAATTAAGTATATACTGCTAGGACTATTTTGGCAGTCCCATGGCATCTTCTTTGATCAAAATTTTTTTTGGCGACATTAGAAAATTGTTGATTTGAGAGGTCCAAAAAGTGTAGCATAAATTTCACAAAAGGTGACAAAATCCCAAAAAATCTTGCCAATATTATAAAGCTGCCGTACCTACATTTTGAAATTTTTCCGCCATCTAAAAATTTTAAAAAGACTTCTTCTAAAATCCGTCAAGGATCATAAAAAAAATATTGTCAATAAAAAAGAATTAGCCTACGAAATTTCGTTTATTCTTTAAATTGATAATCAACTTCGCTCTAATTTTTTAGCCAATTAAAATTTTGGGAATGTCTAGCACCTACTAAAAAAAAGAGGCTTATATACGAGAATAATCCGGTCAGTTTAGCTAAATATGTTAATAATTAATTTTATGAGTAGAGCTGCTAATTATATGGAAATGAATTGTGACGGCCTGAAACAGATCGGGTCATATTTATGATTTTTAAATGAATTTTTTAAGCACCATGACAAAACTTTGACACCACGAATAGATAATTTTTTCTTAAGAAAGGTGCCATAATAATTACAAATTTTGGCATACATTTTTCGACGTTTATGTTTGAAACGCAATTTGATTTATGAAAGTTGGTATTTAAAGAACATTTTATTATTTTACGAAATTACCTGGAATCTTAAATTGTTTTATTTCAAAATTTACAAAATATTTCTTTGATTTTAACGAAAATTATTTTCAATTAAATTCTCCAGATTGAAACGTTTAGGTTAACTTTGGCCCCGGGGATGCGTTTGGGCCCCCTTATTGGGGCCCAACTCCAGTGTTCGGAACCTGCATTTGAATGCTTACTTTGAATTTTCCGACCATTTTTCTTTCTTTAGTTCCGCTAAAGAGGGGAAACTTTATATTTCGAAAATAATTTTCAAATTTTTACCACTCATTTTGTCAAGAAGAGTTTGTCCCTCACTCAGAAGAAAAAGGTCATCATCATCATTTTGTGGAACAGCAGCCGCTTTATGTTGTTGGGGAGGAGCTTTTCCTTTGGTCAATGTTTCGCCATTTTTGCGATTGAGCGGATTCTCTTGAAGATTGACTTTGCTTTTGGGATTGGACGCCTTTTTAGGGGTGAGGGAGACATTGTGTTTAGCCACAGAAATGGCGAATGAAAAGGACAAAAATAGAAATAAAGAAATGCCAACAAACATTCTAAAAATATATTTTTATTTTGACAAAATTAAATGATTAAAATGAAAAATGAAGAATAGAAAAAAGAATATGCGTATGGATAGGTGGGTATTCTCCCATTATAAACACATATTTAAACCCATCTAGTGTATACGCCCATTTAAAGGCTCTTCTGTAATATTATTATGCACGCCCATTAAACGTGGCTGACGTCTCGCGAATTTACTATTTTTAATGGTTTTTTTTATTGCCAAACCCAAAATGGAAAATATTCGAAAGCCTTTTCATGTAAATTACGCATTGTAAAATTCTATCAAGAAAAAAGGGGCATTTTTTTCAGGCAAAATATTGATTTGAAGAATAAAATGAGATTTATTTAGAAAAAAAAACCATTTTGAAAACTATATGATTTGTAATAATAACAGATTTATCAAAAAGAAAAAATAATAAATTGAAAATATTAACTATACGATTTGGTATATGCTAATATGAAAGACTCGTTCTGTTTTTTATTTTTTAATTTGGATTAAAAAAACCGGTTTTTAAAACAGAGAGTAGCTACTTAAGGTCTTTGGTGGCAAAACGCGGACCATTTTTTGCTAATTCGTTTTGCTTTTGTAAGTTTTACTAAAATGGTTCATTTCAGACTATTCTTATGTAAAATTATTCTCAGAATTTTAAAATTCGCGTTGTTGAAATCACATTTCTGATTAACACCGGACCCACATTCCCTTAGGTTTTAAATAAATCACCAAAAACCGGTCAATTCTCTAACATTTTCCCGGCGGCGCTGGCACCGCCTCCGCGCCTTGGTAAAAAATATAAAACTGAAATCTCCTTGGCTGTACTTTGAAGTTGAGCTTCGCTGCTCCGAGCCCAGTAATCATGCAATGCTACAGCTTTTTTTGTTTTTCAACTTTGATAAATGAATGCGCAATTTTTTTTCATACAAAAACAATGCTTTTTCGTTTGAAAAAATTTCACCTTCTTTTTAATAAAAGTCTCGGTCTCGAGTCAAGCATTTTCTCGAATTTAAAAAAAAAGTAATCATCTCTGGGCAAAATTGCAATTTTAAAGTACATACTTGGAAAAAGTACGCGTCATTTTTCAGGTGCTAGTGCATTTCGTAAAAACCGCACCCATGCGCGTTTCGTTTCGTAAATCCGCGATTTTCACTGACTTTTCGACTAAATCAAGTCATAACTTTGCTCAAAGGCAAATAAATTAAATAAACTTTGTATCTTCCGATAGCTCTTGAATAGCTTTATTAGCTTGCTAAATTTCAAAAAAATTCATTCTCTTTTTCAAGAGTTATGGTCATTTTTCCACTTTTTTAACCACTATTTTTTCCAAAGTTATTGAAATTTTTTGAAATTTAGCAAGCTAATAAAGCTATTCAAGAGCTATCGGAAGATACAAAGTTTATTTAATTTATTTGCCTTTGAGCAAAGTTATGACTTGATTTAGTCGAAAAGTCAGTGAAAATCGCGGATTTATGAAACGAAACGCGCATGGGTGGCGGTTTTTACGAAATGCACCAGCACGGTTTTTCAAAGCATAAAAGCCTAAATAAAGTACTGTACTTTGAAACAAAGTAAAAAAAATGGGAGCCCTGCCTTTAAAAGTTCCTTGCTTAAACACGAGCCGGGTAAAACCTACAGTTCGGGTTACAAACACAACACGTACAAATTCCTTTATCCCTGCCATGAATATTCGGAGAACGCCCGAAAGATGGCGCGTCGTACGAGTTCTGGAAGATGAGCCAAACGATTTGAACATTTGATAACAACAAAAGATTTTGTTTGGTACTTTCCTGTTATGAGACTACAGGCCAAAATTTTAAAAAATCAACGAAAGGGCGCTCTTTGGCGTGAAGATTGCAAACATCGCGGAGCTGATCCTTTTGACGATATTTTATCGGCAATTGTCGCATTTATGCCTCCTGAATAATCCCACCGCGCGCTATATGTTTTATGCGCGCCCTTTCGTTGATTTTTTAAAATTTTGGCCTGTAGTCTCATAACAGGAAAGTACCTTTTGTTTTTTTTACCTGCAAAAGTTCTTAAACATTTGTATCCCAAAGAACATTTGGACTTTCCGGTGAAATCAACTGGGGGCAAAAAATTGGGCGCCAGCCCAACTGATCGTGTACAACTGGGCGTCAGTCCTACTGGGGCGCTAAATATCTGGGCGCCCGAACACAATGTGCAAAAAACCAAATGAGTTATTGCATTTTTAAAATAAAATGGCTTTATTGCTTAATTTGTTAGAATTTGTTTCTATTGTGGTATATTTTATCAACAGAAGTATTAACCAGACCACTTTGCCGTTTTTCATTCATTAAATTTTGTTTTTATTTACCTGGGAAGTAGTAACTTCTGCCAAACCATTGGCAATCAATCAATAGGCCACTTATTAAAAGTAAAAGCTGCGCGGTGGGGGCAGGGATGCGATTTTACCCTGGAAACCGGGCATTTGCCCGGTTTTGGGGTTCCGCGCCCGGTTTTTGAAGTTGCCCGGTTTTTGCCCGGTTTTTGGGTTTTTGCCGGGTTTCTTCTTTTTAGTTAACCAGACACCTTTACGCTATGTTTACTCAAAATTTTTCTCAAAAAACTCACAAAATTCGGACTTTTTGGTGAAAATTTGTTGCCAAAACACATCCATTTTTTCTAAAATTTTCTCCGGTGGCGCCTATCGGCACCACCGGACTTCTTTTGGCCTATGTTTTCTCAAAATATTTCTCAAAAACGCACAAAAACGCGCTTTTTGGTGCAAAATCTCTTACCAAAATACACTCAGATTTCCAAAATTTTCCCCGCTGGCGCCTATCGGCACCATCGGCTCCCGCCCCTGTGAGTTAAAAAAAGCTTTTTACTGGTTTTTTTTTGTTTTTTGCTTTTTGAATAAAATTTCTAAAATGAGGTTTTTTTGATGCATTTTGTGAATCACTATTTTCAGTTCTAAAAAACATCAAAACAGATGAAAGGAACAGAATGGAAACTCATTTGTTGAACTCACTCATTTCTATCAAATTTAATTCAAATATTTCTTGCCCCAATGCTCACAGTTACTTTCTTCGGTGCACTACAATTCAGAGTGGCCCGATTCAGTGTGCACGGTTCAGTGTGCCTTGGAAAAGAGACAATTCAGTGTCTAGAAAATTTTGATTACTAATTTACGAAAAAACACTAGAAAATTTGTAAATTTTTCCTTTATATTGTACATAGTAGTAGTGTGCGGCACTGTATCGGTATACAGCGGTATTTTTCGGTATACCGACCGGGATTTTTTCGGTATCAGTATAATACCGATATTGAATACCGAAAATCGCATTTGCCGCACACTAATTAATAGCGAACCGGGTCATTTTAGTCAGGCAATTTTTAGTAGTTTTTTTGAAACCCAACCATATTTTTATTTTGAAAAAATAAATAAAAATCTTCCTAACTAGGGTTGGGTTTTCAAAAAAAACTAGGGGTAGGTTTTCAGGCGGTCCGGAAATGGCGGTCTGGAGACATGCCGTGCCGTCAATTCCGGTGTATTTAAAACTTTTGGGGTCTTGGAAAAAAATAACAGTACCTTCAACAATTACTTAATTGGGACCTTGGATTTCCTTTTTTCTTGAAATCTGCTTGCCTGAAAAAGATGTTATTATGCTCATATTTTACAGAATTAAATGATTGCCTTAGATTAAAAAAAAATTATCAAAAATTTTGTTAGATTTCATGTGTTTTTTCTTCCGTAAATTGATAATCAAAATTTTCTAGACACTGAATTGTCTCTTTTTTAAGGCACACTGAATCGTGCACACTGAATTGTGTTGGCCCGTACTTTCTTTCATTGCCAAATTTGCTCAAACAGGTGAAGAGTGGTGATAAATATGATGTTTAAATGTTTTTACGTTGTTTTACACTGAACTATTGGCTAAAAAAATATCCCCGGTTTTTTGCCCGGTTTTTGAAAATTTTTGTCTGTTTTTTAAACTCGTGCGCCGGTTTTTGGGTTTTGCCGGTCGCATCCCTGGGTGGGGGGGGGGGGGGAGGGTAATTAGGGGAGGGGGAGGGGGCAGCCCAAACCTATAGCAGGGTTTTGGTGGGCAAACCTAAAGACTTGGGGGGATTTGGCCGGGACTGTAGCAGGATGATTGGCAGCTAATTAATTACATGTGACAGATAGGGAGGGGGGCAATAGCGGATGCAAATTGCATCAAGTTCCGTACTCAATAGGGGAGGATAAAATGAACTCCGCTTTTAGACTAATTGGGTAAATATTATTCGAACAAACTTTATTTTTTCGGCAATGAATCATCAAAAGCCAAAATTTCGAAAAATTAGGAAAATTTATTTTTTGGTTTTTTTATTCCAAAAATAGGGATTATTCAAATTTTCTGCCTAGCATCGCCCATTCCTTTCCCCACCAATTTGGCAGGAATCAGAGGAGATGATAAATAAAAATTTATCAAAACATTTTGAATTTTTAACAAAATATCATATAAATGCTATTCCGCCTTTTTGGTATGTAAATCGAATACCATTGGTATGCCTTGTTCAACCAACATATAATTGCCTACATTCATGAATAAACAATAGGAATACAAATGAAGCATTTATAGAAAACCAATAAAAGTTACGATAGGTCCCATTAGCTAAATTTCTTCAACTATCACTCTCTTGTCCGAAGTCAACACTCAGTGCTTATTGTCTTTTTCACAATCACCATAATCATCGCTGTCTATGTCGTTTCTATCATCCTGGCCATTATCCGATCTATCACTTCTATATACATCATCATCATGAACACCATTTCTATCATACTCATCAACAACATCATCTTCATTATTGTAATGGTTATCCTGAAATGTATTTGCATAAATATTTATTCCTTTTTGTCATTTACCAGTACCGAAAGATCGTGGGCTTCATCTTCCCTGTCTCCATAATCTGCTTCATTGCTTTCTTCGTCATCCTGAAACATATTTGTATCTATTATTCCTTTTCTCGTTTACCGGTACCGATTGTATATGCTTCGCCACGACAAAATTTGCCGGATTAGTTTTTCCTTCATTGGAGCTACGCTCTTCTTCGTCATCGTCTTCTTTTTCTTGGCTGGTAGATGCCACTGTAAAAATTAGCACTCTACATGATTTGGTCATTTGGGCGAAGAGAATGAAAATGGGCGATAAGAGGAAGAATGAATGATCGGGGGAAATCGCCCAAGCACATCAACGCCACGTCACCAAGGCAAAGGCTTAATAAGGATGAGAAGAGAGAGAAAAGGTAAATTCAGGAGAAAGCTAAACAGACAGGACAAAAGTGGTATAGTGAATGGGCGACTGAAAACATCCGGTCGCACTTCTGCCTTGCTCCCAGTGAATAGCACAATAGGGAAAAAAACAAGTTGATTAGGCCCTACACACGAACGATGAAATTAGTCTCTCTTTCCCATTCTGTTCATTTCCATTAAGGGAAAAACTACCAAACAAATAGGCGAATACTTTTTGCCACACTCGGCTCTGATGAATTCCCACTGCTGCTGTGCATGCTGTCGGTTCGATGCAATTTGCATTCCTTGCACCTCTCCACTTTGTCACTGCTTATTTCGGATATGCTTGAACTGCTGTTGTCCCGATGCCATTCACACTCCTTGCCCCTCTTCAATTTGTCACTCCTTGTCTCTGAATTGACTGACTTTGTTTTGGCACTATTACTTTTCCCATTGCTGGATAATTTTCTCGTCGTATTATTGGGTGAGTTGCCACTGCTACTGTTGCTGTCCGTGGCTGTTGAATGGATGCAATGTTCCGGCGTTAATTCTTTGTTGTAAGCACGTTGCTGGCGTGGTTGTGTTGCCCAATCGCCGTTATTTCCATTTCTGTTGCGCCTGCCATGAACACCTCTGCTATGGCTCTCGTAATTAGGAAATGATGCTGAATCCGTTTGCGCTGGATTTTCTTGAGGATGTTGGGCTGCAGCCTCGCCGTGCATTTCCATTTCGTTTCTATAATTGTATTCACTAATTGGAGGTTGGCGTCTGCTTAGCAACGGCTCTTCCCCCGTATGATTCGCAAAGCCCTCGTTTCCTCTATTTTGAAAACTGTGCATTCCTGACTGATTTTGATGGTTAATATTGCCATGATTTATTGCCGGCACATTTTGGCCGGCGTTTCTGATGTTCATAAGCTGGCCGCTAAGCCGAGAAAGAAAGAGATGGGCAATTGCCACAATTGCAACAGAACCCAGTGAGGTGCTTCCATTTTCTATTGCACACATAGCGATGGCACAGCTAGCACAGACTGATAGAAGAGAAAGAACTGCTAAGTGAAACTGCGAATCATCTCGCCATGGAATGGTTCGTCGAATGCGATTTTGAACGGGGAGAGGATAGGCTGACTTTGGTATTCTTCGTAAACTTTGCTTTTTATTTGCTGCTGGCAAATTTCGTTGTTTTTGTGCCGACAATAAAGCAGGTTGTTTTTGTGTTGTCTTCCTTGTCTAAACAGATTGTTAATTTTGAAAGATGTTTTTTTAGTTGAAATTTATGTTAATTTTGAAATTATTGAAATTTAATTATAAATCTTAATTTGCATAGATTTTCTCATGGCTTTAAGGAATTTTCTGGAAAAATCTTTAAAAAACGATGTTTTAAAGCCTGCTTTTTATATTATCTGCTAAAATTACGTTTGATTTCTTTTCCATGTTTTCCTCTTGCTTTGAGTCACCAATTTTTTGCAACAAAATGGGCAAAATTTCCTTCACCAATCCGACCAATTCACTTGGCATTATGGTTACAGTATCTGTCTTTTTGTCAATCACTTTTTCCATTGCTTTTTTTGCCGTGCCCTTTCCCATTCTTTTTCTAATTAAGTTTAATACATCCAGCGCTTTCTCATAGATTTGCAGCCTTTTTGACTTTGGGTGCTGCTTTGCCTTTGGCAATATGTCGGCCAAAGTACCGTACACCCCGTCAATGGTCAGTTTTACCGTAGTTTCTGTTTTTTTCATTTCGGTCATTGCTTTGGCTAATTCTTTGTCTAATTTCCGAAGTGTTTCAATGCTCGAGCCGTTGCTTTGTTTCCCTTCACAGAATTCTAATATCTGCTGGTCCTGGATCCCAATGGAATTCGTTGCAGTTTTCCGATCATTTGTTAAAAATTTGCACTCAAACGCCTTGATTGAGTTTAACAATGTGAACATATCACTTAACAAAAAGTTACAATCATATTATCAGAAAATCGAAAGTTTACTAAAAAAAGTTAGAGCCTTTGGGAAAAAGTGGTCTTATACTTATGTAAGTATTTTTCAAATATACGAAATATTTTTTAAACGGTTTGAAAAGAGGAAGAAAGCAACTTTTTTGTTTCTGGGATCTTTATCCCTTTTTTTTTTTGGTATTTTGTGTTTTCTTGCCTTTTTTGAATATTTTACTCAGAATATTGAGAAACTTCGTAAGAAAAATGCCATAAGATAGACCCCGAAGAATCGGCTTCAATTTTTAAAAAGTACACCCTTAAGAATTGGAAATTTTTTAAAGAATTTGTTCAATTTTGATTCGCATAATATTTTCTCATTTGAAATAATTTTCAAAATCTTTGAATTTATTTTGCTTGTCATAGGAAAAAATTTTCTGATACGATTTTTGACCTTTTTGCAAATTAAAATTTATTTTTAAGTAGTTGAGATGAAGTTTCAGAAGAATTTGGCGCCGAGCAAAATTAGTGAGAAAACCTTTTAAAAAGTGAAAACATTATGCAAAAGGAAATTTTTTTTTATCAATAATTGTAATCAATATTTTTATCATTTTTAAATTACATTTTCATGGAATTTAAAACTAAATATTATAAGTTTTTCTGCGTGTTAATTTTCGTAGTCCATCTCATTATCCCCCCCCCCCCCTCTCTACTCGGGGTTTGCCCTGTAAACTCCAAGTAAAAAAAAAAAAAAAATGCAAAAATGCTTACTTTGAATTTTCCGACCATTTTTCTTTCTTTAGTTCCACTAAAGAGGGGAAACTTTATATTTCGAAAATAATTTTCAAATTTTACCACTCATTTTGTCAAGAAGAGTTTGTCCCTCACTCAGAAGAAAAAGGTCATCATCATCATTTTGTGGAACAGCAGCCGCTTTATGTTGTTGGGGAGGAGCTTTTCCTTTGGTTAATGTTTCGCCATTTTTGAGACTGAGCGGATTCTCTTGAAGATTGACTTTGCTTTTGGGATTGGACGCCTTTTTAGGGGTGAGGGAGACATTGTGTTGAGCCACAGAAATGGCGAATGAAAAGGACAAAAATAGAAATAAAGAAATGCCAACAAACATTCTAAAAATATATTTTATTTTGGAAAAAATTAAATGATTAAAATGAAAAATGAAGAATAGAAAAAAGAATATGCGTATGGATAGGTGGGTATTCTCCCATTATAAACACATATTTAAACCCATCTAGTGTATACGCCCATTTAAAGGCTCTTCTGTAATATTATTATGCACGCCCATTAAACGTGGCTGACGCACGAATTTACTATTTTTAATGGTTTTTTTTATTGCCAAACCCAAAATGGAAAATATTCGAAAGCCTTTTCATGTAAATTACGCATCGTAAAAAGAATCAATTGTTAATCAATGCCGACATGGAAAGAATTGGCTTTTTCTTTTGGCAAAATAATCAATTTTAATAAGGAAAATATTAAAAAAGCAAATTTTTAATTAACTGTACGATTTATTATTAATAATTTAGGCTAGACTCCAACTCAGCCCCAATAAAAAATGAAGTAATTATGGTCAAAAAACTCTTTGTTATGGTTGTGGAATCCCCATTAATTAAATCAATTAATTTTATTTGTTTCTAATTATTTTATTTAAATTGAATCTGGTTCATATTTATCCATATCAAAAATGTTTTTGTGTGTAATTTGCTCACAATTTGTTAAAATCATTTATCCCTGTGTTCGAGTTGGTCCGAATTTCCGAAGCTACTCGGTCAGTCCGTCTTCTCTTAGTAGGGACCGGGACGGTATTGGGATACTGAGACGAAAATTCGAAAAGAATATTCAAAGCAAAATAGAGAAAAATACTCAAAAAACCCGCAAACCTATTGGCATTTCGAAAGATTTTTTTAGTGTTTCTTTTTCTTCTAGTCATACGGAATTATCTGATTTGGTGTCGCAATAACTGTCCAACCCCTACTTTGCACTAAAAGTGAGAGGGGCAGATCGAATATCGATTGATCAAGACGAGACTGCCCTCCGTTGCTGCGGTTGATCACCAACATCTCCGTTCTCTTCTTCCTCTTCTCCGTTGCTGTTGTTGTTGTTGCCGGTTGGCCTCCGCATTCTGTCGCCGTTGTTCAAATGCTTCTGTTGGTCGTCGTTCGAAAAGAAGCGCAACGCCGTCACTTTGTACTCCTCCAAACTGCGCAACCGAACTGCCGGACGAAGCCAATAGTTGGCATTCTGATAGGCATAGCTGAGCAGAAATCCGCTGAACCAAAGTGTCCAGCGTTGCCGTTTGGAACGCCTCCTAAATTTGTTTTACGACGACAACTGGTTGGCTATTGAACAATTTTTAAAATTGATAAAAAAAAGATTATTTTAATTGTTACACTAATGTTAAATAAATTGTTTATTTTGCTTAAATTATATGTAAATAAATAAATTTTACCAAGCAAAAAGACGTACAAGCAAAGCAAAGAAGAGACCGTTTGAATATAAATTCAATTGTTTTCGCCTATAATAATAATAATTAATTAATAATGAAAATTAATTCGTAATAATTAACCAACCATATGAGAGTTGCTTGTGCTTTTGGCACGTCGTCCAAACTTTCACGGAGCAAATAAATCTGAAAATTTTGGTTTTTAAATTATTGCTATTTAAAAAAGTCCCTCAATTTAAATTAAATTTTTAAGGATTATTTTTTTAAATATTTAGTTGTGCAAAAAAAAAGTCGCACTATAAATGCGAAAAGCTAATGCTTCTTTCAAGAACTAAGCGCAAAAAATAGTTTAAAAATTAAGATTCGGGGGGCCCAATGATTAGAAAAGTTTAACAAAAAAATTGTCACTTTGATTCCCATCAGATAGTCAAACAAATATTTGTCCCAGTCCATCATGCGAACATCGAAACAGTAAAGCTGAAATTAAGAGCATCATAATTTGGTGCATTTGCATGATGCACCCCCACTTTTTTGTCCTCTTCGCTGAGCTGTTCCCACATTCGCAACGCATTTTGAGACTCGAAAACCCATCCTCGTGAAGTAAAATAGTGCAAAACTTCCATCATTCGCCAAATTTTTGAATAAATTCGTACAAATCTTAAAATTCAAATAAGCATGGTGGAATAAATTTAAGAAAAAGTTTTAATTCAAATTAAAAAAATAATTTTATGGTTTAGATTTAAATACATTTTCTTTTACCGTGCTTTCTTTCCCAATAGCCGATAAGCGCCATCCAATGCATATGCAATGCTCAAATGTTTGGCATAAAAGTTGGTCAAGAAAAGGTTATGGTTGGCATGGAACTGTGTGGACGGGATACGGTAGCACTGGTCAAAAGGAAAAGCAGCGAAAAATTGTTCAGCGTAAATGACAATTCTAAAAGTGCAAAAAATGGTTTTTGTCCAAAAGAATAATTTGTCACTTTTAATTTCTTAGAATTTTTTTATTATATTTGTCGTTAAAAAATTAAAAAAAATCTTCAGTGTTCACCTCTCCCACGTTAGAGGGTTCAATTGACCGGAAGTGCAATGAAACACGGGGATTTCTTCACATTGGCTGAAATTTTAAAACGAATTTTACGTTTTAAAATAATTAAAGATTAATGTTTTTGATTATAAATGTTTAAAAATTAATAATTTAAGATGTGTATATATAAAAATAATAATAGATATATATAATAATATTATATATATGGTGTTACGACAATTGCGGATCGGCACTTGCGGACGCGACAATTGCGGACGACGATTGGAAACGCGATATTTAAGAAATTACTCATAAATTTTATTTAAACCTCCAAAATTAACTACATATTTGTATTATGCATTTAAGCCGTGCCGGGTTCGGTGTGGGTCTTGTTCTCTCCTGACCCCAAAGATCGACCCCCCGCCCCCCGTGTGGAGAAGGGCCATGCTGGGAATGGTGACTGATTGAGTAAAACCCGGTGGCTGGTTAAGCCATCGCTTATATGGGGGCCCGTAAAGGGGGGAAAGGACCCGATCGTTTAAATTTATGAAACGACGAATTAGCAATATTAATTAGCTCATATTAGACCCCGAACCCGGCGCGGCTTAACTTATATTAGTTCATATATGCATAAATATATTATGAAGTTAATTTTGGGGGTTTAAAATAAAATTGGTGAGTAACTTCTTAAATATCGCCTTTCCTATCGTCGTCCGCAATTCTCGCGTCCGTAAGTGCCAATCCGCAATTGTCGTACCGCCATATTTTTTATTGCTTGGCCCACCCCATTTGAGACCGACACGCAGCAGCGACAATCAGCATATTAGCGACAATGTCAACGGGAATTATGTCCGCAACGGATTTCACATCGCCGCACATATCTGTCAGCAGTCCTAAAGTGCCGAAAATAAAATGTCATAAAAAGTTTTTTATTCTTTAAAAAGAACAAAAAGTGACCTTTCCCAACGCTGGCAAATATTCCCGTAGGGCCATTCAAATTGTCGATCCATCCCGGCAATGGTTCCCTCCAAATTGCACCGATACTGAACAAAAATCAATTAAAATAAAAATTAAAAATTCACCATTTGGCCTCCTGCATTTAATGAGCTCAAATTATTCTGATTTATTACTTTAGATCTTCTGAAAAATTATTTTAAAATTCTCAAAAATAATATTTTTTCATTTTGGGGGGGGGGCGGGGATCATAAGTTATTGGGCTCATAAAATGCAATAAAATCTTCTCACATTGATGGGCGTGCAATAATTATTGGCAGGTCTTTTGCGCTTTTGTTCAATTGATTTTCGGCCATTGCCTTCGCAAATGTGTAAGTGTTGGGCCGATCCTTGAAAAAATTATTCAAAAAATTTATTAATTAAATTTTGTCAAATTTTTGCCTCCAACAATTTGGGCTCAATGGCCTCCACCATTTCGTCGCTCATCCATTCCATCGTTCCCACCAATTTGGTCACGTCCACTTTTTGCTCGTAAATGCGCTCTTCCGTTTTGATCAAATTACAATTTGCATATGCACTGGAAGCGTGAACAAAAGCCTAAAAAGAAAAGGGTCATTAGAAAAACGGCGAAAGAAAGAAAAATTATTACGATTAATTAACCTTCAATTGAGGCATTTGATGGCACAGTTCAACAAGTCGTTGTGTGCCAATTACATTCCTAAATAAGCTTGGCTGGTTTATTGTCCAGTTATTTTTTTACAAATTTCACTAAATAATCATCTTAAGATGCAGAGTTACATTTGAATAGCAACTCTAAGGGCCTCATCAAATTTGACGGTAGCCGCACAATGGAAGACGAACTAAAAAAGAAATATAATAACATTTAAATCTAATTAAATAAAAAATTCAAACAAGTTGTTAAGTCTAATTACCGAAATTTGACTGATCAGCGTTGTGCGGTCCTGCTCATTGAGCCCAATTCCATCCATTTTCAGATCGCCATTGATTGGGACCAATTTATTTAAACGTGCTTCATCAACACACCGAATCCGATTGAATAATGGACTCTTTATTTGAAAAATTATTATTATTTTTTTTAAATTTTGAAATGCCTCCAATAATTTGTCGAGACGTTCTCTAATTGTTTGGTTGTTCAGCGGGCGAATGAGTAGGAAAATTGTATCAATTTTCGGCTGCGAGAATAACAATTTTTCAAGCAAAACTTTGCCCAGGAATCCAGTGGCACCTGTGATCAGTAAACTGAAAAGGAAAAAAAATTGGTTGTTAATAATAATGGCAATCAATATATGCATAATTAAGACATTAATTAGTTCATTACCAGCTGTCCTCAAACAGAGGAGACACTTTTAATTGACCAATGTGAGATAAATTCATATGTTAATAAAATTAAGCTTAAATAGAAACGAATAAAGTAATTATAATCATATATAAGCATGAATAACTCATTGGTAATAGTATGGATGGGTGCTAGGTGTTTGTTAAATTCCGCTACTATGGGCGTTTGTTAAAACGCCATTTTCTACTGATTTTTCAAACATAATTTATTATAACTAAGGCTAGGATTTTTAGGTGCTAAAAATTTCAAAATAGGTACTAAAATAGTTGCCAAAAAAGTGCAAAATAGGTGCTAAAAACCTGAAAAACCCCCAAAATAGATGCAAAAAAAGGTGATAAAAATTGACTAAAAATGCCGAAAAATTGTTAAAAAAGTTATTTTTCTCCAAAAACACTTAAAAACAACTTCAAAATTACTCTATTGCCTTAAATAATAAAAAAAGAGATTTTCGAAAAATTAAGAAATTAAAATTTTTTTTGCAATGACAAGAAATTTTCTTCAGTTAAAAAAGAAAACCGATTTTTAGGGATGTATTTTTCAAATTTTATTGCACTTTTGCAATGAAATTTCTGGAAATTGCCAAAATAGGTGCTATAACTCGAAAATCCCATTTTAGGTGTTTTTAGGTACTAAAAAGTCGCTCTAAATCGAAAATTGTTCGGAGAAAATGCTAATTTGGGCTTTTCTCCCCATAACTAAGCCGGGAAAAAATAGGTAAAAACCTAAAAATCCTAGCCCTGATCATAACTTTGCTCAAAACCTTATGAAATTTTCTGAAATTTGGAAGAAAACGACCCAAGCACAGTATTGATGGTGGCCCCCTTTTTGAAGAAAAAAAGAATTGAGTTTCAAAATGCCATTAAAAATGTTTGCTGGTCTTTTTGGGTATCGCTCTGCTTGCATCCATTTCGACAAATTTCGACCTCGGGATATATCGGATATAAAGTGGATAAATGGTCATTTCTGTTATTATGGAACATCCTTTTTTTTGCGTTTTTTAACAGGATTTGGTCCTAAAATGTCATCGAAAAGAAGTGTTTGTTTTCCAAGGATCATCTACCCAAAAATCCAGCAGGAAAATGTTTGTTTGCTGTTTACAAAAAGGGGCATCACTTTGGTTACTATTTGCCAATTATTTATTGTTAATTGAAAGGCCGTTAATCAGAGACATTAAAATGAGAAATTAAGAGGTTTATCTGAAGAAAAGGGGTGGTGGTGTGTTACTGCTGCTAACAGTAATATCAATTATCAATATCATAATCAGTGAATACGGAAGACGACCCTTTGACCTTTAAACTTTGTAATATTCGACGGCATAAAAATGAATCTCATTAAATATTCCAAGTTAATAGTCCATTAATCACTTCTTAATAGACATTTTACATGAAGAAATATATAAGGGTGAGATAAAAGGAGCAAATGCGAGCAAAACCTTAACACGTATAACTAATAAAAAAATAAATGAATTTTATAATATTAATTAAACTTTTTATATGGATTTTTTTAATGTGTTCTTTTAAATTGGGTTGAAAAGAGTCGTATGGAAAAAAGTAATTTTAAGGGTTGGTTATTTTAGCAAAAAATAAATAAAAGAATGCCTTAAATTGAACAAAAAAAAAACATTATATTGTAATTTCATAACTATTAAAATAATTATTGGCGCTAGTGAAAAAGTGGGACTTTTTGAAAAAAAAAATTTATTTTTATTTTTTATATTATGTATGCTCTCGTCTATTATAATTGCTGAATATTAAGCATTTAAATTATAATTATGGGGCAATAAATCAACAAAATCACAAGTGTTTTTTTAGAAATTAAGGTAATTGTTTAAACCTATAATAGAATATCATGAACATCGTTCCATTTATTTAAAAAAGAAGCCAATAATATAAGAGAGCATAATAATGCCATAATAAAGAAAATTAAAAAGAAAAAAGCCCCAAATTTTCACTAGCGCCTAATTATTAATGTAAACCCAACTCATCGAATCAATAGAGAGGGAATATCAATAATTATAATAAACTCACATAATAATAATAATAAAAAAAACAATTCAGTCTAAATGCCACATAAATGAGCAATAATGACTCAGAAAATCATTCATTCGCTTTCTTTCCGTCGCGGGCGGGGGATTGATGCATCAGCAGCAGCAGCAACGGCAATTCCTTCTTCCATATCAATTATCACATCATTATCAATTAATTGAGCAGCAGCAGCGACAACAGACCGACCATTGGGCGTTTGGGGGGGGGGGGGAGGGGAGGGGGGACATGGCGCACAAAATGGTCCCATATCGACCGCAAAGGATGGCGATGATATTGATACATTTGTATGTGTTTGGTGTGTGATGAAATATTGTGTACAAAGAGAGAGTGCGGTTGTAATTAGAAGAACAAAAGTATCAATTAAGGGGCTAATTAGCAAATAAGCAGACGTTTTAAGCCCATTTATTGAAGAGAAGTTAATTAGGTACATATTTTTGCTTTTTGTTGTTTTTTCATTCAATATTTCTTTTGCTATTCTTCTCCGTTTGCCCCCTTTCTTTGCTTTCCCTCTTTTTTTCTCCATGAGTAATTAATTTTAGCGGTAATTTTCCAAAAAAAAATATATATAATATATATTGTATTATTGGCGCTCCAGCAGAAAGTGGTATTTGTCATTTACCAAAATCGATGTGAATTTTGTGAAATGCAATAATAGCAAAAGAGAGTTGGTAAAAAAGGGACAAATTCTTTGAAATTGGATTCAAAAAACATCTTTATAAGTTAAAAAAAAGCGGAACAAAAAAGAATTGAGGACAAAAATAAAAGGGGCTTTTCATTTTATAAGGTTGTTTCGTCTCAACCACGTGTGTGTTCTTTAAATTCGCCATTTTTACAAATTTTCCGGAGGAAACTCGTCATAACCTTCTCAAAACAACCTAATTAAGCAATCTTTCCGGCAGCTTTTCATTGGCTCCAAAAGTTGCTAAATCAAAAGAATTCATTTTTAAATACTGCAAAAGATTGCATTTAATTTTTGTTGCCGAAATTTGTGATTATTATTTTTTAATTAAGTTGCTTTTTATTAAGCTTATTATGATTTTTTTGACGGAAAATCTGTTAAAATGTACAAAAGGTCAACTAATTTCGTTAATATTTTCAAATTTTCCCATGGAAGCGCCGATAAGCTAAAATAAAAAAAAAGGGTTTTTTATGTTGAGTCTTTTTAATAATTAAATTATTTGATAAAGAATTAAATGCCACTGCATTGAAAATGATAAATATTTTTTAGTTCTTTTAAGAGAATTTCAATTTAAATTTCCGTAAAAATAAACATTTAACAGAAAAATAACTAAATGCAGTTGTGAAATTTGTGTTTATATTTTTTTTTAACCTAACACCCTCAAATTTTTTTTGAAAAAGTTAACTCCCTCACTAACCTCGTATGTAGTTTTAAAAAATAAAAATTTAAAAACAAGGGTCACGTTTCAAAAAAAAATTTGGGCAAGGTTTTCAAAAATAAACAACTAGGGGATTAAGTTGTCAAAAAACGATTCAAAAAACTAGGGGGTTAGGTTACCAAAAAAATTAGCGCCCTTGACATTTGCGCCTCTACCTTTGCGCTCCAGATATTTGCTCGGATTATACAAAAAAATAAATTTTACATAATTCTGGAAATACTTAAAAAGTATGGCTAAGTTCAATCATTCAGGCGAAAAAGGCTGATTGGTCAGCGATTGATTTTTGTAAGAAGTTTCAGACTGAGTTAGTGTTCAAAATTACAAAAAATCCGTCTGTTGAAAACTCAAAAGTTTTTGTCCATATAAATTCGACACTTCTCAGTAACTGAGACTAAAATCCTACAAATGATTTGTTTGATTGTGGATGATGAGTGTGAGTGAATATATTAATAAATCGAAAAAAGGATCTTCGGTTAATTATGAGACAAATGAAGAAATTTGTCTAATTGAAAAAAGAAAAGGGTGCACGTTAATTGGGTGAGGAGCATCAAATGTCACTCCATATTTGATATTGAACTCCAATTCAATTGGCAGAAAATGTGGCGGTTATTTTCCTATATGATCTGCTGTAATTACCTATCACATAAAAACGAAGTTGAAAGCTCAAAATTCGAAATTCCAAAGCCAACCCTTTTCAAAAAACTAGTTATGTGAACAAAAACTTTTAGCAAACTTTTAGTCCAAAAGATGAATAAACTCCAAAATTTCTATAAGAAAAGTGATCAGTAATGCTGAGAGTCGCTGCTGAAAATTTTTTTTGAAAGTTTTTGACACATTTTAGTTTTTGGCTCCTAACTCACTTAAACTTATAAAATTTCCGAGGTTCCTATCGGCATTACCGGGTCCGCTAATATATTCATTTGTTTAATAAATTCTAATTGTAAAAGACAATATTTTTTCCGAACTAAGTTTTCAGGATTTATTCTGTTTTAATGTTATCGTTTTAAAAAAAGAAGTCAATTGAAAGGAGAAAGAAATTTTCAGTTTGTGTGAGGTTCACTTCTTTTTTACGTCAAATATATTTTGGTCCTTTTGATTTTTCGTGTCATTTGGCATTTGTCGGTGGTTGCAACCGATCTTTTTTTGTGATTGGTTTGGCTTAAACGAAAAATTGAATCCGTTGGAAAATCAATCAAAAACAAACCTTTTAAAAATGTAATTTTGAATAATTCTGCACGACATATTGGACATTCGTTACGAATTTTAACCCTTTGTATAAAAATTATAATTGAGTAGAAATTTTACCAATTCAATTTTACCATTTTGTAATGCATTCCTTGTGAAACATGTGCTTAATAATAATAATTTCGGTAAAATAGAAGTGGAATCATTAAAAATAATACGATTAACGATTATGGCCAAAAACAGGATTAATCACGATTACGATTAGAATTATTATTTTTTTAAAACACACATTTTTTTCTTCTTAGTCAATTTTTCCTTACCCGGAATCATTTATGAGTGCCCGGCGGTTCCGACAGGCGCAGCCGGGAAAAATTAAAAATATTAAAGAAATTGCCCGAAAAAATTGCTTGAAAACATTCATTTCAAAGTGGATTTTTTTAAAAATGCATATTGACTGGCTACCAAATTGTCCGCCAAAAGATCAATTCTTAGGAGTGCATTAATCGTGTAATTGGGCAAAATACGACTACGATTAAACGATTAAGATCAAAACCCAAAACACGATTAATCACAATTACGATTACGATTCGCGACATCCCTGATCCGTCCGTACCCAACTCATCTATACCCATCTCTCCACATTGAAATTTTTTTTAATAAATTTCCTTTATCAATAATGTCCATTGCAAGCTGCTTAAGGAGATGAACACAATGAATATCCTCCCCATTTTACCCGATTTCCCAACTGCAAACAATTGAATTTTCAAACAATTTTGAATTATTTTCTAAAGGACATCTTTTCATTAAATTCCTTGCACAACCAAGGATTGTGTTATTGTTAGCAATATAGAAGAAAAATTTTCAGGACATTTTGGGCGGAGTTTTTCTACAAGCTGTCGTCTGACAAATCAAAGTTAAGCATTTAGTTTATTCGAGCTTTTGCTTGTTTTTAAAAGATTTTAAAGCAATCACCACTTGAACATCCAATGCTAAATATATATATTTACTCAACGCGGAGGCCGCAAGCTGATCTTTGAAGGGTTTAGCTACAATAAACACAAGGAAGCGGTAGATGGGAGAACCTAAATGTTTCTGCGCTACAAAAGTGAGCCATTTTTTGCTAAGCAAGCAAAGATGATACGCTTGCTGCTTTCCTTCCGATGACCGATCTCACATCCGATATTATGGCGCTGGAATGCGATCACGAATGAACTACAACTAACCCTTGAAGGTTTGTTTATTATTTCTATGAAACAAAAATCATGCGTAGGTTCACATCAAATTGCCCAGATATGGTGTTACGAGAAATCCGGATTATTTAACGAAGCATTATGAAATGTACATCTTCGTAATATTCATGGCTTGATCGAACTAACAATATTGCGAAGCAGTGAATCGTCGCCTTAAAATTATTTGGCACTTAATTGTCACTTTTTCAACGGGCACTCAATCACCTTCACTCAATCCAAAAATTCAAAAAACCTATTTAAAAAAGCCTCTTTATCCTTTCAAAAACCACAAAAGCGGTTAAATCCTTCGATATCACCAATTCTTCTACCGTACCCTGTCACTTACCGTACACGGTAATGTTGGAATATTTTTGTCAAGGTCAAATAAATCCAAGCAGATTGCGCATTTTTCCTCCTTTTTCATATTTTTGACTGACAATTTGTTAAGGGCTCTTGAAACTTAAATTACGCATTAGGTTCAGACACGGTATTAATTTTTCGTTTTTATCATTTTTTGGTACTTTCCAGTTTTGGGGCCCAATTTTGGTGTTTAAAAAAGCAGGCATTTAATGCTTTGATCCCTTGGCAATTTCCTTTTGCGCAGATGTTAAAAATCACAGAACAGAGCTATTTGAAGAAATTTCGGCTCAAATAGTGGCATTTAAGTCTCCAAAATATTTTGGCGTTTAGTTATGCAAGTGTGCGCCCTTTGTTGTTTAAAAAAAAATGTTGGGCCTAAAACCGGAAAGTACCCGTTTTTTGGTACTTTCCTTTATACGACCACAAGCCAAAACTTTAAAAAACAACAAAAGGGCGCACAAAATTTCAAAAGCTACGCGCCAAAATTTTTTCGGGGGGATAAATGCCACAATATGACCCTAAGTGTCTTCAAATGAATCTGCTCCCCGGTTTTTAACATCATCGCGCCAGAGGAACTCGCACAAATAGGAATCGAGCATTTGACGGTTTTTGGCTTGTGTTCACATAATAGGAAAGTACCGTTTTTTTCTTTATATTGCAATCCATCCACTTCGGTTGGATGAGGTAAAAGTTTTCAAAAATATTCGACATACTTTTGTAGCTGCAAAATGAATTTTCTAAAGCAGAAGTTGCCTTTTCTATCGCATTGGACAGAGGCAATATTACGAGCAGTAGCAACATGGCCAACAAATAATCAAAGAATTTGCTAATAAAACCGCGCCTCTTTCGTCTTTTCGCATTATTTATATGAACTCAAAAAGTATTAATTAAATATCAAATTTACAAAACAAAATAATCAGCTTACGATGTGTCGCTAGATTTGCTGTGTCATTAAAATTTTCCACTGCTGTCTGCAAAAGTTGCAACATCTCTTCCATTCTGCTTGGTTTATTCGGGTTTTCTTTATGGGAATTACCGTTTTGTCCATTTTTGTCTTCGTTTTGTCCATTTTTGTCTTCGTTTTGTCCACTTTTGTTTTCCTTTTGTCCATTTTTGTCTTTGTTTTGTCCATTTTTGTCTTCGTCTTGTCCCGTTCTCTTATTATATTCCCTTTTTTCCTCTATATATAATTTTATGAAATTGCCTATAATTTTTGTATTGCTTATATCTTTCAGTGGCTTAATTTTTTCCCATGGAATTTGTTGTCGCATTGCCAAAACGTGAATGATGAACAGCAAATATTCCTTCAATGGTTCCACTATTTGTTCTTAAATTATTATGATATATTTGCCAATGCCAATTTCAAAGATAAAATTAACACCTTTTTATAAAATGATTACCGTATGCATCAACTGCTTTGAGTGATTGGAATGTTTCCAAAATTTGGCTCAACAAAGGGTCGCTATCTTTTAAAGCTGATAAAATTCTGGGGCTTTCTTCCAATTTTTCTTTCATCTTTTGCGAGTTATTAATATTTGCATTTCCATAAAGACATTTTGAGATTGAGAAGGTGTGAAGGATTTGTTTTTTCTTCTAGGATAAAATTCATATGGAATAACTTTTTAGTAAAGAATTATTTTTTAATCACTATTTATATATGCTTTTTATTCACAGAAATAAATAATATGTTTTTTTTTTTGTCAAAATCATCACGATTACTCTGCTTTACCTTCTGATGTTGTGGCACAAACATTTCCTCGATCAGCTGCTCATTCTCTCTCATTTCCTCCACCATTTCGTCAAACTCTTCTTCTTCGATCTGTCCCTCTCTGATCAGTTCTGCCAATGTCCCCTTTTTCTCTGCCGATGGATTTCCCTTCTCTCTGCGCCGTTCCTCCGCGATCAGATCAGCCAGCGTTTGTCTCTGTGGGTCCATTGCGAAGAGATCGGCCAATTTTGTGGACGAACTTTCCGTTTTGCTTTTATTCAAATTGCCCATACCATCAACCAAACAAAACGAGAAATTGCTCAAGAAAAGCCATGACAGCATAAAAATTGCCAAATTTAATGCTCGCATTTGGAAAATTTTATAAGAAAAATATGAATGGTTATTTTGTATAATCGTAATATTTGAAAGAATATAATTGTGAATATACATAAATAAATGTAATAATAAATTGTAAAAAGTAATTCATATTGAATCATTGATTAACAATTGCAAATAATAAATATAGAAAAAGTAATTCACAGCGTTCTAATGCAAAAATAAATTATAAAAAAGAGTGAAAATTATTTTTAAAAATAAAGTTAGACGCCAGAAAAAATCATTTACGCACCCTCTAATTCTAAAAAGTAAAAAGATAAATTGGGATAGAATACGGTATACCGAGCGGTATTTTGGTATAATACCGATACCTAAATTACCGGTGTAAAAATGGTATACCGTTCGGGATTCGATTTTTTTTAATTGAATCCATTTTTATATTCAATAAATTCCATCCTTTTTTTATTGACAAATGTGTGCTATTTGGAATATTAACCAGGGTTACCCTTGAAAATTTAAATAGATTTTAGGGTCCAAATACGAGCTTTTTTGAAAATGTTGTGTTGAGCTTAATCTTGCGTTTATTCATTAAAATCAAGCATTGAGAAACCCTACGCGAATGGGGTACGGGTGGTGCCGATAGGCGCCATCGGAGGAAATTTTGTATGACCGATTTGTTAACAGTTTTCCCAATAGTCAATTTTTCCCCCAGAGTATGAAACAAGACCAAATCTTAAAAATAACAACAAAAACGTGATTTGTCAAAAGAATTATTCTAAATTATATTTAATAAATTATATTTTTTAACATATGTACTCTTCACTAGTTTAATACGCAAATTTCCGTTTTTACCAGTGCATACCTAAAATATACCGAAACATTAAAAAATTCCGGTACGGTATACCGATCGATATTTTGGTATAATACCGATACAAAAATATTCCAAAATCTCCAAATATTTCGGTTGGTGTATCGAACAATATATACCGAATAGTATACCGAAAATACCACGGTAACCGATACGGTGCAGAACACTAATTTATTACATGAACATGAACGATTTTCCGTCATCATTTACATCTTTTGTAAATTTGTAAGCATATCATTTTTTGAAATTCTTCTTTCAAAATTTGGTCAACAAGTCACGTTTTCTTTGCTTAACTGGCGCAGCAATGGTAACCAAATTTATTCAAGTAAATGAGTATTAAATAACAGAGTTTTAATTGCGCTTAATTATTTTGAGAATTCTGGGACTGGAAATAAGTAAATCTAACATTTCGTGGTTCTTTTTAGCTGTCCAGCTTTGAAAAGAGACTTTAAAATTTTAACCTCGAAAAGGAAGGGGCTGGCGGTGCCGATAGGCGCCGCCGGGAAATTTTTTGAAATTTTGAGTGTTTTTGGTAACAAACGTTGCACAAAAATAATGGGTTTTTGGGGTTTTTTGAGAAACTCTACGCAAATGGGTCTTCCGGTGGTGCCGATAGGCGCCACCGGAGTAATTTTTTTTTAAAATTGAATGAATCTGTTAACAGATTTCCGCCAAAACGGGTGTTTTTTGGCATTATTTGGGAAAATTACAAAGGGTTGGGTGTCCGGCGGTGCAGACAGGCGCCGCCGAGAAATTAAAAAAAAACTTGAAAAAATCGCTTCAAAAAACTAAAAAATAATAATATTTCCTCATTTTTTACCCCAAAGTAAGAAATCAGAACAAAATAAGAACAATGGGCGGAAATCAGTATAATATTATGCAAGCAAAATATTTTGAACTTTTCTTTCTTGGATAATAACTATGTCTTTTTTGATCTAAAACAGCGCAGTCAATTAAGGTCATTCATCCCTTAATGAGAATGTCTTTAGGTCGTTTATTTGGTTTAAATGCGCCCTTTTATCATCAAATTCATTCATTCAATTCTTCCGCACAATTTTCATTAACAAATTTGTACTTTTATATAACCCATCTTTTGGAAGTTTAAGTAGGCATGAAATATTTGAATTTCTTTCAAAAATCGGGTGTTAATTTGACCATTTAAAGTGCTAAAAATGACCGTTACTGAACAACAAAAAAATAATTTACTAAGTTGGCCAGATCTTTTCTTCACGCCAAACCGAACACCCGAACTAAGTGTTTTCTATTAGCCTGTAAATTTCAGAAAATTTCTTTTAATTTCAAAAAAGTTATGACAAAAAATATTTGAAAAGCCTGGGTTTTTTGAGTTCTTTCGGCATAACTTCTTTTTAACTAAATGGAATTTTCTAAAATTTTACAAGCTAATAGAGAAAACATTTAGGGCTATCAAATGATATCAAGAATTGGCGTTTGGTTGACGAATTGAAGTCGCCAAAACGAACAAAAAATGGCCTAAAATTGATTGAATTTTGAGTACCCGATATTTGAGCATCGCCCCTCCTCTACGAGAAGCCTTAGTCACATTATCCAAACGGTCATTTTTGTAGAGAAAGATTGGGTACTCTATTTATCAGCCATGTACATTTTCTGCTAAAATTTTTCACTACCTTAAGGAATTTTTTGGTGCTAGTGTGTTTTATAAAACCGCCAAAATTTTACCGATTTTATAAGAAAAACTGGTCATAACTTTGCCTAAACCTAATCAAATTGAACAATCTTGGTATCATCTTATAGCTTTTGATTGACTCTATTAGCCAGCCAAATTTTAAAAATTACATTAAGTTTTATTGAGTAAAATTGGCGGATTTATAAAACACGCCAGCACGGACTATATTTTCCCCGGTTTCATGCCTTTTTCAGGGTTTTGATTGGACATGAAGGAATGATCTAGCCCATTTAATAAAAGCTGTAGTCATAGGCACAAAATCATATAGGTATGTACACATATAAACAGGAAAACAAATTCGCCTCCCCACATTTTGTGACTCAGCCAAAATTTATTTTCAAAAAAACTATTTTGGCTGAGCCGACAAAGTGTGGGGGTGGGTGTTTCGCCCATAATAATGTATTCTTTCTACCCCCCCCCCCTTAAATTATATTTGTTAATTTCCACAAATATATAAATTAAAAATATGCACTATTTTGAACAAAAAATGTAGTAGCAATAACGGCTTGGTAACAAAAGGTCCAACGGACAAAATGTCCTTCGGACAAAAAGGCCATTTAAGAAAAGGAAAATCGGACAAAATATCCTCCGACAAAAGGTCCTTGGAATATTTTTAAAAATTCTATTTTGGTTTGTTAAAGGTTATTCAAATACTTGAAAGTAATGCATTCCTCATTGATATATTATTAACTCATTTCTATTCATTTTTGTTTAAATTTTTTACTCAATTTCTTAAGCATTTTCTGCGGTATTATTTGGTTTTTATCTTTTTTTAAAGTTTTATGCCGAAAATTGTGGAACATTTTGTTCGATTTTCCACTATGGGACATTTTGTCCGATGGTCCTTTTGTCACCCACCGGCAAAAACACCGACGAAGCAGCAAAAAGCGATGAAAAGAAAAGAGAAAAACACGCATTGGTCGTTTATTTTAATGTCCTTCCCATCGTTTTATTTGAGTAAACAAAAACAAAAAATGAACCAAAACAGAAAATAATATAACCATCAATTGAATAGTGCCATGAATGCTGTGCTCTCTTTCCATCACTTTTCATTTGTCGCATTTTTTCTTCTCCACCGAAAGTGGACAATGGGCGCCGAAAAAATGAGGTAATCTAATTTTGGATATTGGAATTTTAAAATATATAAAATCTTAAGATGTGTAAGAAGAGGGTATGGACCTCATAAAAAATATGAACGAAAATTTCGTTTATCTTATAAAATTTTATTATTCAAAAGGTCCTGACAGAATTTTTCGGGGTACTTTTACCCCGGTAGGGTTCAACTCCGTCAGTTTTTTAGGACGCGATAGCTCCATTGTTAAGCGAAATATTTTGCAAAAAAAAAAAATAATCAGATTGTGAATTTTCATTTAGAACATTTTTGTAAAACAGCAAAATTTTTATGATTATTGAAGAGCCATTTGGCGCGAAGATTTAAAAATAGTGGAGCAGATCCATTTGATGTATCTTAGCTTAAATGTTGCATTTATGCTTCCAGATAAATTTGGCGCATAGTTTTTGCTACCCCTCCCCAACTTGGACTCGTCGTAACTGGGCTTTTCCATGTAATTCATGCCTTTTTATTTTGGGTTTTTTTTCAGTATTTTGCGAACCCCTCTATGTCTCTTAGATTAGTCCTTAATTAGATTATTCATTTGTGAATGCTTTAGTGTCTCGAAGGCTTTCGCAGTCAATAACATTGTGCCCGATGTTGTGTCCCAGTCGCCGGAAAAGCTTGTGATCGTAGAATTCGCTGGTGGTGTTTATGCGGAGCTCGGCAACGAATTGGTGCCCAAAGAGTTGGCCAAGGCGCCGAGCCTTTCGTGGAACGCGGAAGAGGGCAAGAAATACACCGTTGCGATGGTCGACCCGGACGCGCCCTCGCGGAAGAACCCGAAACACCGGTCGCGCATTTATAAACTTTTCAGTTTATAGGTTTAACTATTACTGCCTTAATGAATGGATGCGCGATTTTCGAGGCTAATTTCTCGAGCCGAGTCCAACAATCATTGGAAATAGGATTATATTCATAAGGCTATTATTATTTGAAATTAAAAAAAGCATATTTGTTGTTAAATTTGGCTTTCGCCTGTAGAGAATTTCTGCATTGGTTGGTGGTCAATGTGCCGGGCACTGATGTTGCGCATGGAGAGAAGCTTGTTGACTACATGGGGCCAGCTCCGCCTCAAGGGACCGGTGGGACACATAGTTACATCAATTTATTGAATAAACTTACCGTATTTACTCTAATAGAAGACCCACCTCTATTAGAAGACTCCCCTCCATTATAAGACCCTTTTGCGAGGGTTGCACAATATAAGACCCGGGTCTTCTATTAGAGTAAATACGGTATATATTTACTTAAAATAATTAAAAAAAAGTCCTTAAGAAATTTTATTGGATTTTTACTTTTACAATTTATTAGGCTTGCACCGCTATGTTTTCCTGGTTTATGAGCAGAAAGAAGGCGCTGTAGTGAATGCCACATTGAAGACGGGTGAGTGAGTTATATCGGTGCAAAAATGGGAAAGCCCTTCTCAAAATGACAAATTTTGCCCCATTTTAGACGGGCGTTCGCACTTCAACATCAGAGAGTTTGCCAAGGAAATCTATGCTGGTCCGCCTTTGGCAGGGAATTTCTTCTTTGCGCAGTTCCACGACTGATTGTTTCAATCGGTTCAAATTTTCTTGAAATGAATGAATGAACGACCTTTTCTACTGATGGATACACTACATTTTCTATTCCTTTATTTATTAAAATTGTTTTTGCATGTTCTTTCGATAAAAAATTAAAGGAAAAAAAATCATGAAGAGCAAGCAGTCCGACCTAATCCATGGCTTTATTACCATTTTCGGCTGTTCACATTCTGTCATAATCAAAAGAATTTATGGGCGGGTTCGCTCAAAATCTCTTTTTGGCAAAAGAGAATCGCTGTGTTTCATTTAAATGGGCGTTCTAAATGGAATGCCAAACCTTTAAATTCACGGAAATTGTGTGACCAGTATTTTTTTTACCTCTGTAGAATTCACTGTTGAAATCAACTACTGTCGAAAATACCTGGCACGGAATATTCAGCTTAAAATGTATGAAAATTAGCAAGTTATAATTAGAGACCGGACTCTTAAGCACAAAAATGGTGAATTAAGCACAAAAAATCGAAAAATAAGCATAAAAATTCCGCGATTTTAAAGCAATTTAAAAAAAAATTTGATGGAATTTTTTTGTACAAAATTTCTCAAAAAAATGCTTTTGGACAAAATCCAAAAAAAAATTGTTGGCCCATGGTAAGTCAAAAAAAGCACAAATTTCATAGAAAAATAGTGAATTAAGCACGAAAATAATCATCAAAATGCTAAAATAAGCACAAACTTACATGCTGAGCATTAAGGACGAAATCCCGAATTCAGCAAAATTAAGCATGAAAAAGTTGGGCCTAGAAGCTTCAAACCAAGTTAGAAATGCGTATTTTTCGTGCTTCTTAGCACGCCCCAAGTTAGCAAAAAATCAGCAAATGCTGCAAAATCCGGTCTCTAGTTATAATATATTTAAACTTTTAATTAATCCAAACGCATTAACTCTTTTTTTTAATTTCTTTCATACAATCTAGCCAGCAAAGATTTTTGCAAATCTTACTCATATATTTGCAAAACTTATTCATATGTTTGTTAAAACATTATAAGATTTTTAAAACGTGGCAACTTTAATATTAGCATATTTAAATTGAAAAAAAATTATTCGACTAAAAAATGAATTCTTATTTTTGCCTTTTTTGCTATTTTATATTTGCAAATGGTCAACTAATTTCTGCTGCAGGTGACAATTTTTTCGATGAACTGTGGAAAAAAGTTGAATTTGAAAATAAGCGACAACTAAATGAAAAGAGAAAATTTAAAACTGAGAAGGAAAACGAAATGCCAAATATTCGGCAAAAAAGGAAAAAGGGGGGACTAATTTGGGAAATTGGCAACAAAATGCCAACAATAAAATGCGAACCTGTTGAAGCACTCAATTTCAATTTAAAACAGGAACCAAATTATGAACCAAAGCTTAAAGTCAAAGAAGAATGTTTGGATTTAAAAGAAGACGAAGAAAAAGATGACCAAAATTATGAAGATTATAATAACGAAAATGGAGGTGACGAAAATGCTTATAAAAATGGCAGTGATTATGCGTTTGGCGATAACGAAAATGATAAGGGCGTTGATGACGAAGATTATAATAAATCAGAAAATGATAATTATGAAATGAGCACCGATTCTGGTGGGGAAGAAAATGATAAAGAAATAAACACAATGGAAACTGGCAAAAATAGACCAATTGGAAAATTTGGCACTGAAAGAGCAATTCAATTAGGTACAACTAATAAATGTTTATTGAATAGATAACGTTTTCAAGGACCCGTGAATTCACGAGGGTATACAAAGATAATTGGCCAAAATTTCCATTCCTTATAAAATAAAATAATGTATTTAAGGATTATCGGTTGAAGAACGAATAAAACTTGTGAAACGATTTAATGAAATAAAAGAACGTTTGGCCAATGAAAAAGCGACGAAAAGAATAAAAATGGGAGAAATTGCGAGGGAATTGGGCACGACACTGGATCTGATCCATTATTGGAAAAGCAAATATGGATTTAGCAGTAAAATAAAAAATGAATATTTAAATGTTTAATTTATTTAAATTTCCCCAGAAAAGCCAAAGCAATTCACAGATGAAGAACGAAAAAATATTATAAAGAAATTTGACAAAATGAACGAAGAACGAACAGGAAAAGCCAGTTTTGACCAAACGAAAAGAGAAATAGCCTATGAATTGGGTGTAAATTGGCGAACAATTTATTATTGGAAGAAAGATTATGGGATAAAAGGAAGTAAATAAAAAGGCGCGCCCACGTTTTGTCGATTGCATGAAATGTCGACTAAGCCAAACACAAAATACTTTCGAATAATTTAATAGCCACGAGTGTTTGATGTTCGAAATAGATATCTTATTAGGGGTCTGGTGCGTTTAGGCCCCCGCGTTTCGGCTCCAATATCGTTTCGGCCCCGGGGTCGTCTCGGCCCAAAACCAAAAAAAGCAAAAATAAATAAGTATATCAAAACTTTTTTTTTAAAACTAGGTGACCCCTAAGCCTAGGCCTAAGCAAGCTTAGAGCTTAGGTTGGTTGCTTTTTCCTAGGATCCCTTAGGCTTAGTTTAATAGACAGTTGGCCTACCAGTACTTGAAAAACACCCATTTGCAATTACATTTTTTTAATTTTCAAAAACCAGCTTGTTTTAAAAAAAAATTACAAACTTTTCCTCTAAAAAATTTTCATCTCCTCAGATTATTCCCGAATTAGATTTCAAGCCATTTCGAGTTTTCAGATATTTAGGAAAAGTGATCTGATTCAGTTGGTCTAGTTATCTTTTAGTATATCAGCATCAAAAATTTATGAACATGAATTTTTTAGAGTTTTGTTTCCTCCAAAAAAATTCGAGTTTATAATTAATTAACTGCAATTTTTGACATTTTTGGGTTAAAAAATTCATAAATTTTTTTTTTCTCACTTACTGATTTTTTATGTGATTCTTAATATTTATTGGGAAGATATGTCTGTATTTAATTTGAATAATACATAGAAGCAATCATCTTGTTCGATTTTTCGCGTTTCGTTGAGTTATAAAGGTAATTTAATGAAAAAAAACACACAAAAATATGTTTGGGACGGAACCGCCGGGACGGAACCGGCTTGGGAGGGAACTGACCCGTTTCGCTTATTAGTAGGGCGCGGATTTATATGCAAAAAAAACCCAAATATGCGCATAAAATATTCTCCAATGGCAAAATATGCACAAAAAAAAACTGTCCGAAATATGCCCTTAAATGTGAAAAAATATACTAAAAAAACCAAATTAACGAGAAAAATTACAATTTAAGACTCAAATGGCTATTTTTAAAGTAAATTGCAGAAACATTAATATTTTTAAAAATCTAAAATTTTTTTAAGAAATATTTTGGAGAATGATTAATAATTTTTTCAAAATTTTCACAAAAATTTTGAAAAAAATTCCTATTTTTCTTTTTTGGGATACTTATTTTCAAAATTTTTTTAAAGTTGATTCTAGGGGGGTGTAAATTCAGAAACTTTAGCAAAAAATGCGAAATATGCACCAAAAATGCCAAATGCAACTTTTGCACCCAAAATATGCAAAAATATGGATAAAAAAAAGTCATCGTAGAAGCTTCAAACCAAGTTAAAAATACGTTTTTTGTGCTTATTAGTCCATTGCATATTAGCAAAAAAATATGCATTTGCCTCAAAACCCGGCCCATACTTATTAGGAGCCAACAACGTTTCAGCGCCCACATTTCGGCGCCAGCCAACTTTAAGACGCCATAACTTTTCTTAGATAACAAATTGTTTAAACTTAGTGTCCTTCGAATGTTGCTTATGGTCTCTATTTTCATCCTCTTATAAAATTAAAAAATTTACCCACTAAAAAAAATTTATAAAAAAAAATTTACAAAAATTCTGTTTGCATTCTTAAAGTTGTAACTTTTTCGAGTTGGTCAATCACTTAGAAACAGTTTACTCATACCTTCCAAACACCTCGAGTCTGGCGCCGAAATGTGGGCGCCGAAACTGACCCTCTATTTAGGCACTGCGACCCAAAAAAAAGGGGAAAGGACTTATTGAAAATAAATTTTGTGGCTGAGTCGACTAAACGGGGAGTCGACAAAGGGCGAATCGAATTATTTTAATTGAATTTTCTAATTAAAATTATCATTTTAATTTTCGGTCCCTTTCATTCCTTTGGGCTTTTAATCGTTTCTTTGTAACCAAAACGAAATGTTACATATTTTAAGAAAAGAAATTTTATTCAAAAGAAGACAAATTAAAAATTGTAAACCGTTTTGAAGAAATGATGAAGGAAAAGAAAAGCCAAACGAAAACGAAAAAACCCTATCGTGAAATTGAAATGGAAATTGTTAAAGAATTAGACGTCAACCGGTCGACGATCATTCAATGGAAAAGGGCGCTTGGCAAATCGAGTAATTTTGCCATTAATATTTCATTTTTTTGACAAATGATCTTTTTAGAGTGGCAATATTATAGCGAAGAAGAGAAAATTAAACTGATTAAAAAATACGAAAAAATGATTAAAAAATTTCCGCACCATACAAAAAAAGAAATCGCTGCAGAATTGAATATTCACAGAGATCGAATTGGTCGATGGATTAAAAAGTACAAAAACAAAGGTAAAACTATCACTTTATCAATTATTGGTAATTTATTTTAAAAAATAAGACTAGCGCCTGCGTGCATGGTCGGGTCCTCAAGTGTCGGACCCTAAAAAGTTGGGATATCCCCAAAAGTCGGTGTCCTCAAAAGTCGGGTCCTCAAGTGTCGGACCCTAAAAAGTTGGGATATCCCCAAAAGTCGGTGTCCTCAAAAGTCGGATCCTTAAGTGTCCGTGTCCTCAAATTTCAAACTTATAGATCTTTCGATGATACCGAATATACTTTATTTGCTTTACTAAGAAAAAAGTTTTGATCTTTTATATGAGCCTGGGGCCGAAACGGACGAAACGATTCGTACTACTCGGTACTGGTCAACTGCGTCTCGCCAACTGCGTTCTAGGCCCCAATTTTGTGAAAACCGAACCCTAGTCCCCAATTTTTTGTGAAAACCGGACCTCGTTTTTTGAAAAGCAACCCCTAATTTTAAAAATTTCCATTTTTTTTTTCAGAAATAAAATTAGTGGATTTGGTTTTCCTGAAAAACTCTTGGGTTCGGTTTTGACAAAAAAAAATTGTGGACTAGGCTTTGGTTTTCAATAAAATTGTGGACTAGAGTTCGGTTTTTGAAAAAAAAACTAGGCGATTATTTATTTATTTTTTTAACTGAGACGCAGTTGGCCAGACGCATTTGGCCCAAGACGCACTTGACCTGCTTCGTCTTTTTACCGACCGAAACGTCGAAGCCCAAACGTTCAATTGTTTTAATTATTCAAATAAGAAGCAAATATTGTCACCGACCATAATATTTAATTAATTAATTGTTTATTTTTTTTTAATTTGTATTAAACTCAATTTAATTTCAGATCTTCCTACGCAATATCGGAAACAAATGAATTGAATGGCAAAAAAAAACAAACAGTGTAAAGGCCGTATATTATGATGATGCTGACATAACGAATATGGCCCGGATTTTTATAATTGTAAAATCAAAAAATTAAAATTCGGAGGAGGGAATCCTTTTTTTCTACTCCCAAAATGGGCTATTTTTAAGAATCCGCTCGTTTTTGCCAAAAAAAAAATTAGATTATTATTAAAAAAACTTTTATCATATGAATAGCAATAAAAAATTACAAAATTCGGACTTTTGCGTTTTTATATTTTGACTTTTTTGTGAGTAAATCGCTGAGCAATAGTTTATTCAAAGCTTCTAAACACGCAGAGCTTTCGATTAATATGCAGAATTAAAAAATTTTTTGGTCACAATCAAAAAAGTTACGAAATAGATGAAAAATGCCTAATTAGTTCAAAATAGTTGCAAAAAATCGGAGTGCCTCAAATGCGGACCAGCCTTATAATTTTTCTCTAATTTTAAAATTTATGCCTAGTTTGTTTGTAAACCTAACCTCCTTATTTTTTGAAAATCTAACCTCCCAGTTCTTTTGAAAACCCATAAAAACCTCATCTTTTATTTCCCCTAATTTTTTGAAAACCTAACCCCTAGTTTTAAGGACTTACGATATCTTTTTTCAAAAAAGGCTAGCGGTTACGTTTTATTCAGTGTTTCAATAAATTAAAATTTTATATTTTACACACTGAGGTGAAATAGCGCCCCATTCATCGCTGTTCATATGATAGTTCTAGAATCGTGTTTAGCATCAAAAAAATAATATTAACATTTTAATTAAAGGAATACAAAAAAGATTTGAAAATGAATTTTTCGTCATCCTAGAAATATAAATTACTTGGCTCTTCGATTGGTATTGATTTACATATTTTCCGTTTCGCTCGCGCATTCCAAACCAATGACATTTAAAGGCTTTTCGGCTTAAAGTTGCGCAATGTCGACTATTTTCCGAGTCCAGGATTAGTTTTATTTTGAGTTAGTTTGCTTTTTTAGCATATAGTTAAAAATGCCAACAAACCACAGATATTTTTGAAGCAAATATGAATTCCATTCTTTTTTCGCCGATAACTTTCCATCAAAAAAAAGTTTCGATTCTCACATAAACATCATTTAAATTAGAGTTCGAAACCCACTTCGATGTTGGCCCAAAAGCCCAATTTCGATATTTTGGTCTTTTGATTAAATGAAGAAAGGCAAAAGATTGAAAATGTCAAGAATTTGCGAAAGCGCAAGCACAACAAAATATATGCTAAATTAAGATTTTTACTCCACTTCTCGAATGTGATTAATTAATGAAAATCCTTTCAAATTTTAATTTACATAAAAGAATAACTTTCTTTTTTCTGGGATGGAAAATTTAATGAAATTAAAAAATAATCAGAAATTTTCCATTTCCAATGCTCCTCTGACGATCAAATATTGAGCTAAGTAATAGGTGGACAAAATCATCTTCTCCTTGTGACTTGGCAATTTAACATCGGCATGTTCAAGCAGTAATAAAGTGTCGGACACGCAAAACATACAGTAGCCGACAAATAGCATCACATTGTACTGTAAAAAGAGTGCCATAATCAAAGCAGCAAGAAGAGAGAGGATAAATCAAGCAAATTGGTTTTGAATTGGGGGACAACTAAAGCTCTTTAGGATGCCCCGCGGTTGTGTTTTCATCATTATGGCCACATAAAAAACAAAAAATTAAAAAGACAAATAAATCACATTAATAAGAATTTAAATTTTTATGAATAAAAGAAATTATGTATAAAAAATTTTGATGAAATTTTGAGTTCTAGCTTCAAAGAAATAAAAGTTGACGTGCTGGCACGTTTCTTCCGCCATTTTTACTGAGTTTTCGCGTAAATTCAGTCATGCCATAACTTTTCTCCGACGCAACCGAATTAAACTATCTTGGTATTGTATGATAGCATTTAATTAGGGTTTATCCCCGACCCGATTCGGGGAATTACGAAAGTCGTCAATTGCACTTCAAATAGAATGAGAGGGTCATTAAATGAGTTTTTAAGACTTAATTGTTTTAGAAAAATCTTTTTTTATCTTTTTTTGACTCATTATAAAATTTCCTCGCCGACAAAGTTTTTGTCCCCGACATTTTTTAAATTGCTCCAGCCATCCCCGACAAATTTTTTTCGGGGAATTTCCTCGCCTATCCCCGACTTTTCTCTCCCCGATAGATCGGGAATAAACCCTAATTTCAATACTCAATTAAAAATTTGCTAAATTTCAAAAAATTTAATTCTTTTAAAAAATTGTGAGCCAAAAAAGTGAAATTGCCATAACTCTTAAAAAACGAAATGAAAATTTTGGGAATTTATCAAGCTAGTAGAGCAATTGAAAAGTTATGGCCGTATTTAATTTTTATTCGTTATATTAAAAAATTATTAAGCGGTGCAATTGGGGGCTGCCAGGAATATTTTGGAGGTTATTTGGCGAAATGTTAATTGAATATTTAAAAAAATGAAATAAATAGTTATAATTTTTTTTTAATTTAATTGACAAAATAACCGTTCGCTCTTAAATTAATGAATTTGGGTGATTTCCCCACCTTTTGAAATGGGGGCTGAAGGAAAGTTCCGTGGAACATCAGCGAACCGCTGATGACCAATGCGGCGGTGAGCACAAGCGAATAAAGGAGAAGCACAAAGGTGCTGAACGGCTGGGAGGCGAAATGGGGCAACAGAAAGATCAGATTTAGCAGAACAGCATATGCGGAACAGCACAAAGTCAGCGGGAGGAACAAACGCCTCAAATGGGCCACGAGGAAAGCCTTTAGGGGGGGGGGGGGATAATTTAGGCAAGGCTTGATCAGAATTAGTGCAGTTGGGCCTGCTTGCCTTAATAAAAATTTCCCAAATGACTCTGATGAGACATATAGGGCAAGTTTTAAAATGAATTAAATTAGCATAAAAATGTAAATTAAAATTCAAAATAAAATAATGTAACGCGAGTGAATAAAATTACCATGCAGAAAAGGTGAGCAACGGTGAAAAACAGTGCACTGAGCGCAAAACTCGGCTCGACATTTTCGCGAATGCTTATCACAAAATCACCGCAAGCGGCCGCCAGCAAAGAGGCGAACAAAAGAAAACGCCGACGGTGTCTTTTGACCATCGACGAATTGTGCCAACCGAAATGGACGAACAGAGCGAGACAAAGGATGGGCAATGTTTTTCTAAACAAAGAAAGGAGGGCTTTTTTACGATCTTTAAATTAACAAAGTATATTTGAGTTGTAAAAACTCACAAGGCACTGTATTTAAGCCGTAAACGATCACTGAATCCATCAGTTTGTTCATAGAAAAAGGCAATTGAGAGCAGATAAACCACAAACTTGTGCATTTATTGAAGTAAATGATATTTAAATATATATAATATAGTTTTGGATTAAACCCCGTAGAATATAGGTTATATAAATAGACAATCTTTTATTTGAACAAAATTTAAAAATATAAAATTTTTTAAAATTTATAAGTTAAAGAATTTTATTTTCTAAATTAAATTTAAAATTAAAAAAAAACATTTCGATTTTTTTGTTATTTTTTTTCTAAAGTTCAAGGAGAAAAAAATTCTCTAAAAGATAGTCTACAGAGAGCTCAAAAATCACTTTTTGTGGCTTCGTTTTATTTGCCCATTGCTCTCTGTGGTGTGTTCCCGCTAGACTATAGGCATTGGTTAGTTAGTGCAGTGGGCGGTGTGAGTGAATTTTCAGCCATTAAAAAGGGCGGGGGGGGGGGAAGCGAAAGGAGCAGCAGCAGCTGATCAGCAGAAGACGGGAGGCGAGAGATGATCAAAAAAAGTGAGAACGACGACCAAAAGGACACAAGGAAGATCAGTCGGTTCATCAGCACTTTCCCCGTCCCCCTTCTCCCTCCCCTCCTCATCCCCGTCCATCTCCCTCCCCGTTCCCCCTCTCTTTTTGCTCCTCCTCCCCGTCCATCTCCCTCCCCGTGCCCCTCTCCCTCTTCCCCCTCCCCGTCCATCTCCCTCCCCGTTCCCCCTCTCTTTTTGCTCCTCCTCCCCGTCCATCTCCCTCCCCGTGCCCCTCTCCCTCTTCCCCCTCCCCGTCCATCTCCCTCCCCGTTCCCCCTCTCTTTTCGCTCCTCCTCCCCGTCCATCTCCCTCCCCGTGCCCCTCTCCCTCTTCCCCCTCCCCGTCCATCTCCCTCCCCGTTCCCCCTCTCTTTTCGCTCTTCCTCCCCGTCCATCTCCCTCCCCGTGCCCCTCTCCCTCTTCCCCCTCCCCGTCCATCTCCCTCCCCATTTCCCTCTCTTTTACTCCCCCTCCCCGTCCATCTCCCTCCCCGTGCCCCTCTCCCTCTTCCCCCTCCCCGTCCATCTCCCTCCCCATTTCCCTCTCTTTTACTCCCCCTCCCCGTCCATCTCTCCTCCCCTTCGCCCTTGCTCCCTCCCTCCTCCTGTCCCCCCCCCCCCTCTTCGTGCCTTGCTTCTCCCCGTCCATCCCCCTCCCCGCCCCCCTCTCTCCATCCCTCACCACCACCACCACCTTTATCATCACTAGCATCATCACCCCCTCGTCCGTCCGCTAGACTACGAAAAGCACTGACAACCATTGCTTATGTGCATAGGATCGTGTGTCTTGGGGCTAAGTCAATAATTAAAGGAAGTGAGGACACCAATGCACGTGCTTTGCCTTTGGGGGACACGAATTGTGGAAAATTTGTAAATTATTTATTACTCTAGAGAAGCAGGTGTACTTGCGCATTTGCCTCATTTTGAGCTTTTGAGAGTCTGAGAAAGATAATTCCAAAATAAGTTTTTTGTCTCATTAAAAAGGTGCTTATATTTAAATGTTCCCAAAGACACACCTACCGACAAGAACGCCAAAAAAAATTTTATTTAGGAAAAAAAAGATTTTCCGCTGGAGCGAGTGAAAGCGACGATAATGTAAAAATCAAAATAAAACATTTATTTGACTTTTGCGCATTTATTATTTCTTTTTTCTGTCAACTTGTTCATTCATTATTCTTTTTTTTGGTTACGCAGCTTTAACCTGTACCCGCTGAACAAAATGTAATGTATTAGAGAAAGGCTGCAAAAAATATGACATAACATCGCAAACATTTGGCCATAGATAGGGATCAATTTTCCTTAATGCGAACCAAAAATCATAAAAATAGACAATTAATTGTCCAATCAATTAAAAGCAAAAAAAAAACAAATCTTTTGGGTTTCTAGTTGGTCTTTAAAGGTTAAAAAAAAAAATTTTTTTTGTGAGCATGCGAAGACGGAGCAAATAGTGGGGCGCCCGAGCGAGCGGAGGGATACGAGCGCCTGGTTAGGTCGGACCGAAGGCCCGACCTCAGGCGCGAGCAACCCCGAGCAATGAGCGGCGCCCCACCTACTAGTGCTGCTCGAGACCGAAAATTTCCCGAGATTCGGACCGAGACTCGAGGCCGAGACTTTTTTGAACTTTTTTTTCTTAGACACTCAAAAATTAAAAAATAAAATCATATATATCAGGTCAGCCGTAATTATTTATATAATTTTTGTGGCTTTTGAAGGTTGTCAAAGACAATTTTTTTAAAATGCTAATTTGCTCATTTTCGCGATTTTTAAAAAATTAAAATGGCCATTTTTAGGCCAATAACAAATCAACCCCAAATTTCCAAAATTTCTACGGTAGCGCCTATTGGCACCTCCGGCTCCCCCGTCCTTTTGAATTAAAAATTGATGCTTTTTACTCTGAATTTTCTTGCTCTTAGAATAATTCGTTCAAAATTATTATCGGGTGATTAAATGAGACTATTTGCCTGTTTAATTAAAAATTAACAATTTCACCTTTTCCAAAAATAAATGATTTTTTGGGTTATTTTGGAGTTAATATTTCAAAATTTTCCCGGCGCCGAACATCTCCCCCAACCCAAAAATTTTCGACCAGAAAAGGCTTTTTGGTAAATTTATTTTTTTGACCTTTTCCTAATATTTGTCTTGCAACTAATTCTGGAGGGTTTTTTGGATTATCTATTTTGGGGTTTTTTCGCAACTCTTTAGGTACTTTTTTTCGAGATTTTTTTAGCACCTAAAAATCCCAGTCCCATCTATATATAACAAAATAAATAATCGTAAAGCAGAAATTAGTATGAATATATGAAAAAAAAACTTTCCTTTTTTTGTTTTTGCCGTTTTTTTATTTTTGTAAAAAAAAATGAAATTATAAAAATATCAACAAATTTTTAAGAAAGGACAAAATAAGAGACCAAAGCATCAAAGATGGGCGATGATGAGCAGCACGGTTGGCTAAGGTTGATTGAAAAACAGTTTGAAATTCGCAGAATATTATGTAATTCCGTTGAGCTCTAATTCAAAAATTTCTGGGTTTGCAATTGCAATATCAATATAATCATTCGATGGTTGTGATAGGGCTACCATCTTATTGTGGCCATTGTTTCATTAACACCCGAAGGAGGGGATAGTGTTTTTGATAAAAAAAATTATTTGAAAACAGAATTGGAGCAGCAAACAAAGTAAGGTCCCCAGGTTTCGTGGAGTTTTCAAATGGAACTTGATGAGTGGTTTTATTTTTTTTGAGTATATTGCTTCTGTCGAGCTTTTTTTTTTTTATGAGTTCCAATTCGAGTTTTCTGCAGAAAAAGTTGGCACGTCATAACTCGGTACTCGGGTTCGATTCTTGGGGACCCTCCTTTATAAGCACTGATTTCAGAGCAGATATCAAAAGTTTGTACACATTGATGCAAATTTATTTCTTCGGAATAAAATATTCTTTTTTTTTAATTGAAATTTTCTATGCATTATCATATCCAGGGATGGCATATCTGATTTTGAGGCAAAATCTGTTAACAAATCAGACTCAATTTTTCAAAGTTTTGCCCGGCGGCGCCTATCAGCAGCATCAGGGCTGGGCGAAACTCCTTGAAGGACCCGAAACGAAACTAAAATTTTTTACGAAAATCGAATTTCGAAACGCAAAAAACCCGAAATTTTCAAAACGCGAAACGAAATTTCGCCCAGACCTGATCAGCACCGCCGCTCCTACTTCTTTAAATTTTTTTAAGAAAAAAAAAATCATAAATAAAAACCTATAAAATTGTAGAGAGTAAAAAATACAAAAATTTATCATTTTTACTGATTTTTTTGTTTTTGGAATAAAATTTTTCAAATTAGGCTTTTGAAATTTTCATATGCCATCCCTGATCATATCCATAGTTTTATTCAAAAATAAGGGTATTTGGCTCAAAATTCGGTGCTCTCTTTGTGATGTTATTACACTGAGTTTATTTCCTTTCACAAATTGGGTGTCCATTTCTGACAATGCATTTGTAACCATTTAAGCAGCGAATGTTGCACACAATTTGGCTGTCCAAAACGCATTTTGGGTGCCCATTGCGCACAACGCAACCGAAGCCGTTGTCACATTCAATGCATTCGAAACCGACACAACATTCTAAAAATATTCACTATTAAAAATATATTTAATTAATAAATAATTTTATTAGGGAGGATTTACTTTTTTCCTTTGAACTTTAAATATCATTTAATTTTCCCTCTTTTCCGCCTATTTTAGCACCTCCAACGTGGACTTTTTTTTTTCATTTAATTTCCTATTATGCCCTTAGAGCTTCTTCCCATCAAATCAGTCATTTAATTATACCTTTAATTTGTTGCAATAATTATGTGGAAAAGGCCTAAATTCAAATTTAAAACTAGGGTAAGTCTCGGTCGATTAACCGAACCGAAACCGAAAAGCAGCTTTTTTGGGCCAAAAACCGAAACCAAGAACCGGGGGTCCGAAAACCGGCCTAACTGAAAACCGAGACTCCGGGTTTAAAACCAGCCGCGACCTACCCTATTCAAAACTATCAAAATAGGTTTTAAACGCCACAAAATAAGAAAACCAAAATAAGGTCGCATTTACAATTATCATTTTATAATAAATTAATTACCAATTAAATGACTCACCGTTTGGACATTGTTGTGTCGGTATGCACTTGTGATTCTTATCACGCACATAGCCCATTTTGCAATAGCATTTTGGCGGCAAAAAGCAATTGACCATTCCACAGAATTGGAAACGATGCCGACAAGTGCGCTCACAAAAGGCACAAATTCGCATTTCCTCCCCATTGTCGCAGGAAAAGGGTAATTCTGAGGAAGAAAATTCAATTTATTTAAATTTATTAATATTTTAATAAATTAAATTGTTCAACATTTGATTACTTGTGCTGCTGGTGCCATTTTGTTGCTTAAAACTTGCATTGATAAATTCGTCAGTTGTTGTTGAGAATAAATTTTCAATTGGAAATTTTGATGTTGTTGTATTATCTTCATCTTTACAAAATGGAATTTAAACAGATAATAGTTAAAATTGACATGTTTTTAAAAAAAAAAAATTTAATAATTGCAAAAAGAATGGAAAAAATAAGTCATTCGTCCATTTTGGCATTGCCATTTCGGCACCTGGAAATCGTTTGATTGTGCCATTCCAAAAATAATAACATCACTAAAAATATAAAGACGGAAATAATAAAGTTTTTGTTGAAATAATAATTAAGCCCAACAAAAGCAAAAAACGGGATTCGGACCGATACCAGGATAAAAATATGGCCGAGCGGGAATCTGTCCAAAAATCACGGTCTCCCGTTTAACCCCTGCTGGTGTAAAAAAAATGGGTTCCCGAACTAGAAAATCACCACCAGGGTCTCGTTCCTGCTGTAAACAATAGACAATACGCCGAAAGGGCGGTGTCGGAACGACAATAAATTTAAATTCAAACAAATGAAATCAAAATTATTGGACTACAAATATATTTAAATATCACTTATTTCGTCGTTATTCAAGTCATTTGGAGTCGTCTCGTCATGAGGCATTTCTGTTGATGAGGAATTCGTTGAAAAATTATTACTTGGGAAATTTAACGTTGTAAAATTTTCGGTCGTCAAAAAAAGTGTTGCTAAAATTAAAAAAATATATATTTTTTTTTTGAAATTTGAAAAAAATTATCACCTGTTGAATTAGGTTGAAAATCTATTATTGTTAAAAAAATATCAGTTGAACTGTTTTCTATTGATGCGCTGGTGGAAGACGAATTTTGTGCATTCAAAACGCCAAACAAAAAAAAGTGAATTAATAAAATCATTTGAAAAAATTACTTTATATAATTAAATCATTTTTAACGAATCTTAAATTACCACAAGAAATTAAAAGATGTATAACGAAATAGCGATATGACCATTGGCCTATAGGATGCAGAAAAGGAGGGAGGATTGCCTACTCAGTAAAAAAAAACAACGAAAATTCGCCTACCGGACGATTGGCCTACTAAGGAGAGAGGGAAATTTTTTAATGAGATTTTCGAAACAAAGGTTTAGGTATCCTGCTTTTTACCTAGGTATGTATGTGTTTTTGCGCCAAATTTTAAAATCTTGCCCTCAAGTTGTCTTTCTTACTGAATAGGTCAATTATTATCTTTTTGGCAAAATAAAAAAAATCAGAAAATTATATTTGACGAAAAAGTCAAAAAGTATTTAAAATTCTTTTATATTTGCAAATAAACACCACATCTTACTCGTGATCATAAGTGAGAAAACCCCGGAATTCTGTAGCTGAAAATTAAATAAAATAATAAAATTGTGGGACCCATTGTGTACAAATGCAAAAAATGGAAATGAATGGAACAACACAAACGAATCAAAACAGATCGGACTTTGCATATTCATGAAATAAAATAAATCTGTTATTTTCAATATAAATATCTAAATGGATGGTATTGTATATTTATTATCTTAAAACAATTAAAATGAGAGGGGGGAGGGGTTAAGTTGTTACTTTATGCGGTTATGTATTTAATTAGTGATGCCATATGTTCTGTTTTTCTAAAAAATATTCTGATTTGCAAGGCCTAAATCTAAGAAATTAAAAATGTGCTGAATAATCCGAAATTTCTGATTTCTTGGCTTATTGCCTGGCTCTTGCTTTGGTTCAAAAAAAGCCCCTGCATGAAGGAATATTTCTACATTCTTGTAAGAATAAAGAAATGGTGTAAAACATAAAAGATTACGTGCCCGGTGGGGCTCGAACTCACGCCCTTCTATTCCGTGGAATGCTCTAACCAACTGAGCTACGGGCACCCTTTCAGTGGGCTGGTGCTCGTCTTTAGGTTTAGGTAAACCCGGGTTAACGAGTAACCGGGTTTACAACCCAAAGACGAGCAACACAAAGCAAAAGTGTAAACTAGGGTTTAGTCCCGTTAACCCGGGTTTAGCGCTAAACCCGAAGACGAGCACCAGGCCCCAGAGGTTCTCCCTTTTTTTTTCCTTTTGAATTTAAAAGCCAATTTTAAAAAATCAGATCTCGATTTTCAAAAGTCCTTTGGCGACGTCTATTGGCACCAGTTTTTTTCCCAGAAAAATCATGAAGATAATTAATGAACTCATTTTTATTAGGAAAAGATAAAAAAAGAGGTTTTCTCAAGGCCAAATAAGCAGAACAACTGCATTTACTAATCCTTTCGAATCCGTAAATGCGACGATTGCAACATATTTTTATAGGTTTTTCATTTATATTGAGTTTTTAATCAGTTTAATGCTCATTTTAATATTAGCTAATTTTTCTATAGTAATATTGACATAAATTGATTTCCATTTTATTATTATTTTTTGCATGTCATATATTTTAGAGAGGAGATAAATAATTTTATGTTCATTTGTAATAAAATTATTTTATTTTTTATACAGATCCCGAAATGTTCTTGCTTATTATATTATTCTTAAATTGTATTTCTGAAAATCGAAGTCATCCCGAAAAGCGAGCCGAACCAACGAGGTCCAAAGATGGTAAATACATATTCTGAATAAAATAATATTGTTAAATTCTGTAAAAGATAGCCAAGGAATGAGCAGGCCCAGGCCCAATGAAAATGTCGACGATTTTTTGGCGGAACTTTACCAAGAATCTTGTCAAGAAAGTGAGCAATGGAGGGGGGGGGGGGGTATACACGGAGTGTCTCAACTGCGGACCGCCATCTTCGTTCTTTAAAAAATCATAAAAAATTACGAATGTATTAAAAAGTTATAATGAAATACACAAGAATTCTGACTTTTTTTTGCAAATTTTAAATTAAAACTTTTTGGCTAGTAATTAAATCCTTAACGATGTCTTAGTGAAAGCTTCGAACATGTAATTTTGTGCTTATTTTACCATTTTGGTGCTTATTTTCGTGCTTAATTCGCTATTTCTTATTAATTCTATAAAAAATTTTGCTTTTTTAGACTTTAATTGGCCAAAAAAAATTTAGAAACATTAAAAAAATAGCTTTAAAACCGAGGAATTTTTATGCTTATTTTTCGATTTTTTGTGCTTAATTCGCCATTTTTATGCTTATTTCGTGCTTATTTTGGCTTTTTTGGTGCTTAATTAACGATTTTTGGTGCTTAAGAGTCCGGTCTCTAGTTATGAGGTTCTAAATTGGCTTGTCCGCAGTTGTCGGTCCGCAGTTGAGGTACACCACCGTTTATGCATATGCAAATGCCTAATTGACCTTATTTCAACTGATCATAACTTTTCACTTTTCTCAAAAAGACACAAATGAAAAATGTTAGTATCGCCCAAAACGAAGATACCATTTTTATTTGGTTGCTTTTAAGCAAGGCGAGCTTTTTTGTCGAAAAATGTAAAATGGTGGATTTACGAAACCCTCATGGGTGGCATAATTTACGAAATCCCTTCACGATTTTATGACCAAAAAAGGGGTTTATTTGTGTTTGTGCTGATCTTTAAAGTTTGTTTTTATTTTCGGGTATGAATATTATTAATCCGCATTTATTATTTATTTTGTGCTTTTGTAAATTTATGAGTCAATTTTTGAATTGGAAAAAAACACCGCTAGAATTTTCCTTATTCTAAATATTTTAGGAAAAATATTGTACTTTTTTTTTCTCATTTAATTAATGAATTTCTCCCTTTTTCTCAGTACGGTGTAATTTTTGTAAACTATGTACATCATTATTAAAACAATAGTTATTATTTTATTTAGAAAATGAAATGCTTAGCGGCGCATTCAATTTAAATTTCTTTTGCGAAAACATTCAAAATAACGAGGAAACAACGAACAAAAGCCAAAAAAATAAAGAAATAATTAATATTAGCAGTTCTTCATCATCATCATCTGCAGCACAACCATCGTCATCAGAGGAAGGTTCTACGGAAGGTGAAGAGCATAAATAGGCCAAAAATTAATTAATTGAATAATTATTTAGCTAATTAATAAAATATTAGCATAATTAATTTTAACAAATTTTGAAATATTTTACCATTTTACGATTGGTGCAAAAATCAACAGATTCCTTAAAAAACCAATAAATTTAAAGGAATTTCAGACAATTCTTTTAAAATTGATTTAAAAATATAAAAGATTGTCTTAATCATTAAGTTGTGGAAATAAACAAAGGGAAAATGAAATTATTGGAAAACAGCAGATCAACCAAATTGGACAATGAACGCAAAAGCAAAGTGGCAGGTCAGAAAACAGGGAAATTAATTGGAAACTTTTTATTCCAAATTTTTGAGACTTTTAAAAAGGTAAAAATAAGACAAACGTTTTAAAACAATTGTTTTTAAATTAGGGCCTGTAAATTCTATGAAGTAAGAGAAGCTAAAAATTTTAAAAAATAATCAAAAATTATGGTCCTACTAATGACCATGAATTAAGAGACAAGTCAACCTAAAAAGGAGAAATCTTTATTGAAACGTTATTTGGAAAGTAAGGAAAAATATCCAAAACGGGATATTAAAGCACTTGCAAAGTTGTTGAATGTAAAAGAAAACACTCTGAAGCAATTGAAAAGTCGAATAAAGAATGCAACACAATGTGAGAGTCAAAAACAACACAAAAATAAAATAATTAATTTAAATTAAATATTAAAAATAAAAGAAATAGATAAGAATTGTCCATTATTTTTCGGGGAACGTTGTCGTAAATAAAAAAAGGGAGGAGATCAGGGAAATAAATCGTAGGTCGCATTTTGTAGTTTTTTTCAGATTTTGTCTTATTTTTCAATCGGAAAAAAATAATTTTGAATGGTATTTTGAATATTTTTTTGGAGCGATGGTTTTCTCTACAACATTTACATGAAAAATGTCATTCATAAATTATAAAAACACTCCAATGAATTCCCTAAAGAGCCAAAAATGATGCTTTAACCATTATTAATCGTTTTAGGGCATTTGGGATTAAGGCAATTCAATTTGAAAACCGATAATAGACATAGGCGCAAATGTCTTGGTCGCAAATGTCTTGGCCGCAAAAGCCGTATAACCTTTTAGTCGAGCCATTTTAGTCGGAGATTCAAAATTTTTTTAATTTCAAAAAATAATTTTCCGGTAGCAGATTTCAACCAAAACTTAATAAAATTGTTTGCAGGCCCTAAGTTTCAAGAAAACCATTAAAATTTTCAAGAAATTCTGAAAATCAAAAAAATTGCGTTAATTTCAGTTTTTCTTGAAGTAGGGCCTGAAAATAGTTTATATTAAGTTTTTCTTGAAATTTGCTGCCTAAAAATTTTTTTAAGTTAGAAAAACATTTAATCTCTGGCTAAAATGGCCCTCCGACTAAAAACGGCCCGACAAAGTGACCCCTACGGTCATTTACTGAGAATTTCATCACAAAATTCTTTATTTATATTACTTTTCAATTAAATTTATGAATAGAAAGAAATTCCAACGTGTCAAAATTTATAAATTGCCAAAAAAATTTAAACAATTTTTCTCTATAAATTTTATTTAATTTTTTTTTTTAATTTTCCCGGCGGCCTCTATCTCACCGCGGACAACTTTTGCTTTACATTTCCTCAAAAAGAATTCAAAAATTCTCTTAAATTGATAAATTTTTGTTAATAAAATCAAAGCCCAGATTTTCAAAGTTTTCCCCGGGTTCATCAAATTCACTGATTTTTGTCCTTATTTGGAGTGGTCGAATCTAAGAATTCAGGTCAAAATGATGGATTAAACGCAAGATTAAGCTACAAAGCAACGTTTTCAAAAAATAGTCTTCCTTAGGACCCCAAAATTTTATTTTTGACCTGTGATTATCTTATTTCGGAAATTTTCGATTAAACTGAAACAAATAATTATCTAGGACTTTGACCCACCTTCTCGGTAACTGTTAAAAATCATATTTTCCTTAAAATGTTTGATGAAAATGGCTTTAAGCGTGAGGGCTGACGAAAAGAGAGAAGGGGCAGGAGAAATTTTGAAATTTCTAAACCAAAATTTTGCCGCCGCTTTCGTACCTTGCCTCCCCGCCCTAACTATAAAGGTTTCCATTTAAATCCAAGTCAAATTATTTTTTATCACATCGTGAATTTTACCTTCTTAAACTAAGAAAATCTTCGATAGGTGCTGCCAGTATTTTAAAAATTTCAATAAAACTAAGAAAATGGTAACAGCTAAAAAAACTAAATAGAAATTTGATTAATAAAAAAGGCATCCGCACTTTCAAAGCAATGAAAGTTTTTTTTCCAAATCTGTAATAAGTTTAACTAAATTTTAAAAATTTTCCCAACCCCCGCCTGTCGGCATCTCCGACGACCCCTTCTGTACTGTCAGCATGTTTTTTGTTTTTAAGCCAGAGTTGCAGCCATTAAATTCAGATATTTTATTGCATTTTCAGACAAGAAAGAAAGAATTTTGCACCTCCGTGCCTATTTGGTAGAGCAATTTTTAAGAATTAAAAATGAATATTTGGTGAAAAACCCAAAAGCAAAAATCAAAAAAGCGAACCTAATGGCGTCCAAAGAAGTGCGGGTTAAAGCGGAAACCATTTACAGGTGGAAAAAAGAGATGGAAAAAACCAAGGCGGAGGCAAAAGCAAGAAACAAAAATGAACATGCTAATGCCAATGACAATGCCATTGAAAATGCCAATGATAATGCCATTTATAATGCAAATGGTAATGCCATTTATAATGCCAATGGTAATGCCATTGAAAATGCCAATGATAATGCCAATGACAATGCCATTGAAAATGCCAATGATAATGCCAATAATAATGTCAATAAAAGTGCCAATGGTAATGCCAATGGCAATGCCATTGAAAATGCCAATGATAATGCCAATGACAATGTCATTGAAAATGCCAATGATAATGCCATTTATAATGTCAATAAAAGTGCCAATGGTAATGCCAATGACAATGTCATTGAAAATGCCAATGATAATGCCATTTATAATGTCAATAAAAGTGCCAATGGTAATGCCAATGGCAATGCTATTGAGAATGCAAATAACGACCTTGATAAGGACAATAACGGTGATAATAATTTAAGAGTAAGAAAGTTGATTTTTTCGTTAAAATCAAATTTTCCATATTAATTTTAGGAAAATGGTGAAGCTCAGATGTTGGCTTTAGAAAATGAACATAATTTATGGGCAAGATGAAGTGAAGAAGAATGTTATTCACATTCACAATCTTTTAAGGAATGTTCTTATTTTTATTATTTAAATATTATTGTAAAAACAAAATTTCTCCCAAATACAAAAGCTTTAAACCAGGGCTTGCGATTTGTTCTTTAAAGCAAAGGAGGTCCTTTGAAATCTGCATTTTGGCCATTAAAGGTAAAATATCAATTTCATGGAAGAATTTAAAGTTTTTGGAATACCAAAATAATACTTAATTTTTAAAATGATTGCGTCCGACAATTTGAAGTGATACGCGCAAAAATCAATGAAAAAAGAGCTGCTTAAATAATAAAGAGAAAAAAGATTTAAGAATGTCCTTTAAATTGTTAAATTGAAAAAAGGGTTTTATTGGGAAAATGGGGGAAAATTGTGGGAAATACTGGAGCATATTTTGATTAAAATTTGTTCGGTTTTAGAAAATTTAATTGGTCACTACTAAAAAAACTTATATAACACCCTAATATATTAGCAGTGAAAAATGAAAACATTTATTTTGTTTGGTCTGTCTCCTCAGGTTGCGATTGTGATCACCTAGAAAAAAATGGAAGGGTAAAAGTAGAGTTGGTCACTGAAAATCTGGAACTTTGCCTTTTTCTATATACTCGATTTTTTGGAGGTTTTAAATTCAGGAACGAAAAATTAATTATCAAAAGCGCGGACATCAATTAAAAAAGCCGAAGGTCTTTTTCTGGTCCGCTATATAGTACTTAACGTTTTCGAGCTAAGATGTGCCAGTTTTTGATTATACTGGTCTAAGTGTAAAGGATGAACTTCTTGCTCCTGTTTGATTACAGCCTGTAATTTAACAGTATCATTAAATGTAAGCTATTATTGATATATGAAAGGATCCAATCAGATATTTTCATATCAAATGGTACAAAACAGTACAACATCCTCATGTTTTTTTCCCTCCTCCTCACAATATAGGAGATCTTAAATCGATAGAAAATGATATTTTCCCTCTTAACCAAACCGAAACCCGGTTTTTTTAGGCCAAAAATGTAAACCGAGAACCGGGGGGTCCGAAACCGGCCTAACCAAAAACCGGAACCCCCGATTTAAAAACGGTGTGAACAACCTTAGGCAAAAGAAATTTTTTATCAAAAAATCTTTTTGAAACATTTAAATTCTTTATAAAACAATGAAAAAGCTACAGTATGAAATGTGAACAGTGTATGTACAGTATAAGAAATAAAGTTATTTACAACATAAATTTCACCCATTTTTCTCGTTGTTTTGTGAATTTTCGTTTTCATAAATTAAAATGCGTTGCAAATTTAATAAAGTGCCATTGCTTTTCTATCCTTTGCTTCTCCGTGCGCGTTTCAGGTGAATGATTTGTTGCGCACCACTTGGATGGCCTCCAGCCGCGGCGGGGGTTTGCGCTGCGCCCCGCTGATCGGCCGACTCGCGCCCGGCGGCAACGGAGCGCCGCTGCCCGCCGCTTTAGCGCCGCTTGTGCCAACCATTGAGGTGCCATTGTCGCGGTGATTATTTGGCATTTTGGAAAGTTTGGCACCATTCACTTGCTCACTGTCTTAATAGGATGTGTGGACTATAAAACTAAATCAGTTTATCGAATATTCGCTTAGTATAAAACCGAGGCACCGACCGATTCAGACTCCATGGGTTATTAGTCCAATTCGACAATTTTAATGAAACTTTGTATAAAGAAAATGAAAAGGTCTTTCTTCATAAATAATTGTTACCTACGGATAGTAAGATAATTAAAGCTTAAGCGACTGGGCCCTGCATTAATTATGCCTTTTACCCGCTGTTCCATAGACTGAGTCCGTGTAAACGACCCCCGAAGCAAATTGGTTCCGTCGTTTGAATTCGGCAATTTTCTTTGCTTCTGGAAATTTTTCGCTAATTATCATTGGAATAATTTTCGTTTTTTTCCTAATTTTTCCTTTCATTCACCTAAGATTCGGTGCTTCTCCGGGTTGTATTTGTCCAATATGTTTTGTCGACTAATTGGCTTAAAATACCTCTGCACAAAGTCATTGTCCATGCTTTGGTCTAATCGCTAAAATATTGAAAAAGTTAATTATAAATTTTCAACTGTTTTAATGAGTTTTTATAGTTTTTGTTGTGCCAATGCGTATGAGACGGTCTTTTTAAAATGCAAATTCAAAAATCCATAAAAATTCTTGGCAATTATTTTAAGTTATGTTTTATTTATTTGTTTTACCATTTTCAGCCTCGATTCCTCTTCTTCCGGTGGTTGGTTTAGCATTTCACTCCTTTCCGATTGCACCATTCTCAATTCACTTCTTATATTTGGTGATACTACAAGTTTATGTGCAATGTATGATCATTCAAATAATTAGTTGTTTTTTTATGCCAAAAAAAGTAATTTTTCTTGTCTCAATGAGTATTTTCAAATTCTGAGATCAAAGCTATATCTTAAATTGAGAAAATTTATAGGAAGCTGAGCCTATAGTGCCTATGAGAGTTGTCGGGATTATTTACGTATTTTACTATGAAAAATTCTAGAAAAAAGTCGAAAACCGAAAAAAAGTCGAGGATTTTTTTCGACTCTTTTCGACTTCGCGTTTTTCGACTTTTTTTACCGAAAAAAACCGACCGAACCTTTTGTCCGGTCTCTAATCATGAGTACAGCTTGAGATAAAATCGATTCCACAAACTCAAAAAAATTAGTCAGCCGATACTCAACAATTCTCAAACAACACTATGTAATTCACTGACTGTCTATTCTTCGTCATACTATTATGTCTCACCTGCACCTGCACTTGGTAACGCTTGGCGAAATGTCAGTTCGGGCAGTGTCCAATTCTCTGCATCCATGTTCCACACCGCCTCGCGTTTGACCCTCTCAATTTTGGCGTAATTGCAATCTTTGTGAATGGCGGGCTGTACTCGCTCCAAAATCTGATGGAACAGTTTCAACTGTTGGTCCTGCTTGCGGATGGTCTCCAAGTAGTCCAGCCTGTCCAGCTCGAACTCGCTGGACAGGTCGTGTATGTCGCTTTCCAACGCTTGGACCTAAACACGTATAATTTGGGAAACATTAAAGAAAGGATTTTTATGCCTAGAAAGAACAAATTGATGCGCCATGTCGAATCTGCCTAAGAAATAGTTAGGCTGAGTTGACAGTCAAATGCTACAACAAATGCCAAAGAAAAGGAGAAACAGGTGTGCCAATTTGGGGAACTGTTAGAAGAAATTTCTTAAAATGCCGACAAAGGTTAAGTTATGTGAAGGGTAAACAGTGTGCTAATTTGGAAATGGTAAACGAAAGAATTCTGGAAATGCCGAGAAACGCGAAATTGGGTGCCAATACTGGGAATTGCCAAATAAAGAGGCTGAGTGGTGTGCCAAACAGAAATTGCGTGCCAATGTTAGGAATGCCTTAGAAAGAGGATAAAATGATGGGAATGCCAAAAAGAGCCAAAGTTGGTCCGCCAATGCTGGATTGGCTCAGAAAGTGGCAAAGTTAATTAGTTATTGCTGGAGATATTTGGCTTTGTAATGCCATGGAAGAAAACAGTGCCAATTGTGAAATCCTAAGAAAGGATTAAACGGTGTCAAAGATGAAGTCCATAAAGAAAAAATAGAAGCAAAGATAAAAAGATGCAAGAATGTGCTTAGCAGCACGGGAAATAAAGCCGCGAGCGGAAGACCCTCCTTAAACCTTTTTTAACGAATTCACAATAAGCCGTAAAATTAGTTTCATTTTGTTGCGCTGTTCTTTTCACCTTTTGCTTCTCCTGGTTGTACTGCTGCACAAGTGCGTCCAACTTCTCTTGTGTGGAAGTGTACACGTGCAGTAACGGGTCCTCCTTGTCCTTGTACATTTCGAGCGCTTCTGGAAAGTTTATCAAAGTCCACAAAAAAAAAATGGGGAAGAAAAGTGAATTGTGCTTTCGATTGTAAATACTTAATTTTCGCCGGAAAGTTTCTAACTAAATGGGGTTTCAAAAGAATTGTCTGAAAAGCAGCAGATGAAATTTGGGTAAAATTGTTAATAATTGCCTAAAAAATTGTTATAGACATCGGCGAAGAAATTTTAGTTTATATGCTTTGTTAACAGAATTCACGACAATAAAAATTGGATTAATCTATAGGAATTTTCTAGAAAAAAAAAGCAAAAACAATAGAAGATTTTAATGGTTGATAATTAAATCGTTAATAATGTTAATTTTTATTCTTTTAATAAATTTATTTTCATAAATATTTTTCAAATTTCCTCCACCTGCCAATCGCTTCATCTTTTTTTCCGCCTCTTTGATTTTGCGCGCCCTCTTCTGCTTCAGTGCCTCGTTGCCCACCTGTTCTCCGCCCACCATTTGCTGTTGCAATTGCTCAATGCGTCGTTTTGCGCTTTCCGCACTCTCTTCCGTCTGTTTGGCCTGCTCAATTTCGTTGTTCGCCTTTTCAAATTGTTCGCGTAATCTGTGAAAAAGCATTTTATTGTTACTTTTACAATAATATGCACCATATTTCCTTAATAGTCCCCCCCCCCCTAATTAGATTTTCCCCATACGATTGTAAGCGATTGAATACAGGCCAAAAAAAAAAGACTAAATATATATTATATATATATGTTTTTTAAAGATTCAAAACTCTAATCATGCAAAAAGAAAAGCCTTCGAAGAAAACTCCAAAATTTGTATGATTTGTTGATAATTACCCCAAATTGTATTTTATGTAGTCGGTTGACGATTTGGTAATTTATCGTTTTTGTAAATTTCGCTAGGTCATAATCAGAAATTAAGTTTTTTTAGGTTTCTTTTTTAAAATTTAAAAAAAATATAAAGACATAGGGTCCGGCGCTGCCGATAGATGCTACCTGAGAAAATTTTGAAAATCCGAGTGAATTTTAGTAACAGGTTTTGCGCCAAAAAAATGTCGTATTTTTGTGGATTTTTTAGATATATTTTCGAAAACCTAAGCGAATTAGGGTCCGGTGGTGCAGATAGGCGCCACCGCAGAAACGTTTTATTCATTGGGTTTAGAATTTCTTTAATTCATTTTTTGAAAATTTGATTCAGATTTGTAACGATTGTAGCTCATTTTTAGAGTTTTTCTAAAAAAAACCACATCAGCAAATCGCAAAAAACCTCAAATCCCCATTTTAAAAACTTAGCCTCATCGGGCTCTCGAAAAACCACAAAATGAGGTTAAATCTTCAAATCTGCGAGCCCTGGTCATAATTATCCCCTACTTTGCCAAGTCGCTTTGCAGTTTTTCCTTGTTTTTCTGCTCTCGCTCATAGTTCGTCTTCAGTTCCTTCATCGCCAGTTCAAATTCGACCCGCAACTTTTGTTTTTCCTGCTCAAATTCAGACAGTGCCTGGTGATGCACGTCCGGATGAATTCCAACTGAAAATGGAATGTAAATTGCTCTTAAATGATTAAGATCGGTGGATATTCTTGGATTCCGAGCCTCGATTCAGTATTATAATGGGAAAAATGACGGGTCAAAACTAGAGATCAATCGGTCGGTTTTTTTCGATTTTTGGTTTCGGTTTTGACCGAAAAAACCGACCAAAAAATTTGAGATTTTACGGGTTTTTCGGTTTAAACCGACCGACCCTTCTGTCCGATCTCTAGTCAAAACCCAATAAGTATCGGGACTTAGTTAATTTTCAAATTTTGGTCGTTTTTCCTTCTCAGTTCAGTATTATAGTAGGAGAACAATTTTAATAAAAAAAGCTGGTTCAATGGCATATACTTTTCGTATTTCTTTCCCTGCTTTCAGCCGACCCAAATCCTAATTTTTAAAAACTAATTTAAGAATCTCAGCATTTCTCCGTTTTGTTCAAAACTTTCCAGCCCCGTGCATTCTACTAACAGCACATATTGTACCCGTTGCTTCTGTTGCCTCTGGCTGTTGGACGAGCTGTTTGAGCCGTTCAATTTCCGCTTGGTACTCTCTGAGCAGTGCGTCTTTTGGGTCTTCGTTAATGTGCGGCTTGTTCTGGATGTTCTTGGCACGGTTGGCGTACCGAAGCGTGGACAGAGTTTCGTCGTAATTGTTGTCGGACGGAGAGATGCAGGCAATCTATTTTGCAGTGCCAAATTTAACCAATTGTTAATTACTAAATTTATTTTTTTAATTCTAATTTTAAATTGAGGAAAGAAAACATTAAATTATAATACTCTTTTTTTGTAATTACCATAACCGTTTTTGTGTTTCCGCCCAGGGAATCCTGAAAATGATGCATTTATTCGCATTAACATACGGTAATATTGAATTTTAAAAAATGAATTGTTTTTGTTTTGGTGCGAAATGTGAAGCTTTTTTTTTTGTGTTTGTTTCGATTTCCATAATTTGTACTTGCAGAAGCCGAGTTAGCTTTGAATCTCTGTACGGTATGTGCGTGCATTTGCTGTCCACAAGTGCAGAGATTACATTTCCCAGTGCGGACAAAGATAAATTGATTTTCGTAGCTTCTAAATTTTATTAATATTTTTAAATTAATTTGGAAAATTTAATTATGTATTTCCTTCCAATTTTTCGTCCCCACCTTTAAACCGATCACCGGTAGCACCCGTTTTTGCCTGCCTTTCGCTACCGGCCAAATCCACAAGATTGAGTTTTCCCATTCGAATGTTCCCACTCTCATTCAATGCTTCAACGTACATAGTGAAAATTGAGTGTGACCTATCAAAACGAAAGGCTTAGAAACTTTCCGAATGAATTTATTGGCTAATTAAATTGTTTAAATTTTAATTTTTTATTAATTTTTTTCTATGCAATTCAATTAAGTGGTGACCTGCTCGAGTCCTTGTTCATCAAAGTGGCACCAACATGCCTGTTGTTGAACCCCGTTGTCATCAGTTGTTCGCAATCACTGACATTATGGCACACGTGCATGGAAAGGCCCGCCACATAAACGCCCTAAAACGGGGAAAAATTAAATTAAAATGGATAAACAGTTCCACCCCTTCCCCTTTCCCCCTTCACATGTTCGGGGTGTTCTTTGACATCCAATTTGTGAGCATTCTCTCCCAACAGATCACGGATTTCCTCATTATAAATCTATAATTATTAGCATGATAAGATTGAAAATCATTGTTTATTCTATTGAAAATTGATCGCTTTTTCAATGAATACCCACCTTACATTATGTGCTTAATACCAATTTTTATCTTGGCCCTCTGTAAAAGAATGGGAGATTTTACCCAGTAAATACCCCCGAGTAAGCCTTATCGAGTAAATTTATCCTCAGCAACTGTGGGTAAACCCATAGCAATGAATGTTACCAGACAGCTTAGGGCTTCATCAAAAAAATTTTTCATTTTTTTTTTTTTGGATTTTGTATTTTATGTTTACATAACACTACGGTAGTCCAATTTAGCAAATGCATCGTTGAATCGCACTGACAAAAGAAGCAAATCGTAAACCTCCAAGTAGGAAACGTGGACAAGGAATTTGGTATGTTCAGTGGTGGCAATGGCCTCGAATATGTGTTCAAATGCGCGGGGGATTACGCCGCGTTGAGCAGCACCTAATTGCTGATCGCCCTGCATGGAGAAGGTTTTGCCGGACCCCGTTTGGCCATAGGCGAACACTGTGCCGTTGTAACCTTCGATCACACTCTGTTAAAAATTGCAGGACATTTGGAAAAGGGCTGTTTTTCAATTTATTATTTAAAAAATAAATTAATATTGGCTTAAACAATATGTAATTATTTTAAATAAAAATAATTTTTATATATTATTTGTTTATCATCACAGACCTCGACCAACGGATACACAATGTCATTATATATTTGTTCGGCGGTTGAATCAATGAAATAAACGCCATCAAATGTAAATGCTTTAGGAACAGAAGAACCTTCTGTTTGCAAAATGCACTGTGAGGAAAAAATGCATTCAATTTAGTTTATATGTAAAAATAGAAAAATAAAATGAAATTTTCAGAAAATTAAACGATTGATAATTTTTGAATTTTGCCATTATTGTATTTTCTTTTTTTTTCATATTTCCAAATTAATAAAATTGCTTAAAATTTATAGAACCTATAAGAAAAATTAAAGATTATAAGCGGAAAATTTTAGCAGGCGGAATTAATTTGCTACGCCAATTTTCGTAAAAAATTGGTTCGTGTCCGTCCTTTATTTCAAAGGAGGTCCTTTATTTTGGCTTTCATTTTTTGAAAATTTGAAGCGTCCTTTATTTCAAAGATGTCCTTTGAAAACGGCTTTTTGCCAAAAAATGTAAAAAATGTTCATTTTTAAGCCAAAATCCATTAGCAGATCAGACCCAAATTTTCAAAAATTTCCCGGGCGGCGGCGCCTAGCCTATCGGCACCGCCTCCGCACTTCCCCCCCCACGCTTGGTGAAAAATTAATAAAATAACGATTTTTTATTGGAAATGATAAATGAGTTCACCCGATACGAACCCTGTAATAATATCCTTTTTTCAGATTCTTTTACTATTGCTCAGATAAAACTTGTTGGCAAAATTATTAAACAAAAATGTGTAATAATTTTTGGTGCTTTGTTAAATTTGCCATTGACTAAATATAGTCATAATTTTGCTCAAAAGCAACTAAATTAAACAATCTTGGTATTATTATCCGATGGCTTTTGTTTGGCTCTTCTATAATCTTTCAAAATTTCTAAAGAATTTGATTATTTTTTGAAAATATGTCCAAAAATTACCTTTTTTCACTTTCACAGTCACAACTTTAGTAAATTCAATTAATTTTTTTTCTTTTTGGAATGCTAATAGAGCCAATCAAAAACTATCGGACGAAACCAATTTATTTAATTTAGTTGCTTTTCACCAAAGTTATGACGAATTATGTTAGGGGAATCTTGAAAAAAAGCTTAATTTGATAATTTATTTTTAATCAAAATTTGAGCCTGTTTGATAAGTGTTAAGAAAAAACCTGGCCAATTGAAGGGACCGTTTGTACACAAATCTAAGAAAAAAAAAAACTCTTTTAATTGAATTAAAATATAAAAAAAAGAAAAATAATAATTATATTTAAATGCTAAATTTCATTGTCTTTATCACAGATATTAATGTATCTTTTATGCAATAACTTTTTTGACCCACATTTGAATTCAGTCGAAGCTCTCTTTGGTTGAGTGGGCGGCATCGGACAACTACCCGAACACTTTCGGCCATTTTTATTTCAAAGTTCAATTAAGTGTCCAAATAATTAGCCAGTTAGAAATGAATTTGAAAATATAAAATAAGTTTTTTTAGAAAATTAAATATGAAGCCATTTTTTTGCAAAAAATTGTATCCGTCGTCATTTTCTACGCACGACAAAATCCAATAAAATGTGATTGAAATGGCTCGCTAATGACTTTCGAGACGAAAAAATTATTCAAAAAGGAAGGGTTGGCAATAAAAGCCCCACGGCGAACAAACGGACGCACAAAATGACGAAGAAAAAGCCCAGAGGGGGGGGGGGGGGGGGGGGAATTGCCGTGGCAACTGTTTGACGGAATGGACAATCAGCAGCCGACTGCTGAACAAACTTAAGCAATGGCATTTTGGAAAGGGCTGCCTGAGAGAACGGCTAATAAAATATAAACGATTTCAAAGAATTAAAGAAAAAAAATAATTATATTTGACATTTGGTCTGTTCAATTATTGAAGTGAATTTGATTTTATCAAACGGATTTTACATTTAATTTCAGACGAGAAGACAAAATGTAAAACAAAGTGTTTTAAATTTGTGATAACAATAATAATATTTTATTTCGACATTTTTATTTGTAATTTTTCAAAAGATTTTGACTATCATTGGCTGTAGGAGGAAAGAGCAAAGTTTTGCTGTTATAAATTGTTTCTATTTTATTTCCTTTTATATTCCTAACCTTTATTCAAAGCTTAGATTTTTAATTTTAGTATCTAGAACGCCGAAAAAGGACCTCTAATGCCAAAATAGGACTGAACGAATTTCAAAATTAGCGGTTACTGTTGCGGGTTTTTTTTTAAAAGAAATTTAATTTTTGTATTTTCAAATTTAGGTAACAGAATATAAAAACATGTTTTTTCATATTTTCAGAATAGATGCACCGAAAAAATGGGTAAACCTTAAAAACCTAACAAATGATGATCCCCAGCAACACGTGTCCCTGGAATTTTGGAATAAAAGGAGGCACTTAAGGATTCTTAGGTTCTTAGACAAAGGCCTCATTTGGCTGGCAAAAAATCATCATTTGTGCTCAAAAAAACTCATTTTGAAAAATTTTGTTCCAATAGCAAAAAAATCAGTAAGAAGGGGCCGGTGGTGACGACGGCGCCAGCGGGGAAAATTTTGATAATTTAGTAGATTTGTTATCGGAATTAGCCTAACAATGATTCTTTGAGGTTTTTTGCGAACTTTTTTTTTTTTTTTGCTTTTCTATTCCGTTTTTTCTAAAAAAATCACAAAACAAATCCGCATTTGAATTAATTTCTCCTTCGCAGACAACCTAATGTGTTTATTAATAATTTTACTTAAAATATCTGAACATTTTAGCCGTTTAACAATGATTAAACAAATTTAACCGGTGCTGGGTCGTTTCGTAAATTCCGCTATTTTTTACTTGTTTCCCGAACATAATCGAACATAACTTTGCTCAAAGGCAACCAAATTTAATAATCTTGGTGTGGTCCGATAGCTATTGGTTAGCTCTATTAACCTTACAAATTTCAAAAAATTTAAAAGGTGATTTTTGGTTGAAAAAGATATTCAACTAGCTTTGTTGTCACCAAACAAAATATAATGGAGTATTTACACGAATAAACTTAGTGTTTTTTTTTTTGCGTTTTTTGTGGTACAGTACGAATCGGGAAAATTAGTACGAATCGGGGCAGTACGAATAGTCTTTTTACTTTTACCACCGACTCTTATGCACTCGATAGTTCGGCCGGTGCTAGGTCGTTTCATAAAAACCGCCACTTTGGGCGTTTCATAAATTCCGCCAATTTGCAGATTTTTCGTCAAAAACTCTTCATAACTTTGCTCAAACGCGACCAAATTTAATCTTGGTGTCGTCCGGCAGCTATTAGTTTTCTCTATTAGACTACCAAATTTCAAATAATTTGATCCAGATTTAAGAAAGTTGTAGCCATAAAAAGAGCAAAAATTCTATAGTTTTCTCAAAACTTAAGCAACAATGTTTGATAAAAAACCTTCAAAATGGCGGAATTTATGAAACGCCCAAAGTGGCGGTTTTTATGAAACGACCCAGCACGAGTTCGGCCTATCCCGACCCCATTCTCCAACGTGCCCACTATGCCAAACAATGGCGTGCCCCCTTTAATGTCATCGGGTCTCTTGACTCGCATTTAATATGACAATTCGTGAGCATGAATTTGTACCTTTGTACACTTTATGCATATGCTATGGTTGGCTTTCTGTTCTCAATCCGTTTTTTTATTTTTCTACGTTTAATTTGCAGCTTTTCATTTACTTTTGAATACTGAGAATTTATATTTAATTCTTTTAGCATTATTTAATTAAAAGTTTTTGATTGTAATATAATTCCTTAATTGTTCGCATGTCGTCATCAAACTTAACGGCACCGGCTGGTTTTAAAACCCTTTTTCTATTCATCGGTGGTGCCAGTGAACTGTTGATCAATTTGGTTGGCATTCCTTTGTCCCTTGCCAATTTGTATTTGGTCGCGCGAACATCTGTCATCCATCCAAACATGAAAGCCATTCTCATTTTCCAAAGCTTCTTTATCCTCTTGGTAAACAAATTTTAAATATTTTTTTCAGAACAATGCTTGTCCTGTCCTTGAGTTTTACAGGGAAACTTTCAAAAATAGGCCCCTCGTTTAAATAAAGTAAATTAATGTCCTTGCAAGAATTTCAGTCGTACTCTGCCCCACTCTTAATTGACCGATTTGCGCCGACTAGTCGAATAAAGCGTAGAAGACTTTAGAGGCTTTAAAACACACATAAAATACCAAATAATTTAAAAGCAAACAAAACGAAACCAAAGAAGACCAAAATAAACTTTACAATTAAGCGCAGAATATCACACAATTAAAAGTCGTCTCCGAACAAAAACCTAATGAAACACAATCAAAGGAAGAGAAAGACATAAACAATAAAACAAAACGCCAAATAAATTAAATTATAAAAAGTCAATGAGATCTTAATTTATTTACCACATTTCAATGAACTTTGGCAATAAGGGAAATAGGAAGGACCCCCTCATAAACGGATTCTTCATTTTAATGGAATTTGCCCCTTTGTCATTAAAATTAAAATTCGCCGTTCTACAATACTTAAAAGAATTTTGCATTCTTAAACAATATTATTTAGCGAGGAAGTTGTCGTTTCGTTATTTGCCTGTTTAAATTCATCCTTTGGGACCCAATCGGAGCTGAGTCAATGCGATTTTTCCCGGCACTTGCCAAAATGTATTTCATCGGCATTTACAGTCGCAATTTTGTGCCACATGTTCTGGTTATTGAACGCATGTTAGCAACTATGTTCGTCGAATCATATGAAAAGTGCCGAGGCTGTCTGTTCACCATTCTGTGGATGCCAATTTCGGTGAGCTCACAATTTTAAAAAATGATGCCATTTATTTATCAATTTTAGCCCAAAATGGTAATTCCTAGGTTTGAGACAATTTCGAAAAGTCAAAGAGTGATGGGGGTATGTGGAGATGTTTTCAATATACTCTGTTGCGAAACCCCAATTTTGTAATTTGCATTAATTTTTGGGAGAAAATTGAGAAAACTATTCAAAATCAGTGATTCTATAAATTACCCTCAAAATTCAGAACATCTCTTATTAATAGTAGGGTAGCACGGTACCGGTTTTCCCAGCCAAAAAGCTCCGGTTTTTTCAACCTGAAAAGTACCGGTACCGGTCTTTTCCACAACGGTACCGTGCTACCCTAATTAATTATTAATCAGGGCTTATCACTGTATAAAAATTGGTATTTTTAAATTAAGTTGACCATTTCCATTTACATTGCTTTCACCTCATCACCACAAGTTGGTCAACCGCTAACAAATGTGATCACTTTTGTCATTGAGTTTGTGGCAGGAACCATAGAACTGATCATTTTTTACCAATTATGTCGCTTCAATTCGCGAGTGTATCAGCAAATGGGGCTAATCGACGGGTCACGTAGTCTTTCAATAGGGTATCAGGTGCTCTATTACTAATTTACCCGTTTAAAATCTCATTGATTTTTTTTTTATAAATTTCCTTCTGTTTAGCTTTCTGAAAATATTCGCATTGGCAAACAATTGATTGCGCCGTTGTCGCTGAATTTGGGCAACATTTTCGCTGGAACAATTATTTTATTGTGGGATTTTCTCAATTTGCCATTTTATGAACAGATACAGAGTTGTGGGATTAATTTGAACTCCTTTTTTGGCCTTCTCATTGAGCTGTTCATTATAACGTAATTAGTTAAAGATTGTTATTATTTTTTTTAATTAATGCTTTTCTCCTTAAGATTTCATCCATTTTTGAAAAGAGATTTATACCGAATTTTGCACCGTTTTGGCACAATATTTGCACGGCTTTTTATGCCGAATAATCGTCGAATTGGTGATTGTACCGCACCAGCAGTTGGCATAACAAAAAATGCTTCATCTTTTGATGTAAAAGCAATTGCTAAATGGCATTTGATCAGCGGAAAGGCACTGATGGATCAATCCAAAACGGGAGATCATTTTGCAATACTGAAACAAGCATGGGAGGTGAAGCCTATCAAACGACAAAAACCCATTTTTCGGGCTATCTAAGATTTCTTTGGTGCCATTATTTGGCATGGAATAAATTTATTGGAGTAATTTTTTACCGGGTCATTATTTTTCGTTTTCAATTGAGCGTAATTAAATTTATGACGACCAATTAGTAAGGTATGTAATTTATACAAATGCTTTTTTTTCTGTATTGTTGAAGGTTTGGAACGCGTATAAAATTGTTTTTAGCTTAGTAAGAAGCGTAGTTTCTGAGTTATTGTCAACAGTTTTTGGTTCTGTTTATGGAATTTAACACTAAAATGCCAAAATTCAAAAAACGGAAAAGCCAAATAATATAAATTGAAAACAGGAATGATGTAATCGGAATAACGAAATCAGAAATCGTAATAAGAAAACTGAAAAATAGAAATAAAAATCGTAAAATAAAAGCAAGTAAAAAGCAGGGATGGGAAATGGATCGTGATCGCGGATTATGGACAGTGGATTTATACAAAAAAGTTTTAGGCACTTCCTAAATTTCAAATTTCTTCCTCTGCGAGTATTCGACTCCAGCCTTGTCGCGCGAATCGCGAAAAAATTGGAATTTGTCAACGAGTTATGTCCTATGATCTTGTTATCAAAACTCCGCCGGGGTCCGGGTCGGTTCGCCACAGATATTTCGCCGCCAGACTCGTTTAGGACTTTGTACCTTTTTTCTTTGTGAACAACATTTTCTCAGATTCGGTATGATTCGAAAGCTTTAAATGTTTAGAAGCGTGCTGGGACGAAGCACGAAAAGTGCAAGTTGGGGATTTCGGATGACGGACCGGTTTGGTCGGGACCGAGGCGGGGATTCCCAAGTTTTAAACTGAAGGTATCCTGATAAATAGAGTTTTTAATTTAAAATATGTTATTAAAAAATACCAAGGCGTAAAAAATAAAAAAATAAAATAGAAAGGAAAACACATTATTTAAATGAAAAAGTGCATTTTTCAATGAATTCTTTAAAAATTATACCAGTTATATTAATAAAAAAAATATATAACATTTTTATTAAAATTAGAAAAGAAATCAATTTATATAACATTATTTTTACTTTAAAATATCCGTACTGAACCGCCCCATCATCCGAAATCCCCAACTTGCACTTTTCGTGCTTCGTCCTAGCACCGTTTAGAAGGTGTGAATAAGTTTTTTTGGCTTCGCTCTACGCTCTACCAGCATAAAAAAACATAAGGTGAATTACCGGTACACGGCCACGGGGAGATTGTGTTTGTGGCTTTTTGAGATTTTTCAAAAAATCCTCAATGAATTAATTTTTTCCAAAGGACGCTTTTGGCTTTCTTCACACCCTGGAAGACTGGAAGGGGGCGAGGATATCCGTTCAAACTCAATTGGTCGGAGCAGTGGTGGTTTTGTGATGCCCGCCGTCGTTGCCCGAATCGCGGCAGTCGCTTTCTGACATTCGCCAATACTGTGCTGAACAGTTGCACAAACTGAAGGGTCTAATCAGTTATCCGCAGAGAAACCTGTCAGATTGCAAGCAGAAGGGGAAAAACAGTTTTTTTCAAATTTTTTAACAAAAAACACTTAAGAACGACCATTTGTAAACTCAGTGCACCAATAAGTTTTCGTAAAAAAAGCCCATAATTTTAATTTTGAAAGGCAACTAAATTTGTTTCATATTGGTTTTCACAATTTGAGGCTCAACTAAAAAGCTAATGAATAAATTCGCCTCCCCACGTTTTGTCGACTGCACGTTTTGTCGACTCTGCCAAATTCTAACTTTCAAAAAGCGATTTCCACTTTTTTCTGTTCGTCAGACCCAATTAGACATTTATTTCGAACAGCGAACACAAAATTATTCGAAAGAATTTCTTTTTTGGCCAAGTCAACAAAACATGCAGTCGACAAAACGTGCATTTTTGGCTGAGTCGACAAAACGTCGAATCGACAAAACGTAGTTGCGCCAATAAATTTTTAAAATCCAATCAATTTAAATCCTCTTTGGTCTTCTATCAAAATCAAATCACATTATCATTTAAAAGTAATCTTAGTAACTCGAAAAATTTTGTTTTTATAAAATTAAAAATTTTTTGCCTTACCTTCAAATAGCAAATTTACAATGTTTTTTATTTTTATTTTCATTACTTTTGTTTTTAATACCTTTTGGTATTTTTAGTTTAGAACTAGGAATTATTTTCTTTAACTAAATGAAAATAAATGAATGTAAATATGTGAGTTAATAGAAATGATTATGTTGGCTTATAGTTTTTGTGGGTGCATAATCTATTCCCCGCCGGAAAATATGTATGTCCATGGTTATGGGATAAAGCGCATGACAGAATTCACCCAATTCATTTCTCCATTCCAACCATTTATAATGCACCAATTTCATCATGCTCATTCATTTATAATTCTTAATATTTAAAATAGGTAGGCGGCGACCGGTTTTAAACCGGGGGTCCCGGTTTTCGGTTAGGTCGGTTTTTTTCCGACACCCGGTTTTCGGTTTCGATTTATGGGTGGGTAACACCCGGTTTTCTGTTAACCGAAACCGGTTTGGCCGAATTTCAAAAAAAAAATCCAGATTTTTGCGCCATAGTATATGTTCAATAAAAATTTCTTCTCTGATCAGTTGGGGCATTTTTTTTTTAAATAAAGAAAGGTGTTAATTTCGGAGAGCCTGAAATATGAAAAAAAAATTCCTCAAATATGTCCTCAAAATCCGAAAAATGTAAAATGTGCACTAAAAAATTCCGAAATATAACTAAAAATGCCAAAAAAACGTGCCAAATAAAAATAACGAAGAAAAAATAGGGAAAACCAATTCTGTATCAAAATATGCAGAAATGAATTGAGAATAAATATAACCAAAGGTTTTTAAAATTCCCTTCCTTAACCTTGTTTGATCCAGAGGCTTAAACGCTTCGGAAAATTTTTTTGGCAATGTTCACCTCCTGAATTGTTCTTTGCAGACGAATGCCATAACCACTAAAATGACTGAATATGTGCATCAAAATCACCTCTTTCCATTCAAATTACCATTCATTCGCTTAACCCACCCTCAATAATTGGTTTGGGCAGGTCTTTGTGCCTCGTGAATAACACCCCTGGCTTTTGTTGATCCTGGGCTTAAAATCAACAAAAATTACTACCACCAAGAAATCTTACAGCGTTTCGTTAATCCATGGCATGCCTACTTTGGTCGCAACTCGCCTTAACTCGTGAATGGAACAAAAGAACAATTCAGGAGGTGCGAAACATTGCCAAAAAAATTTTCCGAAGCGTTTAAGCCTCTGGATCAAACAAGGTTAAGGAAGGGAATTTAAAAAACCTTTGGTTATATTTATTTTCCATTCATTCTGTATATTTTGATACAGTATTGGTCTCCTCAGATTGGGTTTGAAGAGTTTCATGATAAAAAATAGGCGGCAAAAACTTTTGGCGCACCCTTTATATAAGCAAAAATTAAGGTCAGTTTTAAAATTGTGACAAATTTCTTCACATTTTATATTTCTACTGGGATTTTAAGGCTTCGCCTATCAGTGCCGCAGGGTAACAATTTAACCTTAGGAAGTGATTGTCTGCCAACTCTAAATTGAGAAAAATATTTAAAAAAAATTTTGTCTCTAAGATTTGCGTTGGATTTATTCAAAATGAATGATTTAATTTTTGAAACATTTCTCCTCTTTTTTGTCGCACACTTTGCCATTTCAAACGCAAAAGGATTGGTAAGTAATAATTAGGACCACTTTTCATTTTTTTTCAGTATCTAATGCCATTTATTAGAGACGCGCCGTGCTTCACGGTCACCGGGTTTTTCGATCACGGTCACGATTCACTGGGTCAATTCACGGTCTCAGTTCACGGGGTCAATTCACGGTCACGGTTCACGCCTCACGGGTTTTATCAGTCACGGCGGGTCTCTACCATTATCGGCATTTTATTAAATTTTTTGGTATTTTTTTTTTTTTTTGTATATTTTAAGTTTCTTACAAACCCGGAGCTTTTCTAATAGGGGCTCTAATAAAGAAATAACCATTAAATTATTCTTTTACAGTATGACAATGACGAATTATTAGTCAAGTTTTTGAAAGAGCTGCCCAATTTTGAGCAAATTTTTGCTACAGAAGAATTAGATAATGAAGTGCTTAAAGAAGAGTTAACACGAGTATATGAGACTCATCTTGGCGCTCTGCAGTTTTTGAAAGAAAAATGGCACTGTGCCAAAATTGGAGAGGAATTTGAAAAGAATGAACAAACCGAATGCCACAAATATAGAAAATACGTAGACATTCTGTACCAATATTCGTTCTACATGTACGTCGGGTTCCTCGCAATAAAACCAATGTTTTATTTTGACAAAATTAATGCATTCTGTACATTGACTGAGACTGTGAGAAGCCTGGCAATAATTTCGAAGTTTTATTTCAATTCGGAATTCGCTAAAAGAAATGGGCACAAATTGAAGACACTTTTCGTCAGATATTTCGAGCCAAAATTATTCAATGAGGAAAAATTGAATTTTGAAGTAAATATGGAGAAGCAAAAAGAGACATTCCAAGAAATAACAGTTCAAATGGGAATTGAATTAAAGTGGGAAAAAGAAATAAACGAAAATTATGTAAAATTAATTCGCCATAAATTTGACGGAACTTTGGAGGAAATGCTTAAAAAAGCGAAAATACCCGTGGAAATGGCAAGCGAGATGGTACCGTCGGCAGATAATCCCGCAACTTCGAACGAATTCGATTTTTTGTTTTTGTATCCGCCTTTATTCCCTGAAACATATAATAATGTAATTTTTGAGTGTAATATTTTCAATTTAATTAATAAATAATTTCAGTTAATTGACGCCGCATTTATTGCTTTTGTGAGAGGACAATCCTTTTTTGAGCAAATTTGTGATCAAATGCACCAAGATAACGTACTGAATGAGATTGCTTTATTTGGAGTTGGTACTTTGGAGGAGAACAAACAATATTTAACACAAAAATATGAGACTTTTCTTGCCCTTTTGTATTTGATGAGAGAAAATTGGCATTGTGACAAAATGATAGATAAGCAAATAAAAAATGACGAAAAAGATCAAATAGAATGTGAAGATTTTCCCAAATATTTGGAGCATTTTTATGAATATGTATTCCAAATATATGCAAAAAGTAAGGAGAATATACAAAAAATTAGATTCTAAAAGAGTGCTGTTCGATTCCAGCAGTAAAGTATGATTTTTTTGTAGGGTTTACTATTAATTTTAAAAATTTTAAATTTTCGCTTTGCATGAGAAATTTAAAAATTCTCTTTGGCATAATGCCAGAGAGTGAGACACAAAAAAACCCGGGTGTACCTCAACTGCGGACCAGCCTTAGAAATTTTTTTTTAAATTTTAAAACTATGAAAGTTTTTCGAAAATATACCCTCTAGGTTTTTTGAAAGCCAAACCTAACCCCCTAGTTTCTGAAAGGGAGGTTTGTTTCATTGATTTGTTATTAGGGCTAGGCAAATTCAATTTCGGATTTTCAAACTGCAAAATTTTTTCGTCGGATCCGGAACTGGATTTTCATTTTTAGAAATTTACCGGTGGGATTTTCCCGGATAATCCGGAAAAATCCGGTGAGGCCCAAAAAACCCGGATTCCGGACCCGGGTCTGGAAAAATTCGGCCGGATCCCAATCCGGTGCCTAGCACTACTTGTAAAAATATAATTAATCAACTTACTTTCGACATAGATTCAAACCGTGCTGGGTCGTTTGTTAAATCCGCCACAATGGGCGTTTGTTAAATCCGCCATCCCCCCTCCCAAGAGAATTTTTTTGAAGATTTAAGAATTTTTCAAAGAAATTAAGAAAAAAATATAAATATAAAAAAAAAATTAAAAAAAGCGTTTCAACATTTCATTAGATTTTCAATAATTTTTCGGTCAGTACAAGGACTGGGCTAAAATTTTGGGCTTCAGGGTTTTTAATTTCGCAATTCAAAAAAATAGACCCTAAGAATTTTCTTCGAAAAATTCACTTTCTGTTTTCAATCAGAAGTAAACGGGGGGCGTTGGTGCCGAGAGGCGCCAGCGGGAAAAATTTAAAAAATTGTGTATTTGGTAACATATTTTGCATCAAAAATCCAGATTATAATACGAATGCTCTTCGTGTTTAAAAGCGTTGCTTAAGCAGAAACTAAGCGATTAACTATCTTAGAAAAGTTTATATAAATTGCGAAAAAGTCTGCTTTTGTAAATTTTTAATGTTCTTTAAAATGTAACTTTTTGTGAGATGCTTAATCCCTTAGTTTTTGCTTAATTATCGCTTCTAAACATGAAGAGTATTCGAATGATGCCAAATTTGAAGAATTTGGTTGACTTAAAAAAAGTTATGGCCACACCCATTAAAAATTGTACGAGTTGCCTTTGACCCGCCGGCGGTGCCGATAGGCGCCGCCAAAAAAAATTTCGAAAATTTATACCTGCTTTGTTAAAGATTTTTAGACATTTTTTGGAGAAATACTTAAGTACCAATAATCGATTCTTAGGGGGTCTTTTTTTCAAAATTTTTTCGGCGTTTTACAGGGGTCCGATATGTTCTTTTTTTAAAGAAATATTCTTTTTTGGAGGGGTCGAATCTTTTAAATCAAAAATGTTCTTTTTTTAAAGAAATGTTCTTTTTTCAGCCCACTGCTCATATTTTGTCCTTTTTTCTTACTGTGAGGTAAAAAAAGAAAATAGTACTGTTTTTTATAATTTTTGAAGCGATTTCTTAGTATTTTTCAAAATTTTCCCCGCTGGCGCCTATCGGGACCCACCGGACCCCATTCGCGCAGATTGAATTTCGAAATGGGCCTCGGAATTCCTATTTTGAATTTTTTGATATCAGAGATCGGAATCATTGATCAATATACTATGACACAAAATTTGTTTTTTTTAAACCGGCTTTATTTAGCCAAAATCACCAATTTTAAAAAAGTTTAATTTTTATTAGATTTTGTTCAGAAAAAAATAATGTTTTTTTTTTGTTTTAAATTTGTAATTTTTAAAATAGTTAAAAATTTCTAGCAGGTTTTTTAGATAATTTTTGATATTTATATTTTTTTCTTAATTTCTTTGGAAAATTCTTAAATCTTCAAAAAAAAATCTCTTGGGAGGGGGGATGGCGGATTTAACAAACGACCTAGCACCGATTCAAACTATGTAATCATTATAAGCTACCCAAATAAATATTCTTGAGAAGTCCATCCCCTTAATCCGACATTTCTCGTACCGAAACCCCACCGGGTACTAAGAGTTAGTTTCCAAAAAAACTAGGTGGTTATGTTTCGAAAAACTAGAGAGTTAGGTTTTCAGAAAAACTAAGGGATGGTTAAGGTTTTTTTAAGAATTTGCATAATTTAAAAAAAAATTCTAAGGCTGGTCCACAGTTGAGGCACTCCGAGAAAACCCAAGGGATTTTTGGTATCTTTTGTTTCTGCTTTTAATTCTCTGCCTTATTTGACCAAGTCAATTTTCAAATTTTGATTCTCGAAATTTATGTTCGAATACACAAAAACTTTACCATTGTAAACAACCGCTCGAACTCAACCATTGTCGAAATCAATTGACAATAAATAGCATTTAAAAATTAATGCATTCAAAAACTTAATGTTTTCTTTTAAATTTAAAGCTCGAGTGCCGATGCTTGCTCAGCAGTTTCCCGGAATTAGACCATTGTTTAAATACCAAAGTCTAAGCTTTGACAATATGTCTTTTGTTGATGTCGTGTATTATATCAATATTAATTCATGGACATTTTTTGGCATGGAAACTAAGGAATACATCTTTCATATCAAATTTTTTTTGGTTAATAAGAATAAAGTACACAATTATAAAACAAATTTTGGAACTCTTGATAAAACAATTCGCCAAGAATTTGACAACAAATTGAAAATAATGCTCAAGAAGGTGCGAGAAGAAGAAAAAATGTATAAATGGGATCAGCAGACGTCAGATACGTACAAATTGAGAGATTCGCCATTTTATGACACAGCTAAAAAGGTGAGTTAATATCGTATCGTGCTGGCGCGAAGGTAAATCCGCCATCACCCTTCCCAGAATTTCATTTTTTTAAATTATGATTTTTCTTTAAGAATAAGCTCGAATTTTAAAGTATTTTATATTTCAAGTTTTTTCTTTTTTAATTTTGAAGAAAAATTCCAACCCCTTAGGATTTTTTCCTTTACCTATTATTACAGTAGGAATTTTCTCAGACTTTTTGATCCTCAAAATATTGGTTTCTGACTATATCTAAAGAAAATTTAAAAAGCTTAACTAAAAAACTCGTAAATTTTTCCTTAAGAAAATCGCTAATGAATTAAAATTAATATGCGAAAACATTTAGAATTTAAAAATTTAGAATTTATTTGAAAATTTATTAATTTTTTTGAAATTGCACTAAATAAACGTGTTACAACAATATCTTTTATGGAAAATTTTAGGTTGAAGATGAAGCATTTATTGCATTTGTGAAAGGTAACTTCTATTTTAATAACTTTTGCATCAAAAAAGAGTGGAATTTGCTGCATATTTGCAACTACAAATTGATAGAAAATGCCACTTTTGAACAAAAAAAGGAGCATTTGACTCAAAAATTTGAAGCGCTTCTTGGTTTTGTGTATTTGATGAGAGAGAAGTGGCACTGTGCCAAAATTGGAGAGGAATTAGTAGAGAGAGAGCAAACAGAATGCCAAAAATATCGGAAATATTTGGACATTTTGTACAAATATTTGTACAATGTAAATGCCGAAGGTCTTAATTTTTCCAATAATTTAAAGTAATAAAAAAACAATAAAATTAGAGCATTTTTAGATGATGATATCTTGAAGGCCATAGATTCTCTGCTTCTTATCCAAAAAGTTGAACTTTTTGGCAGCAACCTAATTGATGTCGTGAAAGCCTTAAAAAAAATATCGAAATTTTATTTTAATTCGAAATTTCGCAAAACCAAAAAAAATAATTTGCAAAATATTTTTACAAATGCGCTCATTTCGATGCAAGATTTTGAACAAATATTTAAAGCAGAAAAGGAAAATAAAGAAGAGAAAGCAGAGGGAATGCATAAGGAGCAATTTGATGAGAAAATGAAAGAAATGTTAAAAAGAGCGAAAGAAAAGGCATTGGAAGAAGCAAAGGAATTAAAAAAGATGGAAAAACAAATGGAAAAACAAGCAGCGAAAAATACCCTAACGAAGAAGGAGCTGAGAAAGAACCGTGCCGAATTTGCTGACAAATTTGGCATTCTTTTCGACTCGCCATTTTATGGCACAATTGGGCATTGATTGGGAAAATGGCGGCTGATGTAATTGAAGGAACTTTTTCGATTGTGGCACAATTAACAATTGCTCTTTATTAGTTTATAATTATTTCTTTTTCAAGCATAAACAATTGACAGGACCCCAAAATAAATGCCAATTTAGATGCTAAAACCACAAAAAAGGTAAAAATAAGAATTGCTAAAAAGTCGCTCTAATTCGAAAACTGTTCAAGAAAAAGTAATTGTGGTGCTTCTCTCATCTAACCCGTAAAAAGGTCCTCTTATAACCCGTGCTGGGGCGTTTGTTAAACCCGCCATCTTTTACAGACTTTCCGAACATAATTTGTCATAACTTTGCCCAAAACTAACCAAATTAAACAATCTTAGTTTCATCCGATTGCTCTTGTTTGGTTCTATTAAATCCAAAGTTCAAAAAATTTCATTAAGTTTTAAGAAAAATATGGTCAAAAAAATTAATTTTTTTCACTTTGACGGCCACAACTTTAAAACTTAATCATATTTTTTAATTTTGGCTTGTAGTCGCTCGCATAACAGGAAAGTACCTCAAAATCAATCGGATGGTACCAAGATTATTTAATTAGTTGCGTTTGAACAAAGTTATGATGGATTATGTTTGGAAAATTTCTAAAAAATGGCGGATTTAACAAACGACCTAGCACCCTTATAACCAGGGGTCGTATTTGTACTTATTTTTAAGAAATTTACTGATTTGAGCCCAATGTACTTATTTTTGTCTTATTTCTTATTCTGAGGAAAAAAAAAAGAAAAATTTACAATTTTTTACTATTTTTCGAAGCGATTTTTTTAATATTTTTCAAAAATTTTCCCGGCGGCGCCTATCGGAACCGCCGGAAATTCTCTTTTGGAATTTTTAAAATAAGACACAAAAGTGATTATTTTTGGAAAAAATCTATTAACAAATCAGCCATAAAGTTTCAAAATACTCCCCCGGTGGCGCCTATCGGCACCACCTTATTTTGATGGGATCCCTGCTTATAAGTTATAACCTATGATTAAATTTTAAATTTAAATATTCAGTGAGATAAAACAAGAAAAATAAATGTGAAATGCATAGGAAAAATTATAAGCGAAATTTTTATTACAAAACCCAAATAAACCTGAGTAGTTTCTTTATTTTCAGTTTTCAGGCGCCAAACCCACAACCCCTCCCCTCTCCCCCCCCCCCCCCATTCTTACCAGTGCTTATTTGTTAGCGCTTAATACCGGTAACGCCGGTACCGAAAACCGGTACCGGTATTTTATTTTCAAAACGAATATCGGTGCCTGAAAAAGGTATTACTGGTACCGGTACCGCTCTTAAGTGCCGCGCGCGGTGAAGTCTGTAAAAACAAACTGCTTCATTGAGAAAATTGTATTTGAATTTTCAGGTGCAAGGTCATTTCGTAAAGGCAGAAACTTCCTGTGTCGAACTGACCCTGACCCTTTCAATAAGTACATAGGAGCTCTGTATTTATCTTGTCAAGAGAAGCAAGTCTCCCGGCATTCGATATATGGTATCGCGGCGGTGCCAATAGACGCTGCCCGAAATTTTTTTAAAAAATAAATGATAAGTAGTAGAGAAAGTGTATAAAAAAAAAATTTTGGTCACAAACAAAAAATAGCTTTTTTCTTTGCAACCATATTTTTAAACTTAGTGTCATTCGATAGCTCTTCATAAGTACTATTAGCCTTACTGAAGTAAAATATATAATATAAGGTTCAGCCCCGACCCTTCGGAGACAAGAATGTCGGGAAACGGGGAGCGGCGGGGATGGAATGTCGGGGATCGGGTCGAGGACGGTCAAAATCCGGGGTCCCAAGTGAAAATTTTCAAAAGCCTCATTTGGCTGGCAAAAAAGCCTCATTTGGGGTCAAAAAATCTCATTTTAAAAAATTTTGTTCAAAAATTAGGATTGCACGGACCCAGGTATTTTTTGGCTAAAATTGGTTCCATAATGGTTGGTCTATAATCCGGGTCCGGTTCCGGGAATCGGATCAACCTATTATTAAGAATGTTGTGTGCAAATTTGGCACAAAAAAATGACAAATTTTCTAGATTTTGAGATAGATTTTCAGAAACCCTAAGCGAATGGGATCAGGCGCTGCCGATAGGCGCCGCCGGTGAAAATTTTGAAGATTTGGGTGTGAGTCGGGTCGGGGCTGAACCCTAATGTAATATGAAAAAACTAATAAATAAACACATATATTTTTTAGCATTTTTCATGTTGTAAAAGTTATCCTAGTTGGAATTTTCTCAGATTTTTAGACCAAGAAAATATTGCAATTTTTTGAATCCAAAACTTTTGACTCCCAAAAAACAGTGGTGAATAAATGAAAAGAATTTAAAAGTGCTTACGAAGCCAAAGAGTTGCGAAATGAAAAAGCCATTCTCAACGGAAAGATTTATTTATGATGCTGATTTCTGGGGATTTTTTGTGTGAAAGTAAAGACAAACAAAGATTTATTGCCTTGGTCATAAAATGTGTTATAAACTGAAAAGGAAAAATATATTGTGTTTAAAAATACCAAGTTAAAACGAAGGAACATATTTTGTTTTATTAATGTCGGCCTTTAAAAATACGACAATTCTGAGGATATTAATTATTAATGAATCCAATTTTTATGTAACACACATATTTTTTCTTCGCACTTGATACGTTGAGTTGAATATTAACTTTAAAAAAAAATCACCTCTTAAAAATTCAAAACGTCAATTATTTCACGGGTTTTTTTAAATAAAATGTTCGTTAATTATATATTTTTTAAATTCATTAACAGAAATTTACTGGCGTTTACTATTATTATAACCATGAGGGATTATAACTAATTTGGTCCCCCCCCCTCCCCTACCCCAGTGGAAATCGACAAATTAGCAGATTTTTAGCAATCCGAAAAAATCTGTAATGAAATAGATAATTTTAAAAAACAAACATTATTATTATTCAAAAACTTTTTTTTCTTACATAAGATTGTATTTAAATGAACAATTTAATAACTTTTGTAAAAAAAACCTCTACCCAAAAAAAGAATGGAGGGGGTGGAAGTTTTTGCTTTTTTAGAATTTATTATTTTTTTTTGTTATGAAGGGTGAGGTGGTGCCGGTAGGCGCCGCCAATGAAAACTGTCAAAATCTATGTGTGATGTTAACAGAATTTTGACCAAAAATTTTAAAAGAAAATCTTAAATAAAAAGAGTCCAGCGGTGCTGGTAGGTAGCGCCAGGGGAAATTTTTTAAAACAAATAATTTTAAAGAAGTTTTGGCACTCATTTTCCTTTCTGCGATCCTTCTTCCCCAATTGGAAAAGGTTCCTGTACACTAAATTTTATTTTATTATCCTACTTAATTAACTTAAAATTAGACAGAACGCGTCTTTATTTTGGCTCAATGGAATGATACCATTAGAAAGAGAAGAAAAAAACTACAATATACGTTCAAAGCTTACCCTTTTGAATGCAAAATTTGAGATTTTTGAAAAAATGTCGACTGAATGACCACGTCAAAGGATTGTTTATAACTTTTCAACGCATCAGCGGAACCCGAATACCAGAGGTTCTGCATTCAGCCCAAATAATATACCCGCTGCGTTCAGCACAGTTTGGCTACAACAAACGTTGAAAAGCCAGTAGTACTTTTAAAACGGGAGAGACGAAAATATGGGAGCCGCAGTGGATGAGAATCGAACCATCAACAAAGCGAACACATTAAACAGAGGGCTTAATCACTGAGCCAAACTGAAGACGCGTTCTTCTTTTAATTAATTAAATAGGATAATTAAATAAATACAGGAACCCTTTCCAATTGGGGAAGAAGGATCGCAGAAAGGAAAATGAGTGCCAAAACTTCTTTAAAATTATTTGATTTAAAAAATTTCCCCTGGCGCTACCTACCAGCACCGCTGGACTCTTTTTATTTAAGATTTTCTTTTAAAATTTTTGGTCAAATTCTGTTAACATCACACATAGATTTTGACAGTTTTCATTGGCGGCGCCTACCGGCACCACCTTACCCTTCATAACAAAAAAAAATAATAAATTCTAAAAAAGCAAAAACTTCCACCCCCTCCATTCTTTTTTTGGGTAGAGGTTTTTTTTACAAAAGTTATTAAATTGTTCATTTAAATACAATCTTATGTAAGAAAAAAAAGTTTTTGAATAATAATAATGTTTGTTTTTTAAAATTATCTATTTCATTACAGATTTTTTCGGATTGCTAAAAATCTGCTAATTTGTCGATTTCCACTGGGGTAGGGGAGGGGGGGGGACCAAATTAGTTATAATCCCTCATGGTTATAATAATAGTAAACGCCAGTAAATTTCTGTTAATGAATTTAAAAAATATATAATTAACGAACATTTTATTTAAAAAAACCCGTGAAATAATTGACGTTTTGAATTTTTAAGAGGTGATTTTTTTTTAAAGTTAATATTCAACTCAACGTATCAAGTGCGAAGAAAAAATATGTGTGTTACATAAAAATTGGATTCATTAATAATTAATATCCTCAGAATTGTCGTATTTTTAAAGGCCGACATTAATAAAACAAAATATGTTCCTTCGTTTTAACTTGGTATTTTTAAACACAATATATTTTTCCTTTTCAGTTTATAACACATTTTATGACCAAGGCAATAAATCTTTGTTTGTCTTTACTTTCACACAAAAAATCCCCAGAAATCAGCATCATAAATAAATCTTTCCGTTGAGAATGGCTTTTTCATTTCGCAACTCTTTGGCTTCGTAAGCACTTTTAAATTCTTTTAATTTTCCATAGAGATTTTGACTGGCGTAAAATTGACTTTAGAAAAGCCATTTTATTTTTCCAAAAATTTCCTCCAAGTTTAAGTCAACGGTTTTTCCAGGAAATTTTTACAATCCAAGTGTATTTAAAGAGCTTTTTCTATTTAAAATTTGAAAGAAGACTAGATCTTTAAGGGGGTTTGAAATTTTATAATTTAGGTTGTTTTTTTTTGGAATTCCCTTTTTTGATATCAATTCTTGTTGATTATTTTCGTTGGCTTTGGTGTCCCTGCCAATCCCCACAATTGGCTTTTGGCCGCCGCGTGTCAATGGCACTGGTCAAAGTGAATTTGCGGTGAGTGCCACAAATGGTAAAAGTGCGCACAGAGAGAAAGAAAATTGACCAACGGAAGGGCCGGCCTAATAATTGGATAGAGCTGCTTCAAAAATGTTGGCATGAGTTCGCTTTGGTCGTTGCCCGTTCAATTTATTCCAAATTTATTGACCAACAGTAAAATTGGAATAAAATTATCTCTTCAAAAGATAAAATAATAAAAAATAATACTTATTTTTAATCAATAAATACAAATTTCAACAGAAATATCTGCAAAGATTAGCATATAAGATTTTCAATTATTAATAGTTAAATGCACTAACAAATTAATTGGCATACCATTTGATTTTAAATAAATAATTAATTAATTAATTATTTGTTTATTTTTCCCTATTTTCAAAACATTGCATAATAAAAGATATTCTTCTCCCATCCGAAATAAACCCCTGCTGCTGCTGATGGTTCCGCATCAGTCCTTTTGTTTTGTGTGAGCATCCGTTTGTCCCTCTTAAAACTGGCCTAGGCCTGCCCATTTCATTTTTTGTTTATGTATTTGACACCTCAAAATTTCATTCATTTCCGCTCACTTTCCCAAGTCAAAAAAAAAAAAATAAATTCTATCCAATAAACAAAATGTCAAGAATAAAACAAAAATTATTTAATTTACTTTGAATTTTCTATTGTATTTTTTCAACTCTGAATTTCCATCAAAAAACGGGTGCTTTGTCCTGTGAATTAGAGTCCCAGTCAATTACTGATTGGCTTTAGAATTTTGCAAGATGTTGACTCTCAGTTGAGTATTTTTCTTAAGTCCATCATTAGTTTATAAAAATAAAAAACAATTTTTTTTCTTTTATTTTTTTTAAATTTTGTCTTTGCCTGAGGAAAAATGTGCCGAAACCAATGAAAAAATCTTCGACGTATCTAATCCCCTTACTCCCCAATTGATGACCATCATCATGAGCAGCAAATAAACTAACTCCGCACTTAAACCAATTGCATTTGTCTTTTTATGCCTTATTTATTGGACATTTTTCGCCTCTAAATTTGCTTGCCCATGACAGAGCGGCTATTTCAGTCTCAATTCAAAAGGCTTAAATGGAGCAGTAACGGCAGGTCCACTTTATCTGCTTTTAACATAAAAACTAAAACATGACACTCAATTATTATTATTAAGAATTATTTTTATGCATTTTGTTAAAATTTCAAAGATTCTCAATGATTTGATAAACGTGGAATTTCTGTTTTTTTTAAAGAAATTCTCGAAAACCTTGTCCTTTGTTGCAAACTAGCTTTATTTTAAATGATATTCATTTCATTTTTCCAAAAATATGCCAAAAGTTTTGAGCCCCTCAAAAATACCGCTAACTTTTGTTAGCACTTTTTAAAAAAAATTGAAAATTGCATTGCGTGCTCTGCAGGGACTCATTTGGCAAATTCGGCCCCCCAAAACACTCAACTACGACCACTCTCCTCTCTCTCTCTCCTCTTCCTCCTCTCCTCCTCCACCCCCTTTCCCCTTTTCTTTTGCCTCCTCTTCACTTTTCTCCCCCCCCCCCCCCCCCATTCATTCATTTCCTTTCGTCGCTGGCGGCGCTCTTTTAATCTTCGCAAAATGACCATTGGCCAATGGCACGGCGCAAACAAAGATCGCGGTCAAAAAATTCCCAGCATCAGCAGAGGGAGGAGGAGGAAGTGCAATTTGTTGTTCATCACCACAAAGACACTTACTTGAGCACACAATTTGTTTTTATTGCAAAATGAAAGGCTTTGAAAATTTGCCTTTTTCTGTTTTTGAAAATTAAGAATTTTGGCTCTAAAAAACTATTTTAAAAATTTAATTTCTAATCTTATATATCTTGTTTTACATGATTTTAAGCTTGCCTTGTACATGTTATGGTTTCACTCACCTTTTGGGTCCATTTTGTTCACTGACGGAGCTTTGCTTATTGGTCCATAAAAGAGTTACACATTCATTCATTCTCTCATTCAATGCCCTTGGCTGGACAGATAGTCGACGCCAAAATTGGCCAAACTCATGAAAAATTTATCGCCGGCTTTTGGTCACAACAGTTGAGACATGTTTGGCTGGGCATATTTGCGCAAAAGATTTTAAAAATAAAATAGAAATAGCAAAAGTGCCAAACTTTGTTGTTAAACGTTTAGCACAATAGCACCAACAAAAAAAAAATACCAATAATTCTGATTTCTTTTGGTGCTTTTAATTTGATTTTCCTCCTTTTTTAATTATTTTTTGCCCCAAATATTTACAATTTTTACCAACATTCTTCTTTTCATTCATATTTTAATTAGTCGTCTTTCCCCCCCCCCTTCGAAATTTTCAAATTATTGCTACTTGTTGACTTTCCACCCCATATCCCTCCCCCTCCAATTTTGCACTTTTCTTCCCCCCTTTCGAACATCGCGTCGAATCGACCCGCCGTCGTCGCGAATGGCGCGTCTTTGTCGCGTCATGTCAAATCCTGTTCAACTTTCGTTCAATTCCCCCATTCACCTCCTCCCCGTTTTCCCACCGAAGCTTTCAACTTTTCTTCACTCCGTCCCCCTCCAAATTGCCGTTGGGTGGTCGTATTTTTAAATTATTTGCATATTTAATTTAAAGATATTTTTAAATTATTGCATATTTTAACTTTAAAAAAATATTTCGGAGTATAATTTTCTTCTATGCGTTGTTTCATTTATTTAAATAATTTTTTTTTTGTTAAATAGTCAGTGTTTCGTTGTTACCCTTTTAGAGACGGTTAATTACAATTTTTTTTTATCTACACCCTGAAAAATTTCTATGTTTTTATTTTTTTTTATCGTCAAAATTGATCATTTGGTAAAATAAATCTAGTTAATTCTTAATCCGGCATATAGAATAAATCACGGAGGAAATTACACTAACTATCAGAAAAATAAAATTTACAGTTTTACACTAATTATCCATTTTCTGGCGTTCTGTTCTCTAACTTTAAGTTTGACAGATTCTAACTAAAAAGTGCGTCAATTTTGCGTTCACCTCACTTTTTATTATTATTTTCTGTTATTGAACTCTGATCCGCACATTAAGTGACATGGACACAATAGCATAAACCAAAAGGATTTTGCCCGTAAATCCAGTTTATGATCATTTTCCCAACTTTTTTTTTGGAAATGATCGGAACACATTCCCCCCCCCCCCCCTTAGTTCATCATTTCTCACAATGATTTATTTGGTCGTGTCCTTTTCCCATGTCACATCACAGCCTATGCACCCCGAAATAAACAAGTTCTCGTAATTATTAGCATCACTTTTCCCCCCATTACATCTCCGCTAATCATCGGCAGCAAATTTGGGCATGGGCATCATAAATTTTTGTTACCAAATATTTGCAAAATGTAAAAAAACCCCGGCCCCTCCACCCAAGAGACCAACAGGATACTCTGTTGATTTGTCTAATTTTTTATTGCCATTTTAAAATTATTTTATATTTTTTATTCTTTTTTTTTAAATGGATGTATCATTTATTTAATTGATTATTTGTTCAATGCGTTTTACCTTTTTGTTTAATAAACGGATGAATAAAAATATCTATTTTTTTTTGCAAAATGTTTCTATAATTTATGTGTTTTATGACCTTTAGCGCGATCTATTTTCCCATAATAAATCATTGGTAAATTTCTTGTTTTTTTTCTTATTTTTAATATTTGGGCAAGAAAAACCTGCGATCAAATTGCATATTTGACCATGAATTCATAAGCATCTGTCTAAAAAATCATTTTAATTTTTCGTTTCAAATCATTTTCTAATGAATTTATCTTTTTTAAAATCATTCCTTTTTATTTTTATTGTCTTTTATTTAAATGCATTTAAAAGCAAATGCAAATTCTCTCTTTGTCATCCTTTTTTTTCGTTAACATAATCAAGAAATAAACACCACCATTGCTTTTTTTTTCTGTTTTTCTGCTGCTTCTGCCGATGACAAATGAATAAATTATTTTATGTGGTGATTTTTGTGGGAAATTCCTTCTTTTATACAGCAGCCGATGGGATGGGACGATCACATCAATCCAAAAACAAAATGCATTCGTTCATTCACTTTCACTTTCCTTTCTCTTCTCCCCTTCTTGAGGGGATCATTCACTTCATCATCACCACCATCACCATTAGCTAACAAACACCCCCCAAGGGCGGGAATTCCAAATTATTCCATCCCATTCCCATTTGAGCAATCACAAGCAGCAGATATTTTATTTTCTATTTTAAGGCATTTTTATTTAAAATATCCCTGATGAAAGAAAGAAGGTGCATAATTTAAGAAATATTCTGCATGTTTGGCATTTAATTACATGGAAAGCGTGTTCCATGTGGTGCGCTGTCAATTTGCCGACTAAGCCAAAACGAGATGATTCGCCAACTTTTAAAAAAGTGTTTTAATGGATTTATTTTAGCCTAAAAGCCTTCTAGTAACTAAAAAAAAATTAATCTTAAAAATTTGGCTGAGCTTGGGCTTAGTCGGCAAATTGAAACGGCCTTTCTTTGTTTTTTTTTGTGCTTTTCTCTTTTTTTCTAATTTGTTTGTTTCGTTTAATTCCCTCTTTTATAATTGCCGATTCCTTCTAATAAGGCAGCTTTTCCCTCAAAAGAATTTTGATTAAGAAAATGTCTCCATTTATTATTAGTAAAGTGTACATTGCCCAACAAAGTTTCATTCCCTTTTTGGCCAAGCGCAAACAATCATTTTTTGACCATTTTGGGCCATAAATCTGCAAAATGCGAATGAGGATGAAAAGTGAATCACAGAGTGTTCCCTTCTCCCCTCCCCCATCCCTCAAATTGGCCGGTGGGAAATGAATGCTTTGACGAATGAATGACAGGCACCACAAAGTGTCTGGAGTGATGATGGGATGGGACCAATTTTCATTTTGACCCATTGTACGGGTCGGCCAAAAAGTCGGTTACTAATTCATTGGCACCCATTGATTTTTATGATAAAAATGGCTCAATTTTTGAACTGATATTTCTCCCTATTTACTCTTTTTTAAATAACTGCCGTTGATACGAGTAAAATCTCTTTTCTGTTCTTTCATCCGTAAATCCTTTGTACAGTCCCCAAATCAATTAAAAATTCAAATATTTCCTATTTTTAATTTTCTCCTTTTATCTCCTAGGAAAATTATGACCATTTTCGACCTCTATAAATTAAATGCCAATATAACGGGAAATGTTGTAACCCCCCCCCCCCTTTAAAAAAATGTTACCAAAAATAAAAATAAAATTGTTAAAAAAGAGAATTAGTTGAATTCTTTTTATTTGCCAAAAATATACACCAGTTGAAAATGTTACGGAAAATTGTTTAAGAATTTAGTATAAACTGTTTTTCCCTATTAATAACACTAAAATTGCCTCTTGGCTGACTCATTTGTTGAGATACTGAATTGTCTCTTCTGGCACAGGTGTTTTTGTTGGACTTGCCATAGCAAATCCAATGAGCAGGAAAAGAAAAGAAATTCTCCACCAGCAACAGAGCACCCAGGGTATCAATGAAAATGATGTTTATATGCAGCTTGGACTTTGTGTCCTCACCATTATAGCGCCACGAATCGGCGGCGGGGGCAATCGCTGTCCATTCGATTTTCCAAGCTGTTTTTTACACTCATTGATCGTGTGAAAAAAAAGTATCTGTCAATCGTCGATCAGGGGTTTTTTTTCTTTGCCGAATGATACATAAACGCCAAATGACTTCATTAGAACCCAAAAATGACATTAATGACCAAAGGAATAATAAAAATGCGGAAATTAAATTTTATTATAAACTTCTATGACTGCTTAGATCCGAAGTGGCATATTTATTAGTAAAAATAGGTTAAGTATTTTTCAACATTTGTACGACATAAACACTTTTGCATAATATTTATTTTTTGCATATGCATAAGCAATTAATTAGTGACAGCTGTGACTGGCCATTTGTGTGTGATGCTTAATGCATTTTGACCAATTAGACGTTGATTTATCGGTTTAAAATCATCCAATTCAAACAATTAATGCGAATGGGCGGGCATTGGATGCATTCAATGCAACAAATCGCTTCCGGACGTATAAATTTCTTCCCAATTTAAAAGCAGTAATTAACAAATTGAATTTTCTTGAAAATTTATTAATTATTGATGGCATTTCTTTTGAATTTCACTGAAAATACTTTAACAAATTTATCTCTGCTGCTCAAAATGTCATAAACCACCCTTTTCCTTCTGTTTCCCCTCCCCCTTTCTCCCCTTTTCCCTATTATTCCCAGCAGATGTAGGTCATTTATTTATATTTCTGTTCCATCATTCCCCGCGGGGTTCTTCCTTTTCGTCCCTCCCCCCCCCCTCCTCTCATTAATTCCGAATGCGCCAAAACCCCAACAAAATGATTGGGGATGGATGGCAAATGCCCCCCTCCACCCTCCCACCAATTTGTTGGCCCCTGTGAACGTGTCCCTCGCCCCTCTCCCAAACTTTGGCCAATGTTCGCCGCCTTCCATCCCCGTTCCACTGGTCCATTTTTACTTTGCACGGGTGGGCAATGGCCATATAAACATATTATATGCCAAAGGGGGGGGGGGGAGAATGGGGTATTAGAGCAAAATGACACAAAATGTGTGAATAAACAGCAAAATTGTAAAGTTCGTTTACCATGTTTCAACTAAAATTATACGAAAGAGGTTACTCTTTTATTTTTTGAAATTTTGCATTGTTTTTAATTAATCATCATAATTATAGAATTACTTAATGACATTGATTGCTTTTATTTTATTTTCCTTTAGATTAGTGTTTCTATTTTTTATTGACTTTTGTTTGACCATTGTTCCCCCTCCAATGGCATCCCTCCCTCCCCTCCCCCTCCTCCCCCCCCCCTTTCTTTATTTTCCTCTTTTAATTGACCCATGTGCCATTCTTTCATTTTACTTTTCCATTCATTCCATTCACTCATTCTTTCCCCCTCCCCTTCATTTTTTGTGTGCCATTTTCTCACTTTTTTTCCTCCCCATTCTTTGGGAGTTTCGCCTTGGGCGACAATATTTTTGCCCTTTTTTTTTGCTGCTGTTGTCCTCTGAGTAAATTGGAACCTGTAAATCAGCAGCAGAAGATGTTTTTTATTGTTTAAATGAAATTTGGTCGTAATTTGTTTCATTTACCGTCCGTTGTAATACGGCGGGGGAGACGACACAAATAAACAAAAAATCTTTCCGTCATCGTCCCCAATCGGTAAAACGGACTGCCAGAAAAATTTAGATTTTTATCAACAAATAAATTGTCGGAAGGATTCTTTGTTCTAAAAATTAAGGCAAAATGATATCCGATATTTTCAAGTCATTAAAATTGATCATTCAGTGATAACACTTAACCAACATTTTTTAGCTATTTGTATTCATCATGTTGTACTACAAAATCGTCATTAAAGAAATCCTATTAATTTTTCTAACGATCATTTTGTTAGCTCAAGGAATAGAAGCATTTGAAGCCAACGGTACATAAAAAAATATACTGAAACATATCCCCACCTTTTGAAAGAATAATTCTCGAAAAAATAATTTATTATTAGTCCAAATATCCTGGTACACAAAACCATTTTGTGCCATGCCATTGAAGAAATAGTACGAATCTTCCCTTTAATTTAGTTGATTGGACTTGCGCATCCGATGCCATCCAAGTGTTGGTCCACACTCCGCGCCCTTTCCACGGCATAATCCATCCGAGCGGATTTCCCGTCAAAAAGCCGACCTCCTCTTTCCCCTTCCCTGCTCCGCTGCTCTTATCATCAGCAGCATCATCATTTTGTGCCATACGCGGCAATGGCACACTGACCACCCAACTGCAAATCCCACTTAGGCCCAGCAACAGCGCATGGGACGAATGCGGTCTCCAAATGGACCCAGTGGGAGAATAAAGCAAAGAGGGGGCAGGGCGGGTTGGGCCATTCATTAGCAATGGCTAATTGACTTTGAGTGTTTATGAGTAATTTTGAATTAGAAAAAGGGCATGATGTTGGGTGACATGGAAGGGGTAAGGGGGAATGATTGGTGATGGCCGCGTTCGCGAGTCTATTCAACGACCAGGCCTTATGACGTACAATCCCCCGCCCCCACCCCCTTTTCATTGGCCAAGGTTTTGGAAATGCCCAAAAATTTTTAGGGGAACCTGTTTTCCTTTGCAATATGGTGTGCTTTATTAGTGTCATTCCCTTTACTTTTTCTTCGAAAATATTACAGCATGCCGCGGACCCATAAAATTTGAAAATATTTCCATAACATTTAACCGCTAGATTTTGAGTCAAATTCTTCTATTTTCTTTAAATTTTATCTTTCAAACTTTCTTAAATTTAGCAAATTTCTCCTCAAAAATCCTTTACAACTTGCGACATTAAAATCTCCCCTTATACATAAATGTTTCTGAACACAAATGTCAGTTAGTTAAAGTGAAGACAAAGCCTTTGGTTGTTTGTTGTTGTTAAAATGTGGAGGAATTCGTCGAAAGATGCAAATTATCGGAGAATAAAAGGCATTGAGTTGGTGAAACCCATAATTATGTGTGAAATTACCATGCATTATTTAACCAAAGGCACTCCTCCCCCCCCCCCCCCGGGACACTATTTTCATTTGGGGCAGCAGAAGCAATTGAATTTTTTTGTTAGCAAATGCGTAAGATATTTTCAGCACTCATCAACCCTGTGGATACTGCTCGAAGTTCATGAACACCCGCTGGTGATGCTGAACCAGGACAGAACCGTGAACATTTCTTGCACCGGCTGGTCCCATTCACCAATTAACAGCCATCACTCAGCTGACAATCACCAGCAGAAAAAGTGATTAGATTAAAATTGAATAAATTATTTTCATTTTATTTATTTTTTATTTTCACTTTTTTTTTTACATTTTAGTCACTTTCGCTTGGCCATTGTTTCGCCCAATGGCACTGCCAATTCGCCCGTTGGCATTGTATTTTTGGGAACTGAATACAATCTCTCTGTGCAAGCTGTTCAACCGGTGGAATGGAGCAGCATTTTTGTCCATTCCTGCTCTGCAATCTCAGCGGACAAAAAAACGAATGTGCCGGTAAAATAGTTGACATTTATTTGAAATTTAAAAGAATAAACATTAAATGGTATTTACAGTCTCATATATTAATAGAAATATCGTTAATTGTTTGATAGGTACCCCCTAACCTTCTGACCCTGATCACCTGACATATGGGGCTTATCCCGACCCCAACAAGTTCACCCCCTATATATCCGATTATCGAATATCCATCCCTGACCAAATGTTCCCTTATTGATTCATTTTAGATTTTGATCACCTATTTTTAAGCATTTCTTCAACTCTTAATTTTTTTGTCGTACATATGTAAATACCTTCCCCCCCCCCGCCGCCGCTTTTCTCCCTCCGCCGATCGACCAACTTTTGTCGCGCAGCGCCAATTTGCACACGACGAGGCAAATAGCAGCAAATAGTCCGCGCCCAGTCAGCACATCAGCAGTAGGGCATCCATTTTTTTCAGCTTTTAGCAAATAAATTTGCATTTATTTTAGCAAAGTAATTTTTTTTTTCCTTTTTTTCTTTGGTCTACGATTTTCCACTCCATTTGTATTATTGTAATCCAATGCGCTATATAATAATTTTGTTGATGCAACTATTTTTTTTATCACCTCATCATTAGGGTTACTTTTTTAGGTCTGAACCCCATCAAAATAGGTAAGTTTGATTTGAAAAAAATAAATAGATGCCTGAAAATAATTAATAAAAATTTTGATTTTGTGCGCAAATAAAAAAATAGTGTTTTTTTCTGTTAATATTTAATTCTGAGCATCAAAAGATGCCAAAGGATGTGATAGAACCTTTAATATTTAATATCAATTAATACAATAAAATAACCTATTCAAGTCCACAGGACCCAAAAAAATTAGATTAAATTCGTTATTCCGTTAATTTTTTTATAAACATTTTTTGGCAAAAATCTTTTGTTCCCTGACTATCACATTTTTTTTTCCCCTTTACTCTTTCTTTGCGATAATTGCCCTTTATTGTGTCCATTAGGCTTCCAATCGCTGCTTAATTATACCCAATAAAAGAACAGCTCCAACTTTTGGACCCCCCGCGGCGGGTGACCACCAACCGGCACAATAATGAGCATCCATCCATCCCTTCATTCACTCACCCATTGATGGACCACTGCAACTAAAAACAATTGGGTCTTGTTAGCCCTTTCCCTGGCCCCTTTGGCGAATTTTTGTTAGCATTGTGTTGCGCAATGTCCAGCATATTATTTATTTTGTTCCATTAGTGCTTTTTGTCAAAAAATAAAATATCAGATTTTTATTTTCTACTAATAATTATCAAATGTTTATCACCATGTCCTTTGTTTGACTACCTATTTGGTTTGAAATGCATTTATAGCTTCGAACATATTGTTAAAATAATATTTTTTATTTTTTACTTCATTTATTAAAATATTTATAAGTATTTAATTCAAATAAAAAATTGTTTTAAAGGCCTAATTAGTAGGGCAAGAGGCTGTAAGCTTTTGCATATTTTTTTTTTGCTCATATGCTATGAAGAAAGGGGCTCAAAATAAGCATTGCTGCGTTAAAATTTTTTGATTAGGTGAAAGTTTTTGCGGCATTTAAAATGCATATTTTGGGGGTTTTCAAGAATAAAAACATATTTCGCCATTTTTGCCTTTTTAGGGCATATTTTGGCATTTTTTCGGGAAATTCCTTAAGAAAAACGCAAGAAAAAAGAAAAAAGCACACCTAAGAACCGATTTTTGGGAATTTTCAAAAAAGCACCCCAATAAAAACCAAAAAAAAAAAATGAATAGAATTTTGGCAAATATTTTGAAAATAAAAAAAAATTTTAAAAATATTTCTTTAAAATTTTTTAGATTTTTTATATAAATTTAAAAAAAATAAAATTGTTTCTTGCCATTGCTTAAAATGGCCAATTTATCAGTTATAATTTTTCTCATTAATTTTGATTTTTAGTGCATTTTTTGGCCTTATTAGGTTGTATTTGGACTGTTTTTGTGCATATTTTAGGTCATATTTTGGCATTTTCGAATTTTTAGGGCATGTTTTATGGTCATATTTAGAGCTTACAACCTCTTGCCCTACTAATTTGCATGCTTTTCCTTTTATTTAAAAATTATTTAAACTTGATAAATAAAAGGTTTTTTAGCTGATCGACTCCGACGGGTGCAGCATGGATCAACGATTGATCACCGATTTTCATCAGTCAAATCATCTGTTTCGCAACGGAATTTCGTCGACGACGACCCCATTGATCACTTTGTCAGGCCAAAAAAATCTGCCAACTCAAAATTCGACAACAGTTGACCAAAAACTTTCGATAGTTACTGTAGCAACTGCAAAAATCCCGCAAATGTTTCGTTTCAATACCCAATTTGATCAACGACGAGTGAACGTCGGCAGTGTGATTCACTTTGAGTGTACAGTGGAAAGGTGTGAGGAGCGAACCGGCAAAACGCCAACGGCAATTGCGCCATGCCCGAGGGTGATCAAATGTTTAAAGAATTAAAATTCGAAACGAAACAAACAAATAGAAAATTTATTTTTTTTAAAAAAAATAGAGAGACCGCTGGTGAAATTCGCGTGAACAGAATTTCCAAATAAAAATACCTCAAACAAAAACTTGAATATTATTTATGCATCCTAAAATAAAGAAAATGTTTAGACAAATTGCGACCGTAAACGTACTATTGCCGGGAAGGAGCATCCACAACAGCAACAACCAGTGTTCACAAGCGTAACATCAGCAGCAGAACAGCTTCATCATGACCATGCTGATGCTGTTGATGAACATGGCGGCAAAAGGCCGGCTGCCGAGGAGTTGGAGCTGGTCACCCAACTGTTGAGGGCCCAACAGGACGAGGAGGGCGAGGAGGAGGAAGGGGAGGACGAATTTGGAGGGGAAGAAACAGAGGAAGGGTCACCAACACAAACAACAATGGGGGGACAACAACAACAACAAAATGGGACGGACAGACCGGCGGAAGAAGGACAAGAAGATGGAGCAGGAGCAGAAGCAAAAGGCAGAGGAAAAGTGAACAAAACGACAGCGTCAACAGCAGTCAGTGGAGGTGGGAAACATTAAAAAGCCAATAGCGCATCATTATTTCAGTATTTAACAATATAAATAGAAAAGGAAATTTGGGACTTAAATGCAAATTGTGTAATATATTATTACTTTAGACAGAAGAGTGTTCCTACCGGTACCTCAGGGCTTTTCCTTTTTTAAATTCAAAATTAAACTCATTTCAAAGCACATATGTAACTTTAAAAAATGCCAAAGGTGACAAATATACTGCGAATAATTGACTTTGTCGAATAAAATGCAATTTTAAGAGTTGACATTGACCCCAAAAAATGTTATTGCGAGGTTTCGAGTCCGAGGGTTAATTATGACACCCATAGTAACTCATATCATATACTTGAATTACCCCGATTTCTTTGTTTTTGATCGTAAATTTTGCGAATTTTTACTTTTGTTCGAACTCATTTTATAATGTTAGGAATCATTGGTGTTAATTTATTCTCGCGCCTCTAGAATTACAAAAATAACTTTTTTTCTTTATTTTTTCCAGTTTTTCACAAAACAAAGTCAGTGTCAAATTTTTTTTTTCATTTTTAAAAATTCAGAATGAATTAATTCCATTTAAATTTAGAAGTAAAACAACAACCAAATCAGCACCTTCAGCTTGTTCAGCGTCCTCAAAAGCAGATGCAAATGGTGCGGAATGTTGTGCGCGTTTTCGAGACACAAAGGAATGTCAGAGACGGCACAGTTTTACATGTGCCGAAAGTGTCGGACAAAAACGGCGGCACCGAAACAAAGAAAAAGGACACCACTGAAACTGGTAATTAAAAAATTTGTTATTTTCCCTTAGAATTCTTAGTTTCAAACCCGACTTAAAGTAAGATTAAACAATCCAATTTCCGTTTTTGTTAGTTCATTATTCTTCTGATTGGTTCAAAATTCAGTGACTATAAAAATTTGTAATTTTTCATCCCTTAAAATTACGAAATTTATTCTTTTGGAATGCAACAACATCCATCGTTCACTGTAACGGAAGATAATTTAATTAAATTGGACCAATTACGCAATTTATTTATACAGAAAAACGTCCTCCAAGATAATCGTTAATTCGAATTTATCAACCAAATTTCATTAATGTTATTGAGAAGTAAAAAAAGAAGAAAACTTTTTATATATTGAAAAAATACTATAATTATTTCATTAAATATCAAGTTTAGTTTGTAATTTTCGGCCGGAATATCTTTTTTTTTATTAAAATCTCTTATTATTTTTTAAAATTTAACTTCTTGCTTTTTTAGGGGACATTTTTTCTCTCTAAGATGGAGGGTTTTAATCTTAAAATGATTTTTGGTATTTTCAAAATATTTATTTATTTTTATTAAAATTAAATTATTTTTTGATTAAGCGCCTCAGCCGACCCCCACGTCACAGTACGCCGACAGTAACACCCTTGACCATAACCCACTGTTTATCAACGATTCAACGGAATTTGATATAATTTCACCAACCGATTCGGCGAAAGCTATGCCAAGTTACAGCTCATCAAATTCATCAAGTTCACCCCAGGGGTATGTCCAAATTTTGTTTCTTTGTTCTATTTAAATCCAAATTCGGTTGAATTAATCTTTTCCAACCTCAAAAAGTTGTTAATATAACAAAATGCCAGACTAATATTATAAAATTTCTTGAAACTTTAATTTTTGGCAAAATTAAAATTCTCCTAAGTTTTCAAAATTATAAAAATATGAATGTTTTCTTCAAATTTTCTAATTTATAGTAGTGTTTTATGGTCTTGTAAATTTTTTAAGGTCGGGAAAAATGTAGGGCTGTGCGGGATTCCCGGTAAAAATTATTTCCCGCACAGCCCTAGTAAAGTTAAATAGAGCAGTGAATTGGGTGTGGTTCTACCGTACTGGTTGAGAAACTTCGACAATGCTACTCATATATTTTCCATTACTCCCTGAATTTTAAGAAATTTCATATTTTTACGCCTCCCCTCCCAGCCCTCCTGCCCCTCCTCCGCTTGGTCCTCCTCCTGCTGATGCTTCTCCCTCCTCTTCCTCTTCTTCTCCTCCTCCTCTTCCTCACCAGCATTGCGTCTCCATGGACCAACTTTCGCGTCTGTATATGTTGGGCATTGCGTTGTGCGCTCTGTTCCTGTTCGGCTGTCTGTTCAACTTGTTAATGTGCTGTTTGGGTCGAAGACGAACAGTCCCCTCAAGCGGTGGTGGTGAAGGCGCACTGCAAATGCCATTCCGAGCGAAGCGTGGACGACGACAACAACATCAGCAGCAAAAGGTGCACAAAACTGCACCCGAAAATTGGACAACAGCAGACCATGAAAGCATGACCATAATCAAATGGAGAGGACTAATATTGTCGAATCCGAAAACTTAAAATTATACAGGAATTAGGAAATGGTTGAAAAACTGTACTTAAAATTCAAACTTTTCCGTGATGGCTTTTACCGGTAACCACCGAAATTTTTGTTTAAATGAAAGATAATTTTCAGTCTTTGAAAAAATATAGAGGGCAGGTCTTGGTTTCGAGTCCAGACTAACCGCAAAAATCACTACAAGATGATTGTGTTATATTGACTAAATGTTTACATGTTTTAAGACAAACACTGTCGGTGGCCATTCATCCCACACGACACTGACTTCATCACTGTACGGAGGAGGTGCCTTAAATGAGACGAAAAATGGAGGAATTGGGAACAAAGCCCCGCAGCAAGTGGGCTTTTGGATAAACGAAGACGGACAACGGAATGGAGGCGGCACAATTGGTCAATTGAAAAAAAGAGAAATAAAAGCATTTTTTATATTAATTCTATCCAGAATATGCCCCAATGGTGTCCAGCTTTTACGAAGGGGTGCCAAACGCAACTGACGCCGCTAATAATGTATCAAAACGCCGATTGTCCGTCCATTCGTATGCGTCGGTTAAGCAGCGAGGAAATTCGCAATTGCTTTGCAAAGTGCCAATGCCAATGGTGTGTTGTTGGAACTAACTGAAATTCCAAATTTGAAGAGCTCGACAAGTGTTGAGTGCAGTATGGTTTCACTGTCTTGAATTTAACCTCGTTAGTTTTTAGAGTACTCGTAGAGACAATAAGCAGTACTCGAAGGATACTAAGTTAAAAAAAAATTGGTTGTCTTAAGAAAAAAGTTCTGGCCTCCTAAAATTGGTCTGACGCTGAATCGAGACCGCCGAAATGTTCTCTTCCCCAAAGTCTAGTCGCTATTTTGCTCTTGAAACAAACTTCTAATTCAGTAGGGCTGATGTATGAAAAATTTTAAAATAAAAAATAGATTTTGTAGTTTAAAATAAGAACATTATTAGAGACATTAAACTTTTAATTTCGAAAGTGGAAAAATCCGCTTGCGCTCCGAGTGTCGAAATTCCGAGTGCCGAATAGTGTAAATAATGTCCGAGTGCCGAAAGGGCCGAGTTCCGAATGCTTTTTTTAAACTGACACTCTATAATTAAGGCTTAGTTTAGGTCTGAACTTTGGCATAGGCTTAAGCTCGACTAGGTCTAGGCTTTTATGTTTTCATTTTTTAAACAAAAGCCATTTTGGCTTTTTTTGTGCCATTCGGAACTCAGAATTTTTTTTTGTTCTATTCGGCACTCGGACCGGTAGCCGAAAAATCGACGATGCCGATAGGAGCCGGGAAAAATTAAAAAAAATATTAAAGAAATCGCTTCAAAAAATGTTTAAAAATGCTTATTTTTTTGATTGACCCGAAACCCAGTCTTTTTCTGAAGCCCGAAACTCGGCCCGACCGACATTTTTCCCACCCCGGAACATCCCTGGTCGCCAATGGTCGGTTTTTGTTTAGAATAATGGATCATCCTCAATGGTGGTTCAACAGCCTCATCATCAGCATGTTAACCAGCAGTTGAGCACGTCCCCGTCCTCTTATTCACCGTCCACTACGGCGAGCAGTTCAACGAGTGGCGGCGGTGGGGGGGGAGGCGGCGCAATTGGCCCTTTGCTCCACGACATGGCAGCGCAACAGCAACACAACCATAATCAACAACAGTACCCGCCGTTGCTGCACAACCCGGGGACAAATGCGGCAGCAATTATGCGCAGCACTTTCCATCCGCCGGCGATTGGCGGTGAACAGCAACAACAACAGGTGACATGGTTGATCAATTTGAAGTTTGGTTGAAGGGGAACAAGAAACTTACGAATATGTATTTTGTTGACAATTTTATTAATACATAAAAAATACCCGGGGGCGTCGTGATAACCAATTTTGCAAAAATTGAGGAATAAATTGCTAGACGACGCTTTTTATCCATAAATAATTTTAAAATAATCAAAAAATTCCAAGGCTTTAATAATTTCGGACAATGATTAAAAAAGGATTTTTCAAAATAAATTCAAATTTAGTCAAATTCGAGCGTCGCTTCCTCCGTTCGTTCGTCAACCACTTTGGATGGCGGAGGACCGTCATGTTCACAGTCGAGTGTTGGCGATGAATCGGACAATTTTGTCGGTGGCACAACGCCACGCCCTTCCGGCATCGGCGAATTCGGCATTGTTCAACACCACCAGCAGTACCACATGAACAACAACACCGGGACGAACATGTCCAGTACATTCAGGTGTCCGACGGCGGAATCGAAGGCAATGCTGATGATGAACAGTGAACATCTTAACGAGTCCTTCTCCATTCTTTAAAGATCTTCATGAGTCATGTGGGCCGGAATTTTGTGATTGATAATGCATTCATAACGAAAAACAAAATATTTTTGATATATTTTTTTAACAATTCACAAAATTCAGCCACTAATATTCATACATACTTTTAATTTTGTTTTTTTCTATTTCATTTTTTTATCCCGTATAAACTATTTGATGATCATAGATGGAATCATTTAAAAAATGAACTAACGCGGGGGGCGGGGGGGGGGAGGCGGGTTCCAGGAGAAACAGACGGATTTGAAATGAAACTTTATGCACAGAACAGAAGAAATAGCGTAAACCGAGGAAACATAAAAAAGAGCAAAAAAGTATAGAAAACAAAATCATAAGGAAAAAATAGAAATATAAAGAAAAATAAATGAAGGAAAAATTAGAAAAAATCCCAAAAAACAGGTCATAAGAGAAAAGAAACAAGACAGTATTTTTGTCCATCCTTTCCGTCTACATCATTTCTCTTATGGAGCTTCTGAGTCATTTTGAGAAAATTCGGCCAATTTCTTCGTGCTTTTCCCTTTTGACGTTGGCACAACCATTTCAATGGCCTTTTCCACCAATTGAGCAACGACTTGCGTTCCCTGTGAAGGTTTGTTTTCCCTTGCGATAAGGTTCACAATGGCAAAAATTTGTCCATTGACAAAGAGCTTTCAAGTCATCAAATGAATAATAGTGGGTCTTCGATGCTAATTGCCTTAATTAGGGAGCGTTTAAATGTTAAGTGTGCCGGTCTAACTTGATTGCTAAGTTTTCTTTGTCGCTTAGTTCCAATTCGCTTTTCTCTGTTACAATTTTTTGTAACATTTTCTCCCTTGCATCTTTATCGGGCATTTCAATAAAAATGTGTTTGGCAAATCGTCTGACCGCGTCTTCATCTATTTTCATAGGTCGGTTTGTGGATCCGATCACCGACACGCGATGGTTCGAATTTGAAGAAAAAAATAATTTGTCCATTTCTAACAAAAACTGCGCTTTTACGCGTCGTTCCGTCCCATGGCGTAACAATGCGTCGCTTTCATCTGAATGGTGGACAAATAAATGGGCACAACATTTGTGAACCGATGCTTCATCATCTTTGGAAAGGAAATCGAATGCGGAACTGCTGAAGAAGCGAGCAGAAGATTCTAGGCGATCAAGCAACCACAAAGAAACAGAAGTACTAGAGAGTTGACCGCCGAATTCTGACTCTTGTGCAGCGTTATCTCGCGCACAAGTTCGAAAAAAATGCGGTGGTGCTAATCAAAAATGACCAATAGGGCTCCCAAAAATATGGAGTAAAAATCGCGAAATATGGAGATAAATATGGAAAAATGCCAAAATATCGACATAAATATGGAAAAATGCCAAAATATGGAAAAATATGGACCAAAACATGGACAAAAAATTGCCCAAACATGATCTAAAATACCAAAAAATGTACTAGAAAAAATTAATAAAAAACCATGGGTAAATTGACTAGTTTAAGCAAAAGCAAAATCTTTAATTTCAATAATTTATACAAAAACCTAAAAAATTTGGTGAGAAAAATTTTTGACTATTAATTTTAAGAATTTTTGCCAAAATCTTGCCAAGAAATTCAAATTTTTCTTTTTTATGATTAGAGACCGACTAAAAAGGCACCAAAAATCCCGAAAAAGGCACAATAATAGGCACCAAAAAAATAGAAAAAAGGCATTAAAAGGCACGAAAATCCCGAAAAAGGCATGAAAAAAGGCATTTAAAAATTTTAAACGCACATTTTTCCAAGGTGTTTTAAAGCCAAAAAAATTTTAAAGCAAATTTTTTCATATAGAAAACTTTTTTTCCCATCACAGAACATAAGCGAAATAAATATAAAGATTTTTAAAAATTAAAAAAATGGGAAGATTTTTTTTTGAGAATAAAAATTATAGATAAAAAAATTAAATTTTATTTGGCAAATTTTATGGAAACTTTTCCATTCTCAATGGTGTACTTTTTCAAAATTTAAAAAGTCAATTTTTAGGGGTTTACTTTTCATTTTTATGGCATTTTTTTAGGGAATTTCTCAAATTTAGAAAAAAATGCACACAAAAACGCCAAAAAAGGCATGAAAACACGAAAATGCCAAAAAAGGCATTTAAGGCACGAAAACCCCTAAAAGGCAAAAAAAGGCATTATAAAAGTCATCGTAGAAGCTTCAAACCAAGTGGAAAATGTGTTATTTATGCTTAATATATCGAAACTAGTGCGCAAAAAAAAAGGCATATGCCTCAAAAGTCGAGCTCTAACAATTACATGGTGCATGAAATAGACAAACTAACATTAAAAATAAAAATGTAAAAATACAAAATATGAATTGTTTCAAATGTCAAAATATGATATCATCACAAGAAACCCCGGCCGTTTAGAGAGCTTTAATGTATGCCCTTAATTCTTTTATCTTATAGATTTCCATCGCTTTTTTTGGTAACTTATTCCAATTAGTAATGACACGCGTAAAAAAGTTATTTTGTGATTTCCCTATTGTTATTTTGTTTTTAAGAAAAAATGGTTTACGAAGTGCCGTTTGTGAAAAAATAATATATTTTTTGGGGTTAAGATGGGTTTCGTTATTAAGTATTTTATGGACTATTGCAAGATCAGAGATTTGCGGTCTAACATAGATTTTATAAGCCAAGACGAGAATTTTCGGGTCTCTTGTTTTTAAAACACGCAAAAGTTGGTAGGAATATAAATAGGCATTTTTAACAATATGCTTTATATGCTGTGTAAAATTAAGTTTATTGTCAATTAGAATACCTAAGTCCTTGACACATTCGCTCACTTTTATCATTTTACCATTTAAATTGTAGTGTTTTTTGGTTTGATTTACCTATATGGAAAATAGCGCTTTTTTCAAACGAAATATTTATGCCATTTTTATTTGACCAATCACTGAAAGCCTCATTTGGCTGGCAAGAAATCTAATTTCGGCTCAAAAATATTATTTTAGAAAATTTTATTTAAAAAGCAAAAAAAAAAAAACAGTAAAAGGGGCCTGGTGATGCCGACAAGCGCCACCGGAAACTTTTGGAAATTTGGGTCTAATTTGCTACAGAATTTGGCCTAAAAATGGCCATTTTTGAAGGGTTTTATCAAAATATCCGGAAATTATCAAATCCACAAAAATCATCAAATAATTTCAAAAAAAAAATCATCATTGACCCAGTCAAAAACAAAAAATGATAAATCATCACGTTTGACAGCCCTGTATAATATAATTAGTAGTTTTAATTCTGTTTAGTTAAACCAGGGTTCCGATATGTTCTGATTTACCAGATTTTCTGATTTGAGCCCATTGTTCTTAATTTGTTCTGCTTTCTTACTTTGGGGTAAAAAATTAGAAAATATAACTATTTTTTACTATTTTGAAGCGCTTTCGTTATTTTTTTTTTAATTTTCCGGCGCATTCAATTCTTATGAAAATTATTAAAATAGGACCCAAAATTGTCTATTTGGTTAAATTATGATAACAAATCAGCCATAAATTTACAAAATTTCACTCGGTGGCGCCTGTCGGCACCACCGGACCCCCATTCGCGTATATTTTTTCAAAATTGGTCTCATAAAGCCCCACATTTGGTTAGTTTTTGTGCAGAATTTGTTATAAAAACACACAAATTTCAAAAATTTCCGGCGGCGCCTATCGGCACCGTCTGCCGACCCCCTTCCTTTTTCAAAATTAAAAATGCAATGTCTCTTTTCAAAGCCCGACAAATAAAAATTACACCGAAATGCACGTTTTGCTTATCTTTAATCCCAAATTGCTGAAAAAGATCATGGGTAATGAAAAATATAATAATTGATACTCATTTACATGCTTTTGAACAGTAATCGTTTTGGAAAACAAATAAAAACATAATCTATTAAGATTGACGCTATTAAAAATTATAAAGTATCGATTAAGCTAACCGAAAATTTAAGGAAGTTATAAAAGATGTTAAAGAGCGGATGGTCACCGCGAAGCGGTGCCCAGCCGCTCGTAATAAGTGAGCCCAAGCCCCGCCCCTTCGTTTTTTGGCAGTTTGAATTACGCAAAAGAAACATTTTGCCAAAAGAAAAAAAATATCCCTTTGCTTGCCTATTTTCTCTTCCAGTCGACTTTTGTTTTTTTGTTTACCGAGTTTTTTCGCAATCTTTTGTTTCTTAATCAAAAAAAAGTGTATGATGATTTTTCTTTTTTAAGACATTTTTTTGTGCTATTCCTAAAGTGTGCTTTTTGAAAAAAAATTATTAGATTCTTTTATTAAATTCATAAAATAGTGGGACTCAAAAAATGCATTATAACCAAAAAAATCACCTTTTTCGTTTTGAATTTACTCCAAAAAAGAAATGGCCTTCAGTTTTTTGAATATGATCATTTAAAAAATTAGGGTCAGCTTTAGAAAGTTGCAATTATTTAGTTATTAAAAAATAAATCCGACCGTTTTTGGGTTTTTGAAAAATTCCTTAAAAATGGATTAACTTACTCATAAGATCAAGAAACAAAAAGCTCAGTATAAGTAAATAGATAAAAAAATTTTATTAAAAAATCTGAATTTTATGTTTCGCTAATTTTTTTTATGTTAATTCTTTTGAAAAAATTCGCTCAATAAAAATTCATATTTTAAATAATTTCTTTCCGTCTCATCAAAATGGGTTTGGTGAAATACATCAAAAGGCACACCAAAAGTTAAATTTTTTTTTTTATTAATTTAATGATTTGAATGTAAATACATCCATTGCCTTTTCTAAGAGTGAAATCTATCAAAGATCATGATGAATTTGGAAATTGTTATTTTTCTTTCATCCAGTCGACATTTGTTTTTTTGTTTACCGATTATTTTTTGCAACCTTTTTGTTTGTTATTATTCAAAACAAAAAAAGAATTAATGAATGTATGATGGATTTTCTTATTCATTTATTTATTTAAATTATGTTCGTGATTAGAAAAGGAAAAAAAATTTGGTTTAAAATTACTTTTTTTTTTTGAGAATTTGCGCATTTCGTTTGAGGTAGCATTTAACAGGATAGTTTGCATATTTTTCAGTTTAAGTGTATCCTTTTTTGTTTTTTGTACTTTACCAAAAAGAAATTACGATTATAGTCAAAAATTAATTGAAAACTTATAAACGAATTTAATATACCTGGTATTTTTGGGAATTGAAGTGATAAATTCCAGTTTAACATTTTCTTCATTTTTTCTATGATCTAATGATGAGGCATTTTGCAGCTTTATTTTTTTCAAAAAATAATTAACCAAAATTTTTTAATTCATTTTAATTTCAAATATTAATTGAAAAAATTGCAAAAAAGCAATTTATAATAAAAAAGAAATAGAATACCATAGTTTTAAAAACGACTTTTTAATAAATATTAAAAAGTAATCTGATAATAAAAAGGAGACATTTATACTGTAAAAAACTTTCTTTTTTTTTCGCACTGAAAAACAACTCTTACAACACATGAATTGACATTGGATAAAAAAAATGTTTGTCTGCTTAAGAAATTCCACTTTTGTGCCTCGAAACAAAATATTATTCTAAAAAAATAAGAGGATTGCCCGAAATGTGAACGAAATACATTATAAAAGCCAAATATGTTAAAACAATTATTTTTATTTTTTGGTCAAATATTTTATAAGGATTCATTCTCCTTAGGAATTTTCGAATTTATGTCTGTGGCAGTGATTATGGGAAATAAAATATATAAATTATATTATTATTATTATTACATCGAATTATATATTTATTTTTTTTGTGTATTAACGATTATTCTTCTTTCTGTTTTGCTTTCCTTTTTGCTCTTTATCTGGGATTTTCATACACATATTAAATGATTTTAAATATTCTTTTTAACTTATTTTGGCCATTCTTACGACATTTGGTCACAACATTGATACCGCAATGAATACCTTTTATTTACGAAAATCTTTTGTGAATTTGTGGGTTATTTTCAATACATTTTTCGTAATTTTTTAAAAATTTCATTTTAAATTGGTTTTTTATTTTAATATTTTTGGTCTTTACTTCTTTATAGCCTTTCTCTTAACATGGATTATCCAAATCAAACGAATTTTAAAAATTAAATATACTTTAATTATTCAATTGTAGAAAATATTTTGCTTATTTATATTAATTGCCCGCCTTTTATTCACTCATGCCCGCGTGTGTTAAACGTCTTCATCTAGCAGGTACTTATTGTCCTACAGTCTTACCATTTACCATTCTGATCATTTGCATTTTCTTTATTTAATACCATTTCTTTAATTTATTTTTAGGCGACTTTATTCTGTATTCTTTTTTAATAGTCAATATTTTGAATAATGAATTAGTTGATATGAAAATTCTTTTTAACTTTAAATGTAATGGAGAAATTTTTTTGTTTTCTAAAAATTTAATGTGTTAATATCAAAAAAATTTAATTTGCATAAAAATATTTTATTTTTGCAAATGTTCTTTATACTTTATTGTACAATTGTCGTTAAAAAAAGCTGTTTGAAAATGATGTGTATTTTAAAAGAATTTAGTGTCGTTTTTAATGTTTTTTTTTGTGGATGAACATTTATTTAAAAAAAAAATTGTTATTAATTTTATTATTTATTTTATATTGCAATGCATTAAGACATTTGTTCGATAAATAATTTGGTTTGTGCCTTATGGAAATTTGTTTGCATAGTTTTTAAAATTGCCTCATTGTTTTTGAATTTTATTTCAATTTCTATCTGAACTGCCAAATATTAGGCTTTCGTTTTTACACAATTTTTCTCTATATTTTGCCACTATTTTGACTCTTTTTTAAGTTCGGCGCCACTATTTTGGATTTTGGAAAATCCACCCTGAAAATTTGGGGCGCTGATCACGAATATGACCTTAGTTTTCCAAAATTCCGACTCCCGAACCCGAATTCGAACAAAAAACCGACTTTGATAGTTTGCGTATAAAACATTTCTAGGGGTTTTTTAGGTCGCTGATCACGATTCCTGCATCTATTTCGAACCCCGGACCGCACTCGAATGCGCTATATGAAAAGTCACCATTTTTGAATCCAAAGGGGGACCCTCTTGATTTTTTTTGAAATTTTTTTATTTTCAAAAAATGTCACTTTTGTGATCAGCAACATCAATAACATCTTGAAGCACTTTTTTGTGCAAAAAAAAACAAAAAAATAATTTTTTATTTATCGACTTATTCTTCGAGTGCGGTTTCCGTGGTTCGAAATTGGTCAAAATGGATGCCGGAATCGTGATCAGTGACCCAAAAAAACCCTAGAAATATGTTTTGTACGCAAACTATGAAAGTCGGTTTTTTGTTCGAATTCGGGTTCGGGAGTCTGAATTTTGGAAAACTAAGGTCATATTCGTGATCAGCGCCCCAAATTACCCTAGAAACGACTTTTTATTTGAAAGTTTCGAGGGGGGTGGCAAAAAGGATAAGAACCCAAAACGATTATTCCTTATTTTTAAATATGGAATTTTCATTTAAAATAATAAATGCATCAAAAGAAAATTCAGATGAAACAAAAATTATGTGAGGAGAGAATGTTTAATGAGTGAAGGAAGAGGCCACTTTCAGCAAAGAGTCATTCTTCCGCCTCTCCTCGGGTCAACGGAAAAATCAATCGAATTGGTTGACTTGGAGGTGGTGATGGTGCGTTTATTAAAAACTGCCAATTTTACTGAATTTTCGACTAAAATTCGTCGTACTTTTCGTAAAAGCGAGTTAAGAAATGCACAAAAAAACCTGAGTGTAGAAGAACACAAAAATTTTAGAAATTTTTTCCCGGAAATTGCTCCATTTTTGGTGTAACAAAAGTATAGGGCATCTATTATAAGTTTTTTTAAAACTAACAAAAAAATCTGAAAATTCTTGTTAACATAGCTTTTGGTTGCTGATCAAAAAGATAACTACACCAATTCGATCAGATCACTCCTTCATAGAATTCTGAAAACTCGAAAATGGCTTGAAAACGGGATAAATTTGGGAAAAAATTTTTTAAGAAAAACGACTAAGGCGGACAGAAAGAGCACAAAATTTGCTACAAATTGCCGTTTAGATGGTGTTTCTACACCTTGTTTTCGAGGAGGGGCTTTTAGTAGACTAAAAAAAAGTTGCTGGGCTATTATATAAACAAAAAGTTCCCTGAAATATTTTTAGTATCGCTATGCCAGGCCCGGATCACTATCGGCCTGGAAAGCCCGGTTATACAAAATTTCAAATGTTAAAAGATTTTTTTGTTTTTGTTGAAATTTGGTACGCTAGGAAGGAGCATTTCTTTCATTTTCAAATTAATAAATTGCTTTTAACAATATTTGAACAAAGAAAAAAGGGAGGATTTTTATGTTCCTTCAGTTTAACTTACGGTCAGGACAGAAGGTCGAGATCGGGCCTCACTTTTTTTTTGAAAAAACGATGCCGGGACCTGATAACAAATTTTTGATTATTCTTTGTTTTTTTCAATTTTCTAACGAAAAAATGTCAAAAATTGACATTTTTACACATTTTTTTCTATAAATTTTATTTACTTTTTCAGAAATTTCTCCGGCAGCGCCTATCGGCACCACCGGACAGCATTTCTTTGAATTTTAAAGGGCTAAGACCTTCCGCCAAAATAATTTTTTGTATTATTTTACTAAATAAAGTGTTCGGTGGCATTGAAATTTTTACACATAAACCAACTAAGAAAAAAATATTTTCTGATTTTGGCAGAAGGGTCTGCAGCCCCTCCTCCCTGGTCATGTTTTATATGTAAGGATGGCATGGAGCGTTTGCAAAAACATTTCACGCATTACATCCGGCATTATCAAAGTTAAAAAAAAATAATTTTCAAATTAGTCAAATAATTTTCTCAGGTTTATTTATCATTGCAATTAAAGAAGAAGAAGAGTATCAGCAAAACCGACTTCGTCCATACGAACTTGATCCAACAAGGGGTATAACCGAAACAAGAAAGAAAAAATATGAGGCAAATGACAGAGCCATAAGAGAATTGATACTGCGCTACGATAACAACGAAGATAGAGATGATGAAACTTTATTACGACACCTTAGGGCTTTACAGTACCGACTAGCAGATTCAGGAATACAGGATTGGTAGCTTAGAAGTTCTGAACATTTGATGTTAAAAGAATTTGATTATGTTGTTAAAATTGATTTTGTTTTTTTAAACTTTACCGTTTATATACTTAAAATTAAGAAAAAGAACAAAATTTGGCGTTTTGTTGGCCGAAGATATCGTTTTCTGGGTTGGGCCGCAAATGTCGGGGCCGCAAATGTCGTTTTTGGGTTGGGCCGCAGATGTCGGGGCCGCAAATGTCGGGAAATGGCCCTTAAGAAATGGGCCGCAAGTGTCGGGACCGCAAATGTCGGGGCCGCAAATGTCGGCCGCAAAAGTCGTTTTTGGCTGGGGCCGCAAATGTCGGACCGCAAATGTCGCGGCCGCAAATGTCGGGACACGAAATTTATATGCATATTTGAACGATTTTGTGGCTTAAAATTACGTGCCACCTTTTTGCCACCATTTTTAATCCCGGCGCCACCATTTTGGACTTTCGAGATGGTCACCCTGGTCTACAGCCCAGCCACAACAGAAACGGTTCAATTTCAGGAACGAAGAATGTCACTGCATTCTTTATGAACAGATTAATTTCGCATTATTTTTCTCATTGGCAATTTGGTTTGTGTGGGGAAATTGAGCCAAATGAATTTGCCAAAGAGCATTTGCCCCTTTTGTTATCCGCCATCAGAAAATAGATTCAATGGAGATTTAAGTTGTTTAATAAAAAAAATAATATTTATTAATTGGAAAAGAAAATAAAAAAGAACACGTTGACGCATTTTTAAAGAATTATTATGATTATACCCCAATGAGAGAAAGAAAGATCGAGGGGATTCAGGGGTATGCATGACGGAGAACCTAGGTTGATATGACGTGGTCGGAAAAAGAAAAGTTGCTTTATGATGTCGTAGGTAGTCGGGGATAGGCTTTGCGGGGTAATTGATACTCGGGGGTGAGCATGATGAGAAACAGGGTCATTGGGACTAGGAGTACGCTTGACGGGGAACGGGTCCTAGGAACTTGAAGGTAGATGGATTAAGGTCGGCTGGATTCGGGCCTAGGTTTGTCAGCGAGCAAAATCGTTGACATGTGGTGGGCTTGAGGGGAACGGAATCGTAGGGACACGGGGGTAGCCTTGTGATAGGTCGGGTTAGTCTTGACAGGGTAATTGTAGAAATTCGCCATGATTCAGGGTCACGGTCATGGTTACCGTGAATTTCACGGGTTTTTAAATCACGGTCACGGGGTCTATTCACGGTCGCGGTTACGGGTTTTATCAGTCACGGCGAATCTCTAGTAATTGGGATTCGGGGATTGGCATTATTAGGCCGTAGGGATTTAGTTCTTGCTTTTTGCTTACCTTTCACTATTTTAAATTTTCATTCATTTTATATAAACATTTAAATTTTAAAAGATTTCCCGGGGAAGGAAATGGCGCATTTAACAAACGACCATAGTTGTGGAATTTAATAAACATTATTGTGCAACAGATTGATATTAAATGATTTCTTTATGCATAGAACACCAGATAAAAGCAAATGAAAATCACATAAAGAAAATTTAAGAAAATAACGAGAAATATTTAAAAGCCCCTTGAAGGAAGAACATCATAAGCATGGCTCGCAGATTTGGTGTTTTACCATCAATTTTGATGATTTGAGGAGTCAAAGAAGATTTTTTGAAATGATGACTGGTGAATTTTTGTGGCTTTTTTGAGAAACTTGCTGATTTTTGACCCCAAATGCGGTTTTTGCAATTCCTGGGTGTAATTCATCTATCTTCTTGATGATTTCGTCGCTTATATAGCTTTTAAAATTTCTGATAGTGTCTGAATTTGAATTTGGGTTTTTTTTTAATTTCTCGTAAATTTACAGAGGGATTGCTTGTTTGCCAATCGTTTTGCCAATTCTTTATTTTGGTTTGAAAATAAAAGTTCTTTTATCACATGAAGGATTTTGTTTGAAAGAACGGGCTCTTCTCTTTTGATTAAATGACAAAAAATCTTTGCGTCGACACCATATTTGATATAAAAAAAGGAAATTAATTTTGAAAAAGGAAAGTCGGGTCGGCGGTTCCGATAGGCACCGCCGGAAACTTTTTTTTTGAAATATTACTTTTATTTGTTAACAGATTTTGCCCACTAAAGGTGAATTTTGAGACGATTTTTGAGATCTATTTTGAGAAAACCTACGCGAGTGGTGGTCCGGTGATGCCGATATGCGCCGCCGGTTTTGAAAATTTATGACCAATTGTTAACAGATTTTGCCCAAAAACGGACAATTTAGGTCGTAATTTGATAATTTGTAAAAATGCAAGGATATGAAAAAATTTTACATTTGACGTCTCGTTGTCTGTAATGCACGGACCCGAAGGAATTTTTAGACGCAGAGCCCGTAGGACAGAGTTATAGTCCCGGGACTGAAATGGCCAATTAAAAGCAATTGGTTACTGTGGCCTAGACACCGCGCACTCGACTACGGCGGCCAGTAGGTGGGGCGCCGCTCGCGCGCAACCCTCAGCTCGCTCGGGCGCCCCTCTACTTGCTCCGTCTCCGCATGCTCGCCATTGGCGGGCCGCTCCGCGGCCTTAAAGTGCTTTTCAATTTGCCCATTTCAGTCCCGTGGCTATAACTCTGTCCAATGTGCTTTTCGCCTTAAATTCTTTTAGGTTTATAGATTACTGATTACGAGAAGTAGAATTATATAAAACATTTTTCATTTTCTTTAATTTTTACAAGTTGGACGGTTTAGTCCCAAGCCATTTTCCCATTTCAGTACCGGCTCTGTAACTCTTCAGGGAATGGTTTCTGCCAAATTTTTTTTTGCGGATTCTTACTTTATAGACCGAGAGGAGTCGATTGATATATAATTTGTTCGATTTGGAGTCTTGGCCCTATGAACCATATTTACCGAAATCGCTTCAAAAAATTTTCATTTTTTACCTCAAAGTAAGAAATCAGGACAAAATAAGAACAATAGGCTAAATCAGAACATTTCTGACAAATCAGGACATATCGCATCCCTGATTTACAGTTAAGACAAGCCCAAATGAACATTTAGTTAGATGATGAGTAAAAATCCACAATTTACAGGGATTTGGCAAAAATTTAATTTGGAAATTTCTTATAAAAAAGGAATATTACATTATAACAGGAAAAAATTTGAGGGTGTTTATTTCTTATTGGCCTAATACACAATAAGACTTCAACTTGAAGAAAATTAGATCCCAAAATCTAACATCACGAGTTTTCGAAACTCCAAATGAAATTACGCCCGTTCCTTTTTTTTTTGCCATAATAAAAAAAGCACAAGAAATGCGTAAATTTGTGCATGTTGTCTAAAAAATGGTAAAAGTGAATTGTCAAAAGTGTAAAAAAAGGTTCACAAAAAGAAAGCAAGGAATAAAATATTATAATGCCAATAAAAATTTTTAAACAGCAAAATTGGCCTAATTTTGTGCAAATTTTTGGGTCACTCTTTGGTTCTTTTTAAATAATTGCTAATATATATATATATATACATATATATTTAAATGAATAATATAAGCTCAATTTGAATTTTAAATTTAATTTTCAATTGTATATTGTCTCTTTCAGATTTAATTGTTATTGGTGAATTTTAATTAGTAAATTTCCACTTGCCATTGTTTTTATGTGCGTTTCACTAATTTGATTGTGAGTTTTTTCCACGAATCCTTTATTTAAAATGATTATTAATTTCGTTTGATCCAATTGCCCTCTTCTTCACTTAACTGATTAAGTACCCAACAGCTTTCGCTGCTTGTTCAACAACTTCCGTATTCCCCGACTCAATCAGTTTCAATAGGCGTGGAAATGCTCCTTTATCATAAATAAAATCATCTTTGAAAGAATGATTGGCGAGTGTATTCTGCAGAATACACGCGGTGTCTCTCAGAATTTCATCTCCCGCCTTCTCATTTTTAAGCAATTTCACTAGAAGTGCCATTGTATCTTCCGATGTCAAATCATAGGCACGTCGGTGTTCCGAAATAATTGCGAGTGCCCGTAAGGCATTGGCCACGATTTTTGAAGAGACGCCGTCACAGTTCAGACATTTGACGAGAGGGTTCTCCACGGATGGGAAGTCGCTGACCAATTGTTTGTGCTGTTCGCTTGTGCGGTTTTTTTGACTGTCCTCGAGCGAATTACGAATTGCAGTCACCGCGCTAAGTTTCTCAGCGGAATCCGGGCTCCTAATTTGTTTAATAAGTTCTTCTTTCTGAAAAGAAAATGTCGGCAAATTTAAGTTTTGTTTAGACTTTTATTCACCGCTTTATATTTGTCAACTTTATCCGAGCCCATAGCTTCTTCGATAAGGTCTTTTGCCTGAAAAAATAATTCACCTTTTTTTAATCTAGGACTTTTTAGAATCATAATGCTTCTTTCCAAAACAATCCTAATTTTCCCTTCAAAATTCTGCAAGTTCTTTCAGTTTAAAAGCAAAAAGGCTTCAAATTTTTTCAAAAAATGAAACCAGAATAAATCAGTTTTACCGAATCAATTGTTAACTGAACGGAAGATATAAACCAATTGGATTCAGGCTGAAAATACCAGTCCAGGTCTCTAAACTCTCGGCATCATTTAATAACCGAGAAATTTTTTGAGAAATGGAGAAAAGTTCAAAGTACTGAAAAATACCTGAGCATAAAAACTCGGTTAACCTAGCCGTAAAAGGAATAAGGCCGCTGTTGTTCTAACGGCAACCTATATAAAGGAGATATATTGATTTTGTCCAAATTTTAGGTTGCTGTACAATTATAGGTACCAAAATCTAATATGCGAAATTTCGACCATGAAAATCGCAAACTCTGTGGAATTTTGTTAGGCCCCTCCATTCCCAGAAAACTCGACGCATCATTCCAGAAAAGGAGGAATTTTGTAGGTATCTCAAAAACCACAGTCCTTGAAATTTTTGGGAAACCTTAAAAAACGCATCCTCTTACCAGGGGTGGGGACGCGACGCGATCCGCGACCGCGATTTGCGGCGTTTGTGTTAAAAAAAAGAGTTATTTTTGAAGCGATGTTTTTTGCTAAAAATCCGCGCTTCTTTATAATTCAATGTAATTTTTTGTAATTTATCAAGCTGATCGAGCCAATTAATAGCTATCGAATGATACCAAGATTGTTAATTTTAATGTGAGCAAAGTTATGACAAGACTTAGTTGAAAATTCTACAAAAATGGCGCATTTAACTAACGCACTAGCACCCTAAGCTAATTTTGTAGGGTGTACGGTGGTGCCGAGGCGCCAAACGGTTGAATTTTTAAAAATTAATGACTTATTTTTTAACAGATTTTAATGATAAATCAGCCCACATGCGAGCCCTGCCTAATAATATCAGTGCTGCAAAGTACGTACTAATAGCGGGGTCAAAATATTTTCATTGTTAACCGAATTTGAATTCGGCGCAAAAAACAATCTTTGCGATTAGATTGCAGAACTGGATCAAAATTTTTGCGCTGCCCGAATCGTACCGGATAAGCTAAGGCAACAATGCAAAACCCATAATAATTAAATGTGTGTTTAACGCCAATGGTTTTTTTTGGGGGATTTTTTGATTTTATCTTTCAAACCTCTTTTTTATCCTTCGGTAGTGGCGATGCAAATAATAAAATGGGAATTGAAGAAAGGACAACGCCGAGCACAAAAACAATTCTTCGCATAATGATGTCTAAACGTTTCTTTGCGTGCTGGGTCGTTTCATAAAAACCGCCAAATTGACAGATATTTCGAAAAAACTCTTCATAACTTTTCTCAAACGCAACCAAATTTAACAACCTTGGTGTGGTCCGGTAGCTATTAGTTAGCTCTATTAGCCTACCAAATTTCAAATCATTTTATAGAGATTTAAGAAAGTTGTAGCCATAAAATGTTCAAAAATCTCATTTTTATTGTCATAAGACAATATTTTAGTCGAGATATCTGTCAATTTGGCGGTTTTTATGAAACGACCTAGCACCGTTTCTTTGGAGGATTATAAAAATGCTAATGTAATTAGCGAGCCAGAATTCGGATTCCGGATTAGAAACCTACTGAATATGTTCTAATCCGAGATGAAAACCGAAATATCCCGACGGGGTTCCCACCCTAGTTTAAATCAAATGCATATTGTGAAAAGCATATTCTTTTTTAGGAAAACAGGTTAAATTTATTAAAATTGGTTAAACAGCAAGGAGTTATATTCAATTTGGTTTTATGAATTAAATATTATGGAGCATAACTCCTATTCATGCAATTGGTTTTTCAATTTGTATGCGCATGAATGAATATGGCAATATTGGGCACTATGAAAAAATGCGTTGTCTTAGGCTGACAAACATATGCATTTATGGTATAGTAGGCAGAAATATACACTTTAGAGGCCATATTTGGGCAGAAAAGGCAAATGATGCGCAAAAGGAGGCAATATTTGGGCATAAATATAAATATGAGGGCAATTTTTTGGCATAAATGACACATGAAATACTCCCAGTAGGCATTCGGTTGGGCAGAAAGACATAAGATATAATCCCAATGGCAATATTTGGGCAGAAATATACACCTGAGGGCAAAATTTGGACATAAAGGCATATGTTATAGGTCCAAGGGGCAGCATTTTGGCCGAAAAGCACTGATGTAGACCAGGGTTGACGCGGATTACCCGAAACCCAATAACCCAGTCTTTTTCCTGACCCGAAACCCGACCCGAGCTTTTTTCGAAAAACCAGACCCAGAACCCGAGAATTGGCTGGGGATCAGGTGGTGCCGACAGGCGCCGCCGGGAAATTTTAAATTAAACGCATCTTATTTTGGGTTTTCGCACTGTTCGAAGCATAAGATTCGTTGCGGAACTTTCATTCGCCAAGTTAGTCTTGGCCGTTGTAAACTGTGTTTTCGTCGCCAGTATTTATGAGTCACAAAAAGTTATGGCCAAAAAAGACAGTAAAATTCGCTTTTTTGGGGTTTTTTGGCCATAAATTTTTATGCCTTAATGATTTTTTTTTAATTTTGCAGGCTAATAGACAGCCTCCGCCGTTGCCGAAAGTGCCAACATTTGCGGGTGGGCCAAACCCGGCTTGTCGTTTGCCGTACCATTCGTAGGGATAGGCGTAGCCCTAGCTACCCCACCACTGAAAATATATAATTAAATTAAATCAAAAAATAAAACTTGACATAAGCTTGGGTCTGTTCAATGGCTATGCCAATGCAAAAAGCGAGCAGAAAAAGAGAAATGCTGAAGAAAAAATTTGTGAAAATTGAATAAACTTTAAATAAAATATTACATTTTGAATCAAGGAAGAAGACATTTGAGTGAAATTTATTTATTTGAATTTTAACAATATTTTTTTGAGGAGTGATTCAATTCGAATGTGCCAAAATAAAATTTGCCCTCCTAATTTACAAACCCCTTTTTGTGCACATTATTTTTCACCTAAGATTTTCTTCAAACAGATCAAGATGGTTTTCTCATGTCAATATAAAAAGCGAAATGATTTATGTAGCTGCCCCTACAAAAAAATTTTCCAAAGTCTTTCAAGAAATTCAATTTTTCATTTGAAGATATATATATTAAAAATAAATAAAAGTTGATTCTTCGTAATTGCTTTTTTTGTATTGCTTTTCTTAAAGAAATTTCCCAAAAAATTGCTAAAATATGCCAAAAAGAGCAAATATGGATTTTTTTTTCAGAAAATTCCCAAAATAATTTGCCCCAAAAACCTTTACCAAATCAAAAATTTCTATGCAGAAATGCTACTATTGAATCACGAAAAACCCCGCTAGGGATGCAATCGATTTCCGATACACTGATAAACAATTTTTTTTTTAATTTTTCTCTTTTAAATTAATTAATTTTTTTGCTTATTTTAAAAAATCATTTCATTCTTCTCTATAGGGATATATCCAATCTGTCTGTCTATATAAGGAAAATATTTTAATTATTATATTAAAAATTTTATTTTCGAGAAAAATATGCTTTAGAAAATTTTATTGGTCGAAATTGGAAATGTTAAAGCGCAATTACTGGTAGACTTAACTTTTTCATTGGGTCAGTGACTCGATTTATTCTTTTCTTCTGGTTCACGTAATTTGAGAGCATGATATTATTTTTTTGAGCTAAAAAGGAAATTATTTATTGGAAATTCAAAAAAGATGCAATTTAAATGCCTTTAATGCGGAATATTTTCGCAACAGTTCGGAATTCCTTTCGGAATGCAGTGCGATAATCGACGCTGAAATTACAAAAAAAATCTTAATTGGTTAATTAATAAACATTTAAAATATGGAATATTTAAAAAAAAATAATTAAAAATGAAATTGCCACCTGTTAAAATAAAGAATGAGTGCGTTTGAACCAGCGCCAGCGTTCAACAAAATACCAGCGATGAAGCTGATTTGCCAAATTCGAAGTTCAGACCTATAAAGAAGAAAAGATAAAATGCACTCAAAATGGTATTAAACCCAAAAATGTGTCCAAAGGCATTTAAAAGTTGATAAAAGATCGAGTTGAACAAATAACCGCCGATGCTAATGGACAAAATGATGACCAACGAACGCAACAGACGCGCATTCGTTTGCTGAGTGACTAAATTTCAAAATGAACTTTATTGGCGTTGTATCATTTTGGAATAAAAATGTCCTTTTTTTACTTACCGCCTTTTTTGTGCCGAATGGTCAAAAAAATGGCAACGTAACAGCAGGCACTGCCCAAACTGAGCAACGCAGTGCCCCACATATACTTGGCTGACACAGTCGGCACCACAAATGTTTCGGACACAACACCGGTGGTGAATCTGTGTGACAAAAAAAAAAAAGAAATGAAAATAAAAACTAATTTTATTTATAGGAAAAATAGGTCCAAATCATTTAGGGGAAAAAATCGGAACGCAAGCCAATTCATTGAATTAATTGTAAAAGCAGAAAAAAACAGTCAAAGACTATGAGAAAATGCATTTGAAAATCATTTGCCTAAAATAAAGAACTACCGGACATTTCGACAATGACCGTTTCGACAATATTTTTGAAAATATTTTTGAAAATAATGCCAATTAAAATAAAAAAAAAAGAATTCCTTTCTCTCTTTGATTTTACTTCGTTAAACTAAAGAAGTTTTTGGTTTTCAGCCTGCTCATTGGCTTAACTGTTACAACTAATTCCATTCGTCATCCTTATGTTTAAAAATGTGTTTTTTTGGAATTTAAAATCACCAGATTCTATTCCTATTATCGAATGTTAATGTGAACAATTTTGCGAATCGTGAACATTTTTTGGCAAGTTTATTAGAATAAAATTTAATTAATTTTTTTATTTTATCATTAAATTAAATTTATTTTATAATGCACAGCCAGCAAATGCTTAGGAAAATGGGGAATTCTTTTTTTTTTTTATTTTAATTGGCATTGTCATACAATTAGAATTTCCCAAAATATTTTCGAAACGGTCATTGGCGAAACGGGCAGAAACGGACATTGGCGAAACGTCCGGCTACCAAGTAAAATCCATTACTTTGTCGAATTTTCAAAAGCATAAACAAGAACATAATTTAGTGTAAATGCGCCGTAAATAGTGCAAGTGAGCAGATGGAGGAGCAAATAAGCAATTTTATGGCGCATGAAAATGGCGGCATGTCTTGAAAAAAATATTATTAATTACTACTGAAATTGAATTTTGGTTAATATTGCTAATAAATAACTCACTTATGAGGCATATAAATTGCTAAAAGTCGGTCAAACGCAGCACAAAACAAAGCCATTATGCTGCAATTAAGCGCAAAAATCATTGGCTAAAAAAACAATATTTTAAATATTATTTTTTTTTGCTGTATTTTTTTTTACCGCCATAATTATATCGGCGGTGAGAAGGGGCACAAAATTAGTGCCAGAAACAGTGACAAAAAAGAAAAATGCGTGCCCAGTTTGGTGGACCAATTCAAACAGACAAAGCATTGCCATCAAAAAATGGGCGGAACCGCGAAGAGAACTGAAAGTTGAAATTTAGTTTTCTTTTAAATATTTGTGACGAAAATCTGACTTGGATTTTACAGTGACAAAAAGTACGGCAGCGTTTAACGCAATGCCAACCGAAGCAACGGCACACAAAGCAGCGGATGGCACAATCAAATCGGCTGATGGACCCGCAAAACGGTAGGACAAAAACATCTGCCGAATTGATGAAAATAAAAAAACGAGAAAAAAAATTTACCGTATCGTTAAAGTTGTTTTTAGTTGAAGACATCAAAAATTAGAAAAAGCCAATCTAAAACTTGAGAAAATTTTTAATAATGCTATAAATTCCATTATATTTAAGGGAGTTTTATATTGGGCGTTGAAGTGATTGGGAATTTCATTTGTTCCTTTTTTGTGTCCGAATTAAATTACCTAAATTAAGGCTCTTTTTACAAACTTAATTTGTTCCATAAAATGTTAATTTAATATATTGATAAAAAAGAGACCAAACAATAATTATATTTGGGAAACTTAAGAAGCGAATTAAAAATTAAAGAAAAGAAAATGGAAAGAAAGGCCAAAAATATTGTTTTGTAACTAAAGTTTAAATGAAAATACAAACAAAAGAAAAAAAAACTGAAGAGAATGAGGAGTATAAACACGGTTAAAAGAGTTGGTTGCGTATAAATCCTATGAAATTATAAAAATGAAATTTATTTCAAATATTGGCAATTATTAATTGTGGAAAGGAAAGGGCACACAAATTAATGAATTAATTTGTGACCAGCAGCAGGGGTTAATATTTGTAGGCCTATTTATGGCTACAATTTCGTATCCGCCCGCCCTCTAAAAATCATATGCGTTTCCTAAAAATATCCGTTTATTTCTTAAAATACATATTCCTTTCCGAACATATCAAAAAACTCTATAATAAATTCTCATAAATATTTTCAGAGTAAAGAAATTAAAAAAAAAAGAGAAATTATTCCAGCCAATTAAAAAACCAAATTATAAAGAAACCATGAAACTTTTTTCAAAAACCAAAAATTTTTTTTAATGAAATTGAAGACTTTTTAAATTTTTGCTAATAGCTTAATGAGAGAGCTTCTGCTAACTATAAGCATTAGAATGATATTTATTTTAATAATGTGATTTATAAAAACAAAATATTTCCGTAAAAATACAAATTGCCTAAGGAATATTTTCTAACGAGACTCCTTTCCCTGAAGTGTAAAGCGATTGGGTTAAATTAAACTTCTTTTTTTGCGACTTAATAAGAAAAAGAGGCAGTTTTTTATGGTAATTTTTTTGTGCGGGCGACAAAGTCTCTGACCTGTGATGTCCGTAGGGCGGCGGAAGTGCAAAAGATCAACCCACGGTGGGACTCGAACCCACGACCCTTCCTTTCCGTGGAATGCTCTAACCAACTGAGCTACGTAGGTATCCTCTCTAGTGCACCCTTCTCTATCCTATCTTAGGATGAGAATCACTCTATTAGTGACCGCCTTATCACATCCCCAGCCTTTGAGAAGACCGGTCCCCGGTCTCTTTTATATGCTGTCGGCCGCCAGCACGTAAGAGTGGGGAGGGTTAGTATGTCGCCTAGACATAACTACACCCGAACATGATCCCTGCCAGGGTCGCCATGTGATGTCCGTAGGGCGGCGGAAGTGCAAAAGATCAACCCACGGTGGGACTCGAACCCACGACCCTTCCTTTCCGTGGAATGCTCTAACCAACTGAGCTACGTAGGTTTTATCTTGAAAAATTAATCAATAAAATTTTTGAAGGCCAAATTAAGAAAGATTGAAATTATATAAAAATATTCCAAATGAATAAAAATATTTTTCTTAAATTTTTCATGCAAATACTAACTAAAGTTTATTTAAATTTCTTTTTACTATATAGGCATTTTCATTTTCCTTTGATTTTTTGCGCAACATCAATTAACTCTTTTTTTCTTCTTGTCACACCAATTACTCGCAGGGGTACGCATTGTAATCCACGGGTGTCTTTCTGGCAAAAGGAATTGAAATTAATAAAAATTCAAATAAAAATGCATTTTGATGCATGCCAAAATGGGTGCAACTCACGCGCATGCTTCCCGATTTGCAGCCTCGCATTTTTTGCACGTTTTGGCACAGTTTCGCGCCATGAAATGCGGGTTACGCTCGCACTCATTCATCGGAATGGGTGGGGGAGGCTTTTGCTTTTTAGATTTTCCTTAAATATTAGCATAAATAAATATATGACATTCAGTTGATTTTGTAATCTGCGAAAGAATAAGGAAGCAGACGATTTTTGGTTTTCTGATATATTGGGAGTAGGCATCATAATTTCTGATTTAAAAACATTGGTGGAAAACCCAGAAAAAAATCGGGTTTTTTGTGTCAAATTTCCCCCAAAAAATTACTTTTTTCTTTTGATTTAATTTATAACAAATCTTACGATTGATTTTTGAAATTTTTCGTCTCTTTGTGTTTAGATTTCAATGATTAAAGAATTAAAATTAAGCTTTATATGTGTCTACAAATTTTGAGAATTTTCTCTTTTCTGCTCATTCGGAGCATATCAGAATTTCGATTATTACATATGATGATGCAAATATGCGCTTACCTCTGTGGCCATGGCCATGGCCTGGGTGTTGATCAAAAAGAGACCAACGTAAGCACTGAGTGTGAATGTCCAAACAGCCTGAAAAATTAAATTTGAAAACCACAAAAAATTTATTTAAATAATTAGTAAAAACTTTTATATTTATCTTATTACCAGGGGAACTCGCTTCTGGGTACGGTTGGCACCCGTTATAATAACAAGATGCCGGGCATAAAATGTTCATGGTTATTGGCGCTTGTCCACACGTGCCATTTTTAGTCCACAACGGACAACACTCGTGGTTATCATAGCACAAACGGAGTCGGGGAGGAGCAGGCTATGGAAATGGAAAATGTATAAATATCAAATTAATATACAAAAGAGGATTGATCGGATCCGGGTACCTGACCGGGTCCGGACCCGATTACCCGGCAATTTCAATGACCCGACCCGAAATCGGAATCGGTTTTTTTGTAAGTCTAATACCCGGAACCCTATCCGTCAGGTGCCGGGTCCAATAAGCACTGGTGAGAATGGGGTTAAGAATTTGTTGAGAGAAATTGAAGAAAGGGAAAATTTAGGTGGAAAAATTCGTTTTAAATAATCTTTTTTAATAATCTATTCAGAATTCAGAAATATTCGGTTTGGAGGTAGAAGTCTCTTTCTTCATAACTTCGGCTTGTGTTCAAATCCCTCGCATCGCAGGGATATTTCAAAATTATGTATTTCAATAATCTTTCCGGCAGTGGGTTTTACAGTGTCGGGATTTCCTCTGTTAAGTCTAAGCTAGATTAGATTTTCCACGTGTAAAACAAAAGGCTCTCCTCGCGGCGCAGGACGAAAAGAATTTTGTTTTTTAACTTACTGTTGGAGAGGGAGTAGTCGGACCATTGCCTTTGCCATGCCCTTCACTACCATTTCCATTGCCTTTACCATTTCCTTTATCACTGCCATTAGCTTCAATTTCAAACTAAAAGAAGAAAAGGTTTAGACTTATTGAAAAGGCTAACAGCAATTAGGCTTAATTAAAGCGAAATTTTCTTCACATCTAACAAGGGAATCTCGCGAGCTGTAACTCGGAAAATGCATCATATGGGTTATATATACCATTGGATAGATTTGAACCTGACCTCCAATTACACGTTTTTAATCCACCCGGACACGCGCGTTCGCCTCCCCTTTCCCTTTGTCCCACTGCAACCTCAGGCAGCAAAATCCCGATTTTTGAGGCCCCATAACTTTACGGGTTGTTGCTGTCGGGAAATAATATTTAAAATAAAATTTGCAATACAAATCAACCCTACTCTATCCAATGTTATATAATACATATGCATTTTCCTGGTTCCCTGTAAGCAGGTTTTCTTTTGTTGTTTTTTTCTTTTACATTTTGTTGTATTTGTTGCTGCTGTACGCATGTGCCGGTGCTTGTGTCGCAAAAGGAGTTGAAGCACGGCTGCTCACCTTTTGGTGGGTAAAAATGTATGAATGGCAGCAATAGGGCATTTTGATAGGCTTAAAAACAGACCAAAATGCTTATGCGCGTCCCCAATAATTAATTGAACCACTCATTTTCAAAGAGGGGCGGGTTGAATCCCTCCTCCTTCCCCTCACCCGCCCACGCCTTCTCTTATTACGAGGATAAACAAATAGATGTCGGGTAAAAAATTCGGTATGTACCAGGGATACAGCCGATTTCCGATGTTTTTATGACCGGAATTCCGATATTTTTGGGGAATCGGAAATTTTTTTTTTCAAAATTAGACCCAAAAATGAACAAAAATTAATTCCGATTTCCCATGATTTTTGGAGCGGAATTCCGATTTCCGATTTTTGAAATCAGAGATCAGCTGCATCCCTAGTATGTACCCCTTGTGGTCTCTCTGTCCCACCACACTCTATCCTTTTTTCAATTCTCTTTCTGTTGTTACTGTTTCCGGTGAATTTCTGGCAATCGCCACCCTGTTGAATTTTTGCGCTGCATGTTGGGTAAAAGGGGTAACTCTGGTTGGTGGTGTCGCAGAAGAGGAAACTTTTGATGGAAAATTAACACAATTTAATTATTAAATTTTAAAGCTAAAATAAGCACAGCTTACTCTGACCCACATTCCCCGGCCCTTTTACACGACGGACTCGGTGAATAAGTGTACAAAAAGTCGGTGTAATTGTTGCTAAGACAGACTAAATAAAGAATAGAAAAATTAAATTCCTGTAATTTTCGAACCCCAATTCGGTATTTCGGGGTCCACAAAAGGGATCATTGTGGCGTTTAACTGGTAATACTCATTTCCACCCATACACTAAAAAGGGATATCAATTTAAAACAACACCATTACTACTATTATTATTATTATAATACTTGGTCAATTTGCGCATAAGGTGGAAATTGTGCTTCCCGCTGTTCTCGCGTTTGCCATTTCAGTCGCCATTGCTCCCAAATCTAAGAAATGGTTTAAAATTAATTTAATTTTTAATTAATTTAAAAATAATTCAATCAATAAGTGCTAAAAATTAGTTAAATTCAATCAATAATTAGTCATTGAATGCCCAATTCGCCACCTCACATAATCAATGAAGCAGTGGTGCATGAAAAAGAGTGGGTCCATCGGCGCAGTGATTAGCATACTCTTGAACATTCGTAACTTTAATTAGAGCACTCATTCGCAAGGCCCACCATATGTCCGCCCACCCAAACGTGCACATTGTTGTGGTTACTCTCCAACGAGACACTATAATCTTGCCCATTACATTCACTGCTATCCTGAACATTGATACTATGCCACCAATTTTTGCAACGAATTTCTTCAAGACTAGATATTTGAGCTTTCCAGTAATACGTTTTAAGTCATAAATTAATACATATAACATTTTACCGAACTGTCAGAGAGGGTGAAGATATTGTAGGATTGATTTATGCTGAGAATGTGATCAACGCTAAAAGAATAAATAACATAATGCCAAAAGCAAAGTGATTTGACTTTTAAAACATACGCATTTAAAGGAATCAGTTCACTGTATCCATCGGTGCCCAAGAAACGCTGAATGTGATCATTCCTTGGCTGCAAATTATAAGTTTGATCAGAAAAGTGATTCCTTTTAAACTGAGGCTTTTTCTTATACATTCCATTCCGACTTTTAAAAATTCCAAATAGGAAAATCCTCACCCGTCGCATTTCAGTACCAAAGTATGCCCGAAAATTATTGTTTTTCCTAACTGTAACAATATTAAGAATAACAAAAAAATATGCATCTAGTTAGTTTTTATGTGCATATTATGCATTTTTAATTTAAAAACAAATTTACATCCTTATTTGGACAAAAATCAACAGTAACATACGGTTATCCAATTTTCCAAAAATCCATTCGTGATATAATTATTTTCGTCAGGGTAACCAAATAAAATATCGCTGAACAGAACTGAATTTGCCTAAATAAAAATATAAATAAACAAAATAATGTTTTTGACAAAAAAATAAAGTCACCGGATTCGCAAGTCGCCAGTCCAAAGTCGAGTCCCAAAACGGAAGACAAACTGACGGATCAACTGCACGAAGAGCAATTTCCATTCGAAAAATTTAAAAATACAACTTTTAAATAATAATTAATAGTATTTTTGTATGGCACCTTTTCAAGTATTCTCTGTGCCAACAGACAAAGGTCGGGCCGCTGTGTGCCGCCGGCATTTTGCTTTCGTCCGAGTGTAAGTATGTTAAACGGTCGTATTCATATGTACCGTAACCCTGCTTCAATTGCAGCAATGCATTGTGCTATAAATCGAAAATATTTATTTTAAATGTTAATATTTAAAGAATAATTTAAAGACAAGAAATTGTAAAAATGGGAATTTCATAAGGGAATGATTTGCGCCCCCTATATTTACGCCACGACATTTGCGCCCCGACATTTGCGCCCCAATATTTGCGCCCCCGGTATAGTTAAAAAATTGTGATTTTTTTTCCAAATGTGCCTTTCCCAAGGTCCAACATGAGATGATCAGATATTTTTATCCAATACAATAGTCAATTCCTTTTGTTGTTAGGCGAAATGAAATTACATGCAGCTGGAGAAGGCAAATTGGAATTGTTTGGTTGTCCATCAAAGTTATTTTTGACCTATTTTCTCTCCCGTTGGCCTTTGGGAAAGACACATTTTGCATAAGAATCACTTTTTTAACTCTATAGAAAGCGCAAATCTTCGGAGGTGCAAATGTCGGGGCGCAACTGTCGGCTAACAAATGTACTATATACAAATCTTGTTCGTTCATCTGCGGTGAGCATACGGTACTCCTTCCGTGTGCATTTGGACAGTACGCCATTTGGTGGTGGGCTCGTTGTTGCACTTGTTGGTATACTCGTTGTGTCACTCGTTTTCGTGCCACTTGTGCCATCCGTGGTAACAGTTGTCGTTGTGCCATCCGTGATAACAGTTGTGGCTGTGCCATCCGTGGCAACAGTTATCGTTGTGCCATCCGTGATAACAGTTGTGGCTGTGCCATCCGTGGTGCCATCCGTGATAACAGTTGTCGCTGTGTCATCCGTGATAACAGTTATGGCTGTGCCATCCGTGGTAACAGTTGTGGACGTGCCATCCGTGACAACAGTTGTGGCTGTGCCATCCGTAGTGCCATCCGTGGTAACAGTTGTCGTTGTGCCATCCGTGGTAACAGTTGTCGCTGGGCCATCTGTGGTGCCATCCGTGGTAACAATTGTCGTTGTGCTATCCGTGATAACAGTTGTGGCTGTGCCATCCGTGGTGCCATCCGTGATAACAGATGTCGCTGCGTCATCCGTGGTAACAGTTATCGCTGTGCCATCCATGGTGCCATCGGTGGTAACAGTTGTCGTTGTGCTACCCGTGGTGCCATCCGGCGTAACAGTTGTCGCTGTGTCATCCGTGGTAACAGTTGTCGCTGTGCCATCCGTGATAACAGTTGTCGTTGTGCCATCTGTGGTGCCATCCGTAGTAACAATTGTCGATGTGCCATCCGTGATAACAGTTGTCGCTGTGCCATCCGTGGTGCCATCCGTGATAACAGTTGTCGTTGTGCCATCCGTGATAACAGTTGTGGCTGTGCCATCCGTGGTGCCATCCGTGGTAACAGTTGTCGCTGGGCCATCCGTGGTAACAGTTGTCGCTGTGCCATCCGTGATAACAGTTGTGGCTGTGCCATCCGTGATAACAGTTGTGGCTGTGCCATCCGTGGTGCCATCCGTGGTAACAGCTGTCGCTGTGTCATCCGTGATAACTACTGTCGCTGTGCCATCCGTGGTGCCATCCGTGGTAACAGTTGTGGACGTGCCATCCGTGACAACAGTTGTGGCTGTGCCATCCGTAGTGCCATCCGTGGTAACAGTTGTCGTTGTGCCATCCGTGGTAACAGTTGTCGCTGGGCCATCTGTGGTGCCATCCGTGGTAACAATTGTCGTTGTGCTATCCGTGATAACAGTTGTGGCTGTGCCATCCGTGGTGCCATCCGTGATAACAGATGTCGCTGCGTCATCCGTGGTAACAGTTGTCGCTGTGCCATCCATGGTGCCATCGGTGGTAACAGTTGTCGTTGTGCTACCCGTGGTGCCATCCGGCGTAACAGTTGTCGCTGTGTCATCCGTGGTAACAGTTGTCGCTGTGCCATCCGTGATAACAGTTGTCGTTGTGCCATCTGTGGTGCCATCCGTAGTAACAATTGTCGATGTGCCATCCGTGATAACAGTTGTCGCTGTGCCATCCGTGGTGCCATCCGTGATAACAGTTGTCGTTGTGCCATCCGTGATAACAGTTGTGGCTGTGCCATCCGTGGTGCCATCCGTGGTAACAGTTGTCGCTGTGCCATCCGTGGTAACAGTTGTCGCTGTGCCATCCGTGATAACAGTTGTGGCTGTGCCATCCGTGATAACAGTTGTGGCTGTGCCATCCGTGGTGCCATCCGTGGTAACAGCTGTCGCTGTGTCATCCGTGATAACTACTGTCGCTGTGCCATCCGTGGTGCCATCCGTGGTAACAGTTGTGGACGTGCCATCCGTGACAACAGTTGTGGCTGTGCCATCCGTAGTGCCATCCGTGGTAACAGTTGTCGTTGTGCCATCCGTGGTAACAGTTGTCGCTGGGCCATCTGTGGTGCCATCCGTGGTAACAATTGTCGTTGTGCTATCCGTGATAACAGTTGTGGCTGTGCCATCCGTGGTGCCATCCGTGATAACAGATGTCGCTGCGTCATCCGTGGTAACAGTTGTCGCTGTGCCATCCGTAGTGCCATCCGTGGTAACAGTTGTTGTTGTGCCACCCGTGATAACAGTTGTGGCTGTGCCATCAGTGGTAACAGTTGACGCTGTGCCACCCGTGGTGTCATCCGTGGTAACAGTTGTCGCTGTGCCATCCGTGGTGCCTTCCGTGGTAACAGTTGTCGCTGTGCCATCCGTGGTAACAGCTGTCGCTGTGCCATCCGTAGTAACAGTTGTCGCTGTGCCATCCGTGGTGCCATCCGTGGTAACAGCTGTCGCTGTGCCATCCGTAGTAACAGTTGTCGCTGTGCCATCCGTGGTGCCATCCGTAGTAACAGTTGTCGCTGTGCCATCCGTGGTGCCTTCCGTGGTAACAGTTGTCGCTGTGCCATCCGTGGTGCCATCCGTGGTAACAGCTGTCGCTGTGCCATCCGTAGTAACAGTTGTCGTTGTGCCATCCGTTGCGACAATTGTTGTCGCGTCAGATTGTTGTTTTGATCTTTCATAATTGAATGTTGGCGTTGCCGATACCGTGTTATTCGGGTCGTAATGGCATTGTTCGTATCCTAACATTTTGCCTAAATGTGCCAAAAAAAACAGTTGGACTTCTGGTCAATTCTCACCTCCAAGTACACTACACAACGAAGCAATGTTAAAGCAACTGTACAGCTCAGCTGCAATTTGCGAAGGCGGCGGCTGAAAAAGTTGTTCAGCTAACTGGGGAAGCCGAAAAGTGGTCAACGCTGAAAAAACTTATTTGAAAATGCATTTAAAAATTTCCTGTTTTTTTACTAAGGCCGGGCGAAGCGCATGCCAATTGTTCCCATGTTGTGATTCGGCCTTCACAATATGCCTAAATTGGAAATAAAGCAAATATTTTTTTATGTATTTGCACTTTGTCCGAGTTTTCCCCATTCCGCAGTCCCATGATGCACGCTTGCCGCTGATTTGGCGGACGCGCATTGCACAAAGTGTAATTTGGCTTTCTACCGCACGACTCCACGCTTGAAGCGGTCTGCGCATAAGCGAGAAGCAGGTGACCAAAAGTGCCGAAAAGGTATAAAAATTTCATCTGAACAATTGGCGGCAAAACTATTTTGACGAGTTTAAGAGACGAAACACGGACTGATGAGTGCTGTAATTAGCAAACGAATCTATACAATTATATTTTAGACTTAATCTATGTGCAATTGAATATTTTTTTAGAATGAATATACAGAATATTTTTTTTGTAAAATTTACTAAAATCTCAATGGACTTTCAAAAGTGGAAAAATATACTTTTTTAAAAAAAAGAAGAAAAAAATGTAATATGAAAGGTAATATAAATTCCCGTCTAAGTGATTCATTGGACTGGCGGCCTCTGCTGCTTTGGGGCCCTTTATTTGCCACATAGCAAAGCGTGGCAAATTCGCTGTTATTGTTCCACTCCAAAGATTGATCAAATACAAATGTACAAGTTAAGCGGCTTTTTTGTCCAAACCGATAAAAGAAATCTTGATCCCCAATTGATGCTTAATGATTGGTACTTATTTTATTACCCAATTAAATCGCAAATGTTATTAAATGTTCAAAATGATACGAAGAATATTTTTCATCATATTGAAGAGGACTACCATTTCTTAATTGGTTTTTGATTCTTAATCAATCAATTAAAAAACAATTAATAACTGTGAGCTTTATTTGTTTGTGTTTGAAAATTTAAAACCATTCATTGAGTAACAAAAATTTATATCGAAACAGTAAGAAAAATTCGCTTTTTGAGTCTTTTGGCCACAACTTATTTGTATCACATCAAAATTTTTTATAATTTTACAATCTAATCGAACATATTAAATACTTTTAAGCCAAATGGATATTGGTGAAATAAAATCAATGTCTTTTCAATTGGGTGGCCTTCTTCTTGACACATGCACTGGTGCTGTTTGACTAGTTGTTTTTCTACTGATCACACATTTGACGAGCATTGCCAATCCGTTACGGTAGTCCCTAATTGTTAGTATCGTAACCAGCGGGTTGAACACGGGCAGCCAATGCAATGGCATAAATGTGAGCATTTCCAACTGAAGCAACGCCGACGAATAATTGCCAACAAATTGTGGCACAACGCTGAACAGACAAACAGACAGACAGCCGATGGGTACCAATGACTTAAAAAAAGAAAAATCTTTTTATAAAAAAATCAAAAAATGCGTCTTAGATAAGCCAAAATTTAGGACCTCAAAACATCCATCGCCTAAAGATTGGTTTATCATCAGAATTAGAACCCCTAAATTTTGGCATCACGAAATTGCAGAAAACTTCGGGCCCTATTTATAGTAAATAATATTTTTGAAAGCACAAATGCACACAAAATTACAAGATTTTTAAAAAGACAGCCCATAAAAATTGGATTTTCTGGAAAAGAAAATACACCTTAATAAACTGGCTTTTTGAGTTTAGCGCCCCCCGCCCCCTGCCCCTCCCCGGAAGCTAAGGTCAGGCTACGCATTTGATTGGAATTAATTTTCTACCTGGATAAGTAGATTTTTTGAAATTTGACTAATCACATCTTGGCTTTTTAAATTCGAATTCTGTATAATATTCTTCCTGATAAATTTTGTCATTCGAAAATAGCAACAAATAATTGCGCAATATGCTGTAAAATGAATGCCGCCGATGAGCGAATAGAAAACGAATACCAAAATGCTTTGTTGCTGAAAAAATAATATTTTTATTTATTTGTATGTCTTTTAATCATTTTTTTTTAATTAATTATTTTTTTTCTCCAACATTAAAAGGTAGTTCTTGGGGGTTTTTTTTTTTGAACATTTGTCATTTAAACTTCCTTAATAGCTAAACTGTTTCCTAATAAATTCGAAAAATTAGTAGAAACTTAACAGAGTTAGTTAGACCTTTAATATGATAACATAATAAATTTTCAAATTATAGCTGAAATAATGGCATTCCGGTCGGGTTTAAGTTTTTGAGAAATTTCTAGTTGCTAAAAATTCGTTTAAACACTTTTTTATAAATGAAAGAATATTCCAAAACAATTAAAAATTTAATATTTTCTTCTCAAAGCCTTAATTTTTTGTCAGGCGACCTGACTTTGTTTCAGGGGCTTTAAAAAAGTGCTAGGCCGTTTCCTAAATTCCGCCATTTTACAGATTTTCCGACAAAACACTTCATAACTTTGCTCATAAAAACCCAAATTGCATAATCTTGGTAAGTCCGGTAGCTATTGGTTACCTCTATTAGCATTTCAAATTTCAAAAAGGTTGATAGAGATTTTAGAAAGTTGAAACTATCTATAAAAATTGTAAAAACTTATATCGTCATAAAACCAATCAAATTTTTTGAAATTTGATAGGCTAATAGAGCTAACCAATAGCTATCGGACCACACCAAGAATGCACAATTTTGTTGAGTTTAAGCAAAGTCATGTCGAGTTTTTGTTGAAAATCTGTAAAATGGCGGAATTTAGGAAACGACTCAGCAGCCTTTAAAAGATGATTCTAAATTAAAAGAAAGTAAAACTCAATGGGAGTAGAGGTAAAAGTTCCTAAATACGAAGATGAGTAAGTTCCCGAGAATTTGACAAAATTACGGAGTTTTTTCCACGCTCTGTAACTTCTTGAAAAAATGATAATGCCTAATTTATGACAATTAAACAAATATTCATTAAAACTTTTCTTACTGTTAGTTTCCAAAAATAATTAAATTAAATGATATTAATTAATATATTTTCAAATTTAAACGAACATACAGCAGGATTCTCTAGAAATATGCGCATATGTGCCATGTCATCTTCACTGAAAATGTTGTCGTCGCCAAGCAAATCGCTTGTCGACCGTTTGTCATCCGGTGACATTGTGGTTAGGCCTTGGATCAGTGACAAAGTGCCGTCGCAACACGACAAAGAAAAGACGACAATTGTGAGCCAGGCAATGTAACGGCATAGTCTTTGGGTGTTCTTTCTTAAAAATCGATTTCAACCCAAATTATCGATTGGATCATACGGGGATGAAAATTTTTCTTAACTTACTAAAAAATTAATTTCAACAGAATATATTATTTTATTTTTATTTCTATCTGTAGCATTTTGACATTTTTGGCTTTGAAGGAACTTTGTACGAATAGTATTTTCAAATTTAATAATAATTCGACCTGCAAATGACCAAATATCGGTCAAAAATTTGTATTGCTAAACCGGAAACATTCAGTGTCAAGAAATATGTGTAGAGAGTGTAGAAGACGAGGCGACCATGCGTTGTTGGGAGATTTGCAGCCAAACCGAGCAAAAAAATGTATGAAATCCCAGTTTTTGAAACAAAAAACATCTAAAAATGCGAATTCAGCAAATTATTACTTTGTCAATTTGGGGTAAAAGTCGAAAAAAAAATAAAAAAATTTCCGGTAGAAAATTCTGTAAATACTGGTAATCAAATTACTTAGGGTGGAAACATTTAAAACAATGAATAACGAATAACAAACAAAAAAAAACTTATTTTATCTTAAAAATAATTTTCTCACCTGTTGGCCTACTGCTTGTATGCCTAGCATCATGAAGTTGAGCAGAACAAAATAAAGCAACACCCAACGATAGTTTTTCAATTCGTTAGCCGAGTGTCGTTTTGCCAAAAATAATAATAATGCATTTAAAACGGTACCAATGACGAAAGTACTGTAGGCACTCCATGTGATCAGCAATCGGATTGGCAATGACATTCTGCTGAACTTAAAAGCAAGAATTATACCTAGAGAATTGTGTAATTCTTTTTTATATGAACATTTAAAAAAGAAAATAAAACTTTTAAGAAATTTTCAGCATGCCTATCGTTGTTACCGGAATTCATTTAAAAATTTCTCAAAAAAATGTTAAAAAACGTTTTTTCCATACCTAAAGTACAATAATAAATGGGCAAAATGTTAGGCCAGGCGGGTGGGAATCGAACCTACACCTCCACCCAATCCGTGGGCAGCTAGCTCTACCATTGAGCTACGATCCATATCCGCTATGGGTCTTATCAATCAATCCCCGCCCTCGGCGGCCAAATTTCAAAAAATTACATTACATTTTTAAAGAGTTAGGCCAACCTTTTTAAAATTTCAGGTACTTCCCATTATGCGGCCGCACCCCAAATTTTTAAAAAAGAGAGAAAAAGCGCCAGTTTTGGTAAGTACGATGACGATCTATTCGATGACATTTAAAATCATATTGCGTCTTTTATGTCCCATATATAATTTTTCATGCACAAAACTGGCGCCTTTTCTCTCTTTTTTTATTAATTTGGAGTGCGGTCGCATAATGAAAAGTACCAAATTTCATAATTAATAGAACCAATTAAGAGCTATCGGAAGATACCAGGAGTGTTTAATTTGGTTGCGCTTGAGCAAATCTATGACCAGTTTTTCTTAGAAATTCAGTAAAAATTGCGAATTTACGAAACGCGTCAGCACGTCGTTTGGCCATTAAATACCATTTACCTGACGGAATTTGTTGGTGCAAAAAAATAATTCTGTTAAAAGCCATTGTCTGACATTTTCCCAAAAGCACGCACTTTCAAAAAGGGAGGTCATGCAAATGTAAAGTAAATTATTGCGTGACAAAGTACTAAAAAGGCAGTGATTTAAAATTAATTAATATGGAGAAAAATTGTACATTTAAAAACACTAAATATGCACTAAAACTGTTAAAATATGACCTAAGATGCCAAAAAATACGATCTGGGTCATTTTGGCGTGGCCATTTTGGCGTGGGCCATTTTGGCGTGGCCATTTTGGCGTGGGCCATTTTGGCGTGGCCATTTTGGCGTGGGCCATTTTGGCGTGGCCATTTTGGCGTGGGCCATTTTGGCGTGGCCATTTTGGCGTGGGCCATTTTGGCGTGGTTGGATATCTTTTCTCAGAGGCAACCAAATTAAATATTTTTAGTATCATTCAATAGCCCTAAGTGTTCTCTATTTAAAAAAAATTTGGTCCACCCAATAAAAAGTTATGTTAAAAAAGTTCATCAAATTTCGGAAATTTTCTCGAATTTTTGAACGTTTTTGAACATAACTTTTTATTGGGTGGACCTAATTTGTTGAAATTTTGCAGGCTTATAGAGCTTACCAAGAGCTATCGGGTGATATCAAGTTTATTTCATTTAATTCCTCTACTATTGTGTCCTCATGCCCCAATTCTTACCAGCGGACGATCAATTCGGCGCTCACATTTCGGCGCCAGACTTCTTTAGAGCTTTGTAACTTTTTTATTTGCAGACCAAATTTTACAAGTTCTGTATCAATTGAAAGCTTAAAGTGTTTAGAAGGTATGAATAAACTGTTCCTATGCGATTAACCAACTCTTAAGAAAGTTACAACTTTAAGAACGCAAAAAAGTCAGAATTTTTGTGTATATTTAGGTTTAAGTCCTCCTATAAAAAATGGCATGGCACCGTATTCGTGGCTCTCTGTAGCCAGATTACTGTGCCTTGGCTAATGGTCTCTTTTCAGCAACACCACCCCCACAGTCTGCCCAAAACACAGCAACCATGACGACACGTAACAGCATTGACGAACGACTTGGAAACCTTGAGCAAATGTTGGAACAATTTTTGGCGTTCCAAGAAATGACGCCAGAACAGAATAGTCTGAGACAATGCATTGCAAGTCGAATTGGGAGTTTGGACCACCAAGTGACGACATGGCTTACGGCGTTTCAGCAGTGCCAAAAATGGCATAGGCAAGCAGACGAGTGCGAAATCAGTGACCAAGATGGTGTGCAAAAAGCAATAACTTAAACCCTGCTCGAAGATCTCTAGCTTTACCCAAAACCTGAATATTTTTAAATTGACTAATTCAAAAAATTGGCCGCTGAAACTGAGACGCCAAACCAAAAATGCCGGTTTGGGCCTCGGTTTCGGTACCAAGTCGCGGTCTAGCTTCTTGATAATTTACCAAAACAGTAAACTTTGGCAAAAACTGTTTTTCTTTGTCTAGAGACTCACAAAAAAATTATAATAAAAAGGAGAAATTTATTACGAAATTCATTAATTAATGTGTATGCAAAGGACTGTAGGATAATTAACAAACCGGAAGGACCAAGGGTACGGTAATCATCCAACAAAGGTACAGTAGTGAACAAATTAAAATTAGGTTGCAAACGTTTCTAACAGGGACAAAAAAACCGGGACAACAAACATTTTTAAGATTCTAAACCGGGATGACAAAGTTAAAGTCGGAAGACAACCAATTTAAAACCGTCTCAGTTAGTTTCTGAACGGGGACGAAAACGGTCTTAAACCCGGAATGGCAAAGTTTCAGTTTCTAAACCGGGAAGAAAAACGGTACTGAACCGGAACGAAAAACATCTAAAACCGTGATGACAGAAGTTTCTAAATCGGTACGAATGTGGTTCTAAACCGGAAAAACAACTTTTAATACGTGCTTGAAAACGGTTTTAAAATCGGGATGGCAAACGTTTTAAAACCGAGATAACAAAACTTTTAGTGTCTAAATTTAAATTGATTAATTTACTTAATTCCAGCAGGCGTGCCAGTGTTGCGAAAAATGTCTTTTGGGGTGGCCACCGGAAGTTGAAGAAACGGAGAAGGAAGTGCAAAATTTGGAGGCTACGGGCATTGAATTTGAGAATTGATTCTTTAAGTCCGAAAAAAGGGACTGCCCTTTGAAATAAAAGATGAATGGGAACCCTACGGTGTTTCAGCAATAGAAAGAAGCATAATAATTTTTTCTAATACTTCACTAAAATTATTCAGAAATATTAATCATTTTAGACCGATAGAATTTTTTTAAATTGACAGAACGCAAGAAATTTTGAAATATAAAAATTTTCAACATGATCACAGAAAATATTTGCGTCATTCGTCATTCGTCAGTTGTATTGTTTCATTACGAATTCATTTCACTAAAATAAATTTATTGTTTTTTTTGTTTAGTATTATTCTTTTTAATTCAATGATTAGTTTGTCCTTTCTATGGCTAGAATTTTGTAAAACAATTGCTGAAACTTCCTCAAAAAGTATCGCGTTAATTTCCGTATTTTGCCAGTTTACATAAAACAACCGTTTAAATTTGTTTAGTTTTTATAATGTCAATTAAACGAAAAATTCTTTCAATTCTGAATGGGAAAAAAATTTAATTTCAACAAGCGCAGTCGAAAAGAAATAACGGCACCGCCGGATATCCCTCCCCCCCCCTGCCCACTGCAAATTAGTTCCATTTAATTCTGGAAAAAGTGGCGGATTCCTACAAAATTTACGCAAAAAAATGGAAGATAATTTCCTGGCGAAAAACACCAATCATTTGAATAAATTTAACTTTAACGCATATGATTAATTTCATTACTATTTCAGACTTTTAATACTATTTTGTAACTATTTTTGCAATCCTATTTGGTTAACTATATTGAAATTTTTCGTCGCTAAAAGCATAGTCCTAGTTAAATCATTTATTATTAATCCAACCCCTAAAAAAGTTAAATTTGTTTGACTTACCCTATCCAAAGCGTTCAAGACGGGCGATGAAATCGTTAGCCCAATGGCGACAATTGTGGAACCAAAAGCCGTAATCGCTCCACATCCCGTCAAAGACATGCTCAATATCATCAATGGTGTACTGGTGGTGAGTATGAGTAAATTCATCGGTGGTGCTGTTGTGATTTTGGATAGATTTGGAATAACTGGATCTCGCGATGGAATAGTGACCGCACCGTTTGCGCTTCCCTTGGGGAAAAAATAGTAATTTTTACAAAATATATTAAATATTTATTTTTAGATATTTCTTCGGACTTTTACATTGTGAGCTCGGCCTCGAGTTTTAGTTTCATTAATTAAGAACCGTATTCTCCTTACTTTTATTAGTGAGATCGTAAGTGCCATGGATCACATGGCCACATTTGCACTTGTAAAGCATTTCAACGACCGCGTGGGTCCAAACTAAAATAATTTCATCATTAATAAATAGGCCGAAAATCCTCAAGAACATTTTGTTAAACTTAAAGATCCGAAGAAAAAAATAAAAAATTTTTCCATTGAATTACATGTATGTGCTAGCGAAAATCATATAATCCAGGGTTGCCATTCGTCCTTTATTTCAAAGAACGTCCTTTATTTTTGGCTTTCGTCCTTGTCCTTTAAAAACGCCAAAAATGTAAATAATGCTCATTTTTAAGCCAAAATCCATTATCAGATCAGACCCAAATTTTCAAAAATTTTCCCGGCGATGCCTATCGGCACCGCCTCCGCACCCCGTCCCCCCGCTTGGTGAAAAAATGAAACATTTGAATAAAATAACGTTTTTTTTAAGTGTCCTTTGAATTCACAAATTCTCTCCCTTATGTCCTTTGAAATCACTTATTGGTTCTTTAAAATAGAGCTCGGGCAATGGCAACCCTGATATAATCTATTAAGTAGCGAACCAAATAAAATTCGTATTTTGTCACAGGGGAGGGACACCGGAGATCCCTCCCCCTTTCTCGCTGACCACGGGAATCCCCACCCCCACGGGGACGGCGAGCTATCGGCCAGAAAGAACACACATACATGATGCATCCTCGGCAACAACGAATTCTTTCTTGAATTTGATGGCATGAAGTTGCGAACGAGGACATGAACAGAATTTCTCGTTGTTAAACAGTTTAAAACGATTATTATTGTTAGAACTAGAACTACCTTCGCTTTTACAGCTACAACTTGAACCCATTTGTAAAAATGACAATTTTTATCTGCAAAAAGGAATAAATATATAAATTGTCTAATAATTAGGGACCGGATTTTTAGGCACCAAAAATCTCCAAATGGGTAGCTAGGCATGTAAAAGGTAAAAAAAGGCATGAAAATGGCCAAAAAAAAAGCACGAAAAATTGGGAAAAGGCAGCATCAAATTTTTTATTAACTTATTTCTCATTTTTTTAGTGAAATTTTCAAAATTATGAGTAAAATATACAAAAGACATGAAAAAGGCATCAAAAATAAAAAAGGGACCAAAATTACACGTCGGGCATGGCTATACCCCGTTTCGATATTTAGTGGAAAGACCCCGGTTCGATATGCTCGATTTTGTTTTTACACCATTTCAATTTGTAAAAAATATCTGCCTAATTACAAAATAAAAATAAAGGATTGTTTAGCTTTCTTACAGCTATTTTTTTTTAATAATAGGCGGTTTTTTCTTTTGTATCGAAACGGGGCCAAATCGAACGGAGTGACCCCGTCGGGCATTCTTTAATCTAAGGATGAGCAAAAAATAAATAAAAATAGACAAATCGCGCTGTCTGCGCTCACGATTTCAGCAGAGACACAACTTTATTTTTTACTTTTGCTCATCCTTACTTTTTAATCCAAAGCAAAAGTGGTGTCAATTACATTGTTCATATAAAACATCAATGAATGACCAATGAAAAGTATGTAAATAAAAACAGTAGGGCTGTGCGGGATTCCCGGTTCCCGACTCGGGAAATTTCCCGGGTTTTTCGTATCCCGTCCCGGTTCCCGGGTTTTGTTTCCCGGATTTCGGGAAATTTTTACACTGTTAAAGATAGCTTTAGGTCAAGATCTTGTGATTTTTTTAGAAAAAGCAATGAAAAAATCCTCAAAAATATTCATTTTTAAAAAAAGAATTCGAATGTTTGTATAAATGGTCATTATTTCAAAAACTCGCGAAGAATGAAATTCTTGGCACAATCTATTCGTAATATCCATTTAAATCAGGGTTCCCATTTGTCCTTATTTCTAAAATTTTTCCTATTTGGAGGGGTCGAATCGTAGAAAAATGGCACCGCCGGACACTCTACCTTTTGAAATTTTTCAAAAAAGGACACAAAATTGACCACTTTTTGAGAAAATCTGTTAACAAATGAGCCATAATTTTCAAAAATTTTCTCCGGTGGCGCCTAACGGCACCACCTGACCCTTTTTCGCCTATGTTTTTTCAAAATTTATTTAGAAAAGTATTAGAAATTTGGTCATTTTTTGTGAAAAACTGTTACCAAAACACAACCAATTTTCAAAATTTTCCCCGGCGGTGCCTATCGGCACCGCCGACCCTTCCTTTTTCGGAATTAAAAATGAAAAGTCTTATTTCAAAGCCTAACAGCTAAAAAAATACTGCCATAGTGAACAAATATGGTTGATTTGTTGAATAAAATGCTTTTTAAAGCCTTGAAATCGCATTTCAAAAAAGTACTTATGTTGGACCCCAAATCCTTATTTTTAACCTGCCATGTCCTTATTTTGCAAAATTTTCTATGGGAACTCTGATTTAAATAACTTTGGATTTCTAAAAATCCGTAATTGGCGAGCCACACACGATTTGCGATTTTCAGAAAAGCATTCAAAACAACAAATTTTTTGTCATTTCAATTTTGATGAATGAATTACATGCTTTGTTTAAGAATTTAGAACAATTTATTAAAAATTTCCCGGTTCCCGACTCGGAAAATTTCCCGGTTTTTTCGTATCCCGGTTCCCGTCCCGGTTCACGGGTGCATTTCCCGTCCCGGTTCCCGGTAAAAATCATTTCCCGCACAGCCCTAAAAAACAGTGAAAAGTGATGGTAATGGAGTTACAGAAGAGGGAATTGTTGTTTGTTTACATCTCTACTGTGATTATTTTATGCTGAGTAAGATCACTGCTGAACTTACAATATGCCAACGGTGGGAGACAATAGCAGTAGTGATGCATGCACATTATTTATTATTATTTATGTCGTTGAGGACAACTCCCATCATTTTTGATTGTCCTAACCTGTCCTAAACTAAAAATATGAGATGCTTACTTACTGAATAAGATAAATATTAAAAAAAATTATTTAGTTTTTATTCAAAAATATTCAATCCTTGGATAATGGACCCGTCAAAATCGTCTACACATTCTATTGCCACTATCGAGCAGCAAGCCCAAGGTAAAACGAAAAAAAATATTTTATGCATATGTTTTAAATTTCCAAACAAGTTATGTACCTTCGTTTAGAAAACAACAGCAAATACAAACTCAGTGGTCAAATTCAGTTTCGGATGGCCAATTTCAAAGCATTTGCGGAAGGAATGGACAAACATATATTGTACAGTGACCCGGTCGAGTACATCAACGGATTGCCATGGCAAATTGAACTCATTCATTACGGAGCACACTTTGGAATTTACTTGCGGTGTGAGGCCGACTCAAATGGTAGACGAAATTTTGCAAGTGCAATTCGCACTATGTTTTGTGTCTCAATTAAATTGAATTTTCAGACATGGCATGGTCATGCCAAACATATTGCCAATTTAGTATTGCTTCTTGTACAAAAGACAATAAGTGCTTTATGCACGAAGGCGAATTTGATAATTTCAATGTTCACAGTGCCAATGATCCCTCTTGGGGACTTGAAAATTTTGCTAAATTTGAGGTTGGTTCAAATGAAAGAGAAAGACACCTTTTGATTAATCCAAAAAGATTTAATTATTTTTTTTTGAAATTATTTCCGAAGGACGTTTAAAAGCGAACTTATTTTTTGCTGACAGTAAAATATAAACAATACACTTTAAGGAAGTATTGGACCCACGAAATGGTTTATACGATGAGAAAGAAGACACAGTGACATTCAAAGCGCAAGTCGTAACGGAAAAGCCGAGGGGAATGCCGTAAGTTACCTGTGTTCAAAAAATTCATTATTTTTTTTATTTATAATAAAAATGCATTAAAATCAAATACTATTGTCCCCCATTCATTTTAAGCGGACTTCGCACTGAAGACATTGTGATGGTCAACGACACAATTGTTAATGTGAACAAATATGTGAGAGACAGTCTTAAAATTATAACAAAAAAGAAAATTTAAGCATTTGGCGGCTCATTCGGAATTCTTCAAAACGTTGTTTTTTGGGAAAAATGCACAAGAAATGTCAAAAATTGTGATTGATGAAGATGAGAATGCTGTAGCCAATTTTGAACGATTGATTTCTCTGGTGAATTCACCGAATGCCGAATTAGACGGTAATTAAGAAAGAATACATACTTTTCAATTTCATATATATTACCTATTTAGATGAATGGGTTGAAAATATTCTTTTATTGGCCAATCGCTTTCTGTTGGATTCCGTGGAAAATCAGTGCGTCAAATTTCTTATGCATGAGAGCAAAAAGTCGGCCATTTGCAAATACCGATTGGCACACCAATGCGGCATCATTGGCATGAAGGTGGAAAATGCCAAAAGAAGAGAAAACTCAAATTTTAATTTTAGAACAACATCTTAGAAGGGATGACCAGCGAAGACTTTGATTTTGTCGGATGTGACCATTACGACGTTTTGTCTGAACATGAAAAATTAGACGAGGAAGCAGAAAATGAACTGAAGAAGCGCCACAAAGAACTTTTTGACAATGAATGAGCGGCATCTTTTTTATGTCGAATTTTTCATATTTTGAAAATCTTTAACAATTTATTTCGCCTGTTAAATTATAAGTGTTAATAAAAAATTCAAAAAATTTGCACCGGACCCCTACTCCTTTTATTACTGCTGATCATTTCACTTGGTAATTTTTCCTTAAATTGGACATTAAAAGAATTGTTGTCGCTCCGACACATTTTAAAAGCCATTTTTATACTTTTCAATAGTCTTTGATAAATAATGAAGTCTTCGCTCTCGGAATGGAATTGACACGAAATACCATTGGTAGAAATTGCTTTCAGAAAAAGTTGTCAGCCCCATGAGAACATTCTTTTTTTGTCCCAAAATACTGAAAATGGAAAAAAAAATATTTTTCCAACTTATTTTACCAAACAAAATAAAAAATGCCGCATTCTAAGAAAACCCAATTTTTTCTTTGACTTCTAAAAGTTTTAGTCTATTTTTAATTCTAATTTTTATTTCTTCCGTAATTTTTTCAACCCAACCAATTCTGACCAAAAATCTAACAAATGATGGGAAATATTGTCGTGACTCTAGCTTGACCAGCCTTGCAGACTAAAATTTATTCAAAATATATTTATACTTTCATTATTTCCGCTTTAAATTAAAAGTAATTCTGCAAATAATTCATTAATCTTTTAATTAATTCATTAATTTACATTAATTCTTCTGACATTTGCCCATTCTCACACAAACACTCTTGCTTATATTCAAATGATTGAAAAAATGCTTCACGAATTGCATTAATGGCCGAGACAATCTGAAAAAAACAACATATTTTTTTATTATTTATTTATCTCTAAGTTTCTTATGGCTAATCCATGCTGAATTGATGTTCATGTAGCTGGTGAGGGAAGAAAGAGAAGAAGTATTTGACACAATTAATTTTAAATATTTTAAATTCATTTTTTTGAAAAATGCACTAAATTAGAGTTAGATGAAAAGTCGAGACAAGTAACGGTTCCCTATCATTTCGTCAGTGGTTCATTTGGGCAATGATCATTTGGCCAGTGAAAATCTCAAAAATAATTAATAAAAGATAAAAACTTCGCATGCATTGCAACATTTAATATCAAAATGTGTTTCAATGCTGCCTGCCGTAAACCGTACAAATTGGACAATAGTCCATATGATGCCATTTTATCCTAGCAAATTTATTTAAAACAAATTCTGAGAAAAAATAATATGTATTAATTAGTCAGAATTTTAAATGATATTTTAACTAATCCAAAACATTAAATGGGGTATTTTGCAAAGAGAAGCATATTTGAAAACATAAAACAAATGATTCCCCCTTTTGCCAAACATTTAACAGAGACAACTTCTGCTCTTTATATGGTGGGCCAGCCCAATGAGTTTTACTGCAAAATTTTTTTGTGACAATGATTGAATGACTAACCTTTTTAAAAAGTCGAATTAAAAAAAATTTCAACCAACATCAAAAACATTTTCACACCGATGTTCCCAAAAAAGGAACCTTTATTTTTCCACAGGGTTATGGACAAAAACAGCGAGAGATTAGGTCCTGGTGGAACCCTAACTCAATTTCTTTTTGTTTTGGGTGTTGAATTTAATGAAAAAACAAAAAAATATAAGACTTGAGCCATGAACAGAAAAAATTTGATGCATATTATGAACTTAGTTATTGCCAGGTGGAAGCGGCCACTGAAATGCCGAAAATACCGAGAAGCAGATCAGCCAATTTTGTGTTAGGTCCACAAATTTAGGGCCACCAACGTTTGGGCGCCCACGTTTGGGCGCTCAGGTTTGGGCGCCAATAACGTTTGGGCGCCAGAATTTTTTGAAAATTTCACTTTATAAAAGACAATAACGCTAAAAATTTATAAAATTAATGCCGGTCTTTTAACCTAATAAGCTAAAAAACATTTGGAATACTAGTTAGTACTCCCGCAGATTGTGGGCTTTAACCCCTTGGTATTATGGAATCTTGGTCAGATGTCTCGCGAAAATATAAAAATATCGAATGGCGAATAAATTATATATATATTTTTTTGATAAATATGTTTAACTCAGGGGCTGCCATTTATTCTTATTTTAAGACCTGACGGCACCGCCGGATACTCAATTCTTTTGAAAGTTTTTGAATAAGACCCAAAATTGGTGCTAGGTCGTTTCATAAAAAGCGCCATTTTGCAGATTTTTCGTCAAAAACTGGTCATATCTTTGCGTAAACTCAACCAAATTGTGCATTCTTGGTATGGTCCGATAGCTATTGGTTAGCTCTATTAGCCTACCAAATTTCAAAAATTTTGATCGTTATTTAAAAAAGTTGTAGCCAAAAAAGTGCATAAAACTCTATATTTTTCTCAAAACTTAACCAAAATTTATGAAATTTGGTAGGCTAATATAGCTAACTAATAGCTATCGGAACATACCAAAATTATTTCATTTGGATGTGTTTGAGCAAAGTTATGACCAGTTTTTGACGAAAAATCTGCAAATTGGCGGATTTTACGAAACGCCCCGAGTGGCGGTTTTTATGAAACGACCCAGCACGCCCAAAATTGACCATTTTTGGGGAAAATACATTAAGAAATTGACCATTAACTTTCGATTTTTCCCGGCCGCCCTATCGGCACCGCCAACCCTTCCTTGAACCCTTTGGAAGGCGTATTTAAAAAATTTCTTATTTTTGACCCCAAAATCTTATTTTTCCGAGCGATGCTCTTACTTTGGAAAATTTTCATGGCAACTCTGAATAAATCTAAGAAAAAGTTTGTGTAAAAATGTCAAATTTTATATGGGCACTCATTTTCTTTCTTTTAATAAAACAAATTGCCTTTAAATAAAAATGGATTTCATATTCGATCATAAGTTACCATTTGAACACAGCAAGAATATGCGATCCTTCTTCCCCAATTGGAAAGGGTTCCTGTATTTATTTAATTATCCTATTTAATTAATTAAAAAAAGAACGCGTCTTCAGTTTGGCTCAGTGATTAAGCCCTCTGTTTAATTTGTTCGCTTTGTTGTTGGTTCGGTTCCCATCCACTGCGGCTCCCATATTTTCGTCTCTCCCGTTTTAAAAGTACTACTGGCTTTTCAACGTTTGTTGTAGCCAAATGTGCTGAAATTGGCGGGAATATTATTCGGACTGAATGCAGAACCTCTGGCATATGGGTTCCCCTGATGCGTTGAAAAATTATAAACAATCCTTTGACGTGGTCATTCCGTCTACATTTTTTCAAATGCTCAAAAAACAAATATGTTTTTACCATATTTGTAATTTTATTCGCTTCAATTATAACTAGGGATCGGATTTTAGTGGCAAAAAACTCCCAAATAATTAACTAAATAGTGACAAAAAAAACGGCAAAATAGTGAAAAAATAGTTGCGAAAAAGTTTCAAATGTAGGGCTGAAATTTATTAAAATTGCTGTTTTTTTAATTTGAAAAATAATTTAAAATAAAGCAAACAATTTTATTCACTGAATTACAGTTACAAATAAGATACATTTCAAAATTTGTTGGGGTAAAAGACATACGATCGGACAAAAGTGATTTGTAAACGGAAAAAAACCGTTCTAGTCTCAAGATATCAGAAAAGCAAATAGAAATTTTGGAGATTGAATTTTTTTTCATTTCTTATGGGTTTACTTTTGAAAATTTTAGGGTCGATTCTTAGGGGTATATTCATGAAATTTTTTTGGTCGGTTTTTAGGGGTGTATTTACCTTTGCAAATTTGAAAAATCGCGAAATAGTGGCAAAAATAATGACGAAACGCCAAAATAGTGGCAAAAAATTATTTTAGTGGCCAACTTCCAAAAAAAATTTTTTTTTAGTGGCAAAGCTCCAAAATAGTGATTCCTAGTGATGAATAGTGGCGTTAAAACGAAGAATTTCCGAGCTAAAAATGTGTTTTTCGTGCATTTCTCGTCGAAATAAAGCCGCAGAAAAAATAGTTAAAAAACTAAAAACCCGATCCCTTATTATAACATAATTTTTGAAGTTTTTTAATAAGCATTTTTGAATTTATTATTATTATTAGTGCTGGGATTTTTAATTTTTAAACTTTTCCTTTTTTTTTTTTTGCTTATTGTAGTTCTTGAGAAAGAAGCACAAAAATCACATTTTATTTTAATAGTTTTCGAATTAGAGCGACTTTTTAGCAAATATTTTGGGATTTGAGCACCTCAAAATACAGGGTGCCCACGTTTGGGCGCCACCCAACTTTTCAGACATTATAACTTTTTTCTGTGGCAACTATATTTTTTAAACTTAGTGTCATTCGAAAGCTCTGTATTCAATCAAAATGAATGACAAAAAATCAAAAGACTTAAAAAAGGGGAAAAATATTGGGGAAACGTAAAAAAACAATTTTCGGTGGAGAGAATCTTAAGACCCCTTTTGCTGGGTCGGGGTCTTTTCGGCGCCCAGTTCGGCGTGGACGTTTCGGCATGGGATCTTTCGACTAAGATGTTTCGGCGCGGGATTTAAAATAAGACCCAAAATTGACCATTTTTGGGGAAAGTATATTAAGAAATTGGCCATAAACTTTCAATTTTTCCCGGCCGCCCTATCGGCACCGCCAACCCTTCCTTGAACGCTTTGGAAGGCGTGTTTAAAAAATTTCTATTTTTGACTCCAAAATCTTATTTTTGCCAGCGATGCTCTTATTTTGGAAAATTTTCGATGGTACACCCCTGGATTAACTGATGTCCATCTAATAGACAATCATTTTTTTAAGGTTTTCCGATGGGTTTTTCAAATATACACCAGTTCCACTACAATCTAGTGTGCACGATTTTATACTCCACTCGCTATTCTCTTTCTCTACCGCAAAATATGAAATTATTTTTTAGGTCTTTTGGACAACAGTTATTACAGGCTTAAAATTACTTTAGTAATCGAAATTGTACTTCAAAACTACAATATTGTAAAACACATAAATTTATTCGGATTCCTTGTAAAAACGGACGACCATCGATTCGTTCTCGACCAATTCGTTTTCACATCAATTCGTTTTTTGTCTATTACGTGTGAGTCCAGACAGTGACAAGTTAGACAGTCCTTATACTTATAACACGTAAAAAACGAATCGATGTGAAAACGAATTGGTCGAGAACGAATCGAAGTTTTACCGTAAAAACTACTTAAATTTTTAATTGGGTCCTTAAAAATGAAGCCCTTCTATGTTACCATCAAAAAAACAAAAATATGTGTAAATTTGCAGGTGTAACGTTCTTTGTTTATCGCAATCTCAAGAAAATTGAAAAAGGTGCTGGCGCGTTTTATAAAACCGCCACCTATGCGCCTTATATAAATCCGCCATTTTACAGATTTTCTAAGAGAAACTGGTCATAACTTTACTCAAACGCAACCAAGTTAAACAACTCTGGTATCGTCCGATATTTCTCGGTTGGTTCTATCAGCTAGATAAGTTCCAACAGATTTCACTTGTTTAAAAAAATTGTTGCCAAAAAGTGCAAAAAATTGACATTACGCCAAAAGATGATGTAATTTTTTGGAATTTGTCTAGGTAAAAGAGCCAACAAAAATCTATTGGATGATACAAGGATTGTTCTATTTGGTTGCGTTTCAGCAAAGTTATAACTTATAACCAGTTTTTCCTAAAAAAAAATCTGTAAAAATATCGGCTTTATAAAATGCGCCAGCATGATTCAAAGGGGTGCTAGGTCGTTTCGAAAAAACTGCCAACATGGGCGTTTCGTAAAACTGTCATTTTATACTTGTTTTCCGAACATAATCGATCTTAACTTTGCTCAATGACAACCAAATTTAATAATTTTGGTATGGTCCGATAGTTATTGGTTAGCTCTATTAATCTTCCAAATTTCAAAAAATTTGATTAAGCTATACGAAAATTCGGACTGTGAGAATTAAAAATAAAAATATTTTTGGATATATTTTTCTTAAAACTTACCTAAATTTTTTGAAATTTAGAAGGTAAATAGAGCTAAATAATAGCTATCGAACCATACCAACATTATTAAATTTGGTTGTCTTTGAGAAAAGTTATGATCGATTATGTTCGGCCAACAACTAAAAAATGGCAGTTTTACGAAACGCCCATGTTGTCAGTTTTTACGAAACGACCCAACACGATTCAAAGGTAGCAATTTTTGTTGTGAGTTGGCATTCTGTCATTTTTGCTTATAATAAATTTTACAAAACAAAGATTGCCTTGGTTATTTCGCCTTGAAGGGATGTTTTTCTTTTCTTTATTTTCCTTTTCAGACATATTTCATGGACTAGAAAATTTCATTTATGGCAAAAAAAATAAAATCAAATTCTCTGTTTTTCTATTTTATTTATGAGGGATATGTTAAGAATTTGACCAAATCGGAAATTCCGGTTTTTAAATTGATGTTCTATCATCTTTAGCCCTATTGACTTTTAATATTTGTTTTTTTTATTGTTCCCAATAAACCTTGCACAGGCCCATAAAAAGGTTTTATAAAAAATTTTAAAAATTCATTGATTTTAAAATTTTTTAACAAAATTAAGAAAAAATACTTAGTTTTTTTCGGCCGCGCCTAAATATAATTGAAGGAAAATTTTGAGCTAATATGTTGTACTTGAATGGTTAAGGATTCAGATTAATACATAACTTCAATTAATGCCTTAAATTTTTTTTTTTTTGTTGACTTAAACCTAAATCATTCCCTAAATTTCGTTTTCAGAATTTTTTCTGTTCAACCAAAAATTTTGTTCCATTTTTTTGTTGTTATTAGTGTACGCGATGAGCAGCGAAACACAAACCCTAACTGATGTGGAGCATAATTTGATGAACAATGCGGAAATCGAGGCCTGCGATTTGCTCATTGAGGCCGAGCAGATCGACATGCTTCTTGAGCTGGCCAAGCAGCCAAAATATGCGGACATGGACTGCGAACGCATTTGCTTGTACTTGTTAAGGTTTGTTTTGTTGTGATTCGGAGACATTATTTTATCAATTTTGCATAATTGAAATCAAAAAAGAAATTTCTGTCTATTTTCCGAGTTATTTTTTCGAAAAAGTGTGGTTAGGAAAAAGCAACAGGGCTCTCAGATGTGAAATGTACGGTTTGACTCAATTTAAGTTGCGTTCCGTTCCTGCCCGACCCGGAGAATATGAAGCTGGTTGCGGTGGCCAAGCAGCTGTACCTGAACTACGGCAAGCAAATTGAGGCACTTCGTTGTGCGATGAAAATGAATGACGTTGCAGCAGTCAGTGACATCTTTGAAAAGTGCACGGACAGGTGATAATTTCACAGCCAATCCCCCCCTCATAAAAAGATTTTCTGAAAATTAAAACAAATCGGTTATTTTTTGTAATTTAGTGCAAACTCCGCTTCTTTTTCAATTGCTTGTCGCTTCAAATAAATATGACTATTTTCTTTTTGAAACACCAATAAATGTTTCGAAATTTAATTTGGGGAAATAGGGAATGGCGGTGACATGCTTCGGAAACATAAAATCAAAAAAGAGTTTTTCTTTTGCAGTGCCCTCAAAATGCAAATGGCCATGTTGCTTGGACGGCAGCAAATTTTCCTCGAATTACCCGACGGAGGCTTGTTGTCGGAGCTGAATGCCAACTCCCATTTGCATAACCATTTCTTGGCGTTGGCCCGCGAGTTGGACATCATGACGCCGAAGTCGCCGGAAGACGTGTACAAATCGCACTTGGAGCAAACGCGCCCATTCACACACCAGGTCAATGGAAAAGTGTGGGGGGGGGGCGGTAAAAACGAGTTTTCGATTCTTCCTCACCCCTCAAAACCCGACAGATTCGAATCTGGAAATAGAAAAACGGGAATTCTTTTTTTAATTATATATGAAACTAAAATGATAAATTTTACTCATATCCGGGTTTGTAATTTAATATTTGTTTTCTCAAGTACATATATGTATTTTTTTTTAAACTCTCAGAGAAATTTTACCTAGTTTTCTACCCTTTCTCTCCTTTTTCAAATAAATTTTATATATTTACTTAAAAGAGAAAATTTTTTTTTATTGATTTCATATCAATTTTTGGATTTTATCTTTTTTGACAGTTTCCCACTTACAATTTTTTCCCTATTTTGCAGACCAAAGATACGGCACGGCACAATTTGGCCTCTTCCCTTGTCAACGGATTCGTCAACTGCGGCTTTGGAAGCGATGCGCTGTTCAAGTCGGAGAAAGGCATCACCGATTGGCTGGGAAAGCACAAGGATTGGAGTAAGGCATTTTAATTGTTTTTTATTCAAAAACCCCAAAATTAAACTAAAAAAAAATTTTTTACAAATACCTGTGAAAAAATATTTTTTCTAATTTTTTTTTTGTGCAGATGCTTTTTCGTCCGCTGCAAGTTTCGGTCTCATTCACCATTGGAATGCCAACTCGTTGAATACGTGGGGCAGCCTTTCGCAAAGCAACAACACCATTTACATCAAGGTTGGTTTTTTGAAAGTTAACTTTTTAACTCTAAATTAACGGTTTGCACCGTGTCAAACAAATTGTTTTCTACATATAACATGGTCTAAAAAAAATTGATTAATTACCAAAAACTATGCCCAAAAAATAGTGAAACTGAATCTTGAAACAACAACAAAAAAAATAGTTTTTGCATTATAATTGGTGCTTTTTGTGTTTTCGGTGATTCCAAGAATTGTTCGCTCGTGGGGCGGGATATGGATGAATTTTATTACTCCCCCACCTCGCCCAAAATTTATTTTTTGAGGACAGAATGAGTTCGGCTTCCGTCGTCATAATCAACCCATTAAAAATTTCAAATTTATTTTTTTATTTTCAAGGCCGGTGCCATGTTGGCCAACGGCATTGTGTTCTCCGGTGTCCAGGACGAGGTGGACCCGGCGTATGCTCTGCTGACGCCGGAGGTGACTAGCAAGGAGTTGCCGATGCGAGTGGCGGCAACCTTTGGCCTCGGGTTGGCCTACGCGAACAGCAAAAGGGACACGGCACTGACCAAGGACGAGGGCGTTGTCACCCATCTTCTCAGAGTGAGAATATTATAGATAAAATGTAAATTTACTTTGGTATTTTTAAAAATTACCGAAATAATCAATGGCTTCATTTTCGACATTTGGATTTTTTTTAAATCCCTCAAAAAGTGCCATTTTTAAGCTAATTTCGTTCACAAATCAGACACTAAAATTGACCCGGTGCGGCTTCCTCCACTTTAAATTTAACTTTTAAAAACAATCCGAAGCAATTGTGGCCGAAAGTTTCGTTCTTCGAGAGTTTAAGAAATACCATTGATATAAAAATTTAATTTATTTTTTCAGAAGCAATAAAAGTGCTGTTTTGCATAATTTATTAAGTTTTTATTGTATCAAGCATGAACTGTGCTTTTGACATAGGCGCTAATGTCTAGACACTATTTCAATGTCCATTTCTTTTTTTTTTGAATTTAGGTGCTGAATGATGTTGACTCGAATGCCGCATCAACGCCCGAAGTCAAAGCGTTGGCCGCTCTGTCGCTTGGCCTTGTGTTGGTCGGCACCGGCAACGCGCCGCCGGCAAAAGACGACTTTGTGTCCAGCATGGACGTGGTTGCCGACTTGGTCAACTATTTGCACTCCATTGACGTCAATGAGACAAACGCACGCTTTGTGGCATTGGGCATTGGACTTATCTTTCTTGGTGAATTCTTACTTTTTCCCCCTTGGCTTGAGAAACTTAAAAATCTTGCTTGATACCCTTCTACAAATTTTTTACAGCAAAAAGAAATCGTAAAGACTCAATTTACATAAAAAAAAAAATGTTAGTTTCAGAAAAAAAAAGACCATTTTCTATTCACGTATTGATTTTCGGTGCCATTTTTTGAAGAAAATATAAAAAAAAAAACAAAAAAAGCTCCGAAAATGGATTTTTTTTTTTTTTTTAACATTTTCTAGAAATTTTGGGGTGCACCCTGGATGAATTTATTCCATTTTTTTTTACCACCCAAACACACACACACAGGTCGCCAGGAGGACTACGACGACACCATTAGCGAAACGTTGCGCAGTTTGCCGCCGCCCTTTGGCGAAATGGCGGCCACACTGGTCGAAGTGTGCGCATACGCGGGCACTGGCAACGTGCTGAAGGTGCAGAAAATGTTGCACATTTGCACCGAATTTGCGGAGAAAAAGGAGGCCGCAGCGGAGGAGGAGGCCAAAAAGAAGGAAGTGAGTGGGGAGGAGGAGGAAAAGGAGAGGAGCGGGGGGGGGGAAAGTAAAACATCGTCATCAGATTGCCAAAAAAGAGAAAATTCTACCGAAAAAAATCCTTATTTAAAAGTTTAAAGAAAACACCAAATTTTTTTGGTGTATGCCCTAGGGGAGTAACGACTGCAAATAAAGAGAGGGGTCTTTTATTATTTCTGGAAAAAATGGCACCGTGGTTCCGAAATAAATGAAAGATAATAGTAAAACTTCAAAAACAAGGCAAGTTTTTCTTTTTTTTGGATTTTAATCAAATTGTGCTTTGTTGGATATATTTTTTAAAATTCTTTTTTCATCTTATTTTGTTTTCCCCCTAAATTTAGCTGGAAACGCCAAAAATTCCGGCCGGCACTGTGCCGAACATCACCGTACCGCCGGAACAACAGCAACAAAACGGCACTGCTGGTGGAGGTATTGGTGTTACGCCGAACGGCACAGCAGCAGCCGCAGATGGCGCCAAAACGGACGAAGACGAACCAATGGAGGAGGAGGAGGAGGACGTGGCGGACACGCAACAAGCGCCCGCCGCCACTACCACAGCAGCAAGTACCGTACCAAAGCCAGCGGTAACACCACCGCCAACTGTAACGGGGACGACGACAAAGGCATCGGCAACCGGTGGAAGTGGTGGTACAAAGTCAGCATCGGCCCCAACTGATCAGCCGGGGTACAAAATAACAATATCAAATGCAATCGCAAACAGGAGTATAAAAAACTAAATGTGTGTGTGGTGTGGTTCATCGGGTATTTCTTAAAAATTGGGGCAAAATTTTAGGAAAACGCGCTTGGTAAGCATGAAACCCCTTAAAACATTTGAAAATAATTTCATTTTTTACTATTTTTTATCGCAAAAAAATCTAAAAATACGAACATTAAATAATTGCTCACAAAATGATTAACAATTTCAGTACCACCGCTTTGGATGGCTCGTTGAAGCAGGCAATCGCCACGCTTGGCATCGCATTGATTGCAATGGGCGAGGACATTGGCACACAGATGAGCTTGCGCATCTTTGCCCAATTGGTCAGCCAGCAGCAACACACTTCCACCCCCCTCCCCCACTCCAATTTTCTTAAGCTATAAAATTTTTACTTTTTACGAAAATATTGTGAAGCTATAAAATTTTTACTTTTTACGAAAATATTGTGTTTTCTTGAATTTCCTGGCATTAGGGGTTTTTCGAGAAAACGAACATTTCACGTCTTTATTTTCCATGGAAACGATACGAGAGGGGATGAAGTAATGGCGAACGATTTCTCAGTAAAAATTACGCTTAATTACAATTCTAATTTTGTCTGCCCCTGCTGCATACAGACTCGTTACGGTGACTTGTCCACCCGTCGTGCGGTCCCATTGGCATTGGCACTGCTCAGCACCTCCAATCCGCAGTTGACCATCATCGAGACGCTCAGCAAGTACAGCCATGACTCAGACTTGGAGACGGCACGGAATGCCATTTTTGCGCTTGGGCTTGTCGGCGCCGGCACAAACAATGCCCGCATTTTGGCCATTCTCCGGCAGTTGGCCAGCTTCCACTCCAAGGACCAGGTGTGGCACGGGGTGGGCAAAAAGGGCATTGCTAATAGACTCGAAAACTTCGCATCTTAACGGGGCGGGGGTAAAATTTCAGTTGGTATTTGAAGCAGATTTCTGCACAAAACCATTTTTAGGCGCCATAATTCTTGTCTAAGACTTTTCAATTTCCGATTTTATTTTTTAATTCGTGATCGCTTCAATCCCTTCTTTATAATGATAGACTTTTCTCTCCTTTACTTTTTCCCCATTCTTTGTTAAACTTCTCTCTCACCTCTCAACAGAATACGATGATGCTGTTGCGGATCACGCAAGGACTGATGCATTTGGGCAAGGGCACTCAAACATTGAATCCGTTCCACTCCGACCGTCAGCTGATGTGTCCCGCCGCGGTTGCTGCATTGTTGACCACCTGTTTTGCGTTTATTGATGGAGAAAAATGTAAGTGTCATGTCACATGTCGGAAATAAATGTTTTTTGCCGAGAATTTTTGATGGAATATTTCTCTAAATTCCTTAGAACTATTGAAGTAGACTTATGACCCTCCCATCCCTTCTATGAATGCAGACCGTTGCATTATTTCAGTTGCGACAATTACAAAGGTAATTAGCGGCTCCGGGGTTCTAGTTTTTGGTTGGGCTGGGTTAACAACTAACGCTGAAACGTATTCGCCTTTACTTTTTTTTTGTTGTTGTCTAGTAATTTTGAATGGTCGTCAACATTATCTGTTCTACACTCTGGTGGCCGCCATTCAGCCCAGGATGTTGATCACCGTGTTGCAGGTGGTGGATTGCGTTTCGATTCCATCCCTCCCTTTTTTTATTCGAAAATCCGGCTTTTAGTGATGCAAGTCAACAAAAAAGGGGGTTGAATATTTGAAAAAATAGATAAGACCATTATCAAAAATTGTCTGTTTTTTCGATAATTAAAAATATACTGGATGTAAACAGTTGTTTTTTTCTACAAAATTGCTAAGAACCATGTAATTTTTTACAATTAATTCCCCCATTTAGGACCCGTTGGACGCCACTCGACTCGTCCAGAAAGCGGTTTGTTTATTTTATCTTTTATTGCAATTTGAACTATAATATACAGTACTGTATACTGATATATCCTTCTCATGTGTTGTTGTTAGGTTACTGTCCGTGTGGGTCAAGCGGTGGACGTTGTTGCGCAAGCGGGAAAACCGCGTGCGATCACCGGTTTCCAAACGCACAACACACCGGTGCTGTTGGCGTACGATGAACGAGCGGAACTGGCTGTTGAGGACTGTAAGTTAAAATTAAATTGCGTCTCTGCCGATAGTCAAAATTGTGGCCATAAAAAAGAGACAACCCAAAAGCTATCATCCAATGGTACCATGATTATTTAAGTTGGTTCCTTCTGAGAAAAGTTTTGCCGATCTATTGATGGAAAATCCTAAAAATGGCGCAATTTACGAAACTCGCTAGCTTGCCAACCAACTATTAATGCATATGTCCAAGGGGTCGGGAGCTATTTATTTATTTATTTTTGCAGATGAACCATTGACGCCCACCCTGGAGGGCATTGTCATTTTGCGTGAAGTGGCGGCGAAGTCAGACGCGACTAAATAAATTACCCCCACTCCTCTTCATTTATTGTTTCGATCCTTTTCTTTTGAATTTCCCTGTTGTTTTTATTACGTATGATGAAATGAACAAATTAAAATTGAGGGTCTTATAAATTGGTAGTACAGTACTATATTAGAGATCGGACCGGCTGACTTTTTTTTTAACCGGAACCGACCGACCGAACCCACGGATGCCATTTTATCCCCTTTTGGGGGCATTTACCCTTATTTTGTTGCTCCGATTTTGATTGTTCAAGTGCTTATGAGTTGTTCCTTTCCGACTAATTTGCTTCAACATGTTAAACGGAGTGAAAAATGCAATACAGCCAGGTGCAAAAGTATTGGAGTAAAAAAAAATATTTATTTAAAAGAGAAAAAAGGGTTATTTACGCCAAAAGAAACATCAATTAGTGTACTATACGCTTCTTTGATCTTATAAAACCAAGATAACAATCAGTGAACATATTGCTCCATTACTTTTGCACCTTCAAAATGGGGGTCGATTGGAGCATGACCCATTTTCTCGAGGACAGAAAAGAGTTATCGGGACATTATTTGGCTATACACTAATTGATGTTTCTTTTGGCGTAAATAACCCTTTTTTCTCACCATTCATTTTTGAGAAAATCGGATTTAAAAAAAATATTTTTTTGCTCCAATACTTTTGCACCTGGCTGTATATGACTAAATTTAATCCTTTTTGAACAAGTTTAAGGCAAAACAATTAGCAATGATCAGAATCGAATTCCGATGCCAAAAGATTTTTCCTGGATATTGAATGCCGGTTAAACAAACAAACAAAAAAGTCGTGAATTGGAACATATATCAAGAATTGCATTTTAATTGATTAAAATTTGTTGCGAGTTTTGTATTTTCAATTTTTTTGCAAAATTTAAATTATTTTTTAGGTCCTGTCATCACCATTTTCCTTTTCTTTTCTTCCCTCAATCAAAATGTGATCCGATTATTTGTCTTATGGTTGTTGAGTGAAATGCGGTAGTTTTGGTACTGTACCGTCGTCACTTAGTTCCTTTTGTTCATCATTTTTTGTTGTCTCTTCTACTGCTCCAGCCCATGTTGGACGTACAAATCTCGGCGGTGTACTGCTCGCTCTTGATGATGCTTAACTTTTAAATCTTCATGTTTGATTGTCTGGGTTGGCATGTCCGGTGGAGATAAAAAAAAAATCGGGGATGGGCATGTCAGTATCTGAGTACTGTATTGTTTGTTGCTATTTCGAGCAATTACCGTACTTTTCTGTATTTTTTTACCGTCGCGTCACGACAATTTCTGCGGTCAAAGTTTATTTTTGACCCCATTTCCGTGTACTCACGTTTTCCGCGTGGCTGCTGGTGACGGTGGTGGCGACTCATCAGCAGCTCCCCTGAATAGCGATGCGACACTTCTTCATTTGATCGCCTCGCTCTCTGTTCCACTTCCGCGACCAATTTGGCTACTGTCTTTTGTCCATCTCCTACTACTCCTTTGTACGGTAAGTGTCCTTTTTCGCCTTCCTGGGTTACTCTCTTTGGCATCTCTCTTCCTCCCTGGTACGGTGACCATTCCATTTGCTCTTCATTGATCACCGTATTGGGGCTTTCTCCTTCTCTTCGGTACGGTAATTTTTGCTCTCCAACCGCTTCGTTTATTGCCGCAAAATTTCCATTGTCTTTCAGAGGGATTGTTCGGGCGTAGTCTGTTGGCTCTTTCTCCATCAGTTGGGGGATTGTTCGGGCGTAGTCTGTTGGCTCTTTCTCCATCAGTTGGGCTAATGTCTTTTTTCCGCCTTCCGTATACGGTAATTGTCCAAGTCTTTCTTCCGCATACAGTAATTGTCCCGTTTTCTCTTCAACCATCGGCTTTTTTCCTTTACCCACATCTGCTTCAGTAGTTGTTGGAATGGATTCTGCTGCTGCTGTTTGTTTAAAAAATAAAATGCTCAATTTAGCGAGAATTGGACAAGTAATTTTTAAGAATTGACCCCGCCCGCCCTCCGGGTCTTGCGATAATTGTCATTTATTTTTTGATCCCAGTTTTCGTGAGAAGTAATCAATGGTCCAATTATGCATCTTTATCAAAGATTTATTAGTATTTATTACCCGTGATGACTGGTTCCGGACAAACAAAAAAAATGGAGCGCTAGCAAAATATCCGAAATCTGTTAATAACGACAAATGGTAATTGTCGATTAACGACAAAAGGTAATTGTCGAATATAATTTGCTTTATCATGGTATCTTATCCCTGACAGCCAATTAAAAATGAACAATTTCATCGCCGTTCACTTTTCCTATAATATCCTTATCACCACCTATCAGCCAATTTACCGGAAGATGAAGCGGCGCCACCAGCGGCGTTGCTGCTCCGTTCCGCCGATGCGTTTTCTTTTCCGTTCAGACCAAACAGTGCGACTGTTGGTGTTCGCTGCTGTTCATACTCGAATTTTGCAAGCATATATTTGATTTTGGCGATCTCATCCTTGGACAATGATTGTTTCCTTGCCATCGTTGGGGTCGGATCAGCAGCAACCGAATCAGAGTCCGGAGTGGCAAAATCAGACGCGAAGGCAAAGTCTAAAAAGGGACAATTTTGGGCAGGGTAGTCCGGGAATTCAGGTTGGCTTGATCATAGATTGGTATTTCCGGGGTTTTTCACTTGCCATGCCCGGGCCCGGCATTTTTGGTTTGGCGTCTCAGTTTCAGCGGCCAATTTTTTGAATTAGTCAATTTAAAAATATTCAGGTTTTGGGTAAAGCTAGAGATCTTCGAGCAGGGTTTAAGTTATTGCTTTTTGCACACCATCTTGGTCACTGATTTCGCACTCGTCTGCTTGCCTATGCCATTTTTGGCACTGCTGAAACGCCGTAAGCCATGTCGTCACTTGGTGGTCCAAACTCCCAATTCGGCTTGCAATGCATTGTCTCAGACTATTCTGTTCTGGCGTCATTTCTTGGAACGCCAAAAATTGTTCCAACATTTGCTCAAGGTTTCCAAGTCGTTCGTCAATGCTGTTACGTGTCGTCATGGTTGCTGTGTTTTGGGCAGACTGTGGGGGTGGTGTTGCTAAAAAGAGACCATTAGCCAAGGCACAGTAATCTGGCTACAGAGAGCCACGAATACGGTGCCATGCCATTTTTTATAGGAGGACTTAAACCTAAATATACACAAAAATTCTGACTTTTTTGCGTTCTTAAAGTTCTAACTTTCTTAATAGTTGGTTAATCGCATAGGAACAGTTTATTCATACCTTCTAAACACTTAAAGCTTTCAATTGATACAGAACTTGTAAAATTTGGTCTGCAAAGAAAAAAGTTACAAAGCTCTAAAGAAGTCTGGCGCCGAAATGTGAGCGCCGAATTGATCGTCCGCTGGTAAGAATTGGGGCATGAGGACACAATAGTAGAGGAATTAGGTGCTAGGTCGTTTCCTAAAAACCGCCACCATGGGCGTTTCCTAAATTCCGACATTTTACCGGTTTTTCGACAAAAACTCTTTATAACTTTGCTTTAACTCAATCAAATGTACATTCTTGGTATGGTTCTACAGCTATTTGTTAGCTCTATTAGCCTACCAAATGTCAAAAATTTTGATCGAGATTTAAGAAAGTTGTAGCCACAAAAGTGCAAAAAACTCATTTTTATTGTCATAAAAACAAATTTTTTTTTTAATTTAGTGTGCTTATAGAGCTAACCAATAGCTATCGGATGATATTAAGTTTATTTTATTTGGGTGCGTTTGAGCAAAGTTATAAAGAGTTTTTGTCGAAAAACCGGTAAAATGTCGGAATTTAGGAAACGCCCATGGTGGCGGTTTTTAGGAAACGACTCACAAATCAGCACCGAGAAATTAGAGGAAAAAAATTTTGTTGGAAAAATTTATTACAAATTTTTTTTTTGTTTTAATCGTTAAGTAAAGTAATTTGGTGTAGTAGTATGATTTTTTGGGTTCGAATCCCTTTCATCTCAAATAATCTTTATTGTCTTTTTTCTTTCTATTTAAAAGCGATATCAGAAACGACGGGTTTCCCGTATTTTTTTCTTAATTTTATCTCAATAAAAATTGACCATTTTTGTCAAAAATCTAGTAATAAATCACACCCCCAATAAAATTGCTTATGTCAATATTTATTGTTTACGGAATTTAATTATGAAAAAAAATTTTTGCTTCTGAAAATTATCGTTTTTCGTTGCGTACGAAAATATAATTTATTTTATTTTCGTGTTTCATTTACCAGCAAATTTTTTTCGTTTTCTTTTCGCAGCGAATGCGCTATTTCGTTTTATCTCGTATAAACAAAAAAATTTTTTTGTTTGGTTTTCGTGAAGCCCTCCTGTTCCGGTGCGGTCAATGCAAATTTACCTGCTGAAGACGATGGCATGTACGTTGGCGTTGTGCCAATTGTGACAATTCCATCGCCACCATCTTCATCATTGCCATGGATTCCTGGAGGTGTTAAAGGTTGTGTTGCTGGTACTGCTTCATATTCTTCATGTTGTCTTAATGAGGATTGCGAATTCTTTTTCGTTTTCTTCGCTCTTTTGTGGGTCAGCGAAGAAGCGCAAGAGCCGGACAATGTTTCGTGGACAAATAAAAGCACAAAAGTGAGCAGGAGGAAAACGACAGCCACAAAATATTGCTTCATTTCTGTCAAATTCAAATTAATATTTATTTGCAAAGAAAAAGGGAGAAAATGATAATTTTATATTAAATTAAATTAAAAATATTTTTTGTTTTCGTCGGCATTGGGTATCAAATTTTAGAGTTTTTTGTTCATGTTTTAAGTTAGTATTTAGGTCTTCCTGAAACCATTGCTAACCGATCCTTAATCCTCTCCAAGACTTTTTATAACTGGGCATTTATTAAACGCCAAAAATAATATTATGTAAATATTAATTTAACATTAATTAAGAATGGTATAAAAAATAATTCAAATGTTTCAATGCATTTTTTTATCGGTTTATTTAAAATAATTATGTTTTTTAATTTTTTTTTTTTAATGATTTTAAATATCTAAAATCTTAAATATATAATTTTCTATGCAAAAAATGACTGGGCAAAATACTTTTACTTATACATATGCATATTAAAAGTTGCCACGTTAATTTGGGGTATTACGTAAAGAAGAGTAGTTGTTTATGTAATAAATTTATGTCGATATTGGGCAATTCCGATGAAAAATATTCAATAAATTTTTTTTTTGCTTAATTGGGCATGAAATTTGTAGACCAAAAATTTTAAAATATCTTATTATTCCGTTGGTGGCTAAATAGCGTAAATTGGTATTTTGTTTATGCATTGTTTTAGTGGGTGCTGCTAGGACGCTTCCTAAATTAGGCCATTATGGGCGTTTCATGAATCCGTAATTTTTTACCGATTTCCTGACAAAAAATCGCATACTTTTTCAGAAGTAACCAAATCTACAAATTTGGTATAATCCGATAGCTCTTTATTTTCTCTATTTAACATGCTAAATTTCAAAAATTCATTAACTTTCAAAAAATTGTAGCCACAAAAAATAACGAATAATATTTTGCTCGAGAAATTTCCCGGGTTTCGGATCCCGATCTCGGTTTTCGGGTTTTGTTTCCCGAATTTCGCGAAAATTGTACACTGTTCAAAATAGCGCTTTGAGGTCAAATTGCAGAAAGATACACGATTTATGTAAAGATATTTTTTATTTACCAAAATTTTTTTTATGGTTAAGTTTGCAATGGAATGTGCAAACATTATTTTAATTAAAAGAATAAAGATGCAATTTAAACGAAATTAATGTTTAAAAAAATTAAAATTTAACCAAAAACAGCATTGCATGTGCAAGAGAAAATTGGACGCCTTTTTTTTTGCGTAATCTGTAGGGATGGTATTTTTAGGTAAATACCTAAAGTTTGCACACTTAATACGCGGAGATAGGCGCGAAAAACGAGTTTTTTTAGCTTGGTTTGGAGCTTCTACACCCACTTTTATAATACCTATTTTTACCTATTTCGGGATTTTTCTACCTATTACCTAGTTACCTAATTTTATATCTATTTCGGCATTTTTGGTGATTTTTTCAGGATTTTCAATAATTTCATAAGGAAAAGGCCATAAAAAATATGAAAAATAGACCCCCTAAGATGGGTTTTTAAATTAAAAAAAAAGTATATCCCTAAAACAGGAACTTTTTCTTAAAAGAACCCATTCCATTTGAATGAATTTTACGCCGGAAAATCTCGAAAAATTTCTGATTTGTAACACCAATAAAGAGAAATGACCATTTTTTTGTGCTCAAAAAACGTTAATAAAAAAATTATTATTTACCTATTTTGGTCCCTATTTTGGAATTTTTATACCTATTTGATGCCTATTTTGAGATTTTAACCTTTTTAAGTACCTATTCTGCGATTTTTCTTACCTAAAAATACCATCCCTAGTAATCTGTTATATACCAAATAATTTTACTTCATTATTTTATTGCATAATTTGTTACCAAAATACTAGGGTTCGTCCCCGACCCGATTCAGGGATTACGAAAGTCGTCAATTGCATTTCAAATAAGATGGAATTGTCTTTAAATGAGTTTTTAAGACATTTTGTTCTGGAATTTATCTTTTGCTTTTTATGAAAATTTTGTCCCCGACAGGAGTGTCTGTCTCCGACATTTTTTAAATTTCTCCAGCCATCCCCGACAAATTTAGTCGGGGAATTTTCTCCCCGGTCCCCGACATTCTGTCCCCGAAGGGTCGGGGACGAACCCTACAAAATACACGAAACGGGTCAGTTTGGCGCGGTCAGTTTGGCGTCATTGGTTAAAACTTATAACTTTTCTCAAAAGCAACAGACTAAGCATTCTTAGTATCATTCGACAGCTCTTGGTAAGTCGCCAAACTGCCATGCCAAAAAAGCCACGCCAAAGTGGCCACTCCAAGCGGTTCCCGGTGATTTCGTCAGTGAGTGATTTCGTCAGTAAGTGATTTCGTCAGTGATTGATTTCGTCAGTGAAAATTAATTTTTAAAAAATCTACTACGCCTGGCCAAATTCACAAGCAATTCAAATTACAAGTGGTAAGAGCATGTTCGCAAAAATTCTAATGGATCACGATTTGCAAAATTTTCTACAAGCGTTCTTAAATTGTTATCCTGCCGGACCCATTTTGCCCTGCGCTTTTCATGCGGCCCTCGTATTCCGTCTGCTGGGGCTGCGCGAAAATCAGCTACTCGCTGTTGCCACATTTCGTCTTCTTCCACCATCTTATGCACAAAAAAACTGAGTCTTGTATTGCCTTTCAGATGTGAGTTCCAAACAGCATGCCACCCCTCAAGCAAACGACGTTTAAATAACGCCGCTTTGGAAATATCAACGGAATTATTGGTGCGCCCGAGACCCTCAGCAACCCTGTCGACCATATTCCAAAGAGCAGGAGGGAATAGAGCATTTGTGTGCCCCAAATTGAGTGCCAGAATTTGCCCACGAATCCACCCATGTGCAGCCCCACCAGCATTCCTTTGCAATATCTCCTCATTTTCAATTATTTGCCTTTGCCCAATCCAAGTTTTTATGAAATAGATAATGAATTCTTTAAGGGATAAAATATATCCTAAAAATCCTATCGCACCAGTTCCAGGCATTTAGCACCTTGTAAATGAGGGGTTGGCTCTAACTGGGACATTTGGCAAAATAATTGTACACATATTCCAATGGTACAAAGGCGAGTGCTTGAAGGCAGCGCAGTGCTTTACGGACGTCTTCATTATTGTTGTACTGGGTCAACAAATGTGGAAGACTTTGGATTTTTCGAAAAAGAGCCTTCCCCAAGTGAAAGAGGCAGCCACTCATGACTGCATTTGGGAAGACAACTTTTGCCGCATTAATTGCCCCAGCTTCAAAATCAGTCATTATTCTGGCAGGGTACCACCAAATCCCAACAGAAGTGCAGATGGAGTCAAAAAAAATTCTGTAGGTGGGCGAATTCTTGTTCGGAAGTAGTCCATAGGCACAAGGAACAGCACAATGTTCAATGAAAACCGACATAGTGTAAAGTTGTCCAAATCCCCTCGGGCAACTCTGAAATTTTTTTGTTTGGTTGTGGGTTTTCATTATCACTTCAAAAGTGCCGTCAATTGCAACGCTTTCTCCATAATTTCTCAGAGCCTCCAGACCAAATTGTGAACAAAAAATCAACATTTTTTTTGTTGAAGATTTTGGTTGTAGATAACACGATTTCGAAGTGCATTGGGAACCAATAAATTTGTAGGAGGCATTGCATCAAGATCCACCTTCCTTTAATTATTTTGATTTTAATATAGACTATTAGATGGACTTGTTCTTGATGTTTTCTTTTTGCATAATTGTAGTTCCATTGCATGTTTGATGAAGATGGAGCAACGCCGACCCGAACGTCAACTGGTATATCCGCTCTGACTTGTCTTACAATATTCTGACTTGTCGTAGGAAAATCTGTTCGCGCTTCGTTGCGAAGTCGTTCATTGCCTTGTCTAACCTATAGATTTTTTTTTTACTTTTCTTTCCTAAGTGTGACCCACAGGTAATGAACCAAAGACAGGTTCATTTTGTGTTGTGCAGTCACTTTTGTATACAATTCTCATTTTTGGAGAACACTATGTTCTAGGCATTGTCCATAATCAATTGTTAAACATTGTCTTTCTTATTTGAATTAAATTGTATATTTTAGTATTATTACGAGATAATCTTTTCTGGCTATTCTTAAGTCGAAAATTTTGTATTTATATGCTATATCATCCATGTTTAATTAAATCGAAAAGATAAATATTTCTAAAAATTTTTTATTTAAATATTAAAGAATTAAAAATGGCCCAGAAATTAAAGACTCCATAACTTTGCAAGGCATTGAATCTTCGGCCTTTTGCCGATTAAATATAAAAAAGTTTATTTCATGGGAAATTTTCAAATTTTTGGTATTCTGTCCAAAATAATTCATTTTTTTTGCAAGAAATTCCTCAGCCATTTTAGAATTAAGATCTGTTAATAAATTCATTCAATTTTCAAAAAAAATTTCCGGCGGCGGGCCTATCGGGAGCCGGACTACTACCGTAAAAATTTTCGAAATTTTAAAAGTATGATGAAAACTATTCATTAAAATATCGAAGGTTTCGGGATCACTAAGTCGAGAAGCAGAAAATGCTTGCCGGAAAAAAGAAAATTCCGAAACAAATTCATTTAGACAGAAAGTACGAAGAATTTTGGATAAATTTTAACTTTGAAAATCTCTCGTATTAATTTATCATTTTAACTCCAATTCAAACACTTAATTCAAGTCAATAATTATTTATTAGAATAAAAAATAAATATAAATTTCCCCTTTTGGCGTTTGATTACAGTAACCATGCCGATATTGTATCCCGTAAATATTGTGTTCCTTAAGTCTGGGAGGATAATTTTTTATTTTACCTTTAAACAAATTTTTGCACCGACTTTTACTGTGTGAATATTTCCCACTGACTGTGTAGGTATTCTCTCATAGAAAATATTTATTGAATTTACTTGTTGTAATGTAATAAAACTACAAAAAACTATCAAAAATTGACAAGAAAATAGTAATTGTAATAAAATATCACCAAAAACGCAAAAATCACTCATAAATTCATGGTTCACAGATCGAGACAAATTAAACTAATGGAAGAAGATTTTGGAAAGTGCCTAATAAAGAAATATAAATACATGAAAAAAAAAATGAATTAAACAATTTTCTGTAATAATTAAAAAACATTCATGAAAGGAATGGGATTTGATTAATGCCAAAGTTGGGACAAAAAATGGATTAATTATACTACCATTTAAAAATGGAAAAAAGATTGACATGGACAGAAAAACACCACAAAACAAAAAAAGGACAAAACAGTGTTTGAGAGAAAGGAATAGTAAATTATTCATAAAGAAAATTAAACAAAATAAATGGGAAGCTCTCCTGAATCTGAAGAATATTGCTTTTAATTTATTCGTAAATTTATATCTTAAAACACCAATATATTTCCTTTGTGATATTTAATAAAATTAATTATATGAATTCATCTTTTCCTATTAATTAAAATCGTGGCAATGATGACTTGCTTGGCTTTTCTTTTCATTTAGAAAATAATTAATTAAATTTGTTTATTGAAAAAAAGATTATTTTTTACTTAATTTTACGGGTTACAGTTTTTTTGTTTTAATAAGCTTTAATGATAATCCATGCGTTCGGCACTAATCATAATTACCTTGTAATTTTTTTCATCAAAGACTTTTTGCTAATTATATAATTTTAATTAGTATTTTCTCGGATAAATGGTGTATTTTTTAGAGTTTTTTTTTATCTCACTTCCGCATGACTTGTAGGTCTCGCAGTTATTTTACGCTCTGCACAGGATTTCTTCTATTCCTTATTGCTTTTTGAATTATCTTATAATTCACTAGGATTTATTTAACACAATATTTATGAATGGTCTTTATTAGAGAATTTGTTGTTTAAATGCGATTATTTGTTTTCAATATAATTCTTTCTTTTTTACAAAGAATTAAAAAAAATTATAGAAATTTTCTTGAACTGCGCGATTTCTCGTTGTTTTATGTCATCACTGAGAGCTTTCCATTGTATTATATTTTTGAAAATTGTTTTTTATTTTATTGTTTTGGTTTTTCCTTTCCTCTAATATTTTGTTGATTTTTTTATAAAAGATAGAAGTTATTTGGCAAATTTCAAATGCGACTTAAAGTCACTGATATTATAAGTTTCTTTAATGTTTTAAACCGTGCTGGGTCGTTTCATAAAATCCGCCACTTTGGGGGTTTTATAAATTCCGCCATTTTACAGATTTTTCGACAAAAAACTCTTTATTACCTTGCTCAGATGCAACCAAATTACACAATCTTGGTATGGTCCAATAGATATTAGATAGCTCTATTAGCCATCCAAATTTCAAAAACTTTGTTTAAGTTTGGAGAAAAACATAGAGTTTTTTGCTCTTTTTATGGTTACAACTTTATTAAATTTAGATCAAATTTTTTTTAATTTGGTAGGCTAATATAGCTAACTAATAGCTACCGGACCACACCAAGATTGTTAAATTTGGTTGCGTTTGAGCAAAGATATGTCTGTAAAATTTGCGGATTTATGGAACGACCATGATGGCGGAATTTATGAAACGCCCAAAGTGGCGGTTTTTATGAAACGACCTAGCACCGTTTTAAACCATTTCTTTTAATTCATTTTTTAAGCGATTATTATTTTTAGGTTATGATAATAATTTTTTTTAAATGTGTCCACAACTAACCAGGGATGCCATAACAAATGTCTAAAATAGTTGCGACAAGCTTATAAAAAGTGGCGGAGTTGCACTTTGCCTTTATTAAGATTAGTTAACAGAGAAGCCCCAAAAATGGTGAATTTTAGGCTTTATGTAGCCAATTCTTAAGAATATTTACAAAATTTTAAAGTAATTTTGGAAAACCCAAAGAAAAAGCTGTCCGGCGGTGCCGATAGGCGCCACCGGGGAAATTTTGATAAGTGAATAAAATTTATAGAAAAAAATGGGTAAAAAATCCCTTTTTCTTAAATTTTTTAATTAGAAAATCGTAAAAAATGAAGAATAAATCTTAAAATTTGGGTATTTTTTATAAGAAATAGTAATAAAATTCAAAAACCATAAAATAGTGCAAAAAGTGGCAATTTTAAAAATAGTGGCAAATTCCACTAAACAGGCAAAATGGCAACCCTGCAACTAACTAGTGCTGTGCGGTAAATGATTTTTACCGGGAATCGGGAAGGAAACCGGGATACGAAAAAACTGGGATTTCCCGAGTCGGGAACCGTGAAATTCGAATGTTCTAAATTTTAAACCAAGCCTTAAAAATGAAAAAAAAATTTTTCGCATGCTCTTCTGAAAAGCATCGAATTGCGTGCGGCTCGCCGATTACGGATTTTGAGAAAATATTCAATATTCAAAAAATTAGCTTTGCCTTAAACAGAGCCTCGACCAATTTTTTGAACTAAACTTAACTGGGCAATAAATAAGATTTTTTTTGTGTAAAAAAATAATACTATAATTTTTTCTCTATTTTGCATTGCACTTAAACTAGAAAAATAAGTTGTCAGGGGGCCGGCGATGCCATGAAAATTTGGGTATATTTTGGTAACAGATTACGCACAAAAAAAACAATTTTAAGGCTTTTGAGATAGATTTTTGAGAAAACGTAAGCAATGGGCGGAGGTCCGGTAGTGCCGATAGGTGCGATCTGGGAATTTGAAAATTTGGTCTGATTTGTTGACGAAATATAGCTTAAAAACGACCGTATCATTCATACAAAAATCGTACAATTTAATGTTGTGATTTATTCACTGCAATCTGGGCTGCACGCAATTTCGTTTTCGTGTTTTCTTATCTAGGTATTTTCTAGGCTTTTCTTTTATTTAAAAAAAAAATATAAAATTTGGGCCGGCGGTGCAGATAGGCGCCGCCGGGCCCGGCAAGTTTTTGAAAGTCTGATGAGAGTATTTTAGTAACCGATTTTGCAGCAAAAATGTAAATTTTTGTGGATTTTTTAGATACATTTTAAAAAACCTTTGCGAAAAGTTGCCGCTAGGCGCAGTCAAGGAAAAATTTGAGAATTTTTCATTGCTTTTATTAAAAAAACCACAAGAATCCTCTCATTATATTGGGCTCCCAAAAAAACGCAAAATGAGGATAAATCCAAACATATGCAGCACTGATTTAGTTAAATATCCATTAGGCAAAATAAAAAACAATAAAAAGTTGTAAATTCAAATTTTTTAGTTTTTTGTTTAATTTTCTTTAAACTGAATTTTAAAAATAATTCGGCACATTGCAAATTTAAACCTAAAGGAAAATTGGGAAAATAAAAATTGTCTTTCATCGTGTGTCTTTCTGTTTTTGAACTCAAAGCCATCTTTAACAGTGTAAAAATTTCTCTTTCCCGAGTCGGAAACCGGGAACCGGGATCCCGCACAGCACTACAAATAACACAATTATTTTCGAATCTTCGGGTTTAATTTTTATTTGGCTAATAAGTAGCTTCATACTTTGCCTCAAAATTTTTTGTAGATTCAGTCTCAAAACTAGCAAAATAGATATTTTTGTTTTTGAACTGTTAATAATATATATTTTTTAATTTTAATTTATTTTCTATTTTTTTCAATAAATTTTTACCTAATATTTTTTTAATTTTCCTTTTCTTTGCTAAATAATCTTTGGTGTTTTATTTGTTTTTGATTGTATTTTTTACACGGATTACTAATTTGATTCTGAGAAAATAATAAATTTATAGGACTAAAATTTAATTCTCTTTAACACTTTTAAATAATAAGAAGACATTCAAATATTTTTCTGATCATGTGGGATTGTTGCTTAGAGGATTACGGATGGGGCGTTGGGTGTGCGTAACCGGAGATTGATGATTTGTAAGCAAAAAATAAATTTCCAATTCAAAGATGAACAAATTTAAATGAATGAAATTTGCTATTTTTTCAATCTGGTTAAACTTTTTACAATTTAGTTTTCGTTTGTGACCAACAACATGTAATTTTTTAAATTGAATTTTGAATTCTAAATTTTAGTCACTTTAATTTTGGTTTAATTATTAGTGTAATGCATAAATTCTTCAGTTTCAATTATCTAATAAAGTTTTGTTAAGATTCAATTTATTTTTATTTTTTGTTAATTCTCATTTTTCCATTTTAAACATTAATTTATTTTTTAGGGTAATTAGTAATATGCTCAATAAAAAACTGACTGTAAAATTTTAATAATGAATTTTTATTTCCAGTACTTTTTTATTTCTTTCTTAATTATTATTAAATAATTCATTATTTTTCTAATAATTATATTTTTCGGGTTTTCGGTTCGGGTTCTCTTTAAAATTAATGATGTTTTAATAAACTGAAAATTTAATATTAAATATTTTATAGTTGATACTTAAATTCTGTCTATTAACGAACTAACAATTTAAAAAATTTTACCCCCCCCCCCCCCGTATAAGAAGTTTGAACCTTATTTACAAAAATTCTGCCTTTTTGCGTTGTTAAAGTTGGAACTTTTTTAAGAGTTAGTCAAACACTTAGGAATACCTTAGTTATTCCTTCTAAACAGCTAACGCTTTCGAATGGTACCAAATTTGTAAAAATTAAGTTCACAACGAAAAAGTTACAAATCCTTCAAAAGTCTGGCGCCCAATTCATGTGGCGCCCAATTGAAGGTGTCCGTATAAATGTGCTGTTGTAATTATTCTTCGTTTCTTTATAAATATGTGTTTTACAAATTTTGAGCCATAAGCATATTGTAAATGTTTTTATTTAGCGATAAAGAAAATTTTTCTATGTATTTCTTTGAGTCTGTTCATTTCTTTGTATTATTTGTACAGTAACCCATCTGGGGTTTCCAAGAAAACTTCATTATATGTTGAACCTATTGAATTGTTTTAATCGTTTTTCTTTTAATATTTATTTTATTTCACAGTTTCTTTTTTACAATGTTATTAAGTTGATTCACTTTTCCTTTGCAGGGTTTGTTCATTTTCTAACAATAAATAACAAATCATTGTAATCTTTTTGAATACCTTTTTAGAATGTCATAAGTTTTAAAATTAAAGAAAACGAAACCTTAAAATAATGAATTTTAAGTTAGAACTGATGATAATGATTACTTACCACTGTTTTTATATTTTGCCTTTTAATTGTTGTTAGTTAATTTTATAGAAATTTCTTTGATTCAAAATTTTTTGGCTCATAATAACATATCGTGATTCGTATATTAAATTTCATTGGGTATTTGTTTATAAAGTTAAATTTTGAGATAAGAAGATAAGACATTTATTAACACTTTATATAAAGTCGGAAAATTTAGAATAATTATTTACAATGTTTAAAGGTAATCACAAAGAATTACTTTTATTAGGAATGCGATCCTTTCAGCAACCGAAAAGCATTGTTAAAACCAACAAAAAATAAAATAATAGACTAGAAAAGATTGAAAAATGTTTTTATAAATCTATATAAAATTTAAAAAAGGGATTTTTCACAAAAAAAAAACATAGGTAAGAATATTCTGCATTTTGCTCATTGCTCATTTATGTGTTCATCTTCCCGCAGCAAAAATCAATTCTCTTCATAACGGCGTCAGTTTGCTATGCCAAAGAGCACATAAATCATTGCAAAGTCAGAGAAAGAGAAAAAACTGGTGATAGTAAAGGGTAAAAAGACGATTTGTACTGCCCTGATTCGTACTGGTACCCCGATTGGTACTTTCCTGTTATGCGACCACAAGCCAAAACTTTAAAAAATGAACAAAAGGGCGCACAAAATTTCAAAAATCAAAAGCTACGCGCCAAAATTTTTTCGGGGGCATATATGCCACAATATGACCCTAAGTGTCTTCAAATGAATCTGCTCCCCGGTTTTTAACATCTTCGCGCCAGAGGAACTCGCACAAATAGGAATCGAGCATTTGACGGTTTTTGGCTTGTGTTCGCATAACAGGAAAGTACCCCCCGATTCGTACTAATTTTCCCGATTTGTACTGTACCAAAAATACAAAAAAAAAAAAAACACAAGATTTATTGCTGAAAACACCCCATTATATTTGGTTTGGTGTCTGCAAAGCTAGTTGAATTGAAAATATTAAATTGCAGTACGAATCGGGTGCCGTCCATAGTAAAGCAGAGTACCTATTAGGGCTGTGCGGGAAATGATTTTTACCGGGAATCGGGACGGGAAATGCACCCGGGAACCGGGATGGGAACCGGGATACGAAAAAACCGGGAAATTCCCGAGTCGGGAACCGGGAAATTTTTAGTAAATTGTTCTAAATTTTTTAACAAAACATGTAATTCATTCATCAAAATTGAAATGACAAAAAATTTGTTGTTTTGAATGCTTTTCTGAAAATCGCAAGTCGTGTGTGGCTCGCCAATTACGGATTTCTAGAAATCCAAAGTTATTCAAATCAGAGTTCCCATCGAAAATTTTACAATAAGGATTTGGGGTCAAAAATAAGGACTTTTTTTGTAGCATATTTGTTCACTATGGCAGTATTTTTTTAGCTGTTAGGCTTTGAAATAACACTTTTCATTTTTAATTTCGAAAAAGGAAGGGTCGGCGGTGCCGATAGGCGCCGCCGGGGAAATTCTTGAAAATTGGTTGTGTTTTGGTAACAGTTTTTCACAAAAAATGACCAAATTTCTGATGCTTTTCGAGTTAAATTTTGAAAAAACATAGGCCAAAAAGGGTCCGGTGGTGCCGTTAGGCGCCACCGGAGAAAATTTTTGAAAATTATGGCTCATTTGTTAACAGATTTTCTCAAAAAGTGGTCAATTTTGTGTCCTTTTTTGAAAAATTTCAAAAGGTAGAGTGTCCGGCGGTGCTATTTTTCTACGATTCGACCCCTCCAAATAAGGACAAATTTTAGAAATAAGGACAAATGGGAACCCTGATTTAAATGGATATTACGAATAGATTGTGCCAAGAATTTCATTCTTCGCGAGTTTTTGAAACAATGACCATTTATACAAACATTCGAATTCTTTTTTTAAAAGTATGTTTGGTTTGCTTTACAAAGCCTTATTTGTTTTTGGGCTCGTTAAAATTAAAAGATTTTGAAAAATTTGGTCTGATTTGTTGACGGAATGTAACTTAAAATGACCATTTTTGAGGATTTTTTCATTGCTTTTTCTAAAAAAAAAACACAAGATCTTGACCTAAAGCCATCTTTAACAGTGTAAAAGTTTCCCGAAATCCGGGAAGCAAAACCCGGGAACCGGGACGGGATACGAAAAACCCGGGAAATTTCCCGAGTCGGGAACCGGGAATCCCGCACAGCCATAGTACCTATAGATGGACAAAACCCTATCCGTCTACTGGGCGGATTTGTACTGCTCCGATTCGTATGAAAGTCCGAGAAATAGAACAAATAAATAAACGAGCTTTTCATAGCTTTAATTTATTCAGAATACGGTTAATGCAGAGATCGCATTTTGTCTTATTTGTAAGATACGGCATTATCTCAGCTCTTTTGTCTTGTTTTTGTCTTATTTCTTACTCCTAGGAAAAAAAAGAATATATTACTATTTTACAATTTTTTGAAGCGATTCTTTATAATTTTAAAAACTCCTAAAAATCCTCAAAAAGGTCATTTTTGTCAAGATTTGTTACCAAAACAAGGTGCTATGTCGAAGTGAAAAAAGTATCGATGTGGGCGAAGTGAAAAAAGTATCGATGTATAGGTTTTCGAGGAAGGTGGTCATTTCAGTACGGAGAAAATGATTTTATTAATTATATTTAAACATTTTAATCCGATTAATTAAATGTAATATTTATATTTTTAAATATATATTATTAATATTCGATAAAAAAAATTCTTTAAAGAAATATATCCATAACTAAATTTAATCCATTAAATCAATCGCACTTTTATAAACGTATGTCTACATATAATATATTTTTACCATTATTTTCTCGAAATAAATTTCTATTCATTTGTATTCTTATAGAAATTTAGAATGAAGATAATACTTGCTATTATAAACGAGTGTGACTGGAAATCGATCACAAAATTTTTTTTTTGTCTGTAACATAATTTGTATTGAAAATATAATTGAAGAAAAAGTTCAAAGTCATTTGGTGTCAAAAAGCCTCATTTTGAAAAAAGTATTCAAGTGTAAAAAAAGTAAAAGACTACTTATTCTATTTCACTCTGTAAGATAATTTTAAGCATTTTTTTCGTGTTTTTCTAATGTATTATAAAATTTGAAGGGCGAGAGCAGAAAACTTTGGAAATTAGGATTTTTTATAACAATTTTGTGCAAAGTTGACCAATTATGAAGATTCAATCCTCATTTGGAAAATTTTGATCTGATTTGCAAACGAATGAAATTATAAAATGAGGATTTTGCAAAATACTTAACTTCATTTTTTTCACTAATTTTTTGCACCCCTTTCTTACCCTAAAATTTCATTCTTGCCAATTTTCTAACCTTGTCTGCCAAAATTCTGGCGTCCTTCGCCGACCAGTATCCTACACTTCGTTCAAAGAAAACTTCTTCCGCAGCGCGCCTACCCATATACATCAGAAGCTTCGCTTTTAATTGCGGACTGGTGTAGGAACGACGCTCTTGGTATTCACAGCATCCATCATATTCGCCTGGGCTTTGGTCTTATAGTAACATGAAAGTACGATTCAATATTGTTTCTCCAAAATTTTTACGTCAATTCAGTGCCACAATTCTGTTCCTGATATCAATAGCAATCGCCGCAAAAATTTTAAATATAATTTTTAAAAATCTTTACTCAAAAATTTATGACTCTTTTCATCAGTTTAAGCGATTCTTTTTCATTTTTTGGTTTTTTGATAAATCTTAAAATACACCGGTTTTTTTTTTGCATTGAAACTCTAAGAAATTTTGATAAAAAACAAATTTTTTCAATTTCAAAACAAACATACAAAAGTAACCGGTCGACGCAATCCCTGCTCGTCCATAGAATGCACGCGTGAAGTATTTTGTGGAAACATATTCGAGCGCTTGTTTATTCGCCCAGGTTGCGTGCATCATCGAAACTGTTGAAAATCACGTTCTTGATCGCGCCATTTTTTAGAGTGTCCTCATAATTGTTCATTTTAAAGGAAAAAGTGAAGCGCTTAACTTTGTAAAGAAATTTTAAAGGCAATTAAATAGAGATAATAAGTTGTTTATCTACCATATGTGTTAAAAGGTTAATTAAAATGGGAGAGAAACAAACCAAATTTTTTGGCAGAAATGTTGCTGAATTGTTAAACAAATGTTATAAAAGAGTAAAATAAGCCTTTTTATATACATACAGTCACCAACGACAAAATAATTAGAAAACAAAAATGTTAATCTATGATGGGACCGGGCAGTTCAGCCCCGAGTTTCGGCCCTGGTGTCGTTTTATCCCCTACCTCGTTTTAGAGGGTCGTCGTTTGGGTGCCGAAACGCCGGTGACCCCGCCTGCACCCGCATTTCAGCGCCGAGGTCAATTCGCGCCAAAAAATATTTTGAGGAATACTTCTTGTACGGCTATTCCGTATTTATTATTTTTTCATTTTGCTATCTTTTAAGCTTTGTTATAGAAACCATAAAAGAAACTTTAAAAAAGTAATGTTATTACAGAAGGTTTTCTTTAAGTGTTCGACGAATAATTGCGTGAACAACAAAATTTCGATGTACCAAAATAGCGTCAACAAATGTAAAGCAAATAGCTCCTTAGTCTGCGCCGCCAGCAACTCGGACGAATAATTTATACGGCTGCGCGGAAAATGATTTTTATCGGAAATCAGGAGCCGGGACGAGAAATGCAACCCGGGAACGGAAAGGAAACCGGGATACGTAAAACCCGGGGAATTTCCCGAACCGGGTACCGGGAAATTTTGAACAATTCATTAATTCATTCATCAAAATTAAAATGACAAAAAATTTGTTGTTTCGCGTACTCTTCTGAAAAGCCGCGAATCATGTGCAGTTCGCCGATTACGGATTTCAAGAAATATGAAAATTCAAAAAAAAATAGCTTTGCCCAAATAAACTAAAAACTTCATGGTCAATAAATAAAATTTTTGTGTCAAGACTAGGGATGGGATTTTTAGTGATTTAACTATTTTTTCTGCAGCTTTGTATCGTTGAGAAACGCACGAAAAACAGATTTTTAGCGCGAAAATTCTTCGCTTGAACGTCATTATTCGTCACTAAAAATCACTATTTTGGCGTTTTTTGTCACTAAATAGTTAACTCACTATTTTGGCACTCCGTCACTATTTTACTCAAAAAAATGCATTAAAAAAAGAAAAATGCACCCCAAGGATTCGCCGAAAAAAAATTTCAAAAAATATACCCCTAAGAAACGACTTTTGTAAAAGCAAAAAATGTTGGCCCAAAATTTGTCAAATAAATTTTTTTAAAACAAAAACTTACTAAGATATTTGCAAAGAATTTTTGCCTGAGAATTTTGAATGCACCTATTTGTAATTGCAGCCAATGATTGGAATAAAAAACTTTTTTTGTTGATAAATTGGCAGAAAAATTTTCACTATTCCGTCACTATTTTGAACTTTTTCTCACTATTTTGTCACTATTTTGGCATTTTTTCACAACTATTTAGTTAACTATTTTGAGATTTTTTGTCACTAAAAGTCCCTTCCCTAGTCAAGACAATAACCCTTTTATAAATTTTTTGCTCTTTTGCCTACCACTTAAAATAAAAAAATAATTTTTTTGTCATTCTCTCAACTCATACAGTCATGGTCATATCTTTAGCACCACTTAAAATTTCGTATCAAATTTGTTTAAAAATGATTATAAAATCTCAATTTGATTATATTGTGTATGTATCAGGGATGCAGCCGATCTCTGATTTGAAAAATCGGAAATCGGAAAACCGGAATTCCGATGCCGAAAAATTCTTCGGAAAACGGAAATCGGAATTCCGGTCCAAAAATCATCGGAAATCGGAAAATCGGAAATTTTTTTTTCTACAAAATTACTAAATTTTTTTTATAAATTTTTTTTTTGACCAAAAACTTCTCATTTTTCGAAAATTTTTATTTATTTTTGAGAAAATTAATTCCGATTTTTTCCAATTTTTCCCCAAAAATATCGGAAATCGGAAAATCGGAATTCCGGTCCCAAAAACATCGGAAATCGGAAATCGGAAAACCGGAAATCGGAAATCGGCTGCATCCCTGGTATGTATGTAATACATTTCTTGTAGTATTTTTTGCGGGCTTTCTAATGATGCCAATCCATTAACCCCTTTATAATTGTTATTATTGGTTACAACCCATTTTACTAACTGCACTCCCCTTTTTGGGGTGGTCATATCTTTAGCACCACTTAAATTTTTCAAATAAAATACAATATTTTGTGGCTCAAAAAAATCTTTAAAAATCCTGTTTTAAGTGTTTTAAGGTATGAATAAGGTATTTCTAAGCGATCGACTAACTTTAAAAAAAAGTTACAACTTGAAGAACGCAAAAAGGTCAGAATTTTGGTATATTTTGGTTCATAAATTTTTTATAAGTGGGTAATTTTTTCAATTTTTGGAGTGTTAATAGAGATCATCAGCAGCATTCGAAAGACACTAATAATAAAAAATTTGGTTGCCTAAGAAAAAGTTATGCGTCCGAAAGTTGGCTGGCGCCGAACTGAGTGGTCCCGGGGGGAGGAGCCAACAAAGTTTCGACGCCCACGTTTCGGCGCCGAGAAAGTTTCGACGTCAAACCAAAAATTGAAAAGGTTCTTTTTCCAAAATAAAATACAGAAAAATTTTCTTGGAAATATTTCCTATTTAATTTTCCTTCCATTTTTTTTGTATCTTCTTTGATGTTGGTATGGTAAAAAACCAAAAAACCAAAACGAAGATACCACACGACGAAGGGCATCTTTACATACATTTAACATAAAAATGTCGACAGAACAACAAAATTCTGGCTCAAGTCGCAGGCAGTGCTTTTCCCACAGGCTAGGCCAGGAATTTCAAATTGGAAGAAGATGGATGATTTTTGAGTCTACTTTTGAAAATATAACATGGTGGGTGGGCGGGGAGGAGTGCCCCGAAATTTTATAAAATTAGTTAATAAGATTTGTTAAAAATTTAGTAGGTTATGCTAATTTTGCGCCCCAACATTTGCAACTATTAGAAGAAACATTTATTTCCGAACGGGCATCGTAGACCCGCTTTATTCGTCCCGGAAATTTGGAACATGCATGATTCAGTACTTGCAGATATTGGAAGGACCAAGGGAACGTAAAGTTTTATTCAAGCTTAATAAGCGCTTACTGCTACAAACCCATGGCAATTTATTAACGAATCAGCGCTAAGTGTAGGGCGCAAATGTGCGGAGCGCAAATGTAAGGGCGGCAAATGTAAGGGCGGCAAATGTAAGGGCGGCAAATGTAAGGGCGGCAAATGTAAGGGCGGCAAATGTAAGGGCGGCAAATGTAAGGGCGGCAAATGTAAGGGCGGCAAATGTAAGGGCGGCATATGTTTGAGGCGCAAATATAGGGGCGCGATAACAAATACGGCGCTAGGACTTTTCGACAGCGGACTTTTCGACAGAAGGACTTTTCGACAGCGGACTTTTCGACAGTGAAGGACTTTTCGACAGCGAAGGACTTTTCGACAGTCCTCAAATAAATCGAATATTTTATTAAAATTTTTTAAATTTGTAAAAATTAAATTATTTTTTAACTTTATTTTAGTGAATTAATAATTGGTTTAAAAAAAACTAATTTTATAAATCACTGGATTACAAATAGCTCTACTTATTTAGCAGATTTTAAAAGGCATTATTGGTTTTTGCAGCATTTCTATGACCCATGAATGGTTTTTCTTATCAGTAATACGGAACAAATTATATGTTTGCCCTTTTTTTCTCGACCCAAATGACCATGCCATTCATGACCAATTCACAAATATTCCTAAACTCCTTTGCAAATGTCCTCTGGTTCTAGTGGTCATGAAGAAGGTGAAATTCCTGCTGAACACTTTGCAAATGAAGCCTTTGAAGAAGCCGAAGCACCAGCGGGTCTTGTCCAATTTTTTCAAGCAGAAAGCAAGCGTGGCCGAGAGTTGATCAGAAGTGGCGGTTTTGAATATGCCTTTGAAGCGGATAGCGGACTTCAAGACGGTGCAAATCTTGGAATTTATTGTTCTAATTTAAAATTAAGGGTCCAAATTTGGCGATGTATCAATCGTCCTCCATATTGTCCTGGGAGAGTGCATGTCAGTTCAGCTTGGCACCACGATGATCAGGGTCAATCTTACAAGTTGGGGAGAATTGTCGGAAGAGATCACAATCACCCAGCAAAACACGAATAAGTCCGAGATGCTCGAAAAATTCTCAAAGAAAATGCAAATGCCGCTAACCCAATTCCCCCAAGGGATGCTGTTACAATGGCACGAGCACAAATGCCTGCAGATGTCAGAGCAGGACAAGGTGTAATTAATGGTCATGAGAAAAATTGGGGTTTAATTAAAAAATAACATATCAAGGAACAAGTCGTGCTTCTTTGTCACGCGATTACCGACGCTACCAATCTCAAGCGCGTGCTTTGGCTGGTGATGACCTTATGGATGTTCAAAATGCCGCAGAAATTCTTTTGCCGGAAAGACTGCTTGGTTCAGTAATTTTTGATGGATTGGAAAATGGCCGGAAAATATTGGTATTTGGTTCGGATTTTGGCCGAGGAATTTTGGCACGCTTTGGAGCAAATGTTGCCATTGATGGCACCTTTAAGGTACTGATAAAAAATTTGCTCACAAATGTCTAAACTTAAAGACGTGTCCAACAAGTTTTCAACAAATTTATACAATTAACCCAATCGTTGACCATGTCGCCATTCCCGCCATTTATGTCTTTCTTCCAAGTAAAGAAATGACTGTCTACCAGAGACTTTTTCAACTTGTTCGAGACACTGTCCCAGCGTGGAATCCTCAGACTTTTATTTCGGATTTTGAGAACAGCTCAATTCAGGCTGTGAATCAGGTGAAAAGTACCAATTATTAGTTTAAATTCAGCTTCAAGGTTTTCCCACAAGCAAGACAAAAAGGATGTTTGTTTCATATGTCCCAATCAGTTTACCGACGCTTACAAAAATTGACAAATTTAAATTCTCTTTTTTTGGCACAAAACCAAGAGCCACATGAAACCAAAACCAATATCAAATGCCTAATCTCACTCGCGTTCGTTCCAAATGAGTCTGTTTATCTCCATTTCTGTTTGCTTATGTCACAATTTGATATGGAAAATGAGGAAGTTAAAGGTATTAATAACGGCGCGCCAACAAAATCACACCTAACACAATCACCTCGATCAAATTTTAATAAAATTTCGTTAATTTTCAATTTTTTTTTGAAATCTATCCTACTAGCATTTAAGGGCCGAGACTTACTGTTAAGGGTTGAATCGACATTTTATCCTTTTGGCTGAGGTAAGGTTGTGTCGGGGTGAGATTTTTCGGTACACGATCAATATCAATTAAAACTAAAAAATATAAATAAATATTTGAGAATGGCAAAATATTTTGCAAAAATTGGTTGGGCTGTCGACAGATTGGCACTCTGCTCCTTAATTGACGATCCAGCCGTGGGGCATTATCAACAATTTGATTTGTTTATCCGAAATTGGATTGACCAAAAAAATTACCAAAATCGAAATGCCACTTTTCCCGTTTCATTGTGGAACATGTGTTTCAATTTGAATGAGATTATGCCGTACCAACAACAGTTTGGAGTCATGCACAGAGTCTGGAACAGCAAATTTAGGTCAAACAAAAAAAGTTAATTTTTAATTTTCGGGTTTAGAACCGCTCACCCGAAAGTGGTGAGGTTGTAAGGGCAATGGAATCAGAAGACCTGCATTGGGCCAATGTTATTCGTGACTGGGATACCACGCCAGCAAGTGGAATACGTGGAAAAGGAATGAAAGAAAAGAAATTTATGTTGAACAAGATGCAAATTTGCTTGCACTTTACAACACGCGTGGGCACGCCATCCTTACCAATATTAGCGCTAGCCTTCGAATGCCGGATCCAGTTTAATTTATAAGGATTTTCAAATTATCACGAATAGTTTTTGCTTAACTAATTAATCCAGCATTTATTTTTTAAAACAAATTCTTACTGTCGAAAAGTCCACTGTCGAAAAGTCCTACCATAAAACAAAATTTTCTGTCGAAAAGTCCTTCACTGTCGAAAAGTCCGCTGTCGAAAAGTCCGGCGCCCAAATACTGCTTGTCAATTTGACAAAATTGGTTGCTAACTCACTATTCGCTCGTCGGCAAGTCTCAACCATTTCCATACAAATTGGCATTTTCCGCTTCGGAAAAAAGTGCCAAAATTTAACTACCATTACAGTTTTGATTCGAACTGGGGTTCGCGAAATAGGCTAAAATGAAAGTCATCTCCGTGATCATAAGTCCCGACATTAAAAAGTAAAAAAGTACGACTACGAAGACAAAAAAAAAGAGACTAATTTTTATAATTAGTTTTTTATTCTTTTATGTATTAACAATTAATCCCCGAAGAACGCATTTCATTATTTGTTCAAAACCTGGGTTGAGTGATAATATTTATTTTTTTCTATTGAAAAGGGTGGCAATACACAAAGCAATTCATTGTTATTAAACGCATTACAGCAGCAATCAATTTGAATAAATTGAAAAATGCGCATTTCTAATTTTATTTTATTAAAATATCCGAAATTATTAATGTTAGTCTGCGATTATTATTTTTATTGTATGTGTATTTTTAAATAAACATAGAAAGCAGAAAAAGCAGGACTTGAAAAGAGTGAAAATCGATTGTTTTAATCGGCTTTTTCACCTTAGAATTTTTTTTTTTTAGGTTTAATGCGCTGATTTTTTTTTTCTAATTTAACGTAATTATATTCTATTAATATATTAAAATTTTGGATAATTAAGCCATTATTTGTTGCTGAAGAAAAATTAATATATCCACTGATTCTTTATCAATATCTCCTAATCCGGCACCACAAATTGGTCAATGTTTGTGGACGTTGCCCTTCCCGCGCCCTCCGTGCCGTCGTCGTCCAGCGCCATGTTACGAAAGTGTTGTGAAGCACGGAACTCAGCGTACAGCGAGAACACATGCAGCGCCTCGAGTCGACTTTTGTGCACGGGAATGTCGCACAGGCCAAGACAAAGGTCGACAAAATCCTCCAAATCGGCGTCCAAATTTGCATTGATCAGCAGCTGAAAAAGCCAAAGTTAGACAATTTTTGAATTGGCACTTTATTTGGTTTTTGGCTCAATGGAAATGCCATCCCCTTCATGTCCTTAGCTTTTCTTCCACTTCGCTGGGCCATTCTTGCATCAGTGACTCGATGGATGGCATGGCTTTCCGTAGACCACCCGCGTCGGTGCCTTCGTCCTTCCAGTTCCTTCACATTTTATACCAACGGTCCTTAAATAAAAGAAAATAAATGGTTGAAAAGCATATTTTGGTACGAAATCTCATTTCTCAAAAGTAATAAAATAATCCTAAGGAAATTACGGTACTACAGTATTCTGCCATGGCATTGTATTTTTTTAAATTTTTTGTATTTTATAATAAAACTTCTTCATTTCACAATTTGATGTGCATTTTTTCTGCCCGTGACAGCTTTTTGACCGGCGCATCGGCCGCACTGTTCCCGGCCATTTGATGGAGTCGAAGGTCAACAATGGCCGATCGGACTGTTGCGTGGCGGGCTCGTCGAGTACGGCCAAACCCAACAAAAGTTCGTCATTCTGAACGGAATAAAAAATAATAAAAAAATATATTTAAACATTTTAACGAATTTGGTAAATATTTGAATTGTCATTCATTAGTGTTTATAAAAATAAAGAATCAAGATTCAAATGACTAATGTCACAGTTTGACATTACATCTCTTAATCACATGAAGGTACCAAATTAAAAATGACAAGTGTCACATTCTGCCCCTCTTAGTTTACATTTGAAGCGGATGGTGTCTTGGTTAAAAATTTTGAAAAAATTAGCTCAATATTAATGAATTAAAAAAATCATACATTATAAGCAACCCTTTTCTTTATATTCTATGTTTGTTGTTTTTTTTGTTCACTCAACTCGTCCGGCCTCGGCACTTTGATAAACGGGTCGACCTCGCCCACCGCGGGATATAGTCGATTTGGAAGGGCTTCCAATTGGGCACAATTTCAACACGTTCCGCCACATATTCCTCAATTTGGCCAAACATGCCTTCAGCTCCGCAGAAATTGGAAAATGCGGCAACGCGTCAACATCGAATTCTTCCTGAATTGGATCGATAGTTTAATTCTCTAGTATTTATTTTTCATTTCATTTTATGCTCTTCACTTTTTCTCTCTCTACCTTCTTCTTTTGCTGTTGCGTTTTGCTCCATTTGTCTCCGCTTTTTCTCCGCCCTTTTCGTGCCGTTCCCGCGCCGTTTTATCCTCTGCTGCAGTTCCGCCACAGTGCGCGCGCCCTTGCACAACCCTCGCCGCACTTTGCCGCTGTCCGTCCCGCGGGGCGAGTCGACGCCGTGGCCAATTCCCCGAGGCGATGCACGGTGAACGTTGGTGTGGTCATCCGCGGACGGGGTAGCCAACACACGGTGGCCATACCGCCTAAATGGTTATTAATTACATATTTTAGTTTGGATAAATTAGCTATTTTTTTTAATAATTATTCTTTGCTTAATTGCCATGCCTGCCAATGTTAAGCTGCCCACAATGGCACTGCGTATATTTGAAGCGCCACTTGTACCCTCTGCGTCCGAATGAACTTCAGTATCACGCACTTTGTGCTCAGCGCCAGTAAGTGTCATTTCTAGGGCGAAGGGACGGGGAATCTGCAGAGCCTGGGGCAATGGCAACAAAACTAATTAATTAATTGCCATATTTATGTTTTGATTAACAAAGTCCTTTTTGCATTTATTTTAATAAAACATCCAGCATTTTTAATTCCATATGATTTTTTTTATTTAACCTGCCAAAATCGTTCCACCGATGCGTCCCCGGCCTTTCTTTGCGTGGCGATGAATAGGCGGGCGGCGGATCCGTCGGATAGCCAATTGGGTAGCCTAATGATAAACTTTATTAACTCTTAATATATCCAAAATGCCTTCAATTGACGGTTGTGCCGAATTGCTTTTTTGTTGTCCGTCAAATTCCTCGGGATGCGAAAGGAGATCAGCCCCGGGAAATTCTCTGTTCTGCAATGACTCCGAAATGCGACTGTACTGGACCGAGGAGGGATCTCTGAGTTTTTTATAAAATTAATAAGGAAAAAAGCTAAATTTAATAAATTTGCTTTTTTTTTTGTGAGGAAAATTTTTGGTTGCTATAGAAACGGATTCGTCCAGGAATATTTATTGCTCTTACTAAGTCCATATTTTGCCATATTATTTGTGGACCACCTTGGCCATGCTAATCCGTGAATTTGCTGACAATCGTCCTGTTTTCTCCCCTTTCTCTTTCCCATTTCTTCCTCTTTTTCTGTCATGCTTCTTCCTCTTCCTTTTTCTCTCTCTCTCCTCTTCTTCATCTCCTCCTCTTTTTCTGTAATTTTTCTTGTTCTTTCTCTTCCTCTTTTTCTCCTTTGTCTTCCACCTCCTTTTCGTCTTCTGCACTATTCACATCATCTCCTCCTCCTCCAATTCTGCTCATCATCTCCGCTTAATAATGTATTGGATTTTTTATTATTGTTCATTTAATACAGTAACTATCTGTCAAAGAATAGTGTGCTTTTCAAATCAGCTACATTTTGTTTTGGATAACCCAGCAGATCCTTTTTTCCAATCAATCATTCCTCGGCTATACATTCTTATTTTACAGTATCCCCCATATTATGGTAACGGTCTTACAACAATTTCTGTTTTCCTCATTTTACAGTATCCTTATATGATGGTAATGTTTTTTGAACATTTCAGTCTTTTTCCTCTTTTCTTATTTGTACCCAAATCTCTGTTTCTTCCCCTTCGGCTAAATGCTGATTTTGTCCATCTTCTTCTGCGGTTGCTGCTGTTTCTGGTCATTCCCCCCATGTTTTCTTGTGCCATTTGCATTCTTTGCCTTTCTTGCTCCTCAAGAATTGCAGTGAGTCATCTTCGGTCTAAAGATGCAAAAATATAATTTGATTTCATTCGATTGCACTAATGAAACTATTTTTCTGTTCTCGTCAATTAAAGCGCGCTAACTTTGTACGGTTTGGGCGGTTTACCTGAAAATTTTCGATTCAATTACTCTAATATAATGATTTCGCAGAATATAATTTTGCAAAGTGCTCCAACTTTTCGACTCCAACTTTTGCGCCAAAAATTAATGTGTGCAATGCCGCCTTATTTTGAAATATTACAAAATTGAAAGATAATTCTGCTTCCAAACTCAAGCGCGAGGCGGTAGCAGACTTTGAGTCCTACCAACCACAACACAATTTTTTAAAACTTTTTACATTGTAAACTATTTTTTTAATTGAATTACAAAACACCACGCCTTTTTTTTCTTATACGTTTTTTTTTCTTCATTTTTTTGCCATTGGGAAATTACTCTGGCTAAAGCAGACATTAACTTTTGGCGCAAAAGTAATCAAGCGCAAAAGTCGCAGTTCCTTTTGTAAAACACTGCTAAAAAGTCAAAGAGCTATAATCAAAAAATTTTTAAGAGCAATAGAGCCGGCGGGCACAAGGTGGTGCACTTTTATCAAAGAACGTTCAAACAAATGTTAATTACTTTTAAAAAAATTCAGAAATTTTTACGTTTTAAACTTTTTCTTATAGAAAAAAAGCTTGCTTATCGGTGAATTTGTTCATTTTTGACGCCCCTCCCCCTAAAGTTCGCCTGATATTCGTCAATCGCTTGACGACTTTCCGCGTCGATAAGCGCACGCGGGCGGTGCCCTGCGCCGCTTTGGTCGGACTGTGAAGAGGAGCGGTCGCTGAGCGGCTCGCCCAACACACGGACGTGCTGCTGATGCAGTGATGATCGTGGTGGTGGTGGTTGTGTTCGAAGTTCGAATCACCACTTAACGATGACTCACGGCCATCCGAATCGAAATTGAAAAAGGAATTTATATATTAATTGATAAGGTAATGGCAAATTAATTAATTAATATAAATATTTTTAAATTAAAAATAATTAATTTATGCATTTTTTTACCTTCTTCGTGAATGTCATTCATTTTTATTTAATTCAAAACCAATTGCATAAGCAATAAGTTTTTAATTCTCAAGTGTTTTGTCCGCTTTTGCTTCTGTTGAATCGCGTCAGTCGAGCGATTGTGTCGGTCGCTTTGTGTGTTTATGTGCCATTATTTTCAGAGTCGCCATAGATACCAATTTATTCATTTCACGGGCATTTTGGAAATGCCAATTAGCTTCAATTCTTCACACAAGAAACAAAGCAAGAAATAGAGTATGGAAATGAGTTGAAAGAAGCAAATATGAACAGAATTGATGACAATCAAAAGACATTTTTATCTTTTAAGTTTACAAAAATTTCTATAACAGTAGTGGTAAATTTTTTTTACCTTTTTTTTTTTTTTGCCAAATGACCTGATCGGTTATCGGTAAAATTAACGAATTCTACCCGTCCAGATTTTTAGTCAATCGTTATAGGGAAGGATGTTTTCCTCGTTTTACGGCAGTAAACTGAATCAATAAGGAGTTATTATACCGATTTTACCGATTACCGAGGCGAAATGCTCGGGTTTGGTTTCGCTTTCGTTTCAGTTAACCGAAAGGTTGATCGCTTAACTTTTGCTTAATTATAGTTTCTAACATTTAGAGTTTTCGAGTAACATCGTTTATAAAATTGTGGATAAAGAAAAAAGTTACGACCAAAAAACTAGTCCGGCTGTGTTCGGGCAGGCAGCGGTGTTTTGGGGTGCACTCTCCTAAAGTTGGCATGGCTGAACGCCAAAACTTTGGTGGCGGCCAATTATGGCCATTAATAAGTTCATTTAAAAATTGTTAAAAAAAGTGAATTTTTTTTTTGAAAAAAAAATATTAAAAATTTGCTTCAAAGCGTTAAATAATCTTTTTTTTTTTGCATAATCAACTGTTTTAATAATTTGTTATTTACAGCAGTTTTTTGCGATTGGAGTTTTAAATTAGACTTTTAAAAAAAAAGGTCGGCGGTGTCGATAAGCGCCGCGCCGGGAAAACTTTTTAAATTTGCGTGTGATTTATTAACAATTAGACCAAAAAGTGGTAATTTTTGGATAATCGTTGAGAAAATTTTGAGAAAAGCATAGGGGTCCGATGGTGTTGATAATCAGGAATTTTGAAAATTCACGGCCGTTTTGTTACAGATTTTCTCCAAAAACGGTTAATTTTGGCGTCCTATAAAAAAATTTTAAAGGGGTTGTCACCGGCGGCCGATAGCGCCGTAGGGACGCCGTAGGGAAAATTTACAAATATTATAAGCTTTGTAACAAACTTTGCCCCAAAAAGGTAAATTTTTGTGCTTTTTACTAATTAACAAAACAAAATTCGATTGATTGTGAACAATTTCAAAAATGTTCACGCAATTGGTAGATTAGAACCAGGCCAAAATAGTTAACCGTGGCTCAACCACATCAGCGGGAACCGCCCAATTCGCTGCGAACAGTTCGCCGGTCAATCTTAGAGATGTACTATACTAAAACGGCTGGTTTGTCCATCCCAGAATTCGGGGAGTTGGCCAATAAAGCCATTGTGGAATTTCAAAGGAATGGAAATGGGCAGAAAGGGATGGATGGAATGGGTAAAACCGGGCCCTGGTCCCTCAGCTTTCAAAATCCCGACTTCAAGTCCGTCCGGGACAGAATGTGTAATTGCGGCGGTAAAATAGCGATCGCTTTATTGGGTGCAGCAAATTTACATGGGTGAGTGATCGATCAACTGACTGTGAACGTCGTCTCTCGAAGGAAAATTGATTTAATTAGACAACCGGTAGGGAAAGAAGGAAAAGGACGGGGCCAATCATTAGGGAGACTGGATAAAATGAAATAAACGGTAATTGAGTTCTGTAAATATTTAATATAATCATGGATTATTCTTAACTCCTTACAGTTTTTAGGTCAAATACTATAAAATATGACCAAAGCACTCTTAAGAATCGGTTTTTGTTATTCTTAAAAGTGTTTATAAATTACATAATATAAAAGGGAAATAGAAAAAATAATAATTCATTATTTTGAAAACTTAATATATTAACGAAGTTGATTTACTTTTAAGAAATTTAATAATTCAATAAATTCATAATTAGAAAATATTATATCCAACAGAATTATTGGGCACTTTCTTGCCATATAAAAAATGCTGAAATTGTTAGGTTTCATAAATTGGCATCGAAAATAAACCAATTTTTATCAAATAAGTACATATTTTCTTAATTATATGTCCTTCAATTTTTTTTTTTTATTTGAAAATGAGCCAACAACCAACATTCAGAGATGTTCTTGGAGAGGAACATTATTTTGAGGGAACTTACTTATATTTAATTGAATGACAATTAATATTCTAAAATGTATTTAAAAATTAAAAAAATTCAAATAATATTACAAAAAAAAAAATTGAATCTTAATGCATTAAATTGTTAATATAAAGAATAAAATGGAATTGGCTGGCGTCTTTAGGCGGCAATTTTATAGCAATAACTAAGGAATTGCTTGTTCAAACAGAAGTTCAGCGCTTAACGAACTTTATAAGAAATATTTCATATCATTTAATAATCTGCTTTCTTTTTAAATTTAAAGAAATTTTGGTTAAAAAATTTTTTCTTTTCTAATAATAATTTTTATTTTCGTTTTTTTTAATTGAATATTTTCTTACATTTACTGGACCCTTTTTTTTGATAGATCGAGCATGATTTGGATTTTATTTAATTTTTTATCAAATTATAAATAATGATTTTCAGCAATTAATTGATACACCTTCAAATTATCGTATTTCCCATTCGAGCTTATCGTTTAGTATTATTTAAAGTATTATGATAAAATAATATTAATACTTTTAAATATTAGTAAATTCTTTTGTTTACCAGATTATATATAGTGAAAATTGGGTCAAGAATTTGAAGCACTAAGAAATGGAATAGAACTTTGGCATAAAGAATGAAAAATTTATTTTAGATTTTGGGCCAAAATTTCATTTTACAAAAAAAAAATAAATTGACTTTTTTAACAACAATTAAATTAATAATAGAAGTTCTTTTAGATTTTAAATTAAATATTAGTAAACGTTTCCTGCAGTTTATTTGCATTATTTTTAGAGAAGCACAATTATATAATTAAATTATATTTTATAAAAAGTGTTTATAACTCGGGTGTCCAATTCGATTGTGTATTGAAAGATTCTCGTAACTTTAAAATTGTTTCTTTTATTCTTAATTATTTTATGTTTGCTTTTATTTATATACGATTTAATTGTAATTTTTACTTTTTAATAATTTTCAATTTAAAAATACTTTTCATTTATTAAAAGTTTTTTTTTTATTCTTCAGCCATCAAAGTAAATGAAAAGGAGAGGCCGGCGGTTTTCGCACACAAAAATCCTATCCTAATTATTTAACTATTTATTATTTTTATTGTTTTCTTTCAATTTCTATTTTTCATATACTTATTGTTATTTATTTTATAAATGATTAATTACAAACTGTTCCCAAAGAAGTATAAAATGCAGTGAATATTTATGTTTTTTTTTTATTTTTTTTTTTTCCATTTTTGAAAAATATTTGCTAAAGGTATGCCATTATATAATTGTTTTTCAGAATATGAGCCGTTTACCAAATTTGTAACAGAAAATGGAGACCAATTTGAAAAAAACGATTAAGAATCAATGCACTCATGTATAAACTAAAATCTTTTAATGAGAATAAAATAGCCCTGAATGAGTAAACATAAACCTACTACGACACCAATAAATAGGAGAATCCCAGCCGATGCCCACACCGAATTTATTTAATATTTGAAAGATTCAAGACTAATTCAGTGCCTTCCAGTCGTTTTCCCTAATCGTTGGGACCTTTTTAACAATTTCATTTTAAGGAACTCACTTTGATACAATAATACTTTACACTACAAGAAACACCTCGCTGAACTAATATATATATAACACCAAAATGGAGAATTATTTAGCAGGTTATGAATTTCTTCTTCATCATTCGTTCTTTTTTTCGCCACTTTTGGAATTTCTCATTATTTTTGATGAAACTTTTCACATTTCTGACTTTCTCATCAAGCCCTTTGAGTTTCGGATCTAAAATATTTCTGATTAACAAAATTACTGTCATTACTTATTTAAGATATTTCTTTCTACTTAAATGATGATTTTTAAAATAATTATCACTTTCGCGGAGTTTGTTCACATTATCATGCATTTTTCCATCGAACGATATTATTTTTTCTTGAATTTTTTTGACGTTCGGCTCTAAATTTAATGATATAAATTAACACCGTAGTTTATTATTATGTTAATTTAGTAGGGAATTTTGCAAAATAAAAAGCTGGCTTATCCAACATTGCCCAGGTAGCCACCCACGCGGTATGGGTGAGAAGCCGGATAAAATTGGAGTGGAATTTTGAAAAAATAACGATTTTCTAAAGCGTGTTAGGTCGTACGTAAATTCCGCCACTTTGGCGTTTTGTAAATCCGCCATTTTTACTGGTTTCCGAATAATTTGTCATAACTTTGCTCAAAGGCAATCAAATTTAATGAAATTGGTATTGCCCTACAGCTTTTTCATTGGCTCTATTATCCTTGACAATGGAAAAAATTAATAAAGTTTACAAAAATTGGCACTGTAAAAATGAAAAATAAGTTGGTTTAGCCATATTTTTCTAAAACTGGCGGAATTTACAAAACGAACTAGCACCTTTCTAAAGCAAATGATTTCCAATATTAAAACGACTCATAATGGCGTATTACAATTTAAATTTTACCGCTTCGCTTTTTTAATATTTTTTTGTTAGAATTATTATATGATCATTAAAGTTGCAGGAATTACCTTGCAACCATTTTTCCATTTTGTTTTCTAAATATGAATTCATAAGAAAAAAAATCCATAGATTTATATTAACATTATATTTCATTAAAAGACCCTTTTTATTGGCAACGCTTTTCAAATTTTCCTTTGGAGATTTCCGTTTCAATAAATCCGTGACAGTAGGAATTTCGCACTTTGTACAATAATCATTGTCTTGTTCCATTTCCTTTTTTAGGTTTCCAATGCGTTACGGTATCGTTTAAGGTTCCATCAATTGGTACTAAAGAGTTAATTGGTACAAAAATGTTTAACTTTTAACAAATGGTGCCTGCACGAATATTGTATAGTAACAAGCGTTTCGAGCTTTTGAGCTGCTTTGATACCTAGATCTGTTCTAATTTATGGAAACGGAAGTGTTCCGAGGGTAGATTCTGAAAGAAATATAGAGTTGAAAATCTTTTGGTTGAAACTATTCTAAGGGTAGGAATCCGAAGAATTTTGTGCTGAAAGTGCCAATTTTCCAACTACCGTTCCTATAATAAAAGACAGACCCCTTTTGAGGGTACCTCTTAATTATAAGACCCCCCCCCCCCCCCCTCCCCTAAAAAGCCTTTTTTGGAACTTTTATTTGAAGTAGAGCGTTATCGGTATTCGGTGCGTTTCTCTATCATCTAGGCAAGAATCTTTTGGGCAGTGAATGAAATTTTTAAAAATATTCATAAACGATAAAACAATGAAGCCTAAAGCATTCGAGTTATTTTTTCTGATAGCTAATCCCCTAATTCTCTGAAAACCTAACCCTAGTTTTTTATTAAATAACCCTCAAAAATTTAAACTAGGGAGTCAGGTTTTCTAAAAAAAACAGTGTTAACTTACTTTTCAAAGGATATACATTAGGATACCTTCCAGAGTTTTGTTTTCCCGAAATGCTTTCGTCAGAAGATACATTTTGCCACAATTCGCGTAATTTTGAAATTTTCTGTGATTATATTGCCTCTTCACTAAAATTGTTTTGGAGTTGAAGTGCTGCTTTGGTTGGTGGCAAATTAAAGTGATTGTATGCCTTCAGTAGTACAATTTTTTATTGCTGACAAATTGTTTTCCGTGGATGTCCATTTCAAAAAGATGGTCTCAATGCCAATGCTTCACAATTCTAAAAGTGCATTTTTCTTTTAAGTTTTCTTTATAAAAAATGTCAATGGAAAATTTCAAAAATAATTACTTCAGTATAAATTTTAAATATTTATTGCAAAGGAAAAAATTAATCTATAAAACATTTCGCCCCCATTTTCCACTAAGGTGCCCTTTAATCTGAGATAGTCCAAATATTCTCTCATGCCAAGTTCGCCAATCGAAGATTTTTACAGTTTGGCAGCATTTTACCAGCAGAATGAAGATTTTTAGAAGTGGATTCATTGGACGCTGGTGGATCTGCTGACTCATCTCTAGAATGTCAAAAATAAGGAATTAATTATATATTTATTATTTGAAATGCGGATTTCTTCTTACTATGGTTTGACATAACATAGAGATTTGAAATTTTCGCCAAATACTCAAAAATCATTTTTTGATTTTCAAATAAACAAAAACTAACTTTAGAGGTATCATTGCAGGGCTCCATTGTTGCTCCTCTCCCTCCTTTTCATTTCTCACAGTTTGTGCACAATCCCATGTTGTCATAGGCTCTTCCAAAAATATTTGTCCCATTTTTGGACAGTTTCCATTATTTGTGATGATGATAGTGATGATGCCTTTTCCTCATCTTCTTTCTCTTTCACCGCTTTTCTTCCATTGCTGGTTATAATATCTGTTTAATATTCCACCAAATTAAACATTTTTTGACATAATTATGTAGGAATTACCTAACCTAATTATGGGTAATTTCCAAGAATGTACGGGACAGGTAAATATACCACAAGATTTTTTTGGTATTCAAGGAATAGCACCCACACCTTGTCCTTAATATGATTACTTGATGAAGACATCATTTTCACTTGCATTTTGACGGCCACGAAATGAATTTTTGAATTTCTGGGAAATAAGCATTGATTTACCAAAAATTCTGTTTTCATTTTCATCCTCATGTTTTTTCTAAATTTAATTTTGCTATTTTATTTTTAGAAAACTTAAAATAAATGTTACCTTGACAATTTTTTTCAACTTTTTGCATTTCTTTCGTAAATTCGGAATTTGGTGCAGATGGGCGATCGTCTGCGTTTACAAAAAAATAGGTAATTATAAATTCCTTTGTTATGCCCTCCCTACTTTCAACGCCAATTGTTTGTTCATCATCCGACGACAACGGAATTTCGACTAATTTCTTGGAACCTGCAAATTAAATGAAAATATCTTTAAAAACATTTGGGGCATCACCTTCATTTGCTGTTTCATATCCTTCATCCGATGCCTATATTAAATTTAATTTTTTTATTTTATTTTTATTTTCGTCTGAAAAGGTTACATCAGGTTTTGCCGACGGATACATTTCCATCACTCGCGAAAAACTCAAAATAAAAGATTTAGAAAAACGAATTTTAATAAGTTCATTTTTCAAAAGTTTTATATTTTAACATACAATATCACTAGAGCTGGAATTGTTGTTTAGAGTTTTTGAAAAAAAAAAACCCTTTTTTGTACAACTTTTCGCCATTTTTTCATTTTTAGCACCTATTTTGCATTTTTTGGCACGTACTATCAGTATTTTTAGCACCTAAAATCCCACCTCAAACACTAAAAATAAATTGTAATGATATTCGATTGAGTCTACTTTGCTTGGCGCCTCTAAACAAAAATAAATAAATTTATTGTAATTTCATCATTTTAATCAAATCGCTGCCTTACTTATATATAGTAAGAAGAGCTTATAATGATATCATAAATATATAAACATATGAAAAAAAAAATTTGAAGCAATGGAAAGCGCAAATGGGGGAAACCACGTCGTTTAAAATATAAAATATTAACAACAAGGGACAACATGACATCTTTTTATCGATATAAAAGATGAAGCAAAAAATAAAGGAAAAATTTATTTAATGCATATTACGAATATTACATAAATAATTTTATGAGAAATTAAGGGGGCCAGAACAATTTTATTTCTTTAATTGAACTAAACAGTGCACTACGCTGGCAAGCAAGAATTTGTTTCCTGTTCAGCCTTTAAGGAAACTTTTCAAAACACGGTTCCAACGCTTAAAAAATATTTGAACTGTTCACAGCATATCTGACAGCAAAAGAACTGAAAAAAAAATTAAATAAAAAAATGAAATAATATTGTGTTGTCCAAATGGAGTCAAACAATATTTCAAATTTATTGGGGCGGAAGCAAAGACAGTAAACTTGGAAAATTTGATCACTTTGATCAGAGGTGACCTATCTGCTTCGAGTGTGCGTTGATCATGGTGGGGTTGGCTCAGGGCGACGTGATCAAAACGAGTTGATGATCAGCAGTGAAGAGGAGAGTTGAATTGTCGAATGATATGAATGAAGCATGCCTAAACTGAAAACCCTTCCCCTTTTTAATACCAAAATTTTGGTTTTATAGAATCAAAATTTCACACTTCATTTATGGTCTTTTCATTTCTAAATTATTTTTTATCGTTTATTTTGTTTTTCATATTATTTAAGAAAGGAAAAATTTTTCATAACAATTTTAATTGCTTTACGTTCGAACGTTTCATTGTGGAATATTATTATTCTTTGGGGCGTTTTATTATTATTTTTAGTTTTTATTGCGAGAAGGATTTGCTTCGTTTTTATTATTTTATTTTTTAATTTTATTTTAAATAAAATTTTATGAAATGTTCATTTTATTTGGATTTTTTTTATTAATAGTTTTATATTTTTTCGGATTTAATCCGACACTCCCACAGAGGAAGATTTAGGTTTTGGTTTAACTGTCCGTCGGAGGATTACTTTTATATATTATGCCTATTATTGGAAACACGAAAATAGTAAAAATAATGAGTATTAATGGTAGAAAGAACAGATAATCCATAAATTCGAATTTAAAATCAAATCATATAGGAAGTGAAATTTTTAATATTATTTATTAATTTAGAAGCGAATTTTTAATATTGTTTATTATTTCTGCAGAAGAAAAACTAGTTTCGGGATTTTGAATAGTATTATTTAGGTTTGTTTTCTGCTCTTCTTGTTGTTGTATGTAAAATAGCTTTCCCTTTATTTCTACTTCACTATTACCTACCTGACATATTACTGAACACTTTTCATTAATTTCTTCCATTATAAGTTAATTGAGTAATCTGTTCTTTATCTTCAGTGTTACATTTATTTCACCTTTTGATTTGAACATTCTAATTGGCTAAAGCAGATCCAAATTCTGTTTACATTTAATTTCCAATCCGCACCTTTACATGTCGTAACATCCCTAAGGATATTGATTCAACAGTGCACTTAGTTTTTTCATAAAAGGAACTGTTTTAAAACTTTTAAAGTGATTTGCAATTGTAAGGCCGTTGTCTTTTTAATTTTGCCTTTATCTGATTATTCAAAAAACAATGACTTCCTTTAAAATCAATTGGTAATTTCCGTCTTGTCGTTTAACATTTCGGGTAAAGGGTCTTTTGTACATTCACATTTACTTGCGTGTCTCCTCTATTACATTGGCACGCTTCGGGTGGATATTACAGCTAATGTTTTAGCGGAATTTCATCAAGACTCGAATACTATTTCTTAGTAACTCTTCATTGTTAACAATTATGACTTCTTATTAACTTTATTCATAAATTTCGAACCAAAGATTGGTGTAGGTGGGATAGTCATAGTGAAGTGTCAATTCTTATGTCTTTTTTATTAGTATTCCTGGTTCTAATAATGTTGAATCTGCGGTTGATCCGTCATCGGACCCTATTTCATATTTCAAATTCAGCTCTATGGCCATTGTGCATTTGGTTACTTCAAAATAATCATTACCATTTCTTCCATATATGTTCTATAAAATAAACATCCATCAGTTGCAACAAAGCATTGGCAATGCCAACCACCGCATGAAGGCACGCAATAGAATAGCCTGGTTTTTGTTTGCTTTTTCAGAAATTTCAGGATTCCATGAATCACTTTTATCTTTTCACAAGTAGAACCTTGGCAATACCCCATGGTGGGACATCGTTTAACTGATTCCGACAGTATTTCATAATTGCGCATAAAATATTCTGACTCCCTTTCACAGGTTAAAATTAATTCTTCAGTTGAAAATTTAATTGTTTAAAAGTAATATTTCGTATTTTATCTCAAGTTTAAGACAAGTTTATGTTCAGGTTTTATCGATATTAAAATGGTTTGATCAAAAGTACATTCCATTTTCCATTTTCATCTCGAGGGCAATTGGCTGAATTAGCAATTAAATTAGTAATTTCGTCACAGCTTTTTGTCAGGTGAATAAAATTTAGAATCATTAGTAATGAAATAGCAGTTCTAGATTTCAGAGTATAACCACGGGTTTTGACTTTGTTTTGGTTTTATCTTTATTTTATTACGCAAAACACGAATTTATAAATCCATTTTAAAATTAAGTAAATGAATTTAATTATTTGCATTGAAATTGAAAGAATATAGATGGTAATAATACTATCGATATATATATAATAAAGTCAAAAGGATGTATACATTGTGGGGCTCGTAAATATTCTATACACATTTTACATTTTATCATTTCACAGATAGGTGAGGAATTACAATTTGATTTACTTGTTTCTGTTATGTATTATTCATAATTAATTTATCTCAATGTCATAATTGTTTTTGATAATTTCCTGTGGAAAATAATTGTTTCTTTTAAATTTGGTTTGTTTATTGTTATACAAACCTTGACTACAAACCCTTAATATCAACAGGATTAATTATGTTTATTGTTATTCCGCCAGTTATGCATTCAATTAAAAAGTTAGTAGCTCGTTTAGTTCTAAATAACGTTTCTACTATTTCATTTGTTTTTTCTTCTTATTTTTCGGATCAAAATTTGAATTATCATGCGAATTATTAAAAAATAAAGAATCGAATGATTCTTTTTGTTTGTACTTTTTTATTTTTTTATAGTCTTCCGTGTAATATTCGGTTTCAATTATACCCCATTCTTTTTTGGTATTCAGTTTTACCTAAGATAAGATAAATTCTTTCTCTTTGATCATGATAGCAAAATTTAGTCCCTTTTTTATCACAATGAAATAGTTCACAATAACCTGGAGATCCAATCGTTAGATTGCCCTCCCCTAGACAAAGGTAATCGTATTTTGATTCAATCTGTGTGTATCGAATATGTAAATTTTTAACAAATATATTCTATATCATATAGACGAATGGCGTGAAATTTCCTTTGGTTTTTTTCATACACCTAGGATTTTTTGGAATGAACAAATACTTGGTCTACTTGTCTAATAAGTATTTTTGCTATTTCTTGTTATATTTTTTAATTGATGATATGGGAAAAATGAACATTGTTGTGCCCATTTGAACATTCACATTTAGTTCCACTACGGTGTATGATTAAGACTAAATGTCTATTTAAACATGATAATATGTCCGAACAAAATTCGTTATTTTGTAAATTTTTTCGAACAATGATTCCTTCTTCAACACAAAACTGGTTAACATTGTTGTATAGTTTAAAAGATTTTAGGACAATTATAATTTGAATAGTATTCAGGGGGACTAAAAATAATAATGCAATAAAAAGTAATTTTTGAAGTAATTTAGAGGGAGTTGAATTAATGTTTGAGGTAAGTTATTTCTTTTCCTTGATAATAAATTGTTTGGATCATCGTTTTTGTGAAGAGTTTTGATCATAATGTTCTCGATAATTTAAGCAAATTGATTTATGTATTTTACATTTATCACAAAAATTTTCCTCATTTTTACAATTTTTAATACTATGTCCAGGGTTAAGACATTTATAACAGAGTGATAAATTTTTTGCTCTCATTTTTCTCATTCTATAACCTTTTATTTTGTACAATGAATTTTGTTTATGGTCATTACTAAAACAAAAAGAACATTTTTGGAATTCATTATTTGTAGAACCTCTTGAGTTTAGAATTAGATTATTTATTTGTTTATTTATTTCATCATTTTCATCAATTCCTTTGAAAGTTAAGTGGATATATTAATTTAAGTGGTCGATTCATAATTGATTTATTTGGATTCAATTTTTGCTCCCCGAATTAGTTATCTGATCCAGAAATTAATTCTTTTATAATCCCAGTTTTCCATAAGGCTCTTGGTAATTCTTCCTTAATTAAGACTACATCATTTATTTTTGGAAAATCCTAATACATGTTTTGGATTTTTGTGATTTATTGATATCTTTCTCGTAAACTAGGTAATATTCTTCTATCCATAATTTCCAGTAATCATCGAGTAATTTTGAGTTTTCTTCCATAATTCTATAGATTTCTCATAAGAATTAAATTTTGGTTTATATGTTGGATCATTAAATTCATTTTCTTCTAAAATAGGTGGAATACAAATATTCTGATGTGGTAACAAAAAATCAATAGGGCGTAAAATTTGATAAGAATTAATATCATCATAGATAAAGGTTAGGGGTCTTGAATTAACTAAACTTTCAATTTCAATCATAGTGTGAAAAGTGTCAAAATCTAGGAATTTTTTACCATTGTTTTTCTCAAAGAGGTTTTAATATTCAAATTAGCGTTCAACTATACCATTTTGCCATGGGGCTAATTCGATAGAAAAGTTCCAATTAATATTTTCAGTTAAAAAATAATCTTTTATAGTTTCGTCATGAAAAATTTCTTTAATTTTCAAAAGATCATTTATTTTTAGATGTGTGTTTTAATTGTGAGGCATTATCACTCCAATGTTTTTTGGAGTTCCACGTCTTGCAATAATCTACGAAATGCATTTAAAAATGTTGAGTTGATAAAGAAGTCACAATTTCGAGATGAATTGCACGAGTGACAAAACATGTGAAAACAAGAATCCAAATTTTTTCAGAAAAATATTTAATTGTATTGGACCTGTGTAGTCTAATGCAATATTACTAAATGGCGAAGATAATTGAACTCTTTGTTTTGGAAGGGGTGGCATAATGGGTTTCAAAGGTTTGGCATTATATTTACGACAATAAAAACATTTCTACGAATTGATCAATGTGTTTCTTCCTTAGGGATCCAATAGGTTTTTCTGACTTCTGAAAGGATAGTTAAGGTTCCACAATGCAAATTTTTCTGATGATAATACTATGATTAATGAGTACCAGGATGATTTCTAGGTAAAAATATTGGATGAATGCCTTTAATACATGCATTTTTAAGTCTTCCCCACAAACGTAAAGGTCATCTGAATTTTTATAAATTCCTAACTGTCTTTTTTCTCATCAGTAGGTTCAATTTCCTTTGTATATTCCGTATAAGTAATTTTTCTGCTAAAATTTTAAATATTAATTCATTGCTTTGAAGTAATGGATTTTTTCAATTTAAACTTCTCTGCAAATATTGGGGATTTATAAGCTATGAACATTATTATTAGTTTGAAATACTTAATTATTTAATCCAAGAGCTGAAGTTTTCCCATTTATTAATGCTTTTGTCTGAATTTTTGTTAGATTGGTTTGAGTTAATTCAATTTCCAATTCTCTATCGAAATTATCATTTACATCTTCCGGTGTAAAATCTTCTAATTGTTTGTATGGCCATTGTTCAATTGACAATTTTAGCCAGTTTGGACCATTCCCATAAGTCAGAGTTTTTAATTCCGAAATTGTCATTCCTCGCGATGCTATATCAGCAGGGTTTTCTTGGATTTTATATAATGAATTTTAATTTGAAAATAGCTGTTGTATTTTCATTTCATTTATTCGATTTTTTACAAATGTAGGCAATTCTTTTTATATTTGAGCCAACTGAGTACACATTTTGAATCTGACCATAAATAATATTTTGTATTTCTAATTTTGTTTCCTTAATGATAAATCTTGCAATTCTTGTTCCTATCAATAAAGCTAATAGTTCTAATTTTGGAATAGTTAATTCTTTATTGGAGCCAATCTTGTTTTGGCAAAAATTAAATATATTTCGTTCGATTCAATCAATTTTAAATATGCTGTTGATGCATATGCTGAACCTGAAGCATCAGAAAAAATATGTACTCTACTTTTTGTATTATGGATGTTGAAATGGAAAACGTTTTAAAGAAATTCTTCTTCATATGTTATTTTATTCCAATTTTCAATTTCTTCATCACTGAGTTGTTCATCCCAATCTTTTTAGATTTCCATAAATTTTGGAAGAATCTTTTATGTGGAAGTTATTGGCGAAATCCATCCCATTGGATCAAAGTTTTTAGCAATTAATTGTATAACTTTTCTTTTAGTTGTCCTCTAGTGATTGATGGTATGTTTATTGGTATGGTTATTTATCATTTTCTACATTCCATTTTATGCCGAGCAATTTACTCAATTTTGGAATTTCTGTGCCTTCAATTTTTTTATTTCGGTATTGGTTTCTTTATTATTAGAAATAAATTCTCTTAAATTCATTGATGCATATTTAAAAATTTCTTTACTCCAAAAATGTTTGAATTTTATTTCATTTTGGTCGTTACACATCATAACGAAATTACTACATATGCATTTTCAGCCATTTCTTCACATAATAATTTAAATTTGTCTTTTTTATCTGACAAATTAATTCATTACTCTACTTCATATTTTAAATTTTTCATATATTCTTCAACCTTGATAAATGTAATTCATTACAGCAGCTAATAAGAAAGGTGACGCATTAACACCAAATGGTATTCTTTTAAATCTTCGAATTTCGATACTTTCATTGTAATTTCTTTATCATTTTGAATTAATTCATCGATTGATTCTTTTTTTAACCAAAGATCGAGTAGTGTCCTCATCGAATTGTCTAATCCTACTTGAGGAATCTTTTTCAATATCCACCATTAGTACGAATTTCTTAAGTCTAAATCTCATTATCATACCACACAAGTCTGGCATTTTCTTTGGACCTTGAAAAATTTCATCATTTAGTGAATGGTTTCCTTTTAATTTAGCTGAGGCATCAAACACAGGACGAATTTTTGTAGTATTTGAACTTTCCTTTATGACTGGGTGATAAGCTAAATAATGTGTCGATATTTTGACTCAAATGGTACAACTTCATTAACATCTATTTCGAGTTGATTCTGTAAAATTTCATCTATGCTTGTATTTCTTATTTTTACATAATTGTTTGATAACTCCTTCGAGCCTTCCAGACATAGTCCAAAATTGTAGGTATTTGAGGGGTTTCTTGCTTAAAAGGCCATCTTACTATATAGCGATTATTTTCAAATTTTACCGTTTTATTAAAAGTATTACGATAATCATCATCTTTAATGTGGGTGAATCGGCTATACCTATACTTTCTAAGTTCCAGAATTTTTGTATAGTTTTATTAAATCTTCTTTTTCTGTTGTTTAACTGAAACATAATTGGTTTTTGTTATTTCTACCGCCCTTGCCGGAGCATATATCACCAATTTTGGTAGATATTCGGAAAAAACCAGATGGTAGAGGTCTATTTTTATGTCAGATAACTGAATGCCAATAATAATCTATGCCGATTAATATTTGAGGAGTCCGTAATTCTATTGGCATCTTTTTCCCACCAACATCATTGATTTTTCTAAATACTTTCACAATATCTGTTATTTTACAATTGTTGTAAAATTACGGTTTCATAATTTCCATTTATTGTTTTAATGCCTATTTGAACGACATGGCTTTCAACAATTTTTGGTTTTGTTTGATAAAAGTAAATCGCTAACGTTTTAGTACATATTGTGGTAAATTTAATTTTTTGGCAAGTTCAACTGTTATATAACTTTTTTGAGAGCCATTATCAAATAAAACTATTGATTTAATTCCTTTTTTTCGCTTTGATTATTATTGGTGCTTCAATTGTCATTAAATTTCTTCAATATTATCATTTTCATACAGTTCAGTAGTTATAAAAGTTTGGGTTTTAGATATATTTTCTTCATTGATTAAATTAGTACGAGTTTTGATCAGGCCTGGATAATTTATCCATATTTGTTGGCTTATTTTTAGACATAAAAGACTATTGTGTTTATTTTTACAATAGAAACGGTATAGGGGATTTACATTCCTTTACATGATGTCCCTTTTTTAAACAATTGAAACATAATTTTAATTCGCGTCTTCGACTATTCTTGTTTCTATCTGAGTATATTTTACAATCCTTGGATTATGATTTGTTCTTTCACAAAAATTACAAAATATTTTATTTCGCTTTGTCTTTTTTCTGGTGTTTTGGTTGATTTCCAATCTACGATAGGTTTAGTTTGAGTTGTCAAAGCAATGTTTGAAAAGTTTGATTATAATTGGACTGGTAGTTGCGAAAATTATCATGCAATTTAAAATTAAAAATTTTTTGAAAATATTTTTTATAAATCCAGTACGAAATGGTTGTTTGGTATGATTAACGATTTGGTCGATCATCTCTTCAATGTTATGAATATCTTCTCTAGCTTGGGTGTGTTGGTCCAAGAAATTCATTAATTTATTTGTGTTAAATGAGCCAAGTTGTTCTCGGATTTTAATTCTTAAATTATTCGGCAATTTGGTTTCTTTGATTGTTTTATTTAGGTGATTTATATCTTCTTTATATGTCTTGAGTTGTAAGATTATCCGATTTATTGACAAATGAATTTCTTAAATCTGATTGGCTTCTGAAGGTTTTCGCAAATTTCGTAATTCATTATGTAAATTTTCCCTTAATAAATTTTCATTCCATCTTGATTTTATATTCAACTACAATTGGATAATTTTGATGGTTATGGGATCGGACTTATCATTCTATTGCTCATCGTGGAGCAATCCTCTCAAATATTTAAATTTTGGATATTTCTAATTCTCTGTCATTATGTATGGATGATTATAGTCATCCCAGAATGATATCCAATTGTATATTACCATAAAATGGGTTATGATTGAGCCGGTATTTTAGTTTTATTCTGTGGTTATTGTTCGATAGATTTGAATAGTCATACGAATCAGATTTTATTTCCGATTCATTGCTTGATCAGTTCCGGTTTCTTTGTCATCATTTTGATCGTTTCTCTTCAGATTTGGCTCGTCATTCTGATAATCGTCATTCTCCTCTCTTCATTTTCTTCATTGTCTGATTGATCCCTGAATTACTCTTCTTGTTTTCCTTAATATCTGAATAGCCTTTTTTACCTCCATGTTAAGCGTTTTAACCCGTCTATGATTTCGTCCGCTTCTTCTAAGATTTTTAAATAATCATATTTTTCTGTAAAAATTTATATATTTTCAATTCAGCTTTTTTATCATCCCCATTTAATTTATTACGAATTTTCTTCCATTTTTTATCAAGTTCAGTTAAGCTATCGAAATTTTTTTCAAAATTAAATATTTCCTTCTTATAAAATCATAAATTTTGATACATTCTTATAATTATTTGATTCATCATATTTTCCCTCTTCTGTTTTTTTATTAAATTTATCAATTTTATTTTTTAATTTTTAACGAGGAGGGCTATAGTTTTCGAATGTTTCCAGACATTTTTCAAATTTTTATATATGTATTCTTTGCGATAAAATATTAATGGGATGTAACACTGCACTATTTTCAGAAAGTTTCCACTGTTTTCTTAAATTTTTTCTTTCACTTGACAAAACTTTAGTATGAATTTAATGAATTTCAATCGCTTTTGAGGATTTGAAATTAATGTTTCTCTTACTAATGAATATGTTTCTAAATTACTTCTTGGAAAATTCTTTCTAAATATCGATTTTTCTAATTTATGAAAATGCTGTAAGGAAAAATAGTAATTGATACTGTAATTTAAATTTAGTTTTACTTTGGTAGGGGAAAGATTCTGTTGTCAAAATTTGATTTTTTACTTAAAAATTCCTGGATAAATATGTAATATTGGGAAAGGGTAATTTGCCCTTCTTTCTAATTCGGCATTATTTCTTCAACTGTTGGGTAGGAAGTTCTACAATGGTTTCTGGATCATTCTTCTATTTCTTCAAAATTTTCCTCAATTTGATTTTCAAAATTTTGTTCCTTTCTTTCTGGTTCGAATCGGATTGCTTTGGTGGCACAGTTTGATTTGTTATTTAGCCACAAATTTTGTGACTCGGATTTAATTATTTTATTTTTTATTTTAATTTAACAAAGTTTTATCACAATTAATCAAAGAAAATTTCACAATAAGTGGTATCTGATCGCCTTCGAATAATGTCAAAGAAATCAATCTTTTTTCTCGAAATGGCTCGCACTAGTGGACGGTTCGTCTTCTAGCGGGTTTTGAATGTCTTACGGAGGAATTCAGCTGTTTTTTGTTGTCCAATCAGAAAACGATGGTGTGTGTAAGGTTGTCTTGGAGTTTATTCACATAATCAATGCTTTGTCCTTTCCAGCGCGGCTGTTGTATGAAGGACTGTTTATTGCTTTTGCCAATTCGGTGAGTAGTCCCTTGTTGAAATTTCTTGCTTTGAGAGCCTTTCCCACGGCTTCAAAAATATTTCCCGTTTGTTTGGTAACAGAGTTGATACGTTTTTGTTCTTTTCTCTCACATCGGCCACGGCACGATTCCAAATGTCGTCGTGAGTTGATCTCATAGAGTTGAGTTCCCAAAAATCGGTTGTTAATTTCTGGAGAGAATTCGAATGGAATTTCAAATTGTCCGTGGCTTCGTCCTGCTCAGGAATTTATTTGCTTTCTGCAAAGCTCGGGAATAGCTGATTATATCAGTATTCCTGTTAAAATCGACCGTTTTTTTGGACTTCACAATTGCTTCAGATAACTTCTTAGCTTGTGCGATTGTCTCTTCTTGTCTCAGCTTTTCCAAAACCAATTGGGTTTCTTGGGACAAGAATGGCGTATCTACAATTTATTCAGAATCAGACGTGTCCGTTTTTTTGAACATCACATTTTTGTAAATTTTAGAGAAATAAATTTTTGCTTCGTTTCGCTCAGAAATAGTAATAGCCCTTGATGCTTTGCTCGTTTTATCAGAAATTGCGGCTTTTTACCGGTGTTTGGATTTGGCTCTTCCTTCTTTCTTGGTCAGCGTTGTCCGACACTTTTTTGGCCTGTTGGGGTTCCTCACTCTTCTGTCAATTGGGGCTTTTCGTTTCACTGAAAATTTTTTATTTTTTATTTGTTTGTTTGTGATTTTTGGTCTGATTAGAACTAAACGTCTAAATCAGACTTTTGATTGGTGAAGAACAGTTTTGATGATGAACAGTCCTTGCACAACTTTTTTGTCTTTGAACAGATGACCGTCTTTTTCCAATTCTTAATCAGTGATCAGCTTCTGTCGTTTTTGTTGTTGTTCTTAATGATCGTCCCGGGTCGTGGCACCAAAAATATTGTGTTGTCCAAATGGAGTCAAACAATATTTCAAAATTTATTGGGGCGGACAGCAAGAAAAGTAAATCTTGGAAATTTGATCACTTTGATCAGAGGTGATCCGATGCTTCGAGTGTGCTGTTGATCAGTGGTGGGGTTGGCTCAGCAGACGTACCAGAACGAGTTGATGATCAGCAGTGAGGAGAGTTGAATTGTCGAATGATATGAATGAAGCATGCCTAAACTGAAACCCTTCCCTTTTATACCAAAAATTTTGGTTTTTAATAGAATTCAAAATTTCCACATTATCATTTTATGGTCTTTTCATTTCTAAATTATTTTTTATCGTTTTATTTTGTTTTTCATTTATTAGAAAGGAAAAATTTTTCATAAACAATTTTAATTGCTTTTACGTTCGAACGTTTCATTGTGGAATAAATTTATTAATTCTTTGGGGCGTTTTATTATATTATTTTTAGTTTTTATTGCGAGAAGGATTTGCTTCGTTTTTATTATTTATTTTTTAATTTTATTTAAAAATAAAATTTTATGAAATGTTCTTATTTTGGATTTATTTTTATTAATAGTTTTATATTTTTTTCGGATTTAATCCGACAATAAATAATAAAAAAACATCAAAACAGTTATATTGATAAAAATCACAAATGAAAAAAAGTGACACATAAAGAAACAATTTTCTTTAAAAAGTTTTTATTTAAAAATATGAAAATTAAAATGTTACCCGTTGATATTCGCTTACAGTCAATTCGTTCGCCGACACACAATCTACCCGGACAACCCTTTAAGACACATTTCAGACCCTTTGAGCCACAACAATTTCTAGAAAGGCGATAGAAAACAAAAAAAAAATTTTTGCATTTTTTTTATTTTATGTTTTTTTATTCACTTTCATTTAATTTAAGTCTTTATAAAAAATTAATTATTTCATTTAATACTTTACCATTCAATGATTTTGCCATTTATTTGCCTTTTTTTCTTCATCATCATATTTTAGTGATTGGACGACATTTGTGGCGCAGACACTCAGAGTTCGCTTGTGGTGGCTTGCTAATGTTTTTACATCAAAAGAATTGACAAATTTTTTTTCCCTTTTTTTGCGTTCCTTAAAAACTCCGTAACTCTTTTTCTCATTTCGATAACCTTCGTTTTATAATTTTGAACAAATAAAAATCTGAAATTTAGTTCTTAAAAATTGGTCGGCAAATTAACAATCGTGAACGCGTTAAATTAGGAATTGTTAATGCATAAAATGTTTCATTAATTTTTAGTGCCCCTTAAAAAGCTGCGCCGCAAATGCGTCAACGTTTAGTGGGGTTTGCCAAAAATTAAGAATTATAAATTAAATCTCGAAAGTATATTATTTTTTCTTTAATAATTATTCATATTTCCTTTTTGCATTGCTGATTCTTTCATTGCCATAATCGCCTTAACTTCTCTAATTGATGCGAATCTTTATGTTGTTGTTACTGTACTGAGCATGGGATTGGTCAACTGTATCCATGACTATTGGTCGGAGCATGGCGCAACATTTGAGCACAATTGAGTACCCGACAATTTTTTTTAATTCCATCAAAACTTGTCAAGAGCTTAAGAGTATACAAATTGCAAATTTTAATCTATTTTCTTCAAAAGCATTTTCGTCAAAGTTAACTGTGGGTGCATTCTATCGGTTCTTTTCTTCCATAAATGACATTTCTCTGGCTCCAATCACTTGACTATTATTTCAATGATAATTTTGTGCAGCTATTGGTAAAAGTTTTGCCATTTTGATTTTCTTTCTTTTTGGGAATGCCATAATTCATCATTTACTTCATTGGACTCTTTTTGTAAGTGTAAATATTTCTTTTGTTAAAAAATGAAATAATTATATAGATAAACATTGAAAAAATGAATTAAATATATGAAATAAATTTTTGTTTGTTTCAAAATTTAACTTCATTTATTTTCCATTTTTGAATATCGACCTTGATTAATAGATCGATGTCTTAAGAACTAATTATTTTATAATTATTTTCGAAATCATTTGAGATTATGAAATTTTACTAAATTAATAAAGTTTTTGGGTTAATGAGATGATTTAAAAATTTCTTAAGACTATATCAGATGCCAATATTTGTTTCAAATTAAAACTAAGAATGTTGTAAAAGATAAATTACTTTTTTGTTTTCAAATTTTCTGAATACGCGACATCCAGTATTCAGGCGATAGGCTTTATTTGGCCAAAAGTAAGATGAAAAAAATGTAATTTGCGCAGAAATAAATTAAGAATCATAACCAAATTTTGACTTTTTGAAGGTGACTAGTCTCTCCATAATTCAAACTCTCTTTCGGAATTTTGGTTCACTCCGATGTATTTAACTGTTTAAAGGTTAACATTTTGTTAAACAAAAGCATAATATAGAATCCTCTGCATCATTGACCAATAGTACTTCTAATAATGCATGTCCAATGGTTAGTTCTCACTCGGTTCAATTCTTCTAATCATAATATCGATAAACTCATGGTTTAAAATTTTTGACAAAACAGTCCCCAAAAGAAACCCACATCTGACCGTTCATTCATAACTAATATTTTAAACCATATTCAAATTTCACACATAAAAGTATTTTAATTTCATTAGAGAATTAATTATATTTTAAATTGCTTTGGTATTTTGTTTATTTAGAAATTTTGGCAAATTTATTTTGATTGTTTGATTTGCTATTTTATGATTTTTCATATAAAAGCAAAAAAAAATATTAAATAAAATGTTGGAAAAAATTTATTTTTTTGTTTCAACTCGTTCTATGGCGTTTATTTTGATCAAAATTTATTGAGTGCAAATACGAGGAAACATAAAATTTAGCCAAGCCAAAAAGGCCAATCCGTCGCAAACAGAGGTCCATAAAATGGTCTCAAAAATAAATAATTATTTGGCAAATCGTCCGTCGACAATGGAGGACTAATGCTGCTAAGATTGTCACACGTTATCAAAATAAAACTAAAGTTGGCAAAAGTACGAATAAACAATGAATAAGTTTTATTTGAAATAATATCGCATTACAAAATGCATATTTAAAGGCTATTTTCTGTTTATCAAATTTTGTAATTTTTATTTTAAATAATAGCTGAAATAAAAGCAGCATTTTTTAACTTTATAAAAAAAATAATGCAAATTTTGACACAATTTTTTTGTAGAAGTATAACATCGTACACTTTGCAAAGCATCGTATAAAAAGGTATGCTCTTCTCAATAGCACCAGAATATTAAATAATTCTTTAATGAATTAATTTTATATTTTTAATTTGGGGCCATTTGCGAAGAAAGCGGGGCTGAATAAAAAATGTACCAATATGGAAAACGAATCTATTTTTTTTGTTCACCTGTCGCGCTTATAACAGCTTCATCGTCTGAACATAAAATCAATTCTAATTTCGTGTTGAATATTTTTACTTTTTTATTAAATATATTTTTTAGAGACGATCTTAATTGGAATTAACTATTAATTCTTTTTTGTCTTAACTAAATTTTTTTGTTTGCCAAGCATTTTAATTATTCATTTTTTTAATTATTATTGTTCAAAATTGGCGGACGACGAGGCTTATTAGGGACTGGGGTCAACGTGAAGAAAAAATTCAAAAATGTGTCAATAAATGATGCCAGAAAAGGCGCACACCGCCACAAAAGTGGGGGCCAATCAAATTTTCTAGTAGATTTATTCTTCAACAAGTCTAGCCTGGCTTTTTTCGTAATGCGGTAAATAGAAAAGGAAAAAAAAATTTATAAAATTAAAATATCTTCAAATTTACATCATAAAATTAGTTCCTATAATTAATGTTATAGAATGGTCTTTTCTGAAGTGGTTGGCACTCTTTCCTTTCTTCAACCGCAAGGTTAAAATTTAAAAAAACAAATAAAATAATTTTTTAAGTTTCAAAAAATTGAAAAATCTTAAAAATTCATATAAAATACAACTGCTAAAACTCAATAATATTGTTTTTCCAGCTGATGATGACATGGCTGATCGGCTTAACTATTATTACACAACAACATTTCTTTTGGTCACATCGGTGAATATAAATTACAAAAAACTTACACAAATAACATTTAAAAGATAAATTAAGGTTTTGATTAGCCTAAAAATGTACGGCGGGCGACCAATTGAAGTGGTGGGCTAATACTAAAACAACAGAGAAAAAGGGACATTAATTTTCCAGTTTAAATTTTAGTGTTGGATGCCAGCGGAATACCAAAGTTCTTGGCAAGAATACACCGGTAATCCTTTTAAATTATTAATTTTTGTGCTAAAATATCAAATAATTAAAAACAAAATATATTTTGTTTTCCTTTATTCTTTTTTTTTCTCTATTAATTGAAGTTAAGAAATTTACTGCTTTTCCATGAACACTTATTATGCGCCATTCTCTGCTGGAATTCCAAGCAATTATGAAGACCGCAAGCGTAACATGATCAGTTATTATCAATGGACTCCATTCTTTTTGGGTAAAACAAAAACATATTCCTAAAAAATAAATGAATTTTTTAATAATTTTACATATAAAGACATTTTTTTTTCTTTTTTATCCCCAAATTTTTTCGTGTTTTTTTAATAAATTTCGTATGTTTTTGTTATTAATAAAACAAAGTATTTCATTTTCAGTAATTTGTGCCTTTTTCTTTTATTCACCATGCCTTATCTGGCGAATACTTTACACCAAAAGTGGCATTCGCATCAATGAAATTATTGCATTCGCAAATGACCGTTCGAATATACAACCAAGTGATAAAATTAATAAAAAAATATAATAAAATAAATATTTAATTAAAATATGTTTAAAATTGTGACAATAGTAATAATTGATGTCTTAGAAATGCGAGAGGCGAATATTAAGGGGATGTCGGCCCATTTGGGCTCCGTGTTTCGGCACCGTTTCCGTTTTGGGAACGGCCATCGCCACCCGTACCACCATCGCTTTTTCCGGGTACTCAATTTGCGTTTTTACGAGGCATATTTGACATTTCTCTACATGGGCATCAAGCTGCTCTTTTTGAGCAATGTTAGCATGCAAGTAAGAAAAACAATAAATTGAAAATGGATAAAGAAACCTTTAAAAAATGAGAATTCAAAAAAATATATATTTTCAAAATTAATGTATAAAAAGAAAATTTTCATTCTTTATAAAGTTTATAAAAATCCTTTTCTTTTTTAAATTCATAATAAATTAATTCGTTAATTAAATATAGTTAGAAGCTGTTTTTAAAAATAAATAGCCAATGAGCTCTGAATTTCAGGTGTTTTTGATGAATTGGTTTTTGCAAACCAGCAACTACCGCTATTATGGCCTCGGCGTACTCCAGGATTTGATAGAAGGACGCCGTAATCGATTTTAAAATATGAATTTTGTAAAACATGAGAGAAGACATTTTTATAATTCTTGGGATCCATTAAAACCAAAGAAATTTTTTTGAAATATACAAAAAAATATAGAAATTTTATGTGATGCCGAACTTAGAATTTGGTCTAATAAATGAAATTATGACTTGTCTATTTCAATTTTTAGCATGGAGTGATTCCGGCAATTTTCCACGCGTTACTTATTGTGACATGGACATTCGTATTTTGGGCAATGTACAGAAGCACACTGTCCAATGCGTTCTCGTCATTAACATTTTCATTGAAAAAGTTCTTCTTTGATTGATATTAATAAAAAGATCTTTTGTATTATAATCAAAATGAAAAATCCAATCAATGACCCACTTTATCAGATTTTTGTGCTGCTATGGATTTGGTACAGTTTTCTGGTTGTGGTCACCATTTTTAGCTTTGTCAATTGGGCCATGTCATCGTTGCCTTTTGAAGCGAGAAAAAGGTGCTGCTTTGCTCTAAGGCTACCAAATTTTGTATTCTTGATAACATTTGATAGCCCTAAGTCTTCTCTATTAGCCATTATAATTTCAGAAAATTTTTTTGAATTCCAAAAAAGTTAAGACAAAAAATGTTTGAAAAACCTGCCTTTTTTGAATTCCTTTGGCCATAACTTTTTTGGAATTCAAAGTAAATTTTCTGAATTATAATAACTAATAAAGAAGACTTAGGGCTATCTAATGACATCAAGAATGCAATATTTGGTAGCCTTAGAGCAAAGTTATGACTAGTTTTTTGTTAAAATTTTTCATAATGATGGTTTTTTAAATAACGCCCTTTATGATGGTTTTTAAATAACGACATAGCACCCTTTATTTTAGGAAAAAATCGTCATCATTTTTTCTCGATATTCAACAAATTCCAAAGAATACGAATAGAGAATATTTTTGATTTATTACAGATTTATTGCACGCCGATTAGAACTAGCGGATGTCGAATTTAGACGAAAGCATTATGAGGGAGAGCTTGAAGAGGTGCCTAACATAGAAATTTGATGTCGAGAATAAAAAAGTCAGGCTTTTAAAGCCTAACATAAATTGATATGGTCCCTAAAAAAGAGACTTCAGTGGTCGACTAATTAATACGAAAAAATCGAAAAATCCGAAATTAATTTTTGACATCGGATTCAGATTTCCGTAATATTTTGGCATTGGAATTGCGATTGGAAATTAATTAACGCAATTAAAAACCCCAAATTCCAAAATAGTTTGTGCGCGATTACATCAAAATGGACGGGGTTTTTATGCTGCAAATGTTGACAATTCATGCTGGAATTTTGGTTTGCACTGAAGTTGTCGATTCGATGTGGGAAGACTTTATCGCAAGTAAAATAATAATATATTTAAATGAAATTTCTTTTTGTAAATTGAAATTTTATATAATTTTCAATTTTATTATATAATTCATTGATATAGCAGTAGCCAAAAAAATTCTGTTAATGCTTTACTTGCAAAAGTTTTTTTGTTGTTGCGAAATTCTTATATTTATTTTGACAATAATAAGCTCTTTGCTGGTCAACTGTTGTAAGCTTCAATGCTGTTAAATATACTTATATTTCAGACTGTTCTAAGGAAATATATGCATTCCATAAAAGTGCCAATTGTTGAAACGAATAAAATAAAATTTAAAGGAAAAAATATTTTATTCATTTTTCCTTTTCCTAATGCAGTGATTGTTTGTCATTCAAAACTATAATTTTAGATTTCTTTTTGAAACAAAATTAGAATTCCACTTTTTTTTCATTTATTCCTCTGATATCTTATGAGACTAAGTTTCTGTGTTTCAATAAATTTGTATAAAATGTGTTTTCCTGAATATATTTTCAGTTATTCTTTTTGTTTCGTTTAATATATTTTTTAAAGTGTTATTCCTCTCTTCTGTTTTTTTAATTACTTTCTTTTTTACAAAAATGAATTTGAATAATATAATTTCGATTTTTCATTTCCTCAGATCGTGCCCAAGTGCAAACCGCGCCATCTGTGCCGCCGCCTGCCGTTTCGACGCCGCCTAGGCCACCGCCTTCAATTATCCTCAGCAGCCCACCAAAAGCTTTGCTCACTGACGGACGCATAACTGCTATAACAACCGCAACAACAGACCCAATTATGTGTCGACGCAAGACGTGCGTCCTGGTGCCATTGCTGAGCGCAGTGCCGGACCAAACGCCGAAGGTGGAGAAATGGATTTGAAATTAAAAGAAAAACTAGTTTTAAATTTATATTAATTAAATTAAACGGCCTTTTTAAAATTAGAATGTTTTTTTTTTGCCTATGGCTTCGACTCAGTTGTCATTCCCATAAAATTGAAAACTGTTTATAAGGGTGGATTTTTGTTTGCTGATCGGCGTAAATCGGCAATTGAACAACAACCACCTGATAATATGGAGCATCATCGTAGCACTGATTCTGCACAATGTATGCCAAATCTGTCTGCCACTAATAGAGCCTCCAATGGTGCCAATTTGGCAGTCGCCAGTCGACAATTTTTGGTACCGCCGGAGAGGTAATTAGAAAATTTCCACAATATTTAATCATATAAAGATTAGAATAGTTTTTTTTTTTAATATAATAGAATTTGGCAATCGTACATTTATATCAAGTCAAAAAAGACTGTATATATTTGGTTTAATCAATTTCACATAAGTGCATGCTAAAAAAATAGATGCTAAAATTGAATAAAAATGTACAAAAAAATGAAAAAACTGATTTTTTACAATATTCAAATTTCGCTTTAATTCTATAGGTTCTTTAAAAAAATTATTAATTTTTAGGCTTTCAAGCGACAAGAAATAGGAAATGAAATTAGGCTTTTTGAAAATAGTGTTTTTTTAAAGAGATGAGTTTTTGTTGAAAACTCCCAACCCGCGAGAGTATCACTCGGAACAGCGTCAAGCGCTCCAGCAGCGTGCATCATCGGTAGGCGGCAAGCAGTTAATATCAAAGAATGATACCTCCTCATTGTCGTCAATTCGTCATGCAATGACAAAGTATCGACAACAACGACATCTGACATCAATTGGTATCAACAACAAAAATGGACAAAGACGGATATGCTCCAACAGAAACAAGAACAATAACACAGTCCGGGCATTGTGCCGTTGTGGAGTGCCGTTGTCGGAAGCGCAATGGCACCATTTCGGAACAGAAGATTTTCGTTGAGCAGCAATGTGGGCCAGAAGCAGCCAGCGATTCCTGAAGTATCGTCATGTAAAGCTTCGCTGTTTGAGGTGTCAAATGAATCTTAGAATAATAGCCAATACCTTTTCAATTATTTGCCATTAATTAAAATCATATCTGTTCAAGGGGAGGGCGGGGGGGGGGGGTCAGTGAAGTGGTCTTACGATCGACTTTGACCCCCCCCCCCCCCCCCCCCTCCATTGGGGGGTGGGAGCCCATTTGCATTACGAACGACCATTTTTCAATTTTTTCACCTGTGAAGTCCTTTTTTTTGGGCTTCCAAACCGGTTTTTTTTTGTTTGCGGCGCGCTTTTTTCAAGCACCTTTTTGTGTTTAAGTCTATAAAAGAAATAAAAATCTCTGTTCGGTACGATTTTTTGCCAGAATTAAAGAAAAAATATTTTTTTAGTGGACGGCGCGGGGGCGGGGCCGATAGGCGCCGCCGTGAAAAATTTTGAAATTAGTGATTTTGCGGTAACAGATCTTGGGTGCCGCTGGTGCCGTAGGCGCCACCAGGGAAATTTTTGAAAATTTAGTGTCTATTTTGTTAACGAAATTTCGCCTAAAATGGCCCATTTTTGAGGGTTTTTTTTAAATATTTTCGACCAATTGGCGCCGCCGGAAAAAATTTAGGGAAATGAATTGTTCTTTGAGATAAATTTTATTTATACATTTTTTTCACCACCCAACCCACCCCGATACTAGGGCTGCTCGGTAGTACCGATGCCGAGTACCGAGTCGGTAAAAATACCAGGTTTTTTTGGTACCGGTACCGGAACCGAGCGAGTACCGGGTTCTTGGTATCGACTACTCGGTACTTTTTTATACCCCTAAAGATTGGGTTTTGGTCAAGAATTTAAAAACTGTTGAGGAAAGTATTCATTCCATTATTATTTTTTAAAAATTATTTATCGACACGATTATTTGTTTTCGACAAATTTTATTATTTCTAAGATTCGTCCTTATTTGAGCCTATGATCCTATTTTGCCCTTATTTCTTACTCTGATGTAAAAAAAAATTAGAAAAATGGTGTTTTTTACAATTTTTTGAAGCGATTTTGTTATTATTTTTTCAAAAATTTTCCCGGCGGCGCCTGTTGGCACCGCCGGACACTCTCTTTACCTTTTGAAATTTTTCAAAAAAGGCCATAAAATTGACCACTTTTTGAGAAAATCTGTTGACAAAAGGGCCATAATTTTCAAAAAATTTTCCCGGTGGTGCCTAGCGGCACCACCGGACCCTTTTTGCCTATGTTTTATTAAAATTTATTTAGAAAAGTAAAAAAAGGTAATTAAGAAACGGCTTTAAAAATTACAAATAATACACTCCTAAAAACCGAATTTCAAAACCAAAAAATTTTGCCAAAATTTGTCAAAAATAATTTTTGTTTTAATTTTTTACAGAAATATTGCAAATTTTTGCCCGAGAATTTAAAATATACCTCGCTTATCAAGAACTATTAATTTTTGAAAGTTTTTAAAGTAAATTTTGCGAAAATCTAAGGCACCGCCTGGAAAAAATCTGAAAATATTAAAGAAATCGCTTCAAAAAAATAGTAAAAAAAGTAAACATTTTCTTATTTTTTAGCCTAAGCTTAAAAATAATGGGGCTGAAACCAGAACATTTCTTAAAAATTGATTTGTAACATTTGGGTACCCCTCTTTTGATAATATGTCATATAAATGCATTTTGAGCTATTTCAGCAAATTTTTAGCGCGTTTTTGAGCTTTTTAGTGAGAGTACCGGGTACCGAGTACCGAGTCGGTAAAAGTACCGTGTTTTTTTGGTACCGGTACCGGAACCGATTACCGGGGTCGAGTTCCGGTACCGGTACCGACTCCCGGGTACCGGGAAATTTCTGGTACCGAGCAGCCCTACCCGATACCTTCCCTCACCCCCCCCGCCCCCCCCCCCCCCCCCCCCCGCCAACTTCTTATGATCGACTGTTCTCGAACCCTTACGATCGACTAAGAGACCCCCCCCCGTGCCCAGGCAGGTATGATTAAAATACAAATTTCTTTTTTGAATGTAAAGTTAATATTTATTTCGTTATCACTTTTGCTTTCCTTTTAATTTTAACACTTAAAAACTGACACAATTCATTTTTATATGGATTTATTCATAGTTAGAAGAAGGAGGAAGCGGCACCAACATCCCCCATCAACACACCAATAATGAAAAAAGTAAAAGTGCCGAATTTGTCGAGAACGATGATGACACAAATATACCGCAATGTTCAGCTCAGATACGAAAAAGGAATGAAAACGCATATATTTAAATTTGAACATTTTTTACAATTATTACAAAAAATTCATTATTTAGTTGTATACAAAATTTTTGGTGAATAAATAAATCTCAGTGGATTTATTGGCAGAATTTTTTTTAGTTTTAAAATAAATCATAAAACATTTTGCTTCTTTTTTTCAATTCAGTTATTAATAGGGCAGCAGAAAATACGGAGTAAAAATCGCGAAATATGGCCATAAAATATGGTCGTAAAATCGCAAAAAATGGTCAAAATATGGAAAAATGCCAAAATATGGGAAAATATGGACTTAAATATGGATGTTGAATTATAACCTTAAAATACCAAAAAATCACTAAAACCAAAGGTATGAAAAAAACCCATAATAAAATGACATTTGAAGCAAAAGATTTTTATTTAAAAAAAATTACGAGAAAAATTTTTGATTGTTATTTACGTGGTGAGCCGAAGTGACAAAAATTAGGATCTATGATCGCCTGAAAATGTCCCCCTTCGAGTAAATAAAGATTGATTTATTCGTTTGTTTGGTCAACCAGCATTTAAATAGGATAACTAAATTGTGGATTTTTTAGCAGCTGCAAAACTATTCAAAATGAATTAATTGTATGTAGTCCAACCCCTCAAAGAAAACAAGATTTTGGAATACAATATGTCTGGGTCGTTTACACACCGGATATGCTAGATACGGTGCATCTTTAGACAAGTTTATAAATTAGTTATCTTATTTAGATGCTCATTGACCAAACAAACGAATATAAATCAATCTTTTTTACTTCGAAGGGGGACATTTTCAGGCGATCATAGATCCTAATTAATTAAATTAAATGATAACCCTGCTCAATTTAATTTAATTTCTAAATAACATAATAAATGGATTAATAAAATTTAAAAATTAATTTTGCTTAGTAAAAAATTTATTTGCCTTTGTTTTGCTTTGCTTGCTTGCTGTGGGCTTGTGTGGGCTCCCTGAAAATGCGACACCGGAAAATGCGACACCAACACCAAATTAAGAAAAAACGGAAAATGCGACACCAAATTCAAATTAAGAAAAAACGGAAAATGCGACACCAAATTCAAATTTTAAAAATATTTTTAGTTTTTAAAAATAATGAGCGCCGTTTAAATTGATATAATCTAAAGATTAAAATTTTAATTAGTTTAAAGAGGCTCCGCCATTCAATGAGCAACTGCGCGCAAATATTATAGAGGGTGCCGATTGTGGCGCGTGGCATAAAGCCCATTGAGATTCAAGTCCTGATCAACGTACACTTGCTTACGCTGCATTCCTTTACCCCTTATTCCATCAGCTGGGCCAATTTAAATCTTTACGTTTTTCTTAAATTATGTATGTGACAAACCGAAGCAATTCATGTATCGTTTATTTCAACTATCACCACAATAATAATTTATAACAATAGTTACAAAGTGAAAATGTGTGTAATTAATTTAAATATTTTACTTATATTTTTAAAATTTGAATTTGGTGTCGCATTTTCTGTTTTTTCTTAATTTGGTGTTGGTGTCGCATTTTCCGTGTGCCGACAAAATCTCACCCCGACAAAATCTCACCCGACAAAATCTCACCCGACAAAATCTCACCCGACAAAATCTCACCCCGACAAAATCTCACCTAAGCCAAAAAACGACATAATCTCAGCTCAGCCAAAAACGACAAAATCTCACCTCGACAAAATCTCACCCCGACAAAATCTCACCTAAGCCAAAAAACGACATAATCTCACCTCAGCCAAAAACAACAAAATCTCGACAAAAAATCTCGACTTTTCTTCAATTAAAATTTCAATGAAGATTAATGAAATAACAATAAAATTTTCCAATTTTCTTATGCACAAGGAGTTTTTTTTATACAATTCTCTAACTTCTTATGTTTGACCTCGAATATTTCCTTGATACATCAAGTCGGACCTCACCCGTTTTGTTCATTGCAACTAATTGGGATTGTTTTTGTTATTACAAAATGAATTCGATCACTGTCTATCGTTCTCATTTTTGATTCGTCTGTGAGTGGCTTAGTCGTCCTTCCTTACGATTTGAAGCGGTATTTTGAGCAATTCATTGAAGGCGACGACGTCCTCCCTTTTTACATACGCCGTTTCCTTTTGTTGCTATGAATTGAGAGACCATTTGGAATGAACATCGTAGTGCTTACACCTGGTCAAATTCAGCTACCAACTTTTTGATTCCCTGTTTAGTGTCTCTATCCCATTGTTTCCCCCTCCTCACTTTCACTTTACGACTTCAGAAAATGTGGCTAACATTTTATTACTGTAAAGTACGACAATAATATGATAAAACACTGGAATATATGTAAAATTATATAAGATAAAATAGGAAAAGAGAATGGGTATCAATAAAAATTTTACGAATCATCCGAAATTTCTTCATCACTTTCGTCGTTTCTGATATGAAGACCTCCAACAAAACCCTGCATCGTCAAATCTAAAAGATCTGTTGTTTCCATCAACTCCTCATTAGTTGTGAACTGCACGATTGGAAGGGTCCACTGTTGTCCGTGCTCGCTTAATACGACAGATGATGCTGTCGGCGTTGAAGGTCTTGGTGAAGGTCGTACAAATTGAATAGCGTATGTGTGGTCTTCGTATAGAGAACTGCATCGGCTGTAGGTTGAAATAGCACTAGTCGATGTCAACAAAAGCGAAACGTCATCATTGTCTAAAAAATATTTTCACAATTTTACGTTAAGTGATGCCTACGAATTGTGTTTTCGAGTGTTCTGCTTCGAAAAGAAGACAAATTCTGTTCGTTAAAACAGGGCTCAAATGCATTTGCTCCCCGTCTTTGCTCCGTTTCCGTAAGACCAATATAAGTCTTCGCCACATAGCATAACCAGCCTTGCAAACCGTATGGTGCCACATTGACAATCAGTGTAAATGCGCGACGCACATGTTCGGGCGGCAACAATGACAATGTCAAAATATTCCTATAGGAAAAAAATAATTAATTTTTGTATTCTAATTACCTAAATGTTTTGTACACCGCCCTTCTCTGGGCTTTCGAATCATCGTCATCCCCGTCAAATAATTTGAATATTCCCATCGAATTAGCCTTTCGGAAAAGCGCTTGAGCCCAATGAAAGTTGCAGCCAGTCTCCTGGACGCCAATGCTCTGCTGCTTGGTGAGCAAACACAGCACAATGATTGTGCTCCTTCGGCCCTAGACGTCCTGTCATCTGCACTTCGTCATCCAAACGGGCAGTAGCTCGGCACGTCAATTGACAGCAACGAAAAAAATATTTTTGTATTTGAGAAATTTGAATCCTTAAATAAAAATGATTATTTTAACGATAAATTCTTTCCAATTTACCTTTGTGCCAAAGACACATAGCGCCCTTTTGTGTTACACCTCGTTTGAATATCACCGGCTCATTGTTTTCTCCGTCACTCTTTGTGTATTCTTCTGACTCAGTTGCAGCAAAATATCCTTCTGCGTCGTGATCAAATGCTCCTTGCTCAACAGAAATGCTATCCTCATTAGATGCGTTGCATGGACGTTTCTTCAGATTTAAATTTATTAGTAATTGATCACGATTGCTTTTCATCTTCGAAATACTTGTTTTCATAGATACATTTGGAAAATTTGCAATTATTAAGAAGTAAATACGATATTACATAAATATGCGAAACAGAATTATTTACTAAAATCAATTTCAGATATTATTTAGCTTAGGTGAGATTTTGTCGAGGCGAGATTTTGTCGTTTTTGGCTGAGGTGAGATTATGTCGTTTTTTGGCTTAGGTGAGATTTTGTCGGGGTGAGATTTTGTCAAGGTGAGATTTTGTCGTTTTTGGCTGAGGTGAGATTATGTCGTTTTTGGCTAAGGTGAGATTTTGTCGGGGTGAGATTTATCATAGCGCCGCATTTTCCTGGTGTCGCATTTTCCAGTGTCGCATTTTCCGGCTGGCCTTGTGTGTATACTGTTAGGGCCGGAACATACATTAGATAATTAATTTTAATTATTTAACAAAAGAGACACACCGTACTGATGAGGCCCGGTCTCTTTTGTTAAATAAATGCGGTTTTCGCGAAATGCCCCTTTCGTGACATCATAATTTTGGCGTGTTATTTCTTATTTATTATTCTTTATTCTGTATTTTTTTTATTTCTTTTTGTATATCAACTTTTTGATAACTTAAACTGTTCTTTCATAAAATACCAAAAAGTGAAATACCCTTTTCAAAAATGAAAAAAAGACAAATAAAAACTAAACGTATTCATCCTTTTCTTTTTATAATCTTCATTTGCATTATTCGTTTCTTTAATTAGTAGATTGAAATGTTTTCTTTTGAAGTTTTTAGGCAAATTATTATATGTATTAATTTTGCTCAATTGAAATAATAAGAATTTATTAATTTTATTGCGCAAAATAACGGATTAATTTATTTAACTGACATAGATTCATGCAGCTAAATAATTTATGAATGTTAAAAATTAGAAAATAAATATTTCTTTCGCAATTTCTTCTAATTGTGAGGCATTTGTAGCGACATTCCGTTATGGAAAAAGTGTTCTGGAAAATAGAAGTCTTAGTGCATCTTTTAATGTATTACTTTAAGGAAGAGTTAATTACTAATTTATTATTGCTAAATGTTTAACCCTGACTCGGGGTCGGAGTTGACATACACCCTAAGAATGGGTCTTTTGATGAAACTAATGAACAAATTTTTATATTAATTTGGAAAAAAGAGAAATTTAGGAGGAAAAAATCGTCTGATCCAGATGAAAATTCGCTGTTGTGAATAGAAGTACTGTTTCTCCCGGTCTTAACTTCTTGTTCAAATCAACCTATAAGGCAGAAATTTTAAAATAAGTTTTTAAATGTAAACGTGTTTCAAAAGTTCTCCAAATTTCGAATTCATCAAACATCAAAGCCATATTTTAATATTTTTGGGGAAATTTTGGTTTTGCCACCAAATTCTTTAATTAAAATACAATAAAAACGAATACACTCCAAAGAAACGACCACTTGAAAATTTTTGCCAAAATTGTCAAAAATTCATTTTGTTAGGCAGTGCAACAAATTAATGTAAAGACGGTTTTATTTAAAAATCACAAAAAATTGGCATTTTTTCTGAAAAATTGATACTCAAAAACACTTTTATTTTCAAAAACTCCTCCAGTAGCGCCTATCGGCACCACCGGGCCTCTTGCACTTTTGAGAAAAATAAAATGTTAAATTGTGTGATTTCATTGAAAATATAATTAAATGTTCTTAATTATAATGCCTAATTTTGGTTTTAAATATATAAATGATTAATTTTTAATTTCATGGCATATTTTTTGTTTTAAAAAAATATTTTATCGACCATTTATTTCTTTATAAATTTTTTATTTTCACATGGTTCTTTAAATATTTTCTTATTTATTTATATTTTGAAATTTATGTAGTTAATTTTTGCCCGTGCCAACATCTTTCGCGCCCACATTGGTCCGTCTAAGCTTTTAGTTTGTTCTGCCACTTTTTCAGTCCGAACGCTTTAATTTATTTTTTTCACTGGGAATTTTTGGTATTTTTCTTGAGCTTTTCCTTCAAGGAAATGCCTTTTTTTAATTTTAAGCTTTTATTGCTGTTAAGGTATAATAAACAATTATTTAAAACAATTTTTTTTAATACTTATTTTAAATTTTTGGTATTTTAAAGAGAAAATTAGTCTTTTCGAATTTTGTTTTAATGTTGTCATCACGGGCAAGAATAACAATAATTAGATTACAATATTATCATTATAATTAGATTAACTAACTATTTTTTTATCTTTTCATATATTTGCTAAGGCCATTTTAACTTTTTTAGTTCGCCCCTTCATATTTGGTTTTTGCCTTTTTCTTAAAATTTTTATTTCATTCTTATCTATTATTATTTTAATTGTAATTCGCATTTTAACAATAGTGTATTTTTTATTTTATAACGTTTAAAAAACATCTTAAAACAAGTTTGAAGCACTCTATTCTATTTGGAAATTTATAGATATTTTTAAATCACAATAGTTCATAACGATGAATCTTTGTGTTACTTTTAGAAGACAAAATTAAAGAAGAAGATTTTAAAAAAACAACAAAAGAGATGAAGGATATGTTTGAAGAACATCATAAAACTCTTCCTATAGGATACGATAGTCAACAGCATTCTATTTCATCAAACATTAGTACAAGTTCTACAAGACAGGGATGTCAAACGACGCCCACAAAAAATTTCGGAAATCGGAATTCCGAGCCCTCAAAAGTTTCGGAAATCGAAATTCCGACCCCAAAAAATGTCGGAATTCGGAAATCGGTAATGTTTTTTTATTAAAAAAACTTTATTCTTCCAAGTATGCAGCCAAATGCTGTAAACTTTGTACTGTATTTTGAAATCAGCTCATTAATGCAGTCATTTGTCCCCAAGGGATATTCCGAAATTACGAGCTTGGTGCAATTCTTTTTAATTCATTCTTCATTATTTATCTTTTCGTCAATCATTTTCTTTTTTTTTATGTAATTTTTGTAAATTTTAAATGTTTATGTTTAAATTTGATCTTAAAATCCATCCTTTAGAATCAAAATTTATTTTCTCCAATGCTACATTTTGCAAATAAAAAATGATCAAAGATAAAATCACAATATTTTTTTATGTAACTCGGACATGATGCTTATTTTCTGCGTTTAAAGAATTAATTCCAAATACGTTTTATTTGTTTTTATATGTATATATTTCACGCGGCGTCTGTGGACTCATATGTTAGTACGGCATTGTGATGGAATTATTAGAGAATGAATTTATTACGGATACTTTATTCAATTTTGAATTAATCTTTTTTGCTTTAATATAATAATAAATAGCATTTTAAACTTTAGTTTTATTAAAAAGAAGTTGGTTTTATTTTCCATTCCAAAAAAAAAAAATGTTTGCTTCGCTGTCGCCTGAAATCATTTGAATTTTTATTTAATTTTTCTCAACAAAACCATTGCCTTTTTATTAGGTTTTTAAAAATTATTCCATAAGTACTCAAATTAACTATTTTTGTGTTAAAATCTTTTAACAAAATAGACATAATTATACAAAAATTTTCCCGGCGGCGCCTATCGGCACCACTGGCTCCCGCCCCTTATTTCAATTTTTCAAAGAACGAAAGCCAAAAATAAAGGAAGGTCCTTTGTTTATTATTTATCTATTAAATCTAATCTTATATTTTTGCATGCTAAATAAACTTAGGCTCTAAAAGCAAAAATCAGGAAATATTTTCTGAAATTAAAATTGAAAATGAAACCAGGCGAAAATGTCCAAAATATTGCGAATTATGAAGACGAAATTGATTTGGATGAAAACGGAGAAATTGAAAATTTCACATAGCAAAAAAGTTCAGCAATTTGTTATGATATTTTTTAAGCGTTTTATTTTCTGGATAAAAAAATTTTGAAGCAAAAAAAAAATTTTTTGTTTAAAACCGAATAAACCGAAAAACCCAACCGCAAACCGGGGGTCGACCAAAAAGAAACCGAAAACCGGGGTCAGCAAAACCGGCCTAACCGAAAACCGGTGGGATTGTTTTAAACCGATTTTGCCCCACCCTACTATACAACATAAGGATAATTTTCTGCCTTTAAGAATTAATTCTCAGAACCCGTTATATTATTGTTATATATTTAATTCCTTGTTGCGTCCAGAGAATTGAAAAAATTGCTGATCTTGTACTTTATTTAACAAAAAGATTCCATTGATATTACTCAATTAACTTTTTCATGTTAGTTAATATTTTTGTTAATTGTTCCAATTGGTATTAGTTATTAAATAATTTAATTATATTTTTACATCGAATTATAAGATGCTTTCATGCATTTTTGGTATTACTTTATTTTTAATATAGTTATATTCATTTAATTTTGCCTTTATTCTTAAAAAAGCTCATCTTTTTCCTTTTGTTTCTTTTGATTTTTCTTCCTTTTATTTTAATTAATAATCTAGTAAATTTTTCTTTATTTGGTATCACTTAATTAATAATTCTTTTCAGATATATTTATAATTAGTTTTTGAGTTTTAAATTTAGATAAAACGGAGCAAATTAAGTTTTAAAAACAATGCTATTTCAATGTTTCGTTTATAAGTTGACCCCCAGTTTTCCAGTATAATATTTCTCTATTTTAGAAAATTAAAAAATATATTTTAATTTGAACTTCTAAATTAATATTTGTTTGTTTTTTAATTAATTATTAAATGGTTCATCTTATCATTTTAATTTTCCTTACCATGATTTCAATTCCCATGCACAGGAAAGAAAAAAAAAAAGAAAAAAAAAATTTATATTTTTTTCTTTATCTTATAAATGTTATGTTTTTAATATTTAAATTAAAGGGGGATCTCAATCTCTTCTTGTATGAGGGAAAGAATGTTTAATTAGCATTATTTATATTTTATATTTTTAAATATTCTGAAAAAGAACAAAAGGCTCTCATAATATTACCATTTAACTATTTTCCCATATTAATTAAATCTTTGTAATCCTTTAGTCATAATGTTATTACTTTAATATTCTTTTTGTTTTATTTAAAAAATAATAATTATAGTATAAAATCTTTTGGTTTACAATTTGAACATTCATATATTGGGCTGAGGTTTAATTTATTCGGCCTTTTTTTCAAAAAATAAATAATTTTTAAGTTTTTCTATCAGCTCATTTAAATCATAGAAGATGTCTTTAAAAAAAACAATTTTAGTTTTAGGAAAATCGCATTTATTTTCCCCAAATTATATAATTCTTCAAAAATTTCGTAAGTTCAATATTTATTAGGGTCAGGCGAGCCATTCTCTTATCTCGGTAAAATTTGTTTGTTTTTTCCCATCTCGCCCACCTCTCACCCTGTGCATTTGGTTAGATAACCCAAAGAACGGTAGTTGGAATCATTTATATAACATATTTTTGTGGGTAAAAGCCTGCCAATTCACAAAAATCCAATATGTTGTATAGGTCAATTATTATTGTTATACCTTTCAAATCACAGGTTTGAAGCTTGGTTTTATATGAAATAACAATTTATTTTATTATTTTTTTATGTTAAAGCCATTTAAAGTTCTGGATAGTACTTGCGTTTTTTTGGTAGCGTCTCGTAGAATAGTGGAGCAAAATATTTCTTGTATTAATATGTTTTCTGTTAACAATTATTCAGTCTAACTTTGAAATCATTGCTTCTCCATAATAATATTCTTTTTCATTATTAATATAATTTTTTGTTTATGAAATTGGGTAACAAATTCTTTTATAACGAGTATCCCCGAAAATTTTCGGATGAAGTGTTGATGCGAGACGCCGTTATGCTCTAAAGATGAATTATTGAGTATTTGGCTTGCATAATTGCGAAATTATTTTCTTTTTAAGCATCACTTCAAAATACACACATAATGGGTAATAAAAAGCTTGAACTTAATTGTGCTCATGGTATTGCTTGGTTGTATTTTCAAATCTTTTCATTTACACTTTTAAACCTTTTATGATTTTATGATTTTATTTTTAATTTTTTTTTTAAATAGTTTATTCAATAATGACTTTTTTCGAATAAAAAATATATAAGGCAAACCAAGAACTTTATTGAATTGCAATTCATCTTTTTTTTTTTTTTAATCTTTTCTTTTATTCTTTGTATTCCAATTTCCGCATAACTAATTTCGTTAAAATACTTTTTTTATATAATTATTTGGTTTTAAAAGTAAAATGATTAATATTTTGGTTTAACAAAATTTGTTCAAAAGGATAATTGCTTTTGATTATTTTCTCTAAATCGCACAAATTATTTTTTGCATATAATTAATTAATAAAATTATTTATTTTATTGCGATGTACATAATATGTGATTTTCATTAATATGTTGAGTTTTTCTTTTCCGGGTTTTTTATTTTTGTTAAACTTTCAAAACGGTGCAATGTTTTTTTTTTTTAATTTTTCTACTTTTCTTCATTTTATACCAAGAAATTCTATTATGCTATAGAATTAAAACGAATTTAATTTGTTCTATATTTTGTTGTTCACAGGTTAATTTTCTAATTCATGACATTTGTCATTTCGAATCCATACATATCCTCGCTAATCCATTTAGCATTAGCCAAATGCTAAGCTTACTTCTCATAGGAATAATCTATGCATAATTGTACGATATGATCGGTTTCAATTTAATTCTTTGAAAATTAAATTTATTTATTTGAGAAGATAAAACGTCCACTGTCCAAATGTGCAACCTTTTAAGTTAATTTTTTTTTATAAAATTCATGATTTTTTTCTATAATTATCTAATATATTTGTAATAAAGTCGTCATTCATATTATACTAGTTTTAATGCAGTTTATTTAAATTTCTTACTTAATATATTTTGTTTAATAAAACTAAAAATAAATAAAATAGTTTTGTTCTGCTATTCTTTTTGAGAAGAAATATTTTATCTTTCTTGATTTTTCATTTCTTGTGAAAAAAACAGTTATGTTTTGGACATACTCTGAATAACTTAACTTAACTTAATGATATTTTAGAGACCTTCGGGTATTTTTTTGATGGGGTTTTAACCAAAAAAATGGGAGCAATTATTGCAATTATTCATGGTAATTTAATATATTTTAAAGTGAATAAAAATTTATCTGCGAAGAATACATATGTTAATGGATGAAGAAATTAAATGAGTCCTTCTCCGCCTCTCCGAGGGTCGGCAGAAAAAATCAATCGAATTGATTGAATTGGAGACGCCACCCACAAAATAAACCATCCGAAACAAATATTCATTTTCACAAAATCCTTCATTTGGAAGAGAAACTCCTTAGACTTTTATTTATTTACCTATTACATAATAATTTCCCCCTTTGTCACTATAAGTTTTTTTTTTAATTTGTAAGATAAAAAAAAAAGTTGAATAAGTATTTAATTTTTTAGGAATAATTCTGAAAATAATTATGGGTTATTTTATTTGGGCTAGAATAGATTTCAAACCGATGTTACCAAAAGCCTATGTAATAATCCCAAAGTTATGTCCTTTTTCAATTCTGTATAAAATTCCAGGGCCTACTATTTATTGACCAACCCAACCGGGCGTGGCGTCGGACACTCAATCATTTGAAAATTTCAAAATTGTCACAAAATATTAGTTTTATTTAATTTTAGAAAACTTTTAAAAAACTTTTAGTTATTCATTATTTTTTTTGTGCAATTATCTGTCGATTGAATTTATAAAAGGTGTAACAATTTTGGCATCTTCCGATTGCTTTAGATTGACTTAATTAGATTTTTAAATTACAAAATTTGATTAATTTCTACAAAATTTGGGACTGTGAAAGTTAAAAATAAAATTGTTTCGGCTTTAACTTTCTGAAAACTTCATTTTTTTTTTTGAAAACTAGAAGACTAATAAAGACAATTAAAGAGAAAATTATTTAAAAGTATTTAAGTTTGGAAACTATGAATGCAATTCTTAATTAAGTGCTCAAAGTCACAAAATAAATAAAACCGCATTATGAAAATATAAATTATTAAAAAACTAATAAAATTTAATTGGACTTCAGGAAATAACCTTCGAAAACAATAATAATTTTTTAATAGTTGTAAATTTTAAAAAATAATTGACAAACTAATTAAAGAATTAATTAAATAATTTGAGCATTAAATCAATCTATCAAAAATTATTATAAATATATATATATGCCCTTAAAAAATAAACAAGACTAAATGATTCCATCATTAAAAAATCATTAATTAATCAATATTTTATCTATAAAAATGTCAGTAAATCAAATAACTTTTTTCTCATGGGGGAAACCCTAGGCAAATAGAAAAGCAAAATCAACAGGTTTGATAACTATGTTTAATTATCCACAGAACTAAGAAAGATACAATAATTGCCAAAGGTTACGATTTGAGAAAAAAGACCAATTTATTCATTCAGCCTTAAAAGGAATTGATGAAGAAATTTTCACAGGTAGAAAAAAAAAATTGAAATTTTTCACGAAAAGAGGCTATGGAAATAAGCAAAAAATGAATTTGAATTAGCGCACAAATAAGGAAACCCCAATAATAACATAAATAATTTAATTACCCTTATTTCATAAAAAATAAATCTTACAATAAATAAATTTTATGCTTAAAAAACAATAAATTAAAAATTAAATATATTCTTACAAAAATTATAACTATTAACTTTTACTTCGATAATTTTTCTCTTATGGGTATTTTTTCTGCTTGTTTTCATAATTTTTAAAATTTCCAAGGGGCGAGCGTCGGTGATGCCGTGCCGTTTGATACTTTTTTTTGAATTTTTACTTTACACACGGAGAGGAGTCGATTGGTATACATTTTGGCTATTTTGGGCTATGGGCCATATAATCAATATTCTTTGTCTCTTTGATTTTATCTAGAACTTTTCTTATGGTGTTTTTGCCTTTTCTCACTCTCTACTTTTTTTCATTTGGGCTCGAAACATCAAAAATTTTTTTAGGATAATAGCTTATACGTAAATAGAAGAAAATACTGGGTTCTATAGGCCCTGATAACTTTTATAAGGCTGGGACTTTATTTGATAAAAACACGAAATTTGTAGAACTCGCTTTCTTTTTTTCCTTGTACATAATTCAGTCAGTTTAAAGTAATGCAGCAAACATTTTTTTTTGCAAATTTTCTCAATAAAACAAACCAAAATAATTTCAATTGAAATTAAATTTACTTTTTCATATAAAAGAATGTTTTAATAATAAATTTTAAATAATTTATTAAATAAAAAAAAAAGGTTTTTTCTTTCGTTTATGAAAAGGAAGAACATATATTTATTATGAAAGTTAGGAAGAATAACAAAATAGAAGAAGACCAAAACTTTTCAATAAAAATGAATCGGAAAAAAGATAATAATAAAATAATTAAGAATTACATAATAAAATAGATATATAAATAAAGTAATTCTTGTTAATCTCTGGGACTTGAAAACGCTATAATTGCATCGCTAATTGAAATTGAGCTAGACAAATTACAATAAATAATTATTTCTAAGCTATTCTTCTTGATTGAAAAGGGCAATATCTCAAGTTTAATAAAAAAAAGAATAGTTTAAAAAAAGAGAAATATTTTATAGTTCCAAAAAGAAATTATAATAAAACAAAATAAATATGCAATTTTCGGCCATCCGTTATTTTGGCCCCCATATTTTTATATTCGCACTCCATAAACGTCCAAATCCTCAAAATATTTATTGCCAATCTTAGTATTTAAGCTTACAAAAATCTGTCAAAACCTGGGGGTCAAAGGAGGGACTTATCGTCTCGCAATTTAGTGCTCCTTTTTAACTTTTTTTTTTTAATTATTAAGCGTAGTAACAAAATAGGAAAGTAACTCCATAAAAGAAAGAGGTTTTCAAATTTTATATTAATTATATTTTTTATATTAAATAATGTTAGATAAAATAAATTAATATTCCAAATCATTAAATATTTTAACGGAATGCTTAAAATTTTTTAATTTTTTCATATCAAAATAACATATAGATTCAATGGTCTCAAATTTTATGTATAAACTTTTTATATTAAATTTTTGATTTAATCTTTTTTTAAATTTTCATTGAAATTAGAGAAGAGTGAAATGGGATGTAAATGTTGGCTTAGATTGAGTTTTTAGCCCAAAATTTTTTTTTAGATCATATATTTATTTTATTTATACTCGAATTTATTAATTAAACATTAAATAGTTTAGCAGAATATTTTTAAAATTATAACAAAAAAAAATTATTTTTTTGTTTATAAAAATTTAAATGAACTGAAAAAGTTTTATTGCGTCATTAATGAAAATGCAAAACGAAAAAACCACTTATTCAAATTTTATTGAATCCAAAAAATCGATCTAATTATCTTGTTGAAATAAACAATCAAATTTAGGAAAGTGCGAAAAGAATTGCAATTAAAATTAAAGTAAATTTTAATTCCAAAAAAATTTATTAAAATTATATAAAACAATTGTAACCAAAAAAGCGTCATAAGTAGGCTGGTGAATTATATGCACATAAAATCGCAAAATAATGCACCAAAATATAAAAATATGCACATAATTTCTTCAAAACCAAAGCTACGGGGATCCGGAGACACACTATTTCTTTTTTAGAAATTCTTGACAATATTCAGTCACACTTTTTTATTTTGTATTTTTTATCAAAAATTATTAGAAATGATAAGCACCCTGAATTAGGAGTCACTTTTTTGTATTTTTAATAGATGTTAAATAATTTTTGAAATTTAAATTTTTTTCGCGTGCCTTTGTAATAGAAAAAAATAAGAGCTTTATAGACAAAACCTTGAGAAATTTTGTTTTTGCAAAGTGCTAAAAAACATGGAAAAAAATTTGAATAAATTGCACTACTTTTTTCAACATATTCTGAGATTTTGGTAACATATTTTAAAATTTTTATCATATTAGCTTTTTTTTTTAAATATTTATGTACATATTTTGACTACTTTTGTACATATTTTTGATGCCTAAAAGGCGAATCCGTCAAATAGTTATTGTTTTTGATAAATAAAGAAAATTGAAATTTTTGATTTAATCTTTTTTTAAATTTTCATTGAAATTAGAGAAGAGTGAAATGGGATGTAAATGTTGGCTTAGATTGAGTTTTTAGCCCAAAATTTTTTTTAGATCATATATTTATTTTATTTATACTCGAATTTATTAATTAAACATTAAATAGTTTAGCAGAATATTTTTAAAATTATAACAAAAAAAATTATTTTTTTGTTTATAAAAATTTAAATGAACTGAAAAAGTTTTATTGCGTCATTAATGAAAATGCAAAACGAAAAAACCACTTATTCAAATTTTATTGAATCCAAAAAATCGATCTAATTATCTTGTTGAAATAAACAATCAAATTTAGGAAAGTGCGAAAAGAATTGCAATTAAAATTAAAGTAAATTTTAATTCCAAAAAAATTTATTAAAATTATATAAAACAATTGTAACCAAAAAAGCGTCATAAGTAGGCTGGTGAATTATATGCACATAAAATCGCAAAAATATGCACCAAAAATATAAAAATATGCACATAATTTCTTCAAAACCAAAGCTACGGGGATCCGGAGACACACTATTTCTTTTTTAGAAATTCTTGAAATATTCAGTCACACTTTTTTATTTTGTATTTTTATCAAAAATTATTAGAAATGATAATCACCCTGAATTAGGAGTCACTTTTTTGTATTTTTATCAAAAATTAGTAGAAATGATAATCACCCTGAATTAGGAGTCACTTTTTTGTATTTTTTAATAGATGTTTTCTTACTTTTAAATAATTTTTGAAATTTAAATTTTTTCGCGTGCCTTTGTAATAGAAAAAAATAATGAGCTTTATAGCCAAAAACCTTGAGAAATTTTTGGTTTTGCAAAGTGCTAAAAAAACATAGGAAAAAAATTTGAATAAATTTGCACTACTTTTTCAACATATTCGGAGATTTTGGTACATATTTTAAAATTTTTTAATTTTTTCATATCAAAATAACATATAGATTCAATGGTCTCAAATTTTATGTATAAACTTTTTATATTAATTTTTCATTTAATTCGCAAAGTTAAATACAAAATTGTTAAGGCAAAAAACAATAAACAAATAATACAATTTTTTCTAAAAAATAATTTTTATTCACATCCCCTCATAATACAAAAATATTGATCATTTAAATAATTAATAAAGAAAATATTAAAGAATAAAAAATTTAAAGACATATTTTCAAAAATTATTTTTTGCTTTTGTTCTAATCGGATTCCAACGCCTTTAAATACTTTTGCCCAAAGGTCTCAAAAATTAAAAATGAATTGACCTTTTGGCAATTAAAAATCAGTGCTGTTCGGGACCAAGAATTTTCGGGACTCGGGATCGGGACCGGGACTAGACACCGGGACTCGGGACCATTTCAGGACCGGGACCGGGACTTCATAAGCCAATTTTTGGGGGTGTGTTTTTGAAAAATTTTGAAGAAAAAATTTTTGTTATGTGAATAATAATTTATGTTCTCATTCTTCGTTTTCAGAAAGTACTTAAAATTCCAGATCCTTCCATTTAATCTGATTACTAAACATTTAAAAATAGTTAAGTGAAGCATGTTTTTAAAATATCGAAATTAGACACTTAGCTTCAAAATTTGGGTGTACTTAGTAACAGATCTTGCACAAAAAAGAACCAATTTTTGAGGGTTTCTTCGATAAATCTTGAAAAAAACCTATTGGTGGGTGTCCGGTGGTGCCGATAGTCGCCAACGGGGAAAAATTTGAAAATATAATGAAATCGCTTCAAAAAATTGTAAAAAATAGAAGAAAGTGCATTTTGCCCCCCCCCCCCTAAACCCCTAAATATTCTATTTTATATCCAAAATAAATTCTCAAAATTTTTTTTTGCTTAATTTTTCAAATATTAAATTTATTTCGCTTGACTTCGGTGATAGGGAAAAGAATGTTTTTCTTTATGATTTTTGACTAAAAAATGCTTTAAAATTTTTGTTGGCTTTAAAACGACAGGAAAAAATGTGTATTCAAAATTTTAAATGCCTATTTTCATGCCTTTTTTGGATTTTTTTGGTGGCTATTATAGTGCCTTTTTCACGATTTTGGTGTTTTTTTTTGCGGTCTCTAACTATCAGACATAATTTCTATAATTTTCTATGAGAATTTATATTATTACGTATTTAAGCAAAATAGAAAAAAAAATTAATTTTTTTCATTTAATTCGCAAAGTTAAATACAAAATTGTTAAGGCAAAAAACAATAAACAAATAATACAATTTTTTCTAAAAAATAATTTTTATTCACATCCCCTCATAATACAAAAATGTTGATCATTTAAATAATTAATAAAGATATTAATGAATAAAAAATTTAAAAAAGACATATTTTCATAAAATTATTTTTTTGCTTTTGTTCTAATCGGATTCCAACACCTTTAAATACTTTTGCCCAAAAGGTCTCAAAAATTAAAAATGAATTGACCTTTTGGCAATTAAAAATCAGTGCTGTTCGGGACCAAGAATTTTCGGGACTCGGGATCGGGACCGGGACCGGGACTAGACACCGGGACTCGGGACCGGGACTTCATAAGCCAATTTTTGGGGTGTGTTTTTGAAAAATTTGAAAATAAATTAACTTTATTTGTGAAATATTAAATAGAATTAAAAAGAAAAACTTTTATTTTCAACAAATATTTCCACCTATTGCTACGCAGAAAAAACTTCCCATTCTTATTAGCTTATTATTATTACAAGGAAATAAAAAAAATAACCAAATATAATAAGTCAGTATTGCTATTTTCCAAATAAAAAAAGAGCTTAGCTTAAAATTCAAAAAGATAAAAATAGAAGAAAGTGCATTTTGCCCCCCCCCCCCCTAAACCCCTAAATATTCTATTTTATATCCAAAATAAATTCTCAAAAATTTTTTTTGTTTAATTTTTAAAATATTAAATTAATTTGGGCTTGACTTCGGTGATAGGGAAAAGAATGTTTTTCTTTATGATTTTGACTAAAAAATTGCTTTAAATTTTTTTTTGCTTTAAAACGACAGGAAAAAATGTGTGTTCAAAATTTAAATGTTTTTAGGTTTTTGTGCCTTTTAGTGCCTTTTTTGGATTTTTTTGGTGCATATTATAGTGCCTTTTTCACGCTTTTTGGTGCCTTTTTTGCGGTCTCTAACTATAAGACATAATTTCTATAATTTTCTATGAGAATTTATTTTATTACGTATTTAAGCAAAATAGCAAAAAATTTAATTTTTTCATTTAATTAGAAAGTTAACTACAAAATAGATAAGGCAAAAATTTAAAAAGACATATTTTCATAAAATTATTTTTTTGCTTTTGTTCTAATCGGATTCCAACACCTTTAAATACTTTTGCCCAAAAGGTCTCAAAAATTAAAAATGAATTGACCTTTTGGCAATTAAAAATCAGTGCTGTTCGGGACCAAGAATTTTCGGGACTCGGGATCGGGACCGGGACTTCATAAGCCAATTTTTGGGGTGTGTTTTTGAAAATTTGTCGACGAATCGTTGCTTCGACCAATAGTGGGGCAGCGGGAATAATATCATCAAACATAAATTTGAAGAATTTCTTGCAAAAAAAAAATATTTTGACAGAATACCAAAAATTTAATTTTTCCCATGAAAGGGACATTTTTTTACATTTAATTGCCAAAATTCCGAAAATTCAATGTCAGTATAAATTTAAAAGATGGCCTGCGGTACTGATAGGCACCGCCGGTGAATGAAACTTGAGTGTATTTTGACAACAAACTAGGCACAAAAGAATCTTTTTGGGGATTTTTTGAAAATTAAGGCGCTGGGAAAATTTAACCCCGTTTGTCCCTAGTCCAAATGTTCCGTCCAGTCTCTAAAAATTATTAAATTACCTATCCTCGAATAAAGACTTGTTTGTTTCAAATATTTATTGAAATGAACAAGTCCAAGAGTTTATATTATTTGTAATTGATTTATGAAAATAAAATATTAAATTCCATATTAAGGAATTAATAAGTAAGGAAAAAATTCCAAAAATATAAAACAAAAACATTGAAAAATAAAAAATCATTTAATTGATAAATTGTTAACCTGTATTTTTATTTACTTAAAATGGTGATATAATAAAATCTTTGCCTAATAATTCATATCCATTTGACAACTCGAAGAAGACACACAACCAAAAAACAATAAAATAATGGAGAAATGAGCTAACATTTATACTTAAACGATTCACCACAAGGAAAACGCACAAAGGCTCGAATTACTCCAATATCTAATTAGTGGGCGGGAGCGGGACGAGTGACAAGTGTTTACTGTTTGCTATCCTCAAATGGTTAGCTGTCTAAAAATAATAATCTCATTATCTTGAAAAATATACCCAGAATTATAATAGATGACTTTTATAATGCCTTTTTTTGCCTTTTCGGGATTTCGTGCCTTAAATGCCTTTTTGGGCATTTTGCCATTTTGGTGCCTTTTTTGGCGTTTTTGGATGCATTTTTTTCAGAATTTTTTGAGAAATTCCATATTAAAAATGAAAATAGACCCCTAAAAATTGACCCTTTCAAATTTTGAAAAAGTACACCCCTGAGAATGGAAAAGTTTTCAGAAAAATTTACCCTATAAAAAAAATTTTTTTTTTTTTTTCGTGCTTTTTCATGCCTTTTTTGCAAACGGAAAAAGAACCAATTTTACCCCGGAAAACCTCGAAATGTATTTGATTTGCAATTGTGAGAAGTGATTTCATTTTTTAAAGAATTTACGTTGATATAAAAAGTTTTTAGCTTTAAAACACCTTGGAAAAAATGTGAGTTTAAAATTTTAAAATGCCTTTTTTCATGCCTTTTTCGTGATTTTCGTGCTTTTTAATGCCTTTTTTCAATTTTTTTGGTGCCTATTATAGTGCCTTTTTCGGGATTTTTGGTGCCTTTTTAGTCGGTCTCTAATAATAACTGAAAAATTAAATTTTTTGTAAATTTCAATTGTCATTATGTGACATCTCTTCATTCTATGTAATCGTTCATTATGCGATAGGCAATTGTAAGAAGGAATGGACTTTTGTAAAGGGCATGGAAAAAGATAATTAATTACAATCATAATATGCAATATAAAGATATGAAATACATTATTAATGAGTAATTTAAATAAAAATGCATAAAAAATTAAAAAAAATTGATAAATTTTATTAAAAAAGCATTATAAATATCCTTAATTATTTGTAAAGATCTATTTTTCATATGTTCAGTGAAATGAAGCAGCAGGCCTTTTTTATTGACAATGAAGCATTTGCAATGGAAGCACGCACGCCTCTATGTGCCGAGAAATTGTATGAAATGAGCAGAACGAAATCAATTAATTTAATAATTGTAAAATATGAACAAAAAATATGAATATTTAAATATTTTTTAAAAGGAATCATGAACAAAAAGAGGAAAATAGCATCATATTAAATCTTATATAATAAATGTAAGTTCGTTATGTTTTTTCATTCATAATGTTCATGCCAAACATGCTGCCTATTTGGATTAATAAAACTGAATTAAAATATTCTGCAATCTGAAAAATTTCATTTCAATGCATGCCTAAAAGAAAACTGATAAAATACATGCAAGTTAGAATAGTAAAAATTCGAAAAATATAACATTTTTTAAAATGACTAATAATGCATTTAGGTAATTAATTTAATATTCCCAGTGGTAATGGCTGGAAGCTCGTTGTCATGTTTTGCCATGAGCGGTTGCCAAAACAATGAATGATCACAAACAATTAAAATTTTAGGACTTAGCTCAAAATTTCCAAAAAGTTACCCAAAGCTTTTAGTGATGAAACTTTGATTCTGTCAGAAAGTGCATCAGTGAGAAAAGGGGTCACCAAGCCCACCCAAAAAAAAAACAAGCAGAATTCAGGGGAGAAAGAAAACAATATAGAAAATCCCTTTTAAATTATCAAAAAGGTGTTTTTTCGTAAAACTGAGACTATTTTGAAAGCCAATAAAGCAATAATATACAAAAGGATTTAACTTTTAACATTTAAAAATTAATATAAAAAGTTAATTACTAATAATATTTGCAGAAATTTTAGCCCAATCGGACAACTGACTCTGTCAGAAAGTGCACCAGTGAGAAAAAGGGTCACCAAGCCCCACAAAAAACAACCAGAACTCAGGGGAGAAAGAAAACAATAAAGAAACATCCCTTACAAAAAGTTAGAATACTCATCAATTTAAATTATCTGAAAAGGTTCAATCCCAGCAACTACACGCGCCATCCAAACCCGTAAACATAGGCCAAAACTGCAAGGCAAACAACAAATGCCTCTATCTTCCGACTGCCATGAATATGAAGAAAAGTATTTGGGTTTTAAGTTAGCAAAAACTATAGAATAAATCTTAAAACTTTTCAATAAAAATTAAACGAAATAAACAGGTTAAAAATCAAAAAATGAAAAATGCATTACATAAGGTAAATTATAAATTAAAAAATGACTTAGATTTTAAAATATTAAATTGAGTTCAACAAATGGTTATTCGATATTTGCATCCCTACTTTGCATCTCAGAAATTTGCGTCTCCGACATTTGCGCCCGACATTGAGCCCACGATTGAAAAAAAAAATCGGATTTTTTTTTACAAAGCCAACCCAATTATTTATAATAGTTCAAATATTAAATTTGTTAGTGGACCAACATTTAAGTTTGTTTTCATCCCAATTGCATCTCTATCCTTGAACAACAGAAGTTTTGCTTTTGGTAATTTTGCAGTGGTGGCCTGTACATAATTGTCATAATATTAAAAAAAAAGTAATAAATATTTTTTCCTTTATTGCGGGCGCAAATATCGGGTCGCGAAATAGAATGCTAATTTTAAAAACAAAGGGGGAACCCTTTTCATTTCTGACAATTTTTTATTGTTTTAAAAATACTAAATGTCCCCTTTTGTTTTCAAAAATACTTCCTCTTTTTTTTTGGTTTTAGGACCTAACAATGTGTCTCAAAGGGTTTTAAGGTCGCCTAAAACGAATATGACATTTATTTTGGTTAAAAAATATATCAAAAGCCCCCTCCCCCCAGTGTTGCCGCGGGTCGGGAAAAATTCGGGTTCGTGTTTCGGGTTCGGGTCGCGAAAAACCTCGGGGTTTGGGTTTCGGGTTTTTGAGAAAAAAAATAATAATGCTAAAACCGGGTTTCCATCGGCTGAGCTCTATTTTAAAGGACCGATAAGGTGATTTCAAACGACATAGGGGAATTTTTGGTGAATTCAAAGGACATCAAAATTTTTATCATATGAAATAAAAAGAGTAATTTATTCAAATGTTTAGCTTTTCACCAAGGGGGGCAGAGGCGGTGCCGATAGGCGCCGCCGGGAAAAAAATTTAAAAATTGGAACGTATTTTGGTAACAGATTTTGCACCAAAAAGACAAATTTTTATGGATTTTTTGATAGATTTTGAGAAAACTTAAGCGAATTGGGGGGTCAGGTGGTGCCGATAGGCGCCGCCTGGGAAATTTGCAAATTTTGGTGTGAATTTGTTAACAGATTTTGACTATAAAATGGTAAATTCCAAGAATTTCTTGCAAAACTGGGAGTCACTCTGTTCTTACCAGTGCATATTTTTATCGTCTATTCCTCGGGTTGGGAAAAAATTCTGGTTCGGGTTTCGGGTCGCGAAAAAGCTCGGGGTTCGGTTTCGGGTCGCGAAAAACCTCGGGTTTCGGATTTCGGGCGGCAACGCTGCTCCCCCCCCCCCCTTGAGTTTCAAATTAGCACTCTATGCTACAGCAGAATGGGATGTAATTAATGGGTATTATATAAAAAAACAACCCAAATATTTTTTTAAATAAATGTCCGACAATTTTTCTAAAAATAGACCATTTTTTATAATGCAGATTTTTTGTTTAATTAAGAGCATTTTCTTTATGCCATACATTAAATCAAAGAGGCCTTTTTGCATGGCAAAAAATAGAATTTTAAAAAGTTCATACGTTTAATTGACAATAATTTTTATGGAAAATATTGAATTTGCAGAATAATTGTTAACAAGTATAATCATCATAATAAGTAAAAGATAGCATTAAAGTAATTTATTATTCCAAAAAGAAATTAATAAATAATTATAGAACAAACAATAAATTAGACATTGTAACTAGAGACCGGACAGAAGGCTCGGTCGATATATATCGATGAATATCGAAAAAATATCGAAAACGATATATATCGAAAAAACTGAAATTTTCTCGGTTGATATATATCGATTAATATCGAAAAAATATCGAAAACGATATATATCGATAAATATCGAAAAATATCGAAAAAAACCGATAAATCTAAAAATATTGAAAAAAGCTGGAAAAACCAAAAACCGAGAGTAAAAGCCAATCTAGACGCACCTAAGTCAAATTAGTTTACCAAATTAAGCAAAGTTTGAGATGATTATCGAAATAAACTATTTTATTAAAGGAAATGATGAATCAATATTTGTAATTAATTTTCGGAAGATTACGATTCAAAAAAATCAGCATTTCTGCTTTCCTTGGCCGCAAACTCCATGAATGACGACGACGCGGACAGTGTTTGATCAAAAAAGTCAAGTAATCCCTTCGGCTTTTTGGCAACAGGAGAATCTGGCAACGGAAGAACGTCCACGCTGAACATTTGATCGGACAATGATTCAAAATGTGAACAAATTCGGCGACTGAAAGAAAGAAAAAGATAGCGTCAATTTTTTTTAACCATTACCGTAAAAGGTCGGGAAAGTCTGCAATCTTTTCTTTAAACCTCGGATCAAGAAACATAGCAATTTGATGATTACTAAAGGTCAAATTAAGCTAACAATTAAGAATGTTAGTGTTAAACCTTTCGTCTTTAAAGCCAAAAAATTTTGTCCTCAATCCACTGATAATTTGATCCTTTATTTCGATTACATCACTGTCTTCTAATTCCATTTCTGTCAGATTTTGAATTGTTAATTTGGCGAACGGATATTTCACGGAAATAGAAGACGTTTGGAGGCAAAACAATCGGCATAATTGTTCCATGGGATCCAAAACTTTTAGAAGTTCACTCATCAGACTGCTTTCATCGCCATCAAACGTAAAATCAAATTTTCGATTTTGTATAGCGTAATGTGCCAATGCCTCTTGTTGCTCCTCGATTCGACGTAGCATAAAATACGCCGCGTTCCAACGAGTAGGCGTGTCCTTTAATAAGAAATATAACCGTTCAAGTAAACGTGAATTTGTCTTATGGGGTTCAAGTTTTCGCATAAATATGTTATACATAAATAAATTAATAACCTGTAGGAGTGTATGAATTGGAATGCCCAAATCCTTTTGAATTTTCTTCAGTATGCTAGAAGCCAAGGGTGAATGTTTGTAATGCCCAACAATTCGACGACATTTTGATCCCTTCTCACCTTTCTTCTGCTTCAGCAACTCTTCATATTTTGCCTCATATTCGCTGTTTTTGTGTTTGGATTTTAGGTGGTATATCGCATTGGAGGTGTTGCCTTGCTTACATTTAATATTCTTACTACATTCAACACATTCGGACTCTGATTCAATGTTGTTGCTTTTTCTATAGAGCCCGATTTGCCAAATGGCACTCACAGAGGGCATTTTGTTTTTACTGAAAATGTTCAATTGATTACTATTTAGTGAAAGTGGCTTAAAATGAAAATGTTTCAGAAATACAGCGAAACAAAAGAGTATTACGTTATGCCAATAATCAAATTATGGATCGTGCTAATAAATAGGTGTAAATTTACAAAATTGCTAAATAAACCGACCAGTTTTGTTGTTCGATATTTTTTCGGTATTTTTCGGTTTTTTTCGATATTTTCGGTTTTTTCAACTGTTCGGTCGATATATATCGATGAATATCGAAAAAATATCGAAAACGATATATATCGAAAAAACTGAAATTTTCTCGGTCGATATATATCGATGAACATCGAAAAAAAATATCGAAGAATATCGAAAAAAACCGAAAAAATATCGTATCGATCCGATCTCTAATTGTAACCAAAAAAAAAATTAATAGAAGAATCAACTATTATTAATCTCAAATTGATAAAAGGAAACCCTGGAAAAAACTACAGACAAAAGAACCCCATCAATAACATGAGATAATACTTTAAAAAATAGACAAAAATAAATAAAGTTATTATTCGAAGGGAATGTTTTATTGATTTACGAAACAGCTAATTTTTATAAAGAACCTTGGCTTCAATCAAGAAAAAATGATCAATTTTTATAAACTACGAAAACTCGACTTTTTTTAAATAATGAGAAAATGTCCAATTCAACTATATTTACAATTGTAGACTGCGAGTTTACCATAACTTATTTATTTTTTTTTAATCAATTACATTTTCAGATTTTAAAATTTAGATAATAATTCCAACTTCTTTGAAAATAAAAAAAAGAGTTAATAAAAAAATATTATTTAAAATAAATTACTTTGTAACAAGATTGTGGAATGGATAAAGATATGATTTCGAAACCAAACCACCAAAATTAAAATAATCAATACTATCGTGGGTCAAAAAAATATAATTATGGCTATAAATTGAGATCCAAAAGAAAATAAAAAGCTAAAAATCCTGATTATCTGAATCAATACCTTTTATAATTGTTAATCAAAATATTTACTTCAAATATTAGACAGAAATTAAACATGCGCAAAAAAGTTATTGAGGGTAAAAACTCATCCTGAAATACGAAATAATAAAATATGCGGTCGGGGTCATTTTGGCGTTGCGACGTTTCAGCGCCAAATATTTTTTAGTAATTTCAAGAATTAAAAAATCAGCTATATTTTATAAGTAGAGAACAAACCAGTCGGTTTTTTCCGTTTCGGTTTCAGGTTTTGACCAAAAAATCGACCGAGAAAATTTCAGCTTTTTCGGGTTTTTTCGGTTTTAAACCGAACCCGACCGACTGAAATATTCCAAAAATCTAAGAACCGACAGACCTTTATGAAAAAACCGAAAAAATAGCTTATTTTTTTGAAAAAAATGCATTTTATTGTTTTGGTTTTATTATAATCACATGGTTTGAAGTGTGCGCATCTCCAAAAATTAAACATTTAAAAAAATTATAACATTTATTGTTCGTATGATTGTTTTATGAAAATATAAATATTGTATTTCTTCTCTTTTAAAAAAGTTTACAGTCTTTTTTCATATGTTGATTGTTTTGCATTACTTTATATTTTTGAATTTTATTCACTTTAAATTTTTGAACTTTTATAGTATGATTATTTTTTTAATGAAAAAATAATAAAGAAAGCTTAACAAAAAAATAACTAATAAAATTAAGAAATTTTCGAATATAAAGATTAGAAAAGAAATAAAAAGAAAATAATTATGATATGAAAAAATGAGTTAAAACTTGGCTATTTAAACGTAAATAACTTCCAAAATAACTTTTATCCCATTTTTTGCTATACAGATTTACTTAGTAGTCATATGATAATACAAAGACAAGTCATTTAATCCTTTATCAGATGTAAATTTTATCCTAAATTATGATGGAGTGTTTATGAGTCCATAGTTTTTAACAGCCCAACTCTGAGGCTTTTAAATTTTAAACTGCAATTAAAATTTCATAAATTCTATGTGACCAATTAAATAGTGCATTAAAAGCTTTAAATTAAATTTAATAAATTTTATTTAATTTCACTTAATTTTTTATAAGAATATAAACAAACTAAAAACGAAATAATATTTATATAAATTGTAAATTACCATGCATATGGAAATATGAAAAGCTCAAAAACCAAAATATATTTGTAGATAATATTATAAAGGAATAATATCCAAAAGTAGTGAAACATATTGAAAAATAAAAGTTCAAATAAAAAAAAGCAAAAAACACAGCAAAAAAATTAATTAAACCAAAATAATTTAATATAATTTTATATACTTGATTTTCAAATTTGTTTAAAGACACCAATAAATATTCGGAACGCGACATTGATGGTTTTCGCATCGATTGCATGGCCTGGAAACAAATTTTACAATTTGTAAGCGAAACGAGGTATGAAGTATAATTCCTTTTAAAATCTATTAATTGTGAGTAATAGAGATAGATTTAAACACAAATATAAAAATACAAAAAAAACCAAATAAATGTTAGCAAAAATATTATAAAGTATGCCGTTGTTTTAAGAAACACAAAGGATAAAAAGAGAAATAAATTAAATATAAAAAAGTTAAAATGATATGGTATGGTTATAAATTCATAAGCTCATATATTAAAAAATTTCTTATAAATATGCCCTCAAAGCAATGCAATATTTAAAGGCCAATATTATTATGAGATACTGTAGTGTAAAACGTAGAACACTATTCAAACGATTGTCAACATAAATAGTAGTGCTGTGCGGAATTCCCGGTTTCCGACTCGAGAAATTTCCCTGGGTTTTCGTATCCCGTCCCGGTTCCCGGGTTTTGTTTCCCGAATTTCGTGAAATAATTATTTTTATTTCTTCCTAATGGATATTGAACTAAATCAGAGTTGCTTGTGTGAGGATTTAGCCTCATTTTGTGGTTTTTTGGGAGGCCAATGAGGAAAATTAAAAAATGAGGGTTTGAGAGCTTTTGTGGTTTTTTTTAGAGAAAGCAATGAAAGTTCTCAAAAATGGCCATATTAAGCTACATTCCCTTACAACAGATCAGACAAATTTCAAAATTTTTCTAGATCGCGCCTATCGGCACTACGGGACCTCCGCCCATTGCCTTAACTTTTCTCAAAATATCTCAAATTCACTAAAATTACTTTTATTGTGCATAATCTGTTACCAAAATAAGTTAGCCGACATTTGCGCGCGTACTTTTGCGCCGCGTTTTTTGTGAAGCAGACACCCGCAGACACTTGCACCGCCCAAGAAATTTTTATTTTCAAATTTACATTTCCAATCAAGATAAACCACTTGAAAAGGTGAAACCAACCCCAAGTTTTTTTTTGAAAACCTAACCCCTTAATTTTTAAGAAAAATTTTTAAAAATGAAGGTTGGGTTTTCAAAAAAATAGGGGGTTAGATTTTTAAAAAAAGCTAGGGGTGGGTTTTCAAAAAAAAACTGGGGGTTGGTTTCACTTTTTCAAGTAGTTTGTTTTGATTGGACACATAAATTTAATAATTTGCTGAAAATCAAAAATAAAATTTCTTGGGCGGGGCGCAAGTGTCGATTTTGCTGGGCGGCGCAAGTGTCTGCGGCGCAATAATACGGCCCAAATGTCTGCGGCGCAAATGTTCATTTGTCTTACCAAGAGCAATTATGTAGAGAATTTAGTGCACTTTCCGGCACACATATTGGTTTTCTCACATAGGGAATTTTTTCCTGAATTACCTCGATTTCAAACCATTTTCAGGATCATTACTTTATGAAGGAATGATCTCTGTTCGAGTTGGTGTAGTAACCTCTTTTGATCAGTACCAAAAGTGGACACCCCTTTCCATTAACCGTGGAAAACACCTGTTCCTATTTTTGAAAACCTAATCAAAGTTTTTTTTAATCTAACCCTTTCTACTGTTAATCGAAACTGGGCAATCGAAATGGGGTATAGCCTTTTACAAGATTTTTCCTTTTTTAATCTCCTTAAAATGAACTAAATTCATAGTGGCGAAAGGGGAAATTCGTTGCTAACCAAACGTTTGAATAAGAATTTTTTATGTAGTTTTTATTTTTATTATAGCTGCTTTCAAATTTTGTAAAATAATTCAATAATATTTTATTTCTATAGTTTTTACTGTGAATGAATCAATCAAATTTTATTTTTTTTGTTTTTATGAAAAGAAAATAAGTAAATTTGCCTTAAAAAGCAAAGCGTATAATAACATTATAAATAATTATAATATATAATTACAAAAATTATAAAATTTTTGGTAATAAAAAGCAATGCATATATAAGCATTTATAATGCAACTATATCTTTTACCAATTAATATTAGGAGTCGACATCAAATTGGCAGGAAGCTCGAGAGTTTCCTCTTAAAAGTTAACTTATAAAAAATGTACTAACATTCTGAACGATTGTTTATAAATAAGGTAAAATATAAAAATAAAGTTAAACTTATTTTTATCCATTAAATAAAAAGCTAAACTAAATGAAAAAAAATTGCTCCAAAGAATAACATTTTTAAACGAAAAAATCACAAATTACATATAATAGACGAGATGAAAGTTAAAATATGGAAGGAACTCAAACAAGACTATTTTTAATAAGTGAACTTTAAAATAAAAAAGAATGCATAAATGAAATCATAAAAAAGAAAAGAAAACTAATAAAGAAATAAAAAATAAATTTAAAAAATCAACGAATAATCGTGTACGGACATTTCGCCACCCGGACGTTTCGCCACCCGACGTTTCGCCACCCGACATTTCACCACCCAAGCCAAAATCGGACGTTTCGCCACCTAAGCAGAAATTGGACGTTTCGCCACCTAAGCAAAAATAGGACGTCTCGCCACCAGTTTTGCCACCTCTAAGAAAAGCCACCCATTTGCCTTCAAAAAAACTTAAAAGTGTTATCACTACTCCATTCAATGCTAAAACTTTAATTTTGGCTTAGGTGGCGAGACGTCCGTTTTTGGCTTGGGTGGCGAAATGTCTGGGTGGCGAAACGTCGGGTGGCGAAACGTCCTATTTATGCTTAGGTGGCGAAACGTCCGATTTGGCTTAGGTGGCGAAATGTCCGGGTGGCGAAATGTCCGGGTGGCGAAATGTCCTATAGCCCGAATAATAATTTGAGATAAATTAGCTAAAATTGCGAAGGTCCGAAAAATTGAAAAACCAAATGTAAATATGAAATCGTTCTCTATTATTTGGGCTTATTGGAGGCCCCGACAACAGCGAAATCTATCTACATTTAAAAAAAGGCAAAATATATGAAAGAATGTGTAGTAATAAGTGCTCAAGGAGCTTGTACTAACTTAATTCTACGTCAGAAAAAGTTGTTAATCACTTAAGGAGCTTTGCAATTCTGACTTTCATATATTTACAATGGCTTTTTTTCTTTTTTAATTTTTTGAAGTGCTTTTTTTTGTGTGTGTCTATGGTTGGGCCGAAACCCACAATTTTGTATTAAATTGAAAAAACTATACTGAAGAGACCCATTCTTGATTATGAAAAAATTTGTAATTTTTTTTTTCAAAATGAGCTTTGTCCGCAAGTGTCCGTCCGCAATTGACGCACTGCATGCGGTTTTAATTACCACCTAATGCTTAAATGGATGGTTAGTAGTTTTAAAAAATGATAAATCGAATTACGAATATGAGACTGGAATCCAATGCTCTATTTTTTGTATATAGAAATTAGATGGTTTCGTACGGCGGTGACAATATTCGTCGCTAAAAAATTATAATGTTAAAATTTCTGATATTTCATTTAAAAATCTCTTATAAATATCTTGCTTCTATTGCCATTGATTGTACTTTTTAACTTTTACGCTTGCTTTTTATATAATATTTTTTAAATTTTTGTTTTATTGAAACAGTTTTGTCTTATAATAATTATTTTAAAAAACATTAAATTTTTCTTAATGAAATTTTTTGATTTATTTGCATTATTTTGATTTGTTTTTACATAATTCCTGTTTTTTGTAGTTAGTGTCCATGGGGTTTTATCGAATAAAAATTAGGAAAACAAATATTTTTTATTCATATTTTTTTACCTCTTTTTAAGGTATGGAATTGGGATACAAAATAGACAAATTCTACAGGTGAAATAGCATAGAAATAATAATTCTTTCGATATTTAAGGGCATATCATTTCGAGAATTTTGATTCTGGTTGATGCAAACGATATGTTAGAAAATTTCTTAAACTGAAGGTAGGAGAATAAGTAAAAAAATTATTATGGTTAATTAGGTCCAAAATCCGGAATATTTTTTAATATTTTCTGGAATTAAGCTTAATTTTAAAAAATTTTTAATTTATTTGATTGAGCAGGGTCAGTGACCAACTACTTTCGGTTCTAGTAAATTACTCGTATAGTCCTCTAATTATTGCTCTGAATTTTAAGAACATCCCATGATTATTTTTCATTATCTTGTCAAATCGTATTATCCAAGTTTTTTTTTTAATTAATTTAATTTTTTATCTATACATATTAAATTGTAAAAAAATCAAAATCCGGAATACTTTTTTTAATATTTTCTGGCATTAAGCTTAGTGGTTTTAAACTCATTTCCGAATTTATAAATATTATTTGTTTTTCTAAATTTTACACTTCTTTTCAAGTTTTTTTGTTTTTCAATATTAATATTTAAATTTTATTTAAGAAAACTATGAAAACAGGGTTTGTTAATTGGATGAGGCAATTACATTTCGTTTATATATGTAATAATAAACACCCATTGTTATATTAATAAAGCCTCTAGATGCCTGATTTTTTATTCTTAAGGAATAAAGTTTTTAACAATATATCCCATAAACTTTATTTAGTTAATATTTATATTATTATTTTTACATTGAAAATTTCTTGGATTATTTATTAAGTGCCATGTTTGTTCAGCAAATAATTGTCCTAATTAGCGTCTTTGGATCCTCAAAAGCTTTCCCCAAAGCGCTACATTTGGACTTGAAGATAAGCGTTATCCATCTCGGCTTTTTTACAAGAATAATGAAACGAACTCGATGGACTTGTGTTCTATAATCAATATTATTAAAAATAGTTTTGACCTTTATTATTCCTTCGTATTCGCACTTATAAATCTTTTAAATTTTTTTTGGGTGGTTTTGTTGTGACTCGTACTCTTTTGGATAAAGTTCATTTTTCAGGAGGGTATTTTTTATATTTATTGAGTATTGACCTTTGTCTTCAATATTGTTCAAATAAAAATATCGTATTTTAAAATTTCAACAATTTAAAAAATTAATATTTAGCCTTTTGCATCTTCACAGAGTTTATGCATTTGTTTTGACTTTTCTATTTGTGACGGAAGAATTGCTTTTTAATTTCTCAGTTAAATTTAAATCTCACCCGCTAAACATTGCGGAACATTTCCAAATTATTAAAATAGAACACAGAATTGGGTCGAATTTTACAAGATTTTGCCTTATTTTTTTAAGCTTCCTTAAGGTAAAAGAAATTGGGCGAAGGGAGAATTCATTGTTCATTAGCAGACGTTTTTTCCAGATAATGCCGAGGTTCATAGGCAAAAATAATTCGTTCTAATTTTTAGTAAAATGAACATAAAAAATCATAATAATTAATAATAATATCTGCACAAGTAAATTACTAGAGACGCGCCGTGATTCACGGTCACGGTTACCATGAATCGTGCTGGGTTGTATAATAAAACTGCTTACGGTTGACGGTTGCATTCATGGTATTTCGTGAAAAATTTACACTGGAGAAAATTGGAAAATTTGCGGTATTTTTTATTTTCAAAAAAATTGTGCGAAAAATTTGGGAAAAGGGAAATTTAGGAATCCCACTTACATAACAGGAAATTCAAAAATAAATTGTTTCCTTTCCAAACATCAAAGCGTTTAAATGAAAGTTACGAAAGGCCACCTTTTTTTTATTGATGAATATTCGATTGATTTTATTTTACTTAAAATAAAAGAAACTTTTATCGTGGCGAGGAGAGGGGGTGGGCGAATTTATTATAAAATTGGTATGAATTTTCGTGAAAAAGTGAAGGTTTGTTTCTGTTCATTTTTTTAGGGTGGCGTCCTTCCATTTCAATCAATTTGATTGATTTTTCTGACAAACCCGCGGAGGGCAGAAGCACGATTCTCTCAATCCATTCATTTACGATTCTCTCATTCCATTCATTTAGCATTTTTCGCAGATAAATTTTTGTTAACCATAAAATATTTTTTTTTATATTATTTAAAAAAATATGAAAGATTAAAAAGTAAACACAATGGAAGAAAATATTTCACATTTGATAAGAACGAAGAGATTTATTTTGAGTTTTAAGATTATATATTTACTAAGTAAATTAACTGCTTTATTCCTCCTTTGGTTAATGTTGAGAACCCCGATCGGGGAATAAGGAAAATTTTTTTCAAAAAACAACAAAAATATATGTTTTCTGAATGATTAATTACTGGATGAACTAAAAGAAACCCTTAAATACTTGGTATGTTCGGTTTAACGAAACAATTTTTCACTGATACACTAAAATTCATTTGGCCACTTATTAAAAAATTCGTATCAAAATGGTTTGGAAATGAGAATATCACAGGTCAAAAATAAGATGTTAAAGTCCAAATTAGTGTGCGGCACGGTATCGGTATACCGCGGTATTTTTTCGGTATATACCGTTGGGTATATCTACTGAAGCTTTTTGGAAATTTCGGTATTTTTTCGGTATCGGTATTTCGGTAAATACCGATACCGAACTACCGAAAATCGCATTTGCCGCACACTAGTCCAAATATTCTTTTAACCGAAAATTTTACTCTATTTTACCATGTCATGTACTTTAAGAATTGCTATAAAAAAAAACTCGGCGGTGCCATTAGCTGGATTTGTCAACAGATTTTCCCCAAAATTTTCAAATTTTTAAGTCAAATTTTTGAGTACAATTTAGCAAAAGAATTGAGTGTTCGTGGGTGCCGAAAGGCGCCGCCAGGCAAATTTTAAAATTTGAATGTGATTTATTAAACAAATTCTGATCCAAACTAGTCAATTTTCGAAATTCTTGAGATAATTTTTTGAGAAAATTCAAGCTAAAACAAGTCCGGGCGGTGTCGACAGACGCCGTCGGGAAAGTTTTTTGACGAATAATGAATTTTATATAGAGAAATTCTTAAAAAAATTTACTTTTTAAATATTTTGAAAGGATTGGAACCCATTCGAATTTATTTTTGAAAAATAAAAATTTAAAAAAAACAAAAATTTCCGTGCTGACAAACACGAAAAAAATTTTTTTATTCTATTATTTCAAATTTATAACATGCATAAAAGGCACCAAAATTTATAACAAATGCCACAAGCCTATGTGTTTCAGGCAAAATTTACTAAAGGGTGACTAACTTCGGGCCTAGCTAAACCAATTAAAATATACGTAAAAATTTTATCAATTCAGAAAAATATTAATCTTTATGATTCTATCAATTGTCAATTTGCTAAGCCTTAATTAATGAAAATTTTGGCAATTGTAGTTACTCACATAGTTTTAATTGAATGTCTTAATTAAATATAACAAATAATTGTAAAAAAAATATATTTTTTTTTGCCTACCTATTAAAGTAATTATTTTCAGGATAATAATGTTAGGAACAAATTTACTAGCTGTGATCATCACCAAGCATCCTTTAACTTTTTTTTTCTGTTTTGAACTGATTACGCTTTCATAAAGTTGCATACAAATACATTCTTTAATATTTTAATAAAAGGTTTAACAATTTCGGTTCAATGAAAATGAAGTTGAGGAAGCCTGGAAAAGAAATATTTGTCATTTAAAAATTACGATAAGCTACTTTGTATAAATTAAAGTTTAAGGAAAAAATAATAAGCCATAAAAAATTACCGCATATCAATGAATTTAATAAATGTCTAAAATAATGAAATGGTATAAGATAAATTACTTAAATTTATACCATATACAATGTATGTGCATTTATAATGCAATTAATAACAATTAATAAAAATAGATTTAGCAATCCTTCTAAACTCGACATAAAGTAGATGGGAGAGCACAAGAATATCCTTTTAAAAATTAACATAAAAAATATAATACTTTCTGAACAATTATTCAAGCAATAAACTATAACAAATTTGAAATAAATAAAAAGTTTTACCAATATTAATTTTTTTTGTTTAAATATCTTGATAACAAAAAAATAAACCTTTAAAACGCACTACTAAAATTATATTAAATGATGAGTCCTAAATAATAAAACAATAGTTTAATTAAAATTATAAAATACGAATAAAACTTGCTGGCAAAAAATCGTGAACACTAGCAGTTGACTCAACAATTCGAGGTCATTTAGTCAAACCGAAAAATAATTGCTCATCGAGCCCGTTTAATCAAATAAATTTTATTAAAGAATTTAGTTTTTTCCCAATATCCTCCAAATTAAATGATAATAGATTATAATAAAAACGATCATCGAAAAAAAAAAAATTTATTATAAAATTGGTGAACATTAAATGGTATACTTTTGGAGAAAAAAGCTCATTGAATAGCAAGGCAAAAATTTAGAAACACAAACAATTAAGATGATAAAGTAAAAATGAATAAAAAATTAATATACGCTTAATTCCATAAAATGTTTTGCAACAATTAATAGGGATTTAGACTTTTGACAAATGAATAAAAATGATAAAAGATAAAAAAATTGCCGAAAAATAAAAGTCAAAAGAAATACATAATAAAAGAAATTATTAAAATCTTTTTAAATGTTTTTAAAAAATCATAAAACTAATCCTACCAGTAAAACCATTAATTTTTTATTGGGGCTGAGTTAAAGACTAGCCTGAGATAATCCTTTTTTTTTTAGTTTTTTAGTGATGAAACGGTCAGTGACGAACTGCGCCGCCACTAAAAAGTCCTTTTTAAATTTATAGATTTTGAACTCAAAAAAGAATAAATATAAGTCCAAATTGTATCTCAGGTCAAATAATTTATTGAAATAAATTTATTCAGCCCTTTTTTTATTTTACTTAAATTGAAAGAAAATTTTATAGTGGCGAGGGGGCAGGGTTATTATGACATTGATAAAAAAAGAGTCAAAGAAACGAAGATTTGTATGAATTTTTGTGAAAAAATAAAGTTTGTTTCTGTTAATTTTTTTTTTTTTTGAGAGTGGCGCCCTCCCAATTCAATTAATTTGATTGCTTTTTCTGCTGACCCATGGAAGGCAAAAAAACGTCTCTCTCAATTTTTTCCATTCATTAAAATATTCTTCACAGATAAATTTGGTCTAACCATAAAAATATTATTTTTTGTATTTTGAAGGATCATTTATTTAAAAGAAACTTTTTTATGAGTAAAAAAGAATGAATTTGCAATATTACAATGGATAATAGTTTTTTGCAAAACAAAAGGGATTAAAAAAATGTCCGGACTAATTTGGTGTTTAATTAATATATAAGGTAATTAGTGTATAGTTTTGTTCTGTTATCGTTAGGAATTATGGAAAAAAATGATAAAAGAAAAGATTAAACGAAAATAATAGAATCATAAAAGAATAAAAGAAATAAATTCCAATAAATAATTTAATAAATATAGCCATAAAAGGTAAAAGCATAGCAAAGCATTTAATTCAATTTTTTTAATTATATATAAAAGAAAAATTACACAAAATATAATTTTTTGATAATAAAATACAATGTTTTGCACTTATTTTATTTTTTTGATATATTTCGAGAAAAATAAAAAGGGACATTTCCCAAACCAAAACATATGAAAAAAATAAAAGGCACAAAAAATTCATTTTGTAAAAATGAATTAAATTAATTCGATTGTTTTTTTTCATCTTTATTAAAATATTTTACATTTTAAAAAGCCTACAAATTTTTAAACAGCAGTTAATGTTCAGATTAATATACCCCAAAACTCATTGTAACGAAAATCTTAAGATTGAGATTTTATGCATACAAAAAGCCAGTAAATTCTATGATTAATTAAATTTTCGAAAATAGCAAAATAAATGAATTTTTCAAAATAAGAAACTTTTTAATTGGCATATAAAAAAGGATAAATGCTTGTTTGAATAATTAAATTATTTTCGGTAATATTTCAACATTGGATTGGTCATTATTAGGGTTGGCAGGCGCCTAAAAAATACAAAAAAAAAATCCAAAAAAAACATGAGCAATAAACTTTTTATTAACGTTTTTCAAGCGACAAAAAGTGCTAATTTTTCGCTGTTTCAGTTACAAGTCAGAATTTTTTAAGATTTTTCGGTGTAAAACTCATCAATTAATTTTTCGTAATTTCTAAAAAACAATTCCTAAGAAAGTGCATCAAAGGATGTCAATTAATTAAATCAGAACACCAAATAAATCATTGCAGATTCCTTAAAATTTATCAGTGATTTTGGGTTAAAATAAACTGTAACTTCATGGTTTATATAATGTTCTTGTTCTTTGCTCAAACTTCTAAGATTTCGGTTACAATTTTTCCAGAAAAAAAACACTAACACTAGAGTAAAATTTTTCAATATTCCCATAGAATATTTATATTTTAAGTTAATATTTTTTATAATATTCAAGATTTTTGCTTTAATTAATCTAATAGGTTTTTGCAAGCAGCTTCTAATCTCGATTTTTTTCATTTCTTGTCAAATATATTGTTTTGGACAAACTGTGAATAAACGCTCTCCTATCAGTTGTAGTTTTTTTTTTTGCTAGCTTTTGATTAGCTCTATTAGCCATTCTAATTTTAAAAAATATGATTAAGTTTTAAGAAAGTTGTGGCCGTCAAAGTGAAAAAATTGATCTTTGTTTGACCATATTTTTCTTAAAACTTAACCAAATTTTTTGAAATTTAGCAGATTAATAGAGCCAGTCAAGAGCAATCTTATGAACCTAAGAAGTTTAAGTTGGGTACTTTTGAACAAAGTTATGACAAATTATGTTCGAAAAATCTGTAAAAGATGGCGGATTTAACAAACGCCCATAGTGGCGTTATTTAACAAACGTCCCAGCACGTGTTAAATGAATGCAATAAGTTGAAAGAGTCATTCTTCTGCCTCTCCGCGGGTCAGCAAAAAAAACAATTGAATTGGAGACGCCACACACAGAAACAAATATTCATTTTCACCAAAATCATACACATTGGAAGAAAATTCCTTTATTTTTTTTAAATTTTATCAATGTTCCGCTCCTTGCTACTATAATTTTTTATATTTTAAATGATAAAAAAATAACTCAACACGTATAATTTTACGCTGCCACATAAATGTTAGGGATGTGCGAGACTCTCGGTTCCCGACTCGGGAAATTTCCCGGGTTTTTCGTGTCTCGGTCTCGGTTCTCGGTCTCGGGTTTTGTTTCTCGGAAACCGGGAAATTTTTGCACTGTTAAAGATGGCTTTGGGGTCAAAGACAGACAGACAGACACATGATGTAAAGATTTTTTTTTCCAAATTTCCTGAGTATTTTTACTTTGCAAGTATGATATGCCAAATTATTTCTGGATTTCTTCAAAATAATCTTAAACATTCCCAAAAATAGACCTTTTTTTCGTCTATATCTGCTAACAAATCTGGCAAATTAGAGGAATTCCCTACCAAAATTTTAATTTTTCGTTTCAATTTTGATGATTGAAATTGTTTTTTATTTTAAAGATCTTATATTTTACCTTATAAAGATTCGTTTAAAAAACGGCTCCAAAATGGCAAAAAAAGAATTGAAGGCACGATCGGGATTTCATTTTGATTCAGAAAAATTGATTTTTTTCTGGTGAAGCAAAATTTGTTGTTAGTAATGATTTTCAAAATTTTAAGGACGCCGGACCCTCGCTTCTTAAAATGTTGAAAAAATAGACTAAAATTTGACTTTTTTAGGTCCAAATCTGTTAATGATTTAACCAAATTCTGAAAAAAAGTTTCCGGCGGCGCCCATCGGCACCACCGCACTAATTAATCTTTTTGAATCTAAAGGACTCAAAATTTACTAATTTTTTTTAGCAAATTTTAACAAATTCATATATTTTTCAAAAATTTCCCAGGTCGCGCCTATCGGCAACACCAGACCTCCGTTCACATAGGTTTTCTCAAACTTTACCCCTAAAATCCAAAAATTAGTCCTTTTTTGTCAATATTTGATACTAAATAAAATACATTCATATTTTGAAAATCATCTACTGTCTCAAAGTCCAATTTATCCAAAAAATCTGACGGAAATATGTACATAATTCGCAAGCAATATATATTTCAGAAGACCATGCATCTTGCTGTTAATTTTAGAGAATCATATAATTGTTTTTGTTCAAAAAAATAATACAAATTTAGACAAAATTTTGCATTTTGTTAAAAATTTCCCGGTTCCCGGTTCCCGACTCGGGAAATTTCCCGGGTTTTTTGGGGTCTCGGTCTCGGTCTCGGTTCCCGGGGTCATTTCCCGGTCTCGGTCTCGGTTCTCGGGGTCATTTCCCGGTCTCGGTTCTCGATTCCCGGTAAAAATCATTTCTCGTACATCCCTAATAAATGTATACATAATTTGAATTTTTATATATCTTTAACATAACAATTAAATAAAAAATATATAATAATAATATTATAAATTTAGTTCATGAACAAATGCAGCTAAAAGATATTAAATTAAGCTTTTGTACATTAAATCGTTACATGCGAAAACTAACTGTCGTTTCCGCGAATGCAAATAAAAATGTTGTTTCAAAGCCTGATATGTCAAAACCTGAGTTAAAAGTTGAAAAATGTTTTTTCAAAAAAATTAAAATAAACTGTTTTTATAATTGGAAACGATTCAAGTTGGAGAAAATACATTCGAACGAATGAAAACATTAAGTCCTATATATATTTCTTCTTCAAAATGCATTTATTTACGCGGACAAGGAAAAAACGTTAATGATAAGTCAATTGTATCATCGAGAACAAAAAAGAAAATTATAAATATAAGTCTGGAGCAAAGGTCATTTGGCGTTAAGGCCTAGCAAAAGTAGGAAAAGCCGACTTAAACATAGATACAGATACGTTGGATGAAAATTCGATTTCGAGTAATTATCCTTCGTGGATATCAGTTAGACGTGCTTATAACCGCAAGAGGCAACAGATACAAAGCACAGATTCAAATGATCCAATTTCTTCGTTACATTGAGAAACAATGGATTAACAAAAAATTGAATCAGGGAATTATCGAATTTAATAAATTATCAAGAACTCGAAGTACAAATCCGGCAGAAGCCTGGCACTCTCCCATTATAAAGTTTATTAAAACAATATAAACTTATTAAAACCAATATAAATTTATTTGAAAAAATTTAGAAACCCATACAGTGTTCGTAATTTAACAGTGCCTATTTTTAATTTGTTTTCAAACAGTTATGTCTGAAATAGATGATAGAATCGTGAAAATTAAAACTTTAAAATTAAAACCTAAACCAAGAGATAAATTATACGCATTGGACGAGAATCTTGACAACACGATAAACGAATATGAGGTTTTTAATATTTAAACAAAAATTATTTCAAAATTTTAGCGTCTCCTTTTGTCGCAATTTAATGATGAAACTGATTTTATGCAGAACACAGAACATTTTCTTAATAAAATTTCATATTTAATTCTTCAAATGAATGAATCAGGAAATAAGACAAGGAAAGATTCTAAAAAAGATGAGGTAGAAAATAAACAATAATAAATATTAAATTTATTTAAAATATTTAAAGCGAAAACGAAAACCGCATGAAAGCAATTATACGAGTTTGTATGAGTCAACAGAAGAAATAAAATCAAAAAAATAATAATTTAACCACCTTCTGAAAGCAAAAAAATTGCAAAAAAAGAGATTATATTTATGAAGCTTCAAACAATAAATTTGCTGAGAAATTCGAATTTGAACCAAGTAATTATGGGCCAGGATGTGTTCAACAAATTGCTGGAGATGGAAATTGCGGATTTCGCAGCCTCTCTTGGGCATTAACAGGCACAGAATTAAATCATGATGATATATATATAACAAGATATAATGAATTTTGTTGAAGATACATTAAATCGATACGATATTGAGTCCGAAGGAATGAATGGTGGAGTAAGAGAGTATCAATATTATGCGTGTCATACATAATATGTTAATTATACAAAGTATAATTAAGTGATGTTTTTTTGTGAGAAAAATGCTGTTATTGAACACGGTTTGAACAACTTTTTGGCATTTTAGCTATGTTTTTCTATGTCTGCTTTATCCAGAGTTACTTCTGACCAATTAAGTAATTATAGCAAAAAGTTAATAAAGAAACAAATTAATTGTTTTTAATATATTTATAATTTTAATACCTTAAACTTCGTTTAACAATCTTCTATAAGCCCATTTTTCAGTAGTTTTCATTCTTTATTTATTTGGACATAAGTTATATTTAAATTTATTTTAATATATATTACAATTTAAACTCTCATTTAGTGAAATATGTTAAAATTTATTTTTATCTTAAGATTTAATAGTTTTAGCTATTTTAGGAATAATTATTCAATTAAGTTGAAAAAAATAATAAGCAAAAAACAAAGTGGCTATTTGTCAAAAGCATAATAGGCCAACTCAGTCTTTTCAAATTTTTTGGTTTACAACTTTTAATTAAAAAGATTTAATAATACAATTTAATCTTATTTTTTTTTAGATCATATAATATAATTTATTTATACCCGAACTTATTAACTACGCATTAATCAGTACTTAGCCAAATATTCTTTTAAATTTAAAACTAGTAAAAATTTACTTTTTATTTATAAGTTTACATGATCTTTGAAAAAGTTTTCATTGCGCTTCATTAAATAAAATGCATTCCTTTTAGTTTGAAAACATTAAAAACTAAAAAGCCATTTATTCAAAACTCAATGAAACAAAAAAAAAATATCAAATTAACTTATTGAAACAACGAATTAGGAAAATGTGAAAAGAATTATAACGCAAATTAAAAAAAATAAAAAGTTTCATATCAAAACATACATGATGAAGTGGGGATGAATTCCTTAAGTCTGTTTAGGTATAGATTTTAATGAGCATGGTATTTTTATAAAAAGCAACCCAAAATACTATTTTTCCAAGACGCTTTTTTGCATAAGTTTAAAACAAAAAAACAGGATTTCAAATACTTCGTTCGTTTAATCGACAATAATTTTTTATGGGAAATATTGAATAAACATAATCATTAGAGCTGCTCGGTAGATACCGAGTACCGAGTCGGTAAAAGTACCGGGTTTTTTTTGGTACCGGTGCCGGAACCGAGTACCGGGTTTCTGGTACCGACTACTCAGTATTTTTTTACACCCCTAATGATTGGGTATTGGTCAAGAATTTAAAAGCTGTCGAAGGAAAGTATTGGGTCCATTATTATATTTAAAAATTAATCATCGACACGATTTATTTCTTTTTCGACATATTATTATTTGGCGTTTGCTTTTAAGTAAATATTTTTATAATCAGCAGGGATGTCACATGTAAATACATATTTTTTTCCTGGACGTAGTCTATTAATAAGAAAAACAACATCTTTTTTTTTGCATTTGCTTATAAAAGTTGGGATTTTATTTACATATTTTTATACATATTTCGGGGTTTTTAGTACATATTTTCAGTTTAAAGTCTTTTTAGGCTCTTTTCAAAAAAGTATACCCCTAAGAAAGGAGATTTCCAAAAAATTTGCCAACATTTCAATTTTTTTTGTACATATTTTGGCCATTTTTCGTACATTTGACATCCCTGATAATCAGAGTTCTCAGATAAAATTTTCCAAAGCCTAGTTTATAAAATTTATCCAATTAATTTTTCAAAAAACTTGTGGCTCGTTTTCAAGAAACTAGGGGTCCGTTTCAAAAAACCAAGGGTTCGATTTTTAAAACCAGGGGGCTCGGTTATACTATTTTTGGTTTGGGGCCGAAACGATCTTGGGGCCGAAATGCGGGGCTCAAAACGCCCTGTATCCTTATTTTGGACTTTCTTTCACTAATTTTAATTATTTTGGCATTTTTTAACAACATTTTAATTCAATAAATGTGGCATATAAATGCATTTTGAGCGATTTCAGCAAATTTTTAGCGTGTTTTTGATCGTTTTACTCAGAGTACCGGGTACCGAGTACCGGAGCCGAGTGCCGGGGTCGAATACCGAGTACCGGGGTCAAATACCGGTACCGATACCGAGTCCCGGGTACCGGGAAATTTCTGGTACTTTTGGCAATTCAAAATTATTGCATCAAAATTTTAATTCAACAAATAATCAATACTTCATGGGACAAAAAAATATTTATGGCATAAATTGAGATCCAAAAGAAAATAAAAAAGCTAAAAACCCCGATTATCTGAATCAAGACTTTTTATAATTTTTAATCAAAATGTTTACTTTTAATATTAGACAAAAATTAAACTCAAAAATAGTTATTGAGGGAAAAAACTCATTCTTAAAATACGAAATAATAAAAATATATTTATCATTAAACCCATATATTATTATGCAATGCTTCTACATCAAACGTTGGTGCTTTGGTAGGATGTCAAGCGTAGAATCCGGCCGTTTATGCCATACGCAACCAGAGGTTTCTGGTCTTATTGTAAGAGTTAAAAAAAACAATATTTTAAAACCTTCACATGTTAAATTGACAAAATAATGTTTTTAATATAATTAGTTTGCCGAAATAATCGTAACAAAATGCATAGACATCATAAGATAAAAGGCTGAAAAAGGGCAAATATATTATTAAAGAGATTTAAATCTGATAAAACACTTCGCCTATTTATCAAAAGCATATTGTTATTAATAAATTTATTTCCTTACATAACAAAGCAAGTCTAAAAAAAAGAAAATATTATTACTTTGAAAGAAAGAAGAAAATGCCATAAGAGAAGTAGTGAAAACATTGGTTTATAATACCAAAAATAAATTACAACAAAACCAAAAAAAAGAAGAAAAAAAAGAAATAAGTAATAAATTTTCTTTTTGCACATTATAAAACATTAATATTACAAAAATAAAATTTTTATCTTAAAAGACAAATATTCTTTAACAATTTAAACAATCCTTTGATTAAATGAAAATTCGTTTTAGCTAAAGAAATATATTCGTAAGTTAAATAAAACAAAAGAAGATTTTATCAATTAAATAATTTTTTTGATAATTAATATATCATTATTATTAAAAAATAAATTTATTATTAGGATAATTGAAATCTTAAAGAAAATAAATAAATAAGAAATAAATACTTCTAAAAAAATGCATTCATTGTAATTACCATGCATATGGTCGACACAAAATCCCAAAATGAACATATTTAGCTAACAATTAAAGCAATGAATAAGAAAAGTAAGTATTTATTTTCACATTATGAAATTGAATAAAAAATGAAAAGGTGATTATTTAACAAGTTATGTTTGTAAATAAGAAAAGGAGAAAAAATTATTTAAAAGTATATAAGTTGGGCAACTATGAATGCAATTCTGAATTACGTGCTGAAAGCCAAGAAATAAATAAAACAGCTTATACGTATTATGAAAAATATAAATTTTAAAATACTAATAAAATTTAATTGGACTTCAGGATATTATAAACTTCTAAAACAAAATAATCATTTAAAAGTTTGAAATTAAAAAAAATAATTAACAAAACTAATTAACTAATTAATGCATTAATTAATTAATTCGAGCATTAAATCAATCTAAGAATGTATAAAATAATATTCTTTTAAAAAATGAACAAGACTAAATAGCTCAAAAATGAAATGTATGCCAACTCTCCAACACAAACAAAAATTTCATGGCAAGAGTCGATCTAAAAGAATCCAAATTGCAAAAAAAGGGTTTAATCAAAAGCAGTAAATTCCATCATTAAAAAATCATTAATTAATGAATATTTTATCTATAAAAAATGTAAGTGAATCAAATAACTTTTTCCCTTAGTGGAATAAATTATTATTTTTAGTTTTCTCAGAAATTTTTAAGCTAGTATGAAAGGGTAAAATAAAAAATAAATAAATATAAGAAAGTAGATAGATATCAGGGATGTTGCAACCTTCGATTTTCGTTTTGTTTTTTTTGGGCATTTCGCTTTCGTTTTTTCGCTTTTTGGCTGAAAAGCGAAATAAAAGTACACCCCTAAACATTGAGTTTTTGGAGGATAGAAAATCTAAGAAAATAAAAATATTAAAAAAATAATTATTATAACTAATATTTTTCCTTTGACGAAACGAATAGTTGGTGTGGTGCTGTGGTGTGGTTGAGCCACTGTCTCTCACTATTTTGGCCAGGTTCAATCTATCACATTGCGTGCACATTTTTTTGAAATTGTTTCAGAAATCAAATGAAAAATTTGTTTTGTTAATTAGTAAAAAGCCGCAAAAAGTGTTCCCTGGTGGCGCCTATCGGCACCACCTGCTCCGCGCCTTTAAATTTTTAAAAAGCATAAAAGAGCATAAATTATAGTGGCGAGTGAAACATAGAAGAATTAGACTTTTTTCAGGTTTCCTAGATTAAAATTAGGCACTATCAGAAAAAAATTTTGAAAATTTAGGTCTGATTTGCCAACGGAATTTATTCGTAAAAGGTCATTTTTTAAGATTTTCTTTAAAAACCCCCAAAATGATCATTTCAAAAAATCATTAACGACCCCTAAAAAATACCTATTATGATAGATCATGACATCTGGGAACCCTATCCTTTATTACTTTTTTAAACATGGAAAAAAATTTATATAAAAAAAATTCCGATTTCCGAAAATGTTAACAAAGCGGCCATAAATTTTCACAATTTTTTTCCGGTGACGTCTCACGGCATCACCGGTCCCTGCCCTTTGAATTATTTATAAATTTAAAATACAAACTGAAAAATCCATAAATTAGAGCTAAGCATTACATGGAGAGTGAGAGTTAAGAAACAAACGATAAACAAATTATTGAATTTGATTATTTCAAACCAAATTATGGCTGTTTTCCAGGGTAGGGATCATGCGAACCTTATTTCAAGGTATATAAGAGGGGAAATTGCAAATTCAAAGTACCCATAAATTTATCATAAGCAAAAAAAGGCCTAATTTATTTAAATGATTTGTATTTTTCATGAGAAATGGTCTTACTTTTTGGGGTTTTGTAAGAATTTCGCCCTTTTTTGCCGGAATTAAAATGGGACCAGTTTCTAGTGGACAGTGGAGTGGCGTCCGGTGATGCCGATAAGGGGCCGCAGCTCAAAATTTTGAAAAATTTAATAGGGTTTGTTAACAGTTTTTATCAAAAAATAAAATTTTATTACAACTTCTGTCGGGTGCAAAAAGCCTAATTAAAAGTACATTCTAAAATACGCTTGAAATTTTCAAACATTAAAGTTGACAAAAAAATAAATTTAAAATATTTTAATTTCGTTTCGTTTCGAAAATTTCGAGAATTCAGGTTTTTCGCGTTTCGTTTTCGACCTTTGAGCTTTGAAAAAAATTTAGTTTCATTTTGAATTTTGTTTCGGATCCTTTGTGGAGTTTCGCTTGTCCCTGTTCCCCAGTCCCGCCAAACCTAAATTTCGGGACCGGGACTTTCATTATTTCTTTTTGAAACAAAATAGAGAGATTTTCTTTGTTTTGTTTTTTTGTAACGGAACAGCAACAACCAATCCTGACAAAATGAAATATGTATTATGAAACATGAATTTAGAGAAAAGGCACTAAAAATGCTAATGCTCATAATTTAATCAATTGTAACCCCAAAGATCCTGATGTTTTTTTTGCTTGGTGTTATGGTATGGTAGCCTGAATTGATTTGTATCGTAAATTAGTATTCTTTTTTAATTTTTGAACGAAAATTTTGGACCGTAACGAAATAAACAATTTTTGACGAAAACATGCAAATTCTAGAAAATTGTTATATCTAGCGCAGCCAAATTCAAATAAATTATTTCTTTATGCCAAACATCAAATCGAAGACACCTTTTTGCATGAGTTAAAAAAACAAAAAAAAATTTTTAAGACTGCTCGTTTAATTGAAAATTAATTTTTATGGATAATATTGAATTTACAGAAATATTGTAATAAAAAAACATAATCATCATAAGAAGTAAAAAATAGCATTAAAGTAAATTTAAATTCCACAAAGAAATTATTAAATATTATAACTTGTAAACAAAAAAAAACGTCAAAAGCATTAGCAAAATAATAAAGAAATATTGTTAATAAAAAAATCACTAATTATTAATCTCAAATTAATAAAAGGAAACCCTGGGAAAAACAACAGACCACAAAACCCAATTCATATCATGAATTTTATGGTTTGAAATTTAGAATTAAACAAGTAAATTTACTACTAATAATAATAATGACTAGTGCAAAAAAAGCGGCAGCAAATAAAAGAAAGCTAAATATATAAATAAGTTATTAAATGCATTGTTATTAACCAGGTTCTGACTTATTTAAGTGAAGTTTATCTTGAGGGTTACCGGACGGTTCGACAATGACCGTTTCGACAATATTTTTGAAAATATCTCATTTAATCAAATTGTCAATTAAATTAAAAAAAATAATTCCTTCTTTTCCTAAACATTTTCTGGCAACTTTTTATTCAATAATTGTTGTCAAAAAGGTTGATCATTCGCAAAATTTTTTCACATTAACATTTTTTCAGTCTCTCACTCTCACCCATCGATAATTTATGCCTAATTTTGTTTTATGAAAAATCAAAGAAAACAAACGAAAGAAAGAATAGAATTTGGTGATAAATTAAATTTGAATAATAATATATTTTAAATATAAAATAGCGATAGTAAAATATTGTCTTTATGAAAAATATAATAATGCAATACTTAATAAGTCAAAAGAACTGTAATAACATAAATTTTAGTATTTAAGAGAAAGTATTCCTATTGAAGTAAAACTAGCCTTTTTCTAAGCTCAATGGACTAGTGAGAAGAGATTAGGACTACGAAAAAAGGCCTATGTCACTAATTATAATTCTAAATAACATTGAACAAATTCAAAATCAAATTGATGTCAGCGTTTGAATAGAAAAGTTTTTTGGACAAAATGAAGTCACAAAAGCTAAAATGATTATCTGGATTGAAACAGTAAAATAATTATTTTAAGTAACCGAATTAATAATTATACAAAAGGGAACTAAAAGCAAGAAGAGATTAAATTTATACTCGGCTAATAACTTAAAATTAAAGATTTAATACAAAAATAAAGAAGTTTAATTGGCAACTATAATCGAACAAAGAAATTTTTTATTGAATAAGCCATTTCAATTTGTAAGTTGTCGGTGTAATATAAATAAACAAAATGAAAGAAAAATCAAAATAACATACATATTATACAGGTTTTAAAAACTTTGTTGAGACAAGAAGGAGAAAAGGGGAATATATGCAAAGTGATCGTGGCCAAAGTCCACTCCTTCAAAAAAGAGAGATGATAGTAATCCTTTTTTTATTTTAATTGGCATTATGATAAAATGAGTTATTTTAAAATATTGTCAAAACGGTCATTTCGAAAGTCCTGCCACCTATCTTGAAATCAAAAGATTAAAAGAAAATTGGGAAAGTGGATCTGTAGTGGTGTGACCAAATATAATAGAAAACTCAATTAGTATTTAAACTAAAAAAAACAAAAATAATGAATTAAAAATATTTAGAAAAAAATAATAGCATTTTTAAAAAGTTTCTCAAAAAAAGTTTAATAAAAAATAAATATAAGAGCACCTAAAATTATTTTAATTTATATTCTCATAAAGAAATATTATGCAAACGATGAATAAATTATAATTAAAAAAAAAGAATGATTATACTTCTTGGAGATGTGTACATTTCAAAAAATGTTATTATAATTAACAAAAAAAAAAATTAAATTTTATACTATTTAAAAAAAAATGAAGTTAGAAATTGAAAAATTAACATAGAAATGAAAATCTATTATCAACTAAAATCTTTGGCGTTCGCTAAAACTTGTTGAAGCAAAAATATGTGATTTTGTTTGTTTGGAATTAAATACAAATCCAATCAATTTAATAAGCAAAGAATTAATTAGATATTTATTAAGTTATGGAAATTTATCAAAAAATCGTTTAATTTAATTTATAAAAATAGTCCGATTTCTTCGGCGACGACCACAAATATAAAAAAGTCAGAGACAAAATTTGGGATTCTTCTTATGCTATACGCAATCCTGGGACAAGGGAAACTCGAAAAATAATTTCTTGTAATTTGTTATCATGAAGTGCAACTTTATTTTACTTAATAGCCAAATTATAAAAATTGATATTACAATTATAAGCTAAACTCATATAAATAAAAGTAATTAGAAATCAATAGAAAAACTCGGAGTAACACGAATTATTTTGTACAATATAATGTTTTAAACGATCACGAAATTAAAGTTAAAACGCTAAAATTTAATTAGAAAAAATAGAGAAGCAAAAAGACAATTTTAATCTAAATTTAAATCGCCAATTTTATTATATTTAAACAAGATAGAAATACTTTGCAACTGATTCTCCGATTTTTTTTTCTTTTTAAGCATTTTGAACGGGCAAAGACATGGAAAACCGTTTTTATAAATTCTAAATTTTAACTATAAACTTCACTAAAATTTTCGCAAACTTTTTTTTTTTTAAAAAAGCGTAAAATTTTACCGTGGTTAAAACCGGTAAGTTTACCGAGTAAATTTTTTACGGTTCGATTTTCACTTTTCATTGGAACCGGTAAAAGTCTGACAAAATGCTTTCATCCTTAATCTGGTAAGTTCATGCTTAAATGAAAACCGATGAGTACACTGGTTAGCGGAGGTGCTGGGACGTTTCGTAAAAACCGCCACTATGTGCGTTTCGTAAAATCCGCCAATTTGCAGATTTTTCGTCAAAAACTGGTTATAACTTTGCTCAAACCCAACCAAATGAAACAATCTTGGTATGGTTCGATAGCTATTGGTTAGCTCTATTAGCCTACCAATTTTCCAAAATTTTGCTTTAGTTTTGACAGAAATATAGAGTTTTTGCTCTTTTTATGGATACAACTTTCTTAAATCTGGATCAAATTATTTGAAATTTGGTAGGCTAATAGAGCTAACAAATATCTATTGAACCTTACCAAGATTATTTCATTTGGTTGCGCTTGAGCAAAGTTATAACCAGTTTTTGACGAAAAACCTGCAAATTGGCGGATTTTACGAAACGCCCCGAGTGGCGGTTTTTACGAAACGACCTAGCACCGTTAGCGGAGAATTGCGCCCCGACATTTGCGCCCCGACAATTGCGCCCCGTTATTTGCGCTTCGCCATTTGCGCCCCGGCATTTGCACACCCCACCCCAACTTTTAATTTGAAAAAAAGAATCACAGCCTTTTTTCAGAAAACGCATTCCCATTAGGTTTAAATAACTTTAAATGATATAAACCATCAAATCTTGGCAACATTGCGACCAATTTTTTCAAAACAAAATTTTCGATAATCTTTTAAGGGGGCGCAAATATCGGGGCGCAAATGCCGAGCGCAAGTGTCTGAGGCAAAAATGTTGTGGGGAAAATGCCGGGGCGCAAGGGTAGGGGCGCAAATATCGGAGCACCACAAAATATGTGTTATATTCTTGTTCAACGCCCTAAAAACCCCAAGAAGCTGCTTTTATTTTAAAACTTCAAGGAGGAACCCACAAAATCGAAAAGCATCAAAAAAAAAAAGAGAAAACGCTTTATTGAAAGTTTAAAATTGGATAATCCAGAAAAATGCAAAGTCATATTTTAAAGCGGGCGAAAGGGTTAAAAAAAAATTGGTTCTTATACATCAATATTTTCATCGTTAAAAATTAAATTTTGAATTAAAAAATGAAAAAATAATATAAAATAATAATAATTCGAGTTTATAAACAAATAAAACCCCGAAAAACAAACTTTAATTGTTATTTTTATTTATTATTTTTTTACAAAAATTAGGAAAAAAATTATGAAACCATTTAATTGTTTTTAAGTGTAATGCTTATCGGACAAAGACAAACATCTTCTTTGAACGCGATATTATCGTGATAGCAATTATTACCTAATTTTATTTATTTAGGCGGATCGTATCCTCAAATTTTTCATTTTTAGGAGCAAAAATAATTGAATTATTTTTGGGTTAACAAAACTTAAAAGGATGAGTTGCTTCTGATGCTTTTCAATCATATCTCATTAGAATCTAAAATTCATTTTTTTGCATGCAAAGTATCGTCTTGCGGCTTATGATTTGGATTTTTAGGAAATTGAAAACTTTGTTGTAATTCAAGGACAAATATATTTTAAATTTATAATTCGTCCCAAAATATCGGTTTGCAAATGTCGGTCCGCAGAATGTCGGGCAAACGCTTACAGTGAGGTGACAAATAAGGAAAGCTTACTATTTTTTTTTACAATTTTTTGAAGAGATTTAGTTATTTTTTTGGTTCTATTTCACTTTATGAGTCCAATCGAGTTTTATGAGTCCAATCGCACTTTATGAGTCCAATCAGAAATTAAGAGTCCAATCGAACTTTTATGAGTCCAATCGATTTTTGATTAAATCCCATCATTTTAAATACAATACTTTTTTACATTTCTCTTCTTTCCATTTTCATTTTGATGAGAAAGAACTTAACATTTTGACTTTGTTTGCGTTTTTGTTGGACATCTAAGTGTGACTTGCACTAAAAACTTGTATGCGACACTTGCACAGAACTAACTCGGAAATGTTAACCATTTTTTTTACCAATACATGTTCCGTCGCTATCATGGAAGTTTTACATATCAATACCGATCTAATAATTTGTACAAATATTGTCATTTTATCAATAGAAAACAATTATAAAAAATTTGAAAATTTGTTGGACTCAACTCAAAATTCTGATTGGACTCATAAAATTTGGATTGGACTCATAAACTCTGAATGGACTCATAAAATTGGATTGGACTCATAAACTCTGAATGGACTCATAAAATATTGATTGGACTCATAAAGTGAAATAGAACCATTTTTTTTACACTCTATTCTTTTCCAAACTTTTTCAAAAAAGGACCAAAAAGTGATCATTTTTGGAGTAAATCTGTCAACAAAGTAAGATAATGTTACGGGAAGTAACTTAGCGTAAAAAATATTTAATAATAAATTGATAAATTGTCGAATAAAAAATAAAATATTTGTAATTGTTTATTTTTTTATTCAATTTCGAACAATGAGAACATAGGCTAAATTAAACCTTAATTTGTTTTTTCAATTTTATTTATTTGTTAAAAATATAAGTTTATTTAGCAGTATGTTTTATGTTCAATATTATTTGAATTACTACTCATAATCATAATCAACCATTTCAGATTTAAAAATAACCATCCTATTGGAATTTAATTTACTTTTATTTTTTTTATTCAAATAGATTATTTCTCATTAATTTATTAATTTTTTGCTCTGTTTCTTTTTAATTACATAAGAAATTTTTATTAATGAGCGAATTTACTTTTTAGTATATTTCTCTTTATTAAATTAAGGAAAATGAAATGTTCTCATTACTGAAATCCAGTGATAATTTCTTTTATTATGTTTATATTCTCCAGGCATTCAACTTCAATTTCAATAAACCAATTCGTTGCAACTTTTCTTTTTGATTTTTCTGATATTTTTTAAAATAAATAAATCTTAGAACAATGATATAATAATGAAACTACGCAAATAAATATTAATCTTTTGATACATTTATGAATTTTTTAATATTATTTCTGTTTCTATTATTAAGTGTTTCGTTGATAAGTTGAACCCCAGTTTTCCAGTATGATATTTCTCTATTTTAGAAAATAAAAAAATATTTAAATAGAATTTTGTTTGAGTTAAGTATTTCATTTGTTTTTATTCGTGCAATAAAAAATATTAAGTTGTTGTGTTTCAAAAATTATATATTTTTTATTTCGTATTCGAATTATGACGATGACTGAGCATTTTAAGACAAGAATTCAGTTCCCGTGCACTGAAAAGAAAAAAAAAAAATAAAAAAAAATAATGATTAATTTCCTCTCATCTTATAAATGTTATTATGTTTTTAATATGTTAAATTAAGAGGGAAATCTCAATTCTCCTTATATGAGGGAAAGGATATTTTAATTAGCATTATTTATTATTTTTATTTAAATATTCTGGAAGACAACACTAAATAAATGCAAAAAAAAAATAATATTCTTTTGTTTTATTTAAAAACAAAAAATATTTATAGTATAAAGTTTTTTTTTACAATTTAACTCTCATATGTTTGGCTTGGGTTTAGTTTATTTGGCCTTTTTTTCTAAAAATAAATTATTTTTAAAGTCTTTCTAGTTTTAGTTTTAGAAAATAGCATTTATTTTTCCCAAATTGTATAATTACGAGGCATTCTCTTAGTTGATGTAATTCATTTAAAAATATGAAATGTCTTTTAAAAATTGAAAAAGATCCTCAAAAATAGCCGGCTTAGCTACATCCGTTAACAAAGAGAATTTTCTCAGGTGGAGATTAAATACTAGGAATGAAAGAATAATTAGATTCTCACTGAAATCCTATATGTACTCTCACTGCAAATCGGTACTTTTGTTTACATTCGATCGAAATTTATTATTAAATACTCGAAACCAAAAAAATATTTTTTTATGAAAGCCCACCCAACATATATTAAATTCACATCTCTAAATGCAATAAAAGACATAAAAATAGTAAACTAATTAATAAAATGTATATCTTTCGGTAAAAAAATATTAAAACTGAATAAAAAAAAACCAAATAGACTGAAAATGATTGCACGACAGAAAAAAACCCAAGCTTTGCACCTGCTGGAAAAAAAACATTTCGATTAAAATAAAATTTTAAAAATAAATGAATGGGAAGAGCAATTTGGGCCCCTATTATACCGAGTAATACCGCCAGATCACAAGAAATGCTCTACCAAAATAGATGCAAATTTACTTATCATACATAAACGATTGCCTTAATAGAAATTCTAAAATAAATAATGAAACATACAAATAATGTTACTAGTAAGAAAGATGTTTGCGTCGACACTACAAAACCTTTCACTTCAGTTTTCAAAAAATATGAGTTTTGTGCGATTGAGGACCGAAGTTAAAAAAAACATTTAGATTTACCTTTAGGATAAAAAATATTCTTTTCTTAATAAAATATAAGAACAATTTGAAACCTATTAATATTTTTATCTAATGCATCATTGTCTCGCATCAGCAACCATGATATGACAATGAAAATAAAGACAAAAGTTCGTTATAAATGTAATCAAAAAATTTTAATAGTCATCACAAAAAAAAATTAAAAAAAAATAAAGCATAAAAGTAACTGAACAAATAAAATAATTTACTAAGATATATTTGGTTATAATATTATAAATTTATCAATGGGCATGAATAAAATGAACAAATTTTCTGTTAGTTTTTGGAATGGCGCCCCCAATTCAATCAATTCGATTGATTTTTTGCTGACCCACGGAGAGGCAAAAGAACAACTCATCTCTCAATTTATTCATTCAATAAATCTTTATTTTAGAAGGAAATATTATATTTTTGTTTTAAGGGATTTTTTTTAAGTATTTTGATAACAAAATGTAAAAAGAATATTAAATGAATAAACTAAAACACAAGAATTTTTTTTCTCGATCTTCCAGCCAATCCAAAGAATTAAACATATAATATTTAATCAAAAAAAATCATAAAAAATACAATGTATATGCATTGATAATGCAACTAATAAAAATATCTTTTGCCAGTTATTCTTTGCTATTGACATAAAGTTCGCAGGTAGCTAGAGAGTTTCCTCTTTAAAGTTAACTTATAAAAAATGCACCTGAACGATTTTTTATAAATAAGAGAAAAATATAAAAGTAAAGTGAATCTTATTTTTATCAATAAATAAAACTAAAGATCAAGTGAAAAAAAATTGCTCTAAAGAATATAATTTTTTTAAATGAAGATGGATAAAAATCACATTGATGTAATTACATCTAATAGACTAGATAGACGACATTAAATTAAAATATGAAAGGAACTCAAACAATACTATTTTTAATAAGTGAACAATGGTAAATAAATCATAAAAAAGGAAAACAGAACTAATAAGAAATAAAATGAATCAATCAAAAAATCAACGAATAATAAATTAGATAATGTGCAAGGTTTTATTTTAATTGCGCATTTTTTACTAGTTCTTTTTTGGTTGATTATTTAATAATGTGTCTTGCCAATTTCTGTATCAAATTTTGCAAAGAAATAAATTAACTTTTATTAATTTTTTTTAAATTTTACTTCATTAACTTACTGGTTTGTATTTTTATATTTCTTGGCATTTTAATATCATTTATTTTAATAAGGGGAAAAAAGCTATTATAATTTTGTTTTAAAATCTCTTAGTCAATTAGAGTTCAAAAATCTCAGAGTTTGGCTGTTAAAAAACATAGACTCATATACACTCTATCAAATTTAGGATAAAATTTACATCTTATAAAGGAATTATTTCAGAAAATAAAGATGCAAATTATTATATTTTTAATTATATCTCTGGACGATTGGCCGACATTTGCGGCGCCGACATTTGCTGCGCGTGACCCAGAAAAAATTGTAGAGTGAACTAACTATAAATGCATATTTCGCCATTTTTGCGTTTTTGTGGCATATTTGGGCAATTTCTCCGAGAATTTCCTTAAGAGAACGCAATCAAACGGAAAAAGCATTTCTTCGAATCAACTTTTGTAAAAATAGAAAAAAGTACACCCATAAATGGAAAATTTTAATTTTGAATTTTTGGCAAAAAATTTTGAAGAAAATAATTTTCAACAATCTCAAAAATTTTTATTTTTTATTTAAATTCAAACAACAAGCACGTTTTTTTTTTGCTTTTAGGCCATATTCGGCCATATTTAGTGCATTTAAAAAGCATAAACAAATAAACAATCGAATTGGGGAGGCCAAACCCACAAACTAACCAAAACAAACATCCATTTTTTATGAAAGTTCATATCGGTTGAAATTTTAAATCAAACTTGTGGTTATTAAAAAAATTAGTAACTTTTAAGCGAAATACTAGACTTAAAATAGTAAACTTTTAATTATGTAATAATTTCTGTATAACATTAAAAGTGAACCAAAAAAACCAAATATTCAAACAATCATGGATAGATAATACCTGACAATTATCGAAAATACAAAATTTCAAGTATTGTCTTTATGAAAAATATAATAATGCAATACATAATAAGTCAAAAGAACTGTAATAACATAAATTTTAGTATTTAAGAGGAAGTATTCCTATTGAAGTAAAACTAGCCTTTTTCTAAGCTCAATGGACTAGTGAGAAGAGATTAGGACTACGAAAAAAGGCCTATGTCACTAATTATAATTCTAAATAACATTGAACAAATTCAAAATCAAATTGATGTCAGCGTTTGAATAGAAAAGTTTTTTGGACAAAATGAAGTCACAAAAGCTAAAATGATTATCTGGATTGAAACAGTAAAATAATTATTTTAAGTAACCGAATTAATAATTATATAAAAGGGAACTAAAAGCAAGAAGAGATTAAATTTATACTCGGCTAATAACTTAAAATTAAAGATTTAATACAAAAATAAAGAAGTTTAATTGGCAACAATAATCGAACAAAGAAATTTTTTATTGCATAAGCCATTTCAATTTGTAAGTTGTCGGTGTAATATAAATAAACAAAATGAAAGAAAAATCAAAATAACATACATATTATACAGGTTTTAAAAATTCATTATTAATTATAAAAAATGGCCTCTAGCAAAGAATAGATTCAAAACCAAAATAAATTATAAAATCGTTAGTTGCTCCTGTTGTTACATCATTTCTTCCAAAAAATATTTCTTCAGTAATTATACACAAAAGTTAAAGATTTTATAAAGAAATTATTTTTTTAATAAACAACTTAGATAAAAGATTTAAGAATAAAAAATATTAACCCTAAAATTATAAAAGAATGTGCATGAGTCAGAAGTTTTCCCAGCCCAAAGCTGAGTTTAAAAAACAAGGGCTTCAGATATTGAAATAAATTAATAAATATTTGTTTCTTTGTAGAGACAAGGAGGAGAAAAGGGGAATATATGCAAAGTGATCGTGGCCAAAGTCCACTCCTTCAAATTTCCACACCCCCAAAATTAATTACATAATTAAACACCAATTAATGTCCCGAACAGCTGTCCCCCGAACGTTTGGCAAGAAAAAACTAACCAAATAAAAATAAGCCGAAAACGCCCGGAAGGCAGCATTCCCCTAGCCCATTTGACGGAAAAAGTCTAATCTACCCTTTGTACAAATCGGCAGAATAAAAATATTTGTTGAACGGTTCAAAGTGCGTCTGCAACATCTAATCGACTGAGAATTGCCGCTGAGCAAGCTTCGCTTCCACGACCATCCGGCAGCAACTATTTTGAAACATTATTTCCTGCCCTAAAGCTCAGGATAACAAGGGCCTCAGATATTGAAAAAAAATTTAAAAAAATTGTCCCTTCGTAAAGGATTAATTAATTCATAAAGAAAATATAAAACAAGCAAGTCTATAATCTAATTAAAAAAAGGCAAATTTAAATATAAATAAATAATATTTTCTTCAATAATCATTCAATTCTGTGAGAAACAATTCGAAATTTAATATTATTCGATCGATTAAAATAAAATAAACAACAAAAAAAATTATTTAAAAAATAGCCAAAATGATAAAAGCAAAAACAAAAATTTATAGAATTAAAGAAAACAATAAAGAGCTTTTTAAGAAATTTAAAATTAGGATTTAACAGATTTAAATAAACAAAAATCCGCCATAGAAATAAACAATATCTTTAAAAAAAAAATAAACTAAAATAAATATTAATATATCATATTCCTTCCTTTAACCTTGTCAGAAAAGAAAATGCAACATTACAATAAAATTCATTTGAGGCTTTGAGTTATGTTGGACTTAGGTTCCGAACGAATACTTTGATCGGAAAACCAAAAACATTAATTGCACAGTAGGATTTAAACAAAACAAAAAATAGTTTACAGTTTGTAACAAGTGTGACCCACTATTTATAGAAAGAAATAGTGGGTTCAAGTATACCCGTACCACTTTTAACCAAAAAAAAAATTGGAATTCCGACGACCAAAAAAAAGTTCGTATATTGGAAACCAAAATTCTCCCTCCCTGTTTTGCTTAACTTTGGTGTTGATCAAAAAGATGACAACACCATATTCCCAACAGAAAGAGCACTAAATTCTCTACAAATGCTTTTGTAACATTGGGCCTCCACTTTGTCTCAGCTGAGGACCGAAAGCCTAAACACAACGCTAAAAGGGTAAAAAGCGCCAAAACAGCCATTTTTTTAAAACGCGCGCCAAACTGGCCACGATAAAAAGGTCGGTGCCCACACGGCCGGCGCCAAAAGGTCCTTCGTATTGTAGATCACTCATTTTATAAAAATTTATTTCTTTTTCCCTCGTAATTTACTCAATGCAAAAGTAAAGCAGCAAGTTCGATATGCTCAAATGCAAGTTATATTAAAAAAAAATTATTGTGACAAAAAATCCTCTTCTCTTCCAATGATCCACAGAAATTGGAATTGGCAGCTACAATAAATGAAGAAAAATTGGGTTTTTTTGATTGCAATTATTTTTTTTTTGTGGTTGTAAATGAGAAATAATGTCACAAAAGCCTCAAAATCAAAATTTGAATTATTGGAAGTAAAAAATATACCTAAATTAAAAAGGAATTATAAATTTAACAAGAAGAATAAGAAACGATGAAAAAATGTAAATAAGAGTTTTTATTTTTTATTTTTAAGATTTTTTCATTAAATCATCCCAAAGTACTAAATATAAATAATTTCTGTGCTAAAAGCTGGTAACAAATTGCCATAAATTTTCAAAATTTTGCCCGCATGGCGCTTAGTGGCACCACCGGACCTCCTCTCCCCATTCGATTAGATTTTCTCAAAAATTACAAAAATGTTTGTTTTTGTGAAAAATCTCTTACTGAAATACACTCATATTTTCAAAAATTTCCCAGGCGGCGTCTATGGGCACCGCCGGTCCCGCCACTTTAAAGCACTACGAAGTGCTATGCTCAAGTCACAAATTGGATTAAATCTGAACCCGAACACACAATGAATCAAGAGTTAACAGTTTTGACAATGATCTCTTCGTTATTCCCACTTCAAACAGTGAAAATGGACCTCCTCCATCAAAAATCATAATTTTCGGACGCGTTGAATATATTTGTAACCCTTTTTAAATTTGGCGTGAATTTTAGGTGAAACCTAAATAATTCCGGAACTGGTTCCGGATCAAGTTGCCATAAAATTTAAACAAAAAAATTAATCAGTAAAAAACCCATCGGAAAATTTAGACTATTATTTTTGGTATAACCCCTTATAAATCGGCAGTGAATACTAGTTTTAAAAAACTCGCTTACAATTAAATGAAATGGGGGCGGGGGAATAATATTTGAATGGAACTCATTTCTTAATTGCTAATTGTTGCTTATGTTTCATTTTCTGCAAGATTTGTTTGTTGTAATGGAATAGGGAATGATGCAAGGCGAAAATGGACATAATTTATATAAAAATAAATATAAATATACAGTTAACGAAATATATAATATATTTCTGATTTTTTTTAAATACTACAACAACAGCAATTAGCCTTTATGATAAAAGAAAACGCCGTGAGAAAAGAATATTAGCTAAAATATTTAAAGGGATTGGATTAATAAAAGAATTAACAATTAATGGGACCAAATTAATACAAGAAATACAATATAACGCAACATCAAATCCAATCAAAGTGCCTTTATAGTCCAAAACTGCAAAAGCAAATAACAACCCAACTCCGTGGGCCCAATTCCGTTTGCGAAAATATAAAAAAGTAGAAATATGATATTTAGGAAAAAATAACAAAATAGAAATAATATTAAATTTTACAAAAAAAAAATAACGAAAAAACAGGGATAATAATCAAAAATACTGACGAAATCTGAGTTTCATTTTTTTTTTCTTGAAATTTACTCCCTGAAAAAATTATTAAAGTGAAAATTTTTTTTTGTATTTTCGACTCAAATGACTCGTACCGCCCTCTCTCCCCCTCTCTCATGCGCTTAGGGTTTCTCAAAAAAATATTTTAAAATTTTGCAAAATTGATTATTTTTTAAAATTTAAAAAAATGATCAGTAAAAATTCCATAAAAGAGTTGAGATTAAGGTGCGCAAATACGAATCTTCGGTAACGGTAAAAATCGGTAATTATCGATTACCGAATAAAATATTATATTAATTTTAAAAGGAATCTACACAAAAAGAGAAGGGGAGGGGAGATGAAAAAAATACTAGCAGTCAATCCCAGAAAACTCTGGTCCCGGCAGTGAGATTGTTCGTTTGAAAATACGGGAGAGATTTTCTAATTTAATTTACTAAGATTTCTCGCTTATCTTAAAGTTTTCCCAAAGATTTAAAATAAGATTGCAACCCCAACCCGACGGACCCCGAAACTTTGACTTTTTTCCGGGATCGCCCCGACCCCCACTTTGCGACCCCGACAAAAACGACACCGTCTTTCCCTCCCCGACGTCGAAATCCTAATTTAAATACAAAAAATAATAGGACGGGTTCGGCTTGCCGATATGCGCCTCCAATGAAAATTTTGGAATTTGAGTTTGATTTTTTGTTAACATATTTAGAGATCAAAAAATGATAAATTTGGGATAATTTTTAAGAGAAAATCTATTGTAAAAAGAGTCTGGCGGTGCCGATCAGGGGTGGGCGAAATTTCGTTTCGCGTTTCGAAAATTTCGAGTTTTTTCCGTTTCGAATGTCGCGTTTCGAGTTTCGGGTAAAACCCCGAAATTTTGCAAAAAACAGACCCCTAAGAATAGGGGGTCCTTACTTAATTTTTTCTTCAAGAAATGTCTAGAATCTTTTAACAAAGCGGCCATATGAAAATTTTTTCCGGCGGTGCCTATCGGCACCATCGGACCCGCCGCCTCCCCCCCCCCACCATTCGTTTAGATTTTCTCAAAAATCCATAAAAAATTTTGTTAACAGATTTTGACCAAAAAAGTTCAAATTTACCTTTCTGGTGCAAAAAGTCCAATTAAAAGCGCTTGAAATTTTTAAACATTAAAGCCTAAAAATAATGTGTTTTTAAACAAAGTACCAATCACCTACTCAGCTGTTAACAGCTTTGCAGGCGATTTTTATATTTTTAAAAAACTGGCTTAATATATTGACAAAAAAATAGGTAAAAAAAATTTTTTAATTTCGTTTCGTTTCGAAAATTTCGAGAATTTCGGGTTTTTTTGCGTTTCGAATTTCGAGTTTCGCGTTTCGAAAAAAAAATTCTTTCATTCATTATTCGAGACACAACTTAAAAATACCAAACATCTTGAAAAACTTGCACAAAAAAAAAAATTTTAATAACAAAAAGAATATAAGAGCACAAAAATTACAATGTTTAATAAGAATAACTGCATTTATCTAATTTGAATTGAATATTTACAACACATATATTTGTTACCTAAGTACTTTCCGCCAAAAAACAATCTGCGCCGCAAGGGCGGAATAATCATCGGTGTTAAAAATATCATAATAAAATGTCCCTAAAGGACTCAGTGAATTCTATAACTGCAATTCCTTTACGCGTCAACAAAAAATTTATCATCAAGCGGCAGAGACGCCCATTCCCATCCTCGAAGGCATGCACTTTCGCCTAAAAACGCATTTAGAAAATGAGTTCAATAAAAGCATTTTTTTATTTTGGTTTTTTACGAGAAACTGCATTAATTTTCAAGTACCAATCAAAAAAATTGCAATTTTCATTTGAAAAAACTCGTCCCAATTCCCTTTTCGTTTCTTTTAATGATAATTCAAGATAAGCTTTACTAAGCGAAAATGCGCTTCTGCAGCAAATTCTGCAACTTCTTTAAGTTTGTCCACTTTCTTTTCCATTTCATTCAACCAGAGAACAAAGTCCGCCATCTCTGCTTCGACATGCTCCCATGGAACATCGATGGGTGTGTCGCCAACTCGCACGTCCACCTGACGGTAAACTCCCGCTGCTTCGGGCTCCGTCGCAAAAAGGATGTGGTGGTGGAGGCGTTTAATGTTCTCAAAAAATAATGCTCTCGAGTCTTGGGATTGTGTATTTGCTTTTGTTGAAAGGCTGATCAATTTCAAAAAAGGTTAGTCCATGAATGAAAAAAGGTTGATCAATGTGGCAGAAAAGGCTGATCAATTTCAAAAGGGTGGTCAATGAATGAAAAAAGGTTGATCAATGTGGCAGAAAAGGCTGATCAATTTGTTGAAAAGGCTAATCAATTTCAAAAAAGGTTAGTCAATGAATGAAAAAAGGTTGATCAATGTGGCAAAAAAGGCTGATCAATTTCAAAAGCTGGTCAATGAATGAAAAAAGGGTGGTAAATGAATGAAAAAGGTTGATCAATGTGGCAGAAAAGGCTGATCAATTTCAAAAGGGTGGTCAATGAATGAAAAAAGGTTGATCAATGTGGCAGAAAAGGCTGATCAATTTGTTGAAAAGGCTAATCAATTTCAAAAAAGGTTGGTCAATGAATGAAAAAAGATTGATCAATGTGGCAGAAAAGGCTGATCAATTTGTTGAAAAGCTATTATTTTCATAAAGGTTGATCTTGAGTAAAAAAGAGCTGATCAATTTGGCGGAAAAGGCTGATCTTTTTCATGGCAGCAGTATCTTGTATTATTAATACCTGCTCAGAGATTGATCCTTGGAGGAATTCTTGATCTTTAAGAATTCCAGTGTAGTTTTTGTCTTCGTTAAAGCGCGATTGCGACGCCGGGCGTTCCACAATTCTTGGACCCCATCGCCTTTTGCGGCGAGCTTCTCGTAAATCCGCTGCATTTTGGTAGTCTGTCGGAGTTTCATATAAGTCGGCTGACGGGAGTCCGTCATCAGTTTCCGGCAGCGAATTGTTCGACATTATCAATTAAAGTTTTTTAAACACTAAAACTGTTGAATCCAACTTGAACCTTCGAGTGTGGCCTATCATACTCAATTTAACGGGTACAGGGCGTTTGGGCGCCCGCGTTTGGGCGCCAGCGTTTGGGCGCCCGTTTTTGGGCGCACGCGTTTGGGCGCCAACCCTTTTTTCAAACGCAAATGCGTAGCCAGTTAGGGAGGCACCAATCCGCTCCCAAAAATTTTAATTCCTAATAATTTGACAGCTATATGTAAATACGCAAAAATTTCTTTTCAAAGAATTTTCGGTGCAACTGATTACGAACTTCGCATTTTTTTCGACTAATCCCGACCCCGGGCCCAAATCGAAGTATGTATCTGGTTACGCACTTGCCGTCTATCCCTCCGACTATTTCTTTCAATTGCCAACCTTCAGTCATTCCTATAATAATTGATTCTTTTTACCATTGTTGAATCCAACTCAGTTACTTAAAACCCAGTTTGATTTTTAACTAAGTTTTAAAATTAAATTTAAATTCAGTTAAAAACCTTACGAAAACTCCGTATTCCGAATGAAATGGTGCTGCTGGTTCTCTATTCGACCGGCGGTTCCTCGGCATATCAGAAGAGTGTCAATTATTTTGGATGGTTGATTTTGGCAAGGGAAGAAATTTTAAAAATTAAATGAATGTAGCAAATCGGCATTTGACAATGATAAGTGGAAAAGATTCTATCTCAATTAAGAAACAACTAGCTTTTTCAGATTTTGCTCCGGAAAAAATGTACCTTTGTTTCATTTTATGTTTCAATCAAATAAACATTCTTAATTTCTTGTCCATTTATTTTACCATGTTACACTCCTACATTTTATTTAGGTATCATTCAAAAGTATTATTACGTATATAAAAGTGAAGAGAGAAACCTTTTGTATAAAAGTTATAAACGAAAAAGAATGAAATTCAATTGCCTTATCATTTTTTCTTGTTATTCATCTAAACAACGAATATTTGTCTATTTTAGCTTCCTAAGACTTAGTGCTTTGAAATGATACCATTTCTAACATGAAAGATATCGGCAAGAAAAAGGATGATTATTTGATTGAATTCTAAAATGCAGTAGAAGCAGTTTTTTTTTAAATTTTTAATGAATTTTACATTTCCATTGTCAAGTGTCGAGTTGGCCCATGCAAATGAAATGTCAGTAGGCAGCAGCAGACCATTCCGAACAGCGAAATTTAAAAATTAATTAAGCAATAAAAAAAAGTGTTAAACTTTAATGTGAACAAGTTGGCTTGGAATTCCGACCACAGATGAAAACCCAGACTACTGCGCTGCCCGAAAAAGTTTCAATTTTTTTGAACCCTAACAATAAGAACTTTTTTTTGCTTTAAAAGAAAAAACAATTTCCATTTAAGCAACAAACATACAAATTGTATTCAACAGGGCATTTCTTCAAATACATAAATGGAATGGATTTTGCTAAAAGTTTTACTTTTTTTTTATAAAAATAAGAAAAAATATAGCGAAAGGTCGGAATTGCAAGCACTTTTTAGTTTCTTTTGGGTTGTTTTCGTTGGTTTCTCTTCGCACATATCATCATATTTGTTCAAAAAGTTACGGGACTGAATAGTTCAACCCCCAATTTTCCACCGCCTAAAAGTTTTGACAAAAATTTGTAAACTGATTTTTCCGGTCTGATTTTCTTGCGAGAAGGAATTTGCGGGACTAATACGAGCCTAAAAATGTTTGATTGCGAATTTTTTACAAAAATAATGACATATCTTAAGAAGGTAGCCGACCATTTCGTCAGTGATTCATTTGGGCAGTGATCAAATGGGCAGTGAAGATCTCCAAAATAATTAATAAAAGATAAAAAACGGAGCCTAAAATCTCCAGAGTTAGTTTTCTGAAAGCCTAACACTCTAGTTTACTGAAAACCCAAGCCAAAATTTTTTTCTGAGAATCTAACCCTAGTTTTTTTAAAAATCTACCCTAAGTTTTTTGAAAACCTAACACTAGTTGTTTAAGTTTTCTATTTCTTTTTTTTTTAAACTAATGGAAAAACTAGGGTTAGGTTTTAAGAAAAAAACAGGGTTAGATTTTCCGAAAAAATTTTTGGGTTGGGTTTTTAGGCTTTCATAACTATTTGGCATGGCCATCTTGGCGTCGTTCGTTATAACTTTTCTCAGAGGCAACTAAACTAAATATTCTTAGTATCATTCGACAGCTCTCGGTAAGCTCTATAAGCATACAAAATTTTAAAAAAATTTGACAAGCTAAAAAAAGAAAGGTACACAAAATACAAAAATTTGAGAAAACTTCCTTAATTTGAAATTTTTTGAGCATTAAGTGGAAACTTTTTTTAATATGGTAGTCTTATATAACTACCAAGAGCTGTCGAATGATACTAAGAATGTTTAGTTTGGTGCCTCTGAGAAAAGTTATACCAACGACGCCAAGCCAAAGTTGCTCGTTTCTTTCCATGACAGAAAAATTGAGAGTAAAAATATTATCCACTAAATTTCTTTCCGTTTTACTGTTTGGAATGGCATGCTGATGGCCAGCATATTGCATAAAATTACTTGCCAATAAATAGTGATCTAGCATTGCTGCCGGACTCATTGAATCTCGAGCCGTTCGGAGAATCAGAGAAGCAGCGATAGACCAAGCAGTTCATGGAAAAATTTTGTGCTTTTGGTGCCTTTTTAAAAATGATAATTCAATATTTTACTGTATAAATCATTTAAATCTTGGCGTAGGTGTTAAATTAGGGCCACTGGCGTTTGGGCGCCCGTGTTTGGGCTTCGGATTCAGGTTCGGTGTTCTAATTTGGTTAAAATGAGTATCATTTTTCATCGTCACCGACCCCGAAAACCCCTTAAAGCATGTTATTTATGACCTAAAATGTTTAGGATTTTTTTTTCGAAAAAGGGGGGTTACCACCTTAACTAAACCATTTTTACTTTTTACATATTTTATGCAATTTATTGTCTTCAATTTTTCTTCATGGAAAATTTTGAAAAAATTCCTGGCGCCCAAACACGGGCGCCCAAACGATACTGGCGCCCAAACGCGTGCGCCCAAAAACGGGCGCCCAAACGCCCTGTACCCGTTAAATTAAGTATGATTGGCCACACTCGAAGATTTGGGATCAAATTACGAAAAACTAAGTAACAAATTGGATTCAACAGTTTTAGTGTTTAAAAAAACTTTAATTGATAATGTCGAACAATTCGCTGCCGGAAACGGATGATGGACTCCCGTCAGCCGACTTATTTGAAACTCCGACAGACTACCAAATGCAGCGGATTTACGAGAAGCTCGCCGCGAAAGGCGAGGGGGTCCAAGAATTGTGGAACGCCCGGTGTCGCAATCGCGCTTTGACGAAGACAAAAACAACACTGGAATTCTTAAAGAGCAAGAGTTCCTCCAAGGATCAATCTCTGAGCAGGTATTAATAATACAAGATACTGCTGCCATGAAAAATATCAGCCTTTTCCGCCAAATTGATCAGCTCTTTTTTACTCAAGATTAACCTTTATGAAAATAATAGCTTTTCAACAAATTGATCAGCCTTTTCTGCCACATTGATCAACCTTTTTTCATTCATTGACCACCCTTTTGAAATTGATCAGCCTTTTCTGCCACATTGATCAACCTTTTTTCATTCATTGACCACCCTTTTGAAATTGATCAGCCTTTTCTGCCACATTGATCAACCTTTTTTCATTCATTGACCAACCTTTTTTGAAATTGATTAGCCTTTTCAACAAATTGATCAGCCTTTTCTGCCACATTGATCAACCTTTTTTCATTCATTGACCACCCTTTTGAAATTGATCAGCCTTTTCTGCCACATTGATCAACCTTTTTTCATTCATGGACTAACCTTTTTTGAAATTGATCAGCCTTTCAACAAAAGCAAATACACAATCCCAAGACTCGAGAGCATTATTTTTTGAGAACATTAAACGCCTCCACCACCACATCCTTTTTGCGACGGAGCCCGAAGCAGCGGGAGTTTACCGTCAGGTGGACGTGCGAGTTGGCGACACACCCATCGATGTTCCATGGGAGCATGTCGAAGCAGAGATGGCGGACTTTGTTCTCTGGTTGAATGAAATGGAAAAGAAAGTGGACAAACTTAAAGAAGTTGCAGAATTTGCTGCAGAAGCGCATTTTCGCTTAGTAAAGCTTATCTTGAATTATCATTAAAAGAAACGAAAAGGGAATTGGGACGAGTTTTTTCAAATGAAAATTGCAATTTTTTTGATTGGTACTTGAAAATTAATGCAGTTTCTCGTAAAAAAACAAAATAAAAAGATGATTTTATTGAGCTCATTTTCTAAATGCGTTTTTAGGCGAAAGTGCATGCCTTCGAGGATGGGAATGGGCGTCTCTGCCGCTTGATGATAAATTTTTTGTTGATGCGTAAAGGAATTGCAGTTATAGAATTCCCTGAGTCCTTTAGGGACATTTTATTATGATGTTTTTAACACCGGTGATTATTCCGCTCTTGCGGCGCAGATTGTTTTTTGGCGGAAAGTACTTAGGTAACAAATATATTTGTTGTAAATATTCAATTCAAATTAGATAAATCCGTTACTGTGAATAAATTTCTCTGCTCGGTAACTTTGCTTTGCGTTTGTACTAATTTATATGAATTGTTTTATTATAAGATAGGATGGAAAAGAAGAATGATAGTAATATTTCGCCTGCTATTTTTTTCTTGCTCTCTTTTCTTTACTTTGAGTCTACCCTTCTCTCTCCTTTTTTTCCTTTCTCTAACTATTGCTTCCCAATTCTCCCTTCGACACGGAATCTCATAATTTTTCAAGATTATATCAATAATTAACTAAATAATATTTTGTCACATCCAAATTCCAGCGTAGGCTATTTCGTGCACAAATTCCCACAATTTTTTTTTTCTCAGCTGCTGAAGGGATAAGATAAGCCTTTGAATTAGGTATTTTATAATGTGCTAATAAATTACTTCGTACGTTTAATTGACAATATTTTTTATGGGAAATATTGAATAAACACAGGGCTCGGATCTGCCGAGATCGATTTCAAAGTAGAGCCAACGCGATTTCAAAGTACATAAGGGGGAAAATTTGTAAATTCAAAGTTTGCACAAAAAATAGTGAATTGGATTAAACTTGAGAAAATCTAAGGTAAAGTGGGTCCGGTGATGCCGATAGGCGCCGCCGGGGAAAATTTTTTTTGACAATTTGGGTCTGATCTGCAAATGGATTTGGCGTAAAAATGAACATTTTTTACATTTTTTGGGCAAAAAGCCGTTTTCAAAGTACATCTTTGGAATTAAGTACGCCTTCAAATTTTCAAAGCATGAAAGCCGAAAATAAAGTACGTACTTTGAAATAAAGTACGAATCCGAGCCCTGAATAAACATAATCATGATGATAAGTAAAAGATGGCATTAAAGAAATTTATAATTTCAAAAAAAAATTACTAAATAATTATATAACAAACAATAAATTATTCAAAGCAATTTTAGCTAGCTAATATTTGGAACCCCCATATTTTTAGATAGTTTCAAGTCCATGAACTGTTCGGTAATGACCTTAACATTCTAGAATTTTTTCAAAGTTGAACTCCAAAGATGTTCAATTCCTCATTTTGCTAATCTTAATATATTTATGAGCTTACAAAAAACTTGTCTAACAAGTAGGGTCAATTATTAATTAACTACGATCAGTCAAAAATGGCAATTTTCCATCATCTTTTTTAAGGTTAAAATTCGAAAAGTATGGGTTTCACTTTCGGTCCCCATTTCTCAGTTTCCTTTAATATTGAGTCTTCACAAATTTTTCGCAAAATGAGCCCACGAACAAAAAAAATTCTCTAGTTTTGTTTGAAAATGCGATAATTAAAAATTGGGAATAAAAATTAATATGAATACCTAAAAAAAATTTAAAATTTTAACTGTTTTATTCATTAATAGGGAGCGGATTTATAAGGTTTTTCATATTTTTACTTTCTATGCTAAGAAGAAAAGGGACTAAAAATGCCATTTGTGCGTTAAAATTTGATTTAGTGAAACGACTGACATCCGACCATTTTTTTTTGTCTCTGTTGCGCAGCACAGCCTTAATGAATAAAAAATAATGCGCTCTTTTGAAATAGGGTTAAGCCCCGATTCTTCGGGGGCAGAAGAATGATTTTTAAACTAAGAATCTTTCTATCAATCGCGGTCAAATGTGAAAAATGCAATTCAAATTTTCATCAGATAAATAAGAGCTAATAAGTTTATTTTTCATTTCAATTAATAAAATAATTTGAATTTAATGTTAATATAATCTTTATTTTATGCTATAATTTTAAAACTAAACAATTCATTCTCTTTACATTATATAAATAGTCTTATTTTTTTAAATAACCTCTTTTTTTTACAAAATCCCTCTTGCGTATTTATTTCTTCTACAATGATTAAAAAATAAATGTAAAATAATTTAACATATGTTCTGTGTCTTGTCTATGTCCATAACTTTAGTGTTGGTTGTTTATAGACTTCATCAAAATTAATAATCATAGTTAAATTTATTCATATAATTTCTATATTGAAAATCAATACATATGTACTCCTAATAGGAAAAAAAATTAATACGTTTTTTTACATTGATTTGTTAAATTAATTTTTTTATTTATATATTTATTATTCATTACATCTATGTCTAGTAATTTATTTTTATTTTTAGAATTAGGAGATCGGGTTGGGAACGGTCAAATTTTCTTGGCATACTTTTCTCAGATAAATCTTTCAAGGGCTTTCGCACAATTCAAAATTGTTTAGCTTTTGAGAAAGGTTATGCTCGAAAATTAGTAATTATTGGTGGTCGTTATTTTGAAAAGCCGTTTTGACATTTTTCATTATAAAAATGTAGGGTAGCACGGGACCGGGGCGGGGATTCCCCGCTTTTTTGGGTCCCGGTCCCCGGTCTCGAAATTTAGGAGCAAAATAATATTAATAAATAAATTATTTATTTTTTCCAAATTTCAAGACAGATTAAGTCAAAAATTATAAAAAATAAGGGATCCCCACCCTGAGTAATTCTTTGACAATTCTTTTATTAAGTCAATTTCTTTTTTTTTTATTTCCCGGCGGCGCTTTGACACCACAGGCTCCTTTTGCTTAGATTAAAATTGACCAGTTTTTGGTCAAAATCTTTTAGTAAATCACACCCAGATTCTCAAAAATTACCCCAGCGGCGCCTATAGAAGCGATGTCAAATGAAAATATTAAAAAAAAGACATGCAGTCTAAAAAAAAGATTTTTGGGGTAAAAAAAGGAGTTTTTGAAAATGATTGCGCAGCAACTTTCATCAATTTATGCAAGCAAATGAGTTTAAATACTATATTTTTCATTATCCATAATCATTTTGAGCAATTTTGGACTGGAAATAGTCAGATCGTACATTTCGGGGTAAGTGAATCGTAATTCTGTTTAATTTGGCAAGACTCTTAACCAATTTTTTTTTAGGCGTTGGGCTTTGAAATGAGACTTAAATTTTTAATTTCGAAAAAAAAGTAGGCGGTGCCGATAGGCGCCGCCGGGCAAAAGTTTGAAAATTTGAGTTTATTTTTTGCACCAAAAATTATTCTATTTGAGGTTTTTTGCCAGATTTTTGGCCTTTATATTTCCGTTTTTTCTTAAAAACACAAAAGGCCTCAAAGTTTTCTTTTGAAAATTTAGCCAGATCGACCTTTTAAAAAAACTACAAAATGAGACTAAAGACTCACATACCCCAGCTTTGATTAAAATTAATTTTCGGAATTGAAAAATAAAAAAATTTTGGTGTGAACGGAGGAGGGTTAGATTCATTAAATTTAGCGAATTACTTTATGGTGCCCGGTCGCGGTTGAAAATCGAAGGCCCCTGTCCCGAGTTTTCGTGGCCCGAAAAGTCCCGGTTTTGCCAAACCCCCGGTCCCGTGTTACCCTATAAAAATGTATGCAGAAATTTACTTGCCCCTTTTTGTTGTAATCAACTGAGTAAATGCATTTATTATTCTCTACGTTTAAGAATTAAATTCAGATGCCATCTCATTTTTTAAAATTAAAATACCAAATTTCACTTTTCTTCTTTCGGGTGTGAGTTGGCGGATGAACCATTGCAGTTAAAGAAAAAAAAGTGATTTAAATTTTATTTGATATACTGAAAACTGATTTATATTCTTTCCTCTTTTTCTGTTTTGTTTTATATTACAATTTTAAGCACTAATTTTTACTGAAAATACTAGGCAACTTTATTCATAAATATGACTATTATTTTGTATATTTTTTATATTTCCAAGTCAGACCGGAAATGAAACCGGAAAAAAATACTTCATTAATAATTGTTTTTGTTGAATTTTCTTAAATAATTACTCTGATAATGAGAAATGTTCTTTCATTCAATGGTACCTCATTTTCCACTGGGAATTAAAATGAAAAAAGGCATGCATATCTATAAAAACTATTACTGATTTGAGTTTTATTTACAAATTTTACATAATAAATATTTAATCGGTAAGAGCGGACCGGAAATTCATTATTAACCCGGGATCTGACTTGTTTTAGGGGGCCTGTCTTGAGTACAAAAGATTCAAAAATATGGGGTCTGTGGTTCGGCGTGACTTCAATGCAATAAAATTATTAAAATATTTAATAACTTCAATAATTATAAAGAATTAAAAATTATTTAAAACGCACCAGTAAGAATACACTCCTAAGAAGTTGGTTTATTTGAATGAAAATCATGAATATTCATATTTTGATGCTTATTTTAGTTGTGTTTATATTGATGTTTTCAATTTTAGCTGCAATGAAAATACATGAAAAAATTCAATCAGTTTAATCTAAACACCTAATAAATCATTGTAGATGCCTTCAAATATGAATGATGTTGGGGTCGAATAAATTGCATTTTACTTTTAAAAAATTTTTCGCCATGGGTTTAGTTTATAAAGTTCTTGTTCTCGAAACTTCTCAACGTTTGTGAGATTTCGGTTATCTAATACTTGATTGAATTTTTCAATATCATATAGAAATTAATGTTTTTTTATAACATTCAAGATTTAAAATTCATAATAAAGTCTTCTCTAATTAACTTTATTTATTATTGTTTTTAATTCAGTTTTTTTAAATTTCTTTACATAATAAGTTTTGTTTATTATAACGAATCTTAAAATTTTCATAAATAAAAATAAAATCAAGGTTTGTTCTGCTGTTCTTTTTGTTCATATGAAATAATATTTTTATTAATTTCATCATTTTTTCATTTTTTGTGCAAAATACGTTTTATATTTTGGGCATACTGTGAATAAACACACTCTCCTATCGGCTGTTGGGTTTTTGGCTTAATTTCACATCTTTCAGTCCTTTTTTATTTCATTTATTTTATTAATTTTTTGCTTTTATCCTCGTTCAGAAAGGCCTAATTTAATGATATTTTAGGGACAAATGACTCCGAAAACGCTCGGACATTTTTTGACGGGTTTTTAACCAAAAATGGCAATATAACCCATAGCAATAGTCAAATATAAATTAATATATTTTATAGTGAATAAAAATTTATCTGCGAAGAATACATATGTTAATGGGTGAAGGAATTAAATGAGTCCTTCTCCGCCTCTCCGAGGGGTAAAAAGACGATTCGTTTCAGGCCATTTCGTTTTTACCCCGATTCGTTTTTTTAACCCTTTTTTGCGTTGGAGCGCAGACAGCGGTAGGTTAGACAGTCCTTATGCTTATAACACGCAAAAAACGAATAGGAGAAAAAACGAAATGGCCTGAAACGAATGGTCCGTCGTCCCTCCGAGGGTCGGCAGAAAAAATCAATCGAATTGATTCAATTGGGGACACCACCCACAAAATAAACCAACAGAAACAAACATTCATTTTTCACCAAAATTCCTTCAGTTGGAAGAGAAATTCCTTTGACTCTTTTATTTTTGTTTTAATTTTGTCAATGTTATAATAATTCCTCCCCCCCCTGCCATTATAAATGTTTTTTTTCATTTTAAGAAAAAAAAATGGGTGAATGTTTTATCAAAAAAATTGTATTGACATTTATTTAACTACAGTAGAATAGGTGATTTTGGGAATAATTTAACATAATTTATGTCATTTAATTGGCAAAGAGATTTAAAACATTTAAAACTAATTATCTAATATAATAGAGTTCGGAATGGGAACCTGGTCTCGTTAGGGTTCCGGACTCCTGATCTTTGTGCAAAACCTGTTGCAAAAAAACCTATATTTTAGAAGTGCCCCCCACGGCTCCTATTGGCATCGCCGGCCACTGAATTTAACTACAGACCAGTCCAGGGGCGTATCTAGAAAAAAAATTTCGGCGGGGGGGGGGGAGTAGCCATTTGAGCACCGCGCTGAAATTTTTCAGTCATTTCTGCCCCAGAAATTTAAGTCGCCGTCTAAGCCCCGCGCTGAAATTTTCACAGAAGTTTAAGTCTATTTTTGTGTTATATTTGTTTGGCGCGTTGTTATAAATTGGCTGTTTTGGCGCCGTGTTTCCCCTTCCAAATTTTCATATGGGAGAACATTTTTGACATTAATAAATTGGATACAGTTTAATAAACTTACTGCGGAAGGACTCCCCTTAATAAAAGAATATTTCTCAAAAAATTTTCCCTTAAAATTTATGTACAAAATCTTGATTTTCAAAAAAATATTTGGTATCGAATACTGAAATTTATTTCGCTTATTTTCTGATAAGGTTAATAAAACACACTTAGGGATATCAAATTATATCAAGAAAAAAAGGGATGAAGATTTGCAATTCTAATTTTTATATCGAATTATAAATATCATTCGATTCCTCTCGTAGAGTAAAGTCAAAAGAAATGTCGTTTTTCATTATCCAATTGTATATCAATATATTTATATATTATTAATTTCTTCTCGTTAAGTAAATAAACTCAATAAAAGCGATAATTATAGCTTAAATTGGCGTAACTTTTGTTAGAAGCTTTTACAAATTTCGTTAAATAAAAACAAAAAATAAAGAAGAAGCAAAAGCTTATTTTTTACTTGAAATTATCAAATTGAAAGAATTTGAAGTTGCACTCAAATTCAAAGAAAAAAGAAAGTTGTAAAAAGCTGAAAAAATGGAAATATCACTTCAAACGAGGGAATTAAAATACTAAAACTTGTAAAAAGCTACAAAAAATTGTGTACTCTCCTTTATTCGAGATAGCACTAGGGCTGTGCGGGATATGATTTTTACTGGGAATCGGGAATCCCGCATAGCACTAGATAGCACACAAAAAATGAGAATCTTTTTACTAACATTACAATTTTGTAATAAAAAAACTTATGTATGGAAAAATGATGCCTATCGGCACACGGCCCAGCCTTTTTTTTTTTGAAAAAATTAAAAAAACACACGAAAAACATAAAAAAAATAACTAAATTTTGTTGATAATGAAAGTTCAAAAAATGTTTTTTACCGCTTTTTTGCTTTACGAATTATTTTCATTTTGCTAATTTTTTTAACCCAACTACGTGTTTCTGAAAATTTTCATCTGGCAGAGATCTGCCAAATTTTGGTTGCTTTCTTTATTATTTAAATTTTTTCTAAGAAAATTTTTGGGTACTGTGACCGAATTTATTCTCTCCTTAATAATTATTGCCCCGCGGCTGATATAGTCACCGCCGTTTGCAAATCCTCGGATTTTAGGCAAACAAAAATTCACCGGAATTCCTGTTTCTTAATTTGTGATTAGCTACTTCGTCTGTTTTTTTTTCTTAAAAAACAAATTCTGTTAGCCATCCCTTTGCAGTATTGGGTGGTAATGGAAGAATATAAGAATTTTGAAAATAAAAAAAACATAAAAACAAAGCTAAACAAAAAAAAATAAATTGATTAAAAAGTAAAGAAAATTTTTGAATAAAAAAAGGGAAATTAAATTAAAAAAAAAATAATAAAAATAATATGATATAAATGAATTTTAAATAAATGACAACTTACAAAAGAATTATTTTTAAAAAAGCGATTTTTTCACCACCGCCACAAATGACACCACGGCGTGAAAATGGAAATTTGTCGTCGTCTTCCCATATGCATTTGTTGATAATTGCAATTAAAGAATAATTAAGAAGAGTGAAACAGTACTCAAAAAAAACCAAATCGCAATAGCTTTGATTCTTACAATTTTTTCAAATTTAAAATTTAAGGCATAAAAAGTAGGGTTGGCGGCGACCGGTTTTAAACCTGGGGTCCCGTTTTTCGGTTAGGCCGGTTTTCCGACCCCCGGTTTTCGGTTTCGGTTTTTGGTCGACCCCCGGTTTTTCGGTTTTTAAAAAATTTATTATTTTTTACGGCTGTAGTATATGTTCAAAAATATTTATTCATTCTATTGGTCAGCTGCGGCATTATTTTTTTGAATCCAGACAGATGTCTTTCGGTCCCGGAACGGGTCATTTGAGTCGGGCCGTTTGAGTCGGAGAGCCACCCATACAAAATCTCATTTTTTAGTTACGGGTCAATTTTTTTCAAAAATATAATAAAAAAATAACAATTAATACTACAAAAACAAAAGTCAGGCTCCCAAAGCCCCACTCCCCTGCTACATTTACATAAACCTGAATCATCGAAATAACTTTTTGTATATTTATTTTTCGTTTACTATAGCTTTACACGATAACTTTAAAATCTGAGAGAAAAAAAATAAAAATTAGATTTTTTTTCTTATATTTTTATGTTTTTTCGACCCCGGTATACTTTATGTGGCAGTCCGACTCAAACGGCCCCGACTCAAACGCCCCGACTCAAACGGCCAGACTCAAATGACCCCCACCGTTCGGTCCCAAGCCAAAAATAGAAAAAAGCGAACATTTTTTTAAAATTAACCCAAGTTTTTGAGAGCCTTTTTTCTAAACCTGACCCTAGCTTTCTTTGAAACTTTTTTTGAAAACCTAACCCAAATTTTAAAAAATAAGGTCCGTTGAAAGAAAATTTTAAAGAAATTTATGTAAAAAATCTAAATTTTTTTAGAATTTAAAATCCTTAACCTAGTATAGAAAAACTTTGAAAGGATACAATTTGCAAAAGGTATTTTTAAAGTAGTTTTTCGGGTAAAATGTTTTGAGAAAATTTTTCCATTCCTAGGGGTGTACTTTTTCAAATTTGAGTCAATTTAGGGATCTTTTTTCGTTATTATGATCTTTTTCTTGTGAAATTTCTCAAAATTTTTTCAATATGTACCCAAAAACGCCAAAAAAGGAACCCTGTCGTAGAGGCTTCAAAATAAATGGAAAATGCATTTTTATGCTTAATTTATCGAAAGTAGTGTGCAGAAAAAAAAAGTATATTTGCCTCAAAATCCGGGCCCAACTTAGGATAATTCAATTATTCTTTTGAAGTTTTTGATTTTTTTCTCTTTTCATCTTTAGGGATGTATTTTTTTAAACCGAAAAAACCGACAAACCGGTCCCCCCGGTTTGTCGGTTAGGCCGGTTTTCGGACCCCCGGTTTTCGGTTTCGGTTTTTGGCCCAAAAAAAATTTTCGGTTTCGGTTAACCGAACCGAAACCGGCCGCCGCCAACCCTAATAAAAAGCTTTAAAATAAATTTAAATAATTTTATTAATTTCACTTAATTGAACTCCTTTTTTAGAATATAAACAAAGTAAAAACGAAATAATTATTTATAAAAATTGTAAAATTACCATAAATATGGAAACATAAAAAGCCCAAAAATCAAAATATTTTTGTTAAATATTACTATTTTATAGAAAATATTGTAAAGGAATAATTTCCAAAAGTAGTGAAATATATTGAAAAATAAAAGTCCAAATAAAAACAAAGCAAAAAACAAACAAAAAAAAATAATCTTACAAAAAATAATTTAATATAATTTATATACTTGATTTTCAAATTTGTTTAAAGACACCAATAAAATACTCGGTACGCGACATTAAAGGATTTCGCATCGATTGCATGTTGAGTGAACAAAAGCTTTTTTGAACTAATACGTATTGCAATTAATATTATAAGGTTGCCGATGTTTTAAGAAGCACAAAGGATAATGTTATGTCCGAGAGTTTTTATATTTGTCCAATAAGTGTAGATTATTTATGCGAGTCAACAACAATAATAAATAATGAATAATAATAAAAGAAAGAGAAAGACGAATGGCATCCGAGTGAGCGGATGCAGGAGTATTTATAACCAAATAATCAATAAGTCATTGTCAGAGTGAGACGGAGAAATAACATAATTAAATTGTGTATGTCAGAGAAACAGACATACATAACAGATAAAAAGAGAAATAAATATTAAAATGTGAAGTATAACGTCGAACACTATTCAAGAGATTGTCCTCATTAGGGAGGGGATTTATATGTACAAAAAGCCAAATATGCGCATAAAATATGCTTGAAAAAGGCTAAAATATGCATAAAAATCGTAAAATTTTAGTAAAAATATCAAAAAGAATAAATTACATTAGTATTTTCAAAAAAAAAAGAAGATTGAAAGTGAAAAAAGGACGAAAGACCGATATAATTAGAGGCATTAAAAGCATTTTGTAATCGTGTTGAATAATTATAACAAAAATTTAAATCCTGTACTAATTAACTAGCAAATAAAATTATTAGCCTTGTAAGCTCATCAAAACACTATAAAGAAAAAAAAAGAATTGACGAATTAAAAAAGAATAAATAATTCAATAATAATTAATTAAAAAGGATTGCACCAAATGTGAAATTGAAATTCCTGAACATCCCTTGACGAAATCACTGCAAGAATAGGGCGATTTCAAAAAACCGAAAAAAAAATTAATGAAAAAATCAATTTTACGAGAGTGAAATTTGGTGGTTAAATAATAATAAAAAAAAATTAATAAAACTAAAATAGTCCTTAAATTTATGTAAATAATAATTAATATATTTTTTATAACAAAAATTTTACTGTAAAATTCAACTTGCTTGCAACAAAATTCGAGCTTTTTAATTCTTCATTAAGTAAGTCACAGACAAAGAATTAATTCGATCAACCACATAACTGATCCGGTTCAATCAAATGAAATAACTTTCTTGTAAGAATAAATCTCAAATTATCTTTATTTATTCAATAATTGCCAATGAAATTAATTATAATAAAAGATGAAATGAAATATAAGCTTAGCAAAATGTAATCTAACAAATTTTTATTTAATTGACGAACAAATTTTAAGAGTGTATTCTTTTGGAGCAAAAAGAAATAATCATTATTTTAACGGATAGTCATAAATACAATGTTATTTAATTGTACTGTTAGACGAAATATCAGTCTTAGCATCCGGGAATCCCAATCCCTTTTTCAGTTATTTTTCTTTGACTAGAAGCAGTGTTAAATAGCGAAGCAAATACTTTTTTAAAAATTTCTCAACTGCAAGTGCACCGCACTGGTTATAATAGGAATTAATCCCTTTATTTTTTTGTTTTCTTAATGGGTTTTTTTTATTTTCTTTTCATTTATTGTCTAATTATCTCTTGATTTTACATTGAAAATTTTATAAAATTTTTTTAATTTTCTATCTAAAATTGCCTCATTGCATATAGCAAATTTTTTTTCGCTGTTTCCATGAGGACCAAAGAAAATTTATTGGTATGTTTATGATTTAGGAATTTAAATTATTATTTATATCAATTCGAACAGGAAATTGATCAAACCTTCATATTTATTTGTCTTTGCTAAATTTTTTTACTATTCATTTTTATAATTACCAGAATTGAAATCAATGAAATGACAATTAATTTTTTCTATTTCGGCCAGGCAAATTTGCACGTTTCTAGTGTTAAGTGAGCTGTTATAGGTTGCATACTCAGTTTTCCACAACAATTTCTCTAATTTTTAAAATTTAAAAATTCTTAGCTTAATATCTAAACAATAATTATTTGGCAATTCTTTATGCTATGAATTCATCCTTTTCTTTTCTTTTTTATGTGTTTGCAATTGAAAAAATAAATAAGATTCGATATCTAATGAATCAGTTTTTTATTTAAATATTATTTGAACTTTAAAATTAGTAATTTGAAGTTTTCTAAAAAGATTTTTATTTTTTAAAAATAATATATAAATTCTAATTGCATAAATGAAATAAAAATAGGTACTGAGAAGAACTTTTTGAAAAAAAGAGAATTGCAGCATAATTATTTATTTAAGTAACTCAAACATTTATACAAGTTAAAATGCAAATGAATTTGTAAGCAAAAAATGCAATGTTCATTAAACATTTTTTGGCCTTAATTAAAAAAAATGATATTGAGAAAAAGAAATGGGTGGAGGATGGGCGTTTCTTGTTATGAATTCTATTGGCTCTTCAAAAACCGATTCAAAATTCGCTTCCTGCGACGCGAATATTAAAAAAAAACAAAATCGCAATTTGCTGAAGCTAATCCATGAATGCGAGAAGTATTCGTTGTCTCGGAATAACAACAGAAGAAAAATTAATTATGATTAAAAGTATTCAAATAACTTCAGAACCGTAACAATTAACAATTTCGTAAGACTATCATGAGCTAGAAAAAAATCAAAAAACTTTTGTCAATTTATAAATTTGTAAAGACAAAAAAATCCCTAAAACAATATTGAGTTTGTTTTTATTAAAACAGAAGAAAAACTTAAAAAAAAATAAATTTGCAAGTTGAATTAGAAAAAATAACATAAACATGGATTCTTTGCCTTTTATATTACTTAAAAAAACAAAAATAAAAGGAAAATTAAAACAATAAAATTATAAGACATTAATATCAAATCATAAATGATGAAGTCAAGATAAATCCTTTATTATGTTTATGATAAAGAGCGTTTAGGTACGCTTATTCTATACGAACTTTAATGAACATGGGTATTATAAAAAGTAAAACATATTATTTTCAAATGAAATGTATAACAAATTTTATCAAAGAAAAATTAAAAGTAAATTTTATAATCAGATTATTGTTTCATTAAGACAGTTTTTTTATGCGAAAAACCCAATCGAAGACCCTACTTTACATGTGTTAAAACAAAACAAAAAATAGAATTCAAATACTGGTCGTTTAATTGACAAATAATTTTTATGGATATTATTGACTTTGCAGAAATAATTGTTATAAAGAAACTCATCATCATAATAAGTAAAAGATAGAAATAAATCATTGATTTCGAAAAGAAATTACTAAATATTATATAAGAAACAATAAAATATCATTGTAACCAAAAAATAAAAAAACTTATGTATAATAAAAGAATCAATAATAAATCAGTCGAAATCAATCAACGAAAAGCCTGCTTTAGAAAAAATACATACTAAAAACTTCAATCCAGAGGCAGGCGATATTACTTTAAAAAATTTATAAAAAATAAAGTAAAATATTCAAATGGTTTATTAATTCTTTTACCGAGTCGTTCCACCGGACCAAGGATTCAAGATCGTTAGTCGTTAAACTGACCAAATAATATTTTGTTATAATGAATTTGCCTAAAAATCTTTACAAATTCCTTAAATAATAAAAGCATCTTTGAAATTAAAAGAATGCCAAAGAGAGCAGTAAAATTATTTCTTTATAATTCAACAATAAATTAAAATAAACCCCAAAAAAGTACAAATAAGTAATAAATTTATTTCTGATCATTTATAAAACATTAATAATGCAACAAATAAATTAATTTCAAGCCAAATATTACAACTAAAAAAATTGTATTTATAAGTTAATTTGATCAATTAAATTCTTTTTTGGTAAGGTTAATTTAATTAAAACATAATTTGAAACTAGAATAATGAAATAAGAAATAAACGAGAAAGCTCTCCAAGGTCATTTTGAGAATGCTTACGCCAAATTATACGGCGGCTATAAGGCAATCAGCGGTGGACAAATACGAGACTGTCTTGCCTATTTCACTAGAGGAATTTCAGAAGAAAAGAATTTAAAAGTATTATGTCCGAGGCTGAAGCGAAGGAATTGGAAAATGTGATAAAATAAATCAAAAAAAAAATAAATAAATATTAAATAAGCCAATTTTTATTATTAAATTAATAAAATAAAATCCTAATTTTAAATTAGAAACATTGGAATAAATAAGGAATAAACGAGAGAGCTCTCCAACGTCCTTTTGCGAGGCGAGACAAAGAAGAAGTGCTTTGAGCAGCCAAACATCGATGGCCAGGAGCACGATCAACACATTGATGCTCATCAGCCTTTTCGGTCTTCTGTGCATTTTTACTACATTTTGGCAAAAGAATATTAAAGAAATTGAAAACCTCGAAAAAGAACACAATAAAAAAATAAAAAAAAAAATATTATTAATCAAAGGAAATAACAATAATTATCAAAAAAGGTTTATTCTTTAAAATTCTGTTAAAAAGTACTTCTAAACTTGGTTTCTTATATTAATTTTGTTTTAACATTTTTTTATATTATTTACAGAGAAGTACACTGATATATTTCCACTTTAATAAGGTCTAATCTTTTTTCCCTTGACATGCAAAATTTTTTTATTCAGGCTTCCTTTGCAGCTGAGAAAATTAATATGTATTTTTTAAATTTTATTTTATATTTAATTTTATCTTTCAGTTTCTAGCTCCATTATATTTGAAAAATGCATTCAATTTTTTGGATTTCTTTTGCTAATTTATGAACAATGATTTCACTTATAAAATATTAACATTAATCAAGTTTATTTAAAAGAGGAATTTAGTTACTATATTTAGAAAAAAGATTAAAATAAATTTTGATAATTTATCCGGTATTTATCAATTTATTTTTACAAAATTATTCCCTTCGCAGGGAGGGCAACAAAATTGTGGAATCAGTTTGACAAAGATCCGTAACTTGTGGACAAATAATATATTGTGCCCACAACGTAAGCGGATTCTTCCCATTCGTGGACATTTTTTTTGACGATAAATAAATAAATAAAATCGGAACAGCCGACCCTTCCTTACAAAGCGGAATTGTTGGCGCAGAGAAAAAGGTGCAAAGGCTAATTTTGATGAATAAAACGCAAATTAAGCTCCAAAATAACGTTTTCAAAAAAGTTCTTGTTTTGACCCAAAATCTAATTTTTATGATGATCTTATTTAGGAAAGTTCCCAATGACACCCCTGAATTAGATTAGCTTGTTTGGGAATTCATTTTGAACCAATTTAATATAGGCCATTTGAATTGGACCACCGAACAGATAAAAAAAAATGTCTTAAAATAATGAAATCACGAACCTAAATATTTATATTTTTATAAATAAATTTTCTTATTTTTTATTAATAATTACACACGTTTTGTTTTAAATAATGGATGGTAACAGGAATTGTTATAAAACATGTTTATGAAAAAATAACTTTAATTGGACTCAAGATAGGACTCCGCCTTTATTATATGAAAAAAGTATAATATTTCATGTTGGCCGGGCCACATGCGCAAAAATTGGAGAAATCCGCACAATAAATGAATTAATTCAAAAAATTAATAATGAATCATCGCAAAATCTAAGCAAACCTACATTGGAAAATATCTGTCTAAAATCAAAGCAAGTTTTCGAAAATATTCTACGAAAGCAGAGGAAAAAGAATATGTCGTAAAACAATGTACAACAAAAAACGATCAAGAAAAATTGTTTCTAATAGGAAAAGAACAGGAAGACAATTGGAGAAAATTTGGTGTCACACAAACTTACAATAACAAATTTTAATTTCTTGTATTAAATGTCAAATTATACAGCAAAAAAATAATGCACGGTATTAGTTATATTTTATTTAAAAATAAAAATAAAAGCATAGGAAACCGATAATTGCACACGCAATAATTAAAGAAAATACCGAGATAATTTAAAAAAAAATAAAAAAAATAATAATTGTTAAATTGATAAAACTAAAAAATCATATAAAATTGTTAATGTTTATAAAAGGAAGGTTTTTCTATAGTGTGAATTTTCTATAAAAAGATTGCTTTTTATTTTCTAATACAGAATTTCTTTTGTTGTTATGTATCAGTTATTTTATTGGCACGATTGTTTTATTCGAAAGCACTTAACTAGGTCTATAAATGTGTTAAATTTTGAAAAATTTAAAAATATACAAAAAATTATGGCCAAAAAACCTCATAAAATTGAATTTTTCTGCATAGTTCGGCGCGACAGGTCATAACTTTTTTTATATGTATTGGTCAGTCATTTGCTAAAAAGCCTAATTTAATTGGAAATCTTTATATATATTTAAAAGGTTCATTCTTTAAAATATGGTTTTAAATAAATTAGCTTGTAAAATAATATTGTCTATAAGTCAACTTTAATTTTATTAAATTAAATGTGACCAAAAATTAAGACCTTTATAATGCAAATGGTATTTATAGAATTATTTTCATAGTTTTTTTTTATAAATATTTTCATGTTCATTGCCATAGTTAATTAATATTAAACAGAATTCGGGCAAGCAGAAGCCGAAATTAAATGTGAAAACGGAACATACTTTTGGCAAAATGTATATTAACAAATTTCATTTATTTTTATTTATTGTTTATGTTTTTTTTAAAGATCTTTTTTGCTACAATCTGTTGAGCTTTGAAGTCACTCATTTGCTAAAAGGCAATTAATTGTAATTCTTTAAATATATTAAATTGTTTATTCTTTATAATTCTGCTCAAAATTATTTTTAAACTTGACGTTTTTCTATATTAGTTTTGTATAATAATTTTTTTAGATTATTCCTTTTTATATTTATTGGAAGTCACTCATATGTTTCCATCTTTATAGGGTCTTAATCTTTAATGCACTGAGATTACGAATATTTTATTACATTATTGGTTTTTACCAAAGAGTTTGAATACTAAGAATATTAAATAATGTTTCAATAACTTTTTTTTTTAATTTAAGTTTTTTTTAATTGATGCTTTTATTGGTTTTTATCTTTTTAATAATTGTATTTTTTGGTTTACAGAAAATTAAAATTGATTTATTGAAACATTTACTCTTTTTCTAATGAAAGGGGCGGGGCATGCTTTGCCGCCAGTTACCTCGCCTCCGGTTATCACTTCGACGTCGTGCTGGCCAATGTCATCCGTGCCACTTGCTTGAGTTCTATCGGTTGTACGGCACTCATTAAATTTGGAAATGGGCTTTTTTATATATACTATTTTATATTTAATTTATTTTCAGTTTCCATTTTCATATTATTTGTAAGCAATGTAACTTTTTTTTTGGTTTTTTCTGTTCTTTTATACATAATATCCCATGCTTTTCTTTCCTTAACTTATAAATTTTTTTTCATAATATTGTAACGCAATTATTTTTATTTGTAATTATGAAAATGTTTTTATTTTTTTTTATATTATATTTTGTCAAAAACGAAAAATCATATTCAAACTCAAACCCATTTTTTTCTTATTTTTTGAGAGAATGAGAAAATTTAAATGAATTTGCTAACTGGTATTTATAAATTTTTTTTCTTAGTCGGATTTTTATGTGCTAAAAATCCAGAAATATGTTATAAAATATGTGCGTAAATATGTGCTCAAAACAGGGCGGAAAATGACAAAAGGTTATTCAAAACAGAGTTTCTCCAAAATTCTTAATTTGTTAAAATGAATTATAAATTTAATGACCTTGCAAATTGATTGCATTGATGCAAATTTTTTATAATTTTAAAATTTAAATGCCTTTTTAGGGGTGTATTTTTCAATTTTATTGTATTTTTTAAGGAATTTTGTGAAAAATGCTGAAGTATGTGAAAATATATGCTAAACTCCGGAATATGTTGCGATAAGTTTTTTTGTGCCAAAACTCCAAAATATGTATTTTTTTATGTGCTAAAAAGTCGGTTATTATCCGAGAATTTTCGGAAACAAAGTGTTATTTGGGCTTCTCATGCGATAACATAAACGCAAAAAAAAATATGTAAAAATATAAAATACGGTCCCTACTCATTACCATAGTTCAATTAATATTTTTTTAATTTACAAAAATTGCATTTCCACTTTATATTTAGTATTATTTTCTATAGTAACTATAATGAACCATTTGCATCTTTTTATAAAATGGTGTCATTTGTATTGATTTAATTTTTTAAATATTTTTTTTTTGTTTATTTAACCGGGTCTGCCATTATTCCTCGTCTGCTGGAGTTTCACTAGTTGGATAAGATTTTTGGGTATTTAAGTTTTTATTTGTTTTATTGATATAATTAATGCTTACTTAAAATAATATTATCTGCAAAAATAGTATTGTTAAAAAAAAAGCTTATTAGTTCCAATTTATTTCAGTTTCCATTTAATAAACATTTAAAAATAATTTCATTCAAAAAATTCAAAAATTTATTTGATATGTATTGTCACGACGGATAGTTAATAAATTGGCACTTTTTTCTTTATATACTATTCTATTTATTGTTGTTTTTCTTTTTCTTTATATTCGGGTTTTAACTCCAGCACAACTCCTTCGGCAAGTATTGGTCCTAAGTAAAAGTCAAATAATTTTTTTTTATCAATTTTATTTTTCATTTACTGTTCAAGTTCAAGCCTCCTTTCAATTTAAAAATATATGAAATTTTATTTTATTATTTTGCTTTTTTGTATTAATTCCATGTCCAATGCAATTTATTAGTTGAAATAAAAAATAATTTAAATTTTATTTAAAACATTTACTCGGTTAAATAAATGTTGGTTTTCTTTCGATGAGTTAAATTAAATATTTTTTGTTTATTGTGATAATAAATCGAATTACAATTATTTTTAAAGTCTTTTATTGAACTTTGTGTATTGTTTTACTTTCATTTATAAGTTTTTTTCTGCTTAGCTAATAATTTTATTTTCATATTTAAAGGAAAAAACATTTTGATTTAAATACCAAAAAATTATTACAGGATGGCGAAATGTTGCGAACTTTTTTAATAACAATTTATTTCCAGACAATTTCGGCGGGTTTATCCCGCTTTATGAAGTTCAATAACCGTTTTTATTGGACTTTTAGACATAATTTTTCTTGGCGAATAATATTAAATGCACAAAAATAAAAAAAATAAACAAAACAAAACAGAATTTTGCTTTTAAAAAACTGCGGGAACTTTTAAATTATACTGTTAATGTTTCTCTATTTTTAGCTTTGTTTGTTTCTTTGAAAAAACAATACTATTCATAACCTATTCTTCTTTTTGGTTATTTTTTTGTTCCTATGTCAAAGAGTGAGAAGTTATCATGAAATATAAATTTTTTGACAGTTTTTACTTTTTTATTAATTTGAATGTTGGAATTCTTTCTAATTAAATAATAATACATATTATATGGGCAAACTTTTTTTTTAAAAAAGACGAATAAAAAAATCCCGCCGGAGGTCAAGCCCAAAAAGATACAGAAAAATAAAAACTAAACGTATTCATCCTTTTCTTTTTATAATCTTCATTTGCATTATTCGTTTCTTTATTTATAGATTGCAATTTTTCTTTTGAAGTTTTTAATGAAAAAATTATTGTTTAATTTAGTTAAATTGAAATATTAAGAATTTATTAATTTTATCCCGCAAAATAACGGATTAATTTATTTTAGCTGACATAGATTCATGCAGCTAAATAATTTATGAATGTTATAAATTAGAAAATATTAAAATTGAGTTATAATTTATTATTGCTAAATGTTTATTGCAATTTTTATTATCACTTTATAATTTACTTTTTTTAATTTTGCTTATATCCTTTATGCTTTAGGGTTTATTTGTTAATTTTACACTTCATTCTCTCTTTGCGATTTTCTATTTTATAAATAAAACCAAATTAAATAAGGCAAGGCCTAATATTCCAAACCAGGGTTGCAACCCCGTCCCCGACCCCGACATTTTTGGCCTTTTTTCGGGGAATTCCCCGTCCCTGACATAGTCTTCCCCGCATTCCCCGTACCCCGACACCATTCCCCGAGTCGGGGACGGGGAAAATATACACCCCAAAGAATGGGATTTTCTAAAAGAAAAATAACAATTAGTCCCTATTTCGGATATTTTGGGAAAAAATCGGAATTAATTCTAAATACTGATAAAAGATATTTAAATATATATTTTTTTGTCTATTTTTCAGCCGATTAAAAAAAAAGAATTCATTTTTTCTCTATTTTATTTTCTTAAAATCCCATGTTTCAGCGCGTAATCCTTGTTTTAGGGTTTCTTTGAGATATAATGAGAGAAAAATTATTGGGTTATTAATTTGTTCTTTTTTTAATATTGCATGAATAAATCTGTCACATTTTGATCATTGCTTTTCATAAGTAAAATTCAATCTCCTTTAAAATTATTAATTTATTTATTGCCCCCCGATTCATGTATTCTTTTTATAAATGTTTTTGACAATGGAGATCTTTTTTTTTATTCAAATAAAAGTATTTTTATATTAATCGCTTTTATATCATTTTATTTAATTTTATTTATTATTTAAATCTATTTTAATATATTTTCATCAAATATATATTTTATTTTCACTCATTAATATTTCCTAAAATGTTTGTAGACTTGCCGTAATGACATAAACTTGGCTTGGATTTCGAGCGCAGCAGACGAGTTTTGCAGCGATAGGATTGCGCGGCATTCTTCAGTTTGATGACTTGAGGCAGTGTTGCGCTTCGTGCCTTCTCCATTTGTCGCAAACATTCTTGCCTCAAATCTTTAAGAGCATCTTGAGATCCAAAAGGAAATATTTTTATTTAATGAAAAAAGCAGCAAAATAAACATAAAGAACAACAAGAATGAATAGAAAGAAAGGATAAGAAGTGAATCGACAAGTAATAATTCAATAAATTAAGTATATGTTTTTTGTTTTTAAAATAATTTGTTTTCGTTGAAGTAGCAATAAATTCTTTAGGTATTTAAGAATAGCTTTTAATGCAATAATTTATTTTTTTTTATAATTTTTATTTTTCTTTTATATGTAATTACAGGCTTTTTTAATTATCCTTGAAACTTTCTTCATTTTACGAATCATTCCACATACATTATAATAAAAAACACATTTTTTTAACCGTTATTTTGGAACTGTCGGGAGAATGACAGCAAAAGTTCACAAAAATAGATAGCAACTTTCAATTATGTTTCATTCGATTTTCCTCTAAATCCTTAATTATTTCATATTCATTTAATATTTTATTTTAAATATAAATTTTACCAAAAATATAAAACTCTTATTGATTGTTTATGCTATTTTTTGTATTTCCATGGGCAAAATTTAAATTTTTTTATATTTAATATGTCATAACAGGCTTACGAAAATGCTATTTTTTAGTTATGAAGAAATTTCGCGAATTTTGAGGGTTTTTTTAATATAAATATTCGCGTCGCAGTTTCACACAACAAGTGTTAGATTATTTATTTAATGCAATTTTTAAAAACGAAACTATTTCATTCTCTTTACAATATATGAATAAGCTTTTTAAATAACCATTTTTTACAAGGGTCCTGTTTGAATTTGTTTCTTCGACAATTTTATGATCCATAAAATAAATAATAATTAATTTTTCAATTAAAAATTACTTCTTTCTATTCGGAACATTAAAGAAATATAATGCATTTTTATTAAATTTTATTGCTATATTTAAAATGTGTTTACCCTTTATAGAAAGCAATACAATTATTAAATTTAGGTGATGAAAATAATAATCAATTTCTTATTAATTTATTCTGCTGCTGCTAATTTAGTAATTTGAGTAACACAAAATTAATGGGCAATGGTAATATTTGTTATAAACTTAAATACATTTATTTTTCTTTTAATTTAAGTTGTTAATTTATTTTTAGGATTACCGATATATTCTTTTTGTTTGTTAAGTGATATTCTTTTTTTAAATAACCAAAATAAAAATTTGCTTGAAAACGTAGCCTTAGACGCACTTTTTTCTATTTTTCATGCCTTTTTTGCATTTTTATAATTTTTAAAATATATTCCCTCTAATTGACGCTCCACTTTCAAATGACGCCCCCTCTAACTGCCGCCCGCGCCAGAAATTTCAATTCGCAACCAAAAACCCATTTGCAAACATCCTATTTATCAGGGCTAGGCCAAATCAAAAAATAAAAAGCGAAAGGTGAAATTTTAAAAATTAAATTGAAAACAAAAAGCTAAAGGTGAAAATCGAAAGTTTTATTTTAAAATAAAAACGAAAGGTGACAGCCAAAAAAGGCTAAAGATACGAAAGTTGAAAGGCGGAAGATTTTCAAAAAAATTCTTTTTCTTCTTCTTTTAACTTTAATGTTTATTGTTCCGATTTTGGTTCCTTTTCTTCCAGATATTGCACAAAAAAAATAATTAATTTTTGAGATAAATTTTGAGAAAACCTATGGAGGTCCGGTGGTGCCGGTAATATTATGTACCTTGTCCATGGCTAGCAACTTATCAATGTTTGTAGATTTCGGTTAATTTTTTAGAAAGAAAAATGATTGTATACTTATCGATTTTTTCTTATATAAAGCTAATATTTTTTTAAAACATTCATGATTTTTATTGTATAAATAATAATTTATCCATAGATTTAGAACGCTTCAATGTTTTAGTTTTTATTAAAGTTTTTAGTTCAGTCTATTCTTTATAAAGACTAAGTAAAATTATTCATTAAAAAAATGATTTTGTTCTGACTTGTTCTTTTTGTCCTTATGAAGAAATTTCTTTTTTTTTATTTCTTTGTAAAAAATTCGTATTATTGGACAGACTGTGAATAAACACTCTCCTTCGGGTGTTGGTTTTTTGAAATTAAGACATTTTATTGCAGTTTTGCATATCACTATAACCCATAGTAATAGTCAAATACAAAATTATTAAATTTTATATTGAATAAAAATTTATCTGCAAAGAATACATATGTTAATGGATGAAGAAATTAAATGTCATTCTCCGCCTCTCCGAGGGTCAGCAGAAAAATCAATCGAATTGATTCAATTGGGGACGCCACCCACAAAATAAACCAACAGAAACAAACATTCATTTTTCACCAAAATTCCTTCAGTTGGAAAAAGAATTGCTTTGAATCTTTTTTTATAAGTATTGTCAATGTCATCATAATTTTTCCCCCTTGCCAATGTATTTTAAGTAAAATATCTTGTCACAATTTTAGGACAAAACCTTAAAAAAACATTGAAATTTTTATCGCCATCGCCTTAAAATTTTTTCTTTTCAAGCAAGAATGCTTAAAATTTTTAATTGTTGTATTATAGTAGTTTTATTTTAATTTTTGGAACATTTAAAAACTTTTAGTTCTTCAATAGTTTAGTAGTGCAATTATCTCTGCCGACTGAATTTATGAAAGGCCAAATTGTAAAACGTCTCTAAAAATGCCATTTTTCAAGGCCGATCACAAAACCAAAGTATCCTTCTGCGATTAAAAGCTTTGATTAGAATGCTACGGACCTGCTTTGGTCATGTTACATCATTTTTAGCTTGGTCATTTTTATTTTTTGCCTAGAGAAATTCGTGAAAAATAAGGGTGCGAAAATCAATTTTGGGTATGTCAACCCCAAAAATTAAAACATTTTGCTATTTCATTAAAAATAATAAATAAAAAAGGAGGAAAAATTATCTAAAAGTATTTATGTTTAGCGCAACTATGGATGCAGTTTTTAATTAAATGTTCAAAGTCTAGAAAAGTAAAACAGCTTCCACGTATTATGAAAAGTTATTATTTATATAATTATTAAAGACAACTGAAATTTAATCAGAGTTCCAGAATTCAGGATATAAAACTTCTGGATTAAAGTAATCATTTTTAATAGTTTTAAATTAAACAATAATTGACAAATACTAATTAATGCATTAATTAACAAATTCGAGCGTTAATTCATTATATTTAAAAAGTCAGTGAACCAAATAGCTCAAACGCAACCAAATGAAATAAACTTGGTAAGGTTCAATAGCTATTTGTTAGCTCTATTAGCCTACCAAATTTCATAAATTTTGATTAAGTTTTGAGAAAAATAGAGTTTTTTTGCACATAGCTGTCGGACCATAACAAGAATGTATAATTTGATTGAGTTAAAGCAAAGTTATAAACAGTTTTTGTCGAAAAATCTGCAAAATGGCGGAATTTAGGAAACGCCCATGGTGGCGGTTTTTAGGAAACGACTCAGCACCCGCGCAAATCATTTAATTTCCGATATAAAAAATATGAGTATCGGAATTACAGTTTCCTAACTCGTTAATCGCTTTCATATTTTTTTGTCTTAAAGCATCCGTATGCAGCCTTTGGCTGCCTTATTGGAAGAATAAACAATAAAACAAAACTTAACCAAAAAATAAAATTTATTAAAACAATAACGAAATTTAAATGGCCTTAACGAATAAACGAAAAATAACGAAACTTTTTAAGTTAAAACCTTAGCAGCAATAAAAGTTTGAAATGATAACAAAAAGCTTCCAGGAGGGAGAAGCTAAAGAAATATATGCAGAAATTCCTGGTGAAAAAAATAATTGGAGAAATCTGACTGAAAAATTGGCAGAGCAAACCAAAAGATTAGATGGACCAATGTGGGCACGAAACATGGTGCAAAGGGCAAAAATTATTTACATAAAAATAAATAAGAAAAATAATTAAAGGAAGCACGTGAAAAAAAAATAAATCACTAATAAATGATTATTAAAACAAAAAATATGCCATGAAATTAAAAATTAATATTTTATATATTTGTTTAAAAAACAGTAGGATAGAATTATAATTTAAAACATTTAATTATATAGAAAGATTCTAAATCATCAATTAATATTTGCATATTGTTCTCTTCCGAAAGTTTGGCTGCTAAATTCGAAATATTTTAAAATTATATGTTTATAAAAATAAAGCCGTATTTACACTTCGATAATTTAACTTTTTATTGTGTATTTTTTCTGCTTGTTTTCAAAATTTAATAAATTTCCAAGGAACGAGCGCCGGTGGGTGATGCCGATAGGCACGAAAATCCCAAAAAAGGCATGAAAATAGACATTTAAAATTTTTGAATGCGCATTTTTCCAAATGATTTAAAGCCAAAAGAATTAAAAAATAAAAATAATTTTTTTTTTTGAGAATTTAAATTTTTGGATAAAAAACTTAATATTTATGGGGAAAATTTTCTGAAACATTTTCCATTCTTAGGGGTATTTTTTTACAAAATTTGGAAAGTCATTTTTTATGGGTCTATTTTTCATTTTTCCATTTTTTGCGATAATGAATTGTTTCTTAATTATCCCCATTTTTCTTGAACACATCAAGGGACGCATAAATCTCTTTACCATGGTAATATAATAATAACCATAAAGCCCAAAATTCCTATAAATATCATTTCTATTTTCAGATAAAAATGAAGCTTGAAATTCAGAAATTTAAAGACATTAGCAGGAATAACTTCTTTTAAATGAAACGTTGTTTTTATAACTTCTCCTTTTTACGTTTATAAATTAAAATGCTTTTTTTAATTTAAATTGGAAAGGTAAAGGCAATTTTGAATTATTACATATGCAAAAAATAAAACTTTATAATAATTAATTATTAAGACTTAATTAAAATGAAAGTTAAAAAAATATATATATCACCAATTTTATTAAAATATTTGGCATTAAAGATTTGTTTACGAAAGTAAACAAAAAACTTTTTACTCGAAATGTAAAGAAGTATTAATGCGTATTTTCAAATTTCAATTTAAAATTATTAACATTAAAATCATAAAAAAGAGGCAAAAACATAAGATGTTAAGAGAAAATCAAATTAAAAAAATATAAATTCACACCTTAAAATAATATAAAAACTCACCAATTAGAGAAATGCAAAATATAATATTTTCGAAAAAAATTCCTAACAAATAACAGTGAGAATCCAATGGGTTGAGCCGGCGAATTAGAACGTTCCATAATCATCTACCTGTCGTCGCCGCAGGAACACGTACAAAAACGAATTTGGTATAAAAATTATTTTTATATTAACTAAAAAGAAATTAAAAATTAAATATAATAACCAATTTCATATGGGATGACTCTAATAAATAAAATATAATATTGAAAAGTAAAGAAAATTCTAAAAACATAGAAGGACAAAAGAAAATTTTACCAATAAAAAATATTTTGAGGTGATTTGGGTTTTTTTTATTATTTCACAAAAGATCAACGGGGACGACAAGAAAAATAAGAAACTCGGAACTCTACCGTCGACCCTTGGTAAAGGCGTTTTTGAAAAAAATATGTAGTTCTTTTTTATGAGATTAAAATGTCGGGAGCGCAAATGTCGGGGGCGCAAATGTCGAGGGCGCAAGTGTCGGGGCGAAAATGTCGGGGGCGCAAGTGGGGAGGCGCAAATGTCTGAGCACCGACTCAATAGCTGACGGTTATCCAATATTTGCGCTTATGACATTTGCGCCCCCCGACATTTGCGCTTCCCAAATTTTAATTTAAAAAAAAGGAACACAGCCTTTTTTTTCAGAAAACGCCTTTTCCAAGGGCCAATGGGACAATGGGAGAGGAATGCGGTCAATAAATTCAAATACATTGGAATAATTAAAGTTTCCCTGTGTTCTTTTTGATTTTTTTTTTTGTCGTTACTGTTGAAGATGGAGCTTAAGTTATTTTAAATACCCTATGAATTGAAAATTTTTAAAAATTATAAAATTTCATTTTTGATTCAAAATTTTGATTTTCCAAAAAAAATCTCATTTTTTCTACAATTCAAAACCTTGAAATTTTTTCAGTATTTTTTATGATAGAAAAAAATGGGTTTGTATGTGATTTTGGCTAAAAAACAAAAAGTGATAAATTTTTCTGCCTTTTTTTTTTTTAAATTTTCAGTGCCTTTTTAGAATTTTTCTGCCTTTTACATGCCTTATTTTGCAAATTTTTTGGTGCCTTTTTTGTCGGTCACTATTTATCAATGATGAAATATAAAAATGCAAAGCACGAAAAACATTTTTTAACCAAAATTTATTTCAAGTTTTATAAAGAACCATTCATTAGAAAGCAATTTTAAACCTTTAAAAATAAATCAAAAAAGAGTTTCCGCATTTATTATCCAGGCGGACAAGGTAAACAATATTAGTTTCAAGTAAAAATAATACCCATATTTTGTAGTGCGGAAAATAAATATTTAGTTATGAGTAGGGAACGACAAAACGACTTTTCCGTCGTTTTAAAACATCGTTTTATTAATTTTAACGATGTTCAAAACGCCAACGACTTTTTAACGACTTTTTTCAAATAAGTATATAAATTAATTTAGAAGGTAAAAGAGAACTCAGCAATTGGGGTTTTTTTAATTTTTAGATTTATTTAAGCTTGTTTAAAAGTAGTACGGCTATCATGAGACACATTATTTCTTTTTTAGAAACTCATGGTAACAATTTAGGAATTTAAGGATTTTCATAACTTTAGTACTAAATGGTACTGATCCGAAACCACGCGGTACTCAAATTGCTGCTTAATAAATTATTACTGACAATAAATCATTAAAAAATTAGCAAAAGACGAAGGTTACCTATCATTTCGTCACTGATCGTTTCGTCACTGATCAGTTCGTCACCAAAAAATTATTTTAAAAAATTTTGTCAAAATGTTGAAATAATTAAAATAAAAAATGATTTTAATATAAAATCTTATATTTCAACGTTTAGCAAAATACCCATAAAAGCTAGTTTTGACCTAAATGGTACGAAATTGTTCTGAGATAACGAAGAGGATCTTCAGCTGCTCGCTGTTAAAATTCAGCAAAAATTTGCCATAAATTGTTGACTTGCTCAACATAGAAGGGTAAATAATTTGATATTTTGCTTAACTTTGAGTTTTTTAATCAAAGACTGAACTATTTTTATTTTATTTCAACATTTTGACAAAATTTTTCAAATTAATTTTTTGGTGACGAACTGATCAGTGACGAAACGATCAGTGACGAAACGATCAGTGACGAAATGATTGGTCACCAAAGACGAATCTTCCTAATTAACAATATTGATTTAACAAATATGTAAACAAAACGCTTTTTTTGGATGTGCATTCGGAATATAAAAAAGAATTAAAATTTTCCTTGATAAATACATTCTTTAATATAGTCCCGGTGAGTTCTGACGCAACATGAAATTTAATTTATAAAAATAAAATAAAATGAATTCGGAAGAATTCTTAAAACGCAAAGAATAAACCCTGTTTTGACAGTAAAAAAGAAAAATAAATATAACTGTAAAATAGTAAAATAATTCCAAAATAAAAATATCTTTGTTTGCCTTTGGTCATTTCCCGAAGCCCTTTATTATGGATTTGCCGAAATTGCGACTGTAAATATATCTCAATGTTTAATGAAAAAATGGTAATTCGTTTTTAAAATTGGCTTATTTTTTTAAGAAAACATATTCTTTTGGTATATGACTTGGTCTCTATGCCTGTCTGATGAAATTTTGCCAAATTTTAAGACCATCTGTTAAAATAATGACCTTTTTTTTTTTGCTACGATTCCTCTAAAAATTTGCTTTGACTCAGAGAAGGAAAATGCGATTCAATTTTATTCGAATGAGCTGATCGGATTCCGTTGCATGGCACCAAGTTTTTTTTTTGAAGAATATCATATTATGCGAATGAATAAAAGTTTGCAAAAATTCGTCAAGAGAAGGAATTAATTTGCTGGCCAGATTAGAAGGGCAAAAAAGAGGAAAGAAAAAAGAGTTGCACAGTCGTGGTTTGAACCTTGGAGGAAAAAATGAAAACCCAAAGCATAACCTCCACCCAGAGACGACGATGATGCTTGTTTCATTTATCATTTTTCATCCAATAAAATATTGAACTCTGAGCGTATTATAATATAAATACTTATTTCACAATTTCTCTCCGCTCTTCAAATTATCACACAATGTTTGAAATGAACAATTTTCTTTCTGCGATAAATGTGGCTTAGGAATTTTTTAAAATTTAAGCTATTTTTTGAGCTTATTTTTGGCTTAAAAGCGCTCTTTCTCAATATTCATTAAAATAAAAAGTTTAAAGACAAATAGATATTGATAGATTATTATTGACTATTAATTTTCCTTTAAATTGTTATTTATAATTAATAAGGCTTTAATGAAAGTAATGGCTATCGGTCTTTATATTTGGTTGCGTACCATCAAAATTGAAAAAATAATTTCTATGACAGTGTGCAAATTGTTTTGGTGTCTGATTCATCGCCTTCATAAAAGCACAGAGTAAAATATTTTACAATAATCCAAAAATCTCTGTAACAATAGAAAAATCATTTATTATTTTCAACAAATTCGGCATCATATTTCTTTTTTTTCATAAAATTTTGAAAAATTCATTAAACTCAAATGAGTGGTAAACTTCCAGTTGTGTATCCTTTCCAAATGGTTTGCTATTCTTTTGATTTATTTAACCCTTTTCACACTTTTTTCATTTTTAACTTTCAAAAATCATAATTTATATTTGTAATAATTATTGTTTTCTTAAATGTCAGTAATAGATTTAGACTAAATATTTACTTTTAAGCGTAAGGGCAAAATAATTAAAAAATTTAATATATACATTTGAGATGCCAAAGGTACCCGATATTGCCGGTATAGCAGAAGGTACCTCAATTTTGTGCCTAACTGGTTGTACCATCAATAATAGAATAACAGAGAAAGACTCTTCAATCAAGGTTACATAAAAGCTTAAAAAAAATTTTCATAAACAAAGACAAAACGAAAAAATTCAAATAACGAAAGAAACCCAAAAATCTTTTCGATCGAAACCCAAATATAAAACACCACAATTTTTTTTAAATATGTAAATTCAAATTTCACTTCTCTTGTTTCGCGTATGAGTTGGCGATTTTTTGTGTGGGCCATCAGATGAACCATACGCAGTTAAACAAAGAAATGCTATTAATCTAATTAATTTAATATGGCATACTAAAGAGATCTTTTATATTCGTATCCCTTCATATATTTTGTTTGTTTTTTAATATAATCTTCATTTATTCCTAATTATTAAATGATTGTTTTGTTTATTTTAGTAATTCCATGCCAAATGCAGTTTTAATTGAAATAGAGGAAAAAGATATATCTTTATAAAATTATTTTCTTTTAAATAATTAGTCAGTCCAGCTTTCATGAAAATGCATTTTCTCCATAATTCACATTTCGTTGGATTTTTTATAATGAATTTTTTTCATAACTTAGAATTGGGGAAAAACCTAAGCCAAAATAAGGTACTTTAAGTTTTTTATTCTTTCTAATCTGATTTAAAACTATACTGCTTAAATAATAAAGTAACAAAGTAACAAATGAAACTTTTATTTTTTTTAAACAGAAAACAATTGCTTCAAAAGATGCTTTACTGTCAAAAGTAAATAAAAATAGTTCGCAAAATTAAGGCGCACCCACGTTTCGTGGACTCAGCCAGAAACTAACGTTTCGTCGACTTAGCCAAAAATAAAAATTTTGGTTCGGTGTTTGAAACTGATGTATAATGGGCGATCATAACTTTTTCCTTTAGTAACTATATTTGAGTTTGACTTTTTGTACTAATGCAATAATTAAAAATTGATCGGCTTTGTCCAACTTTCCGATTTTTACCGAAAAAATAAATCGAAAGAAAGTTGGGGGTTTTCGACTTGCCTTTTTTACCTAAAAAGTCGACCGAAAGAAAAGAAAACCGAAAAGTCGACCGACATTAAAAAAAAGCCAAAAGGTAAAATTGCAAAAAAAAAAAAAAAATTAAAGATAAAATGTTATAAACCTTATTCATTCTAAAATAAAATAGCGAATATGCAGCCAAGGTTACATTCAATAACCATTAAAGATTTAAAGAAAAGTCAGTGGATCGTAAGAGTATTCTTCCTACTGTTTACCATTTGATCAAAAAGAATGGGTATGTACGCGTAAAATAAAATGTTATTTGGACAAATGAAGTCCCATAAGCCAAAATGATTATTAGGATTTGTTGTCAATTGTTGGTGTGATACAAATAAACAAAATATAAAGAAAAATCTAAATCCATGCTGAATAATATCTATAATATGTCTTATAAACTCATTAATATAAAAAATGTCCAACCAAAGTTGTATAGACGAGTAAGAACCAAAATAAATTAATAAAAGAACAATTTTACTCTATCAAAATTAACAAATAAATTATACGCAAAAAGACTAATAATAAAATTTTAAAAATAGTTTCAGAGCAACTATCCTAAAATACGAAAGAATCTGCATGAGTCAAAAATATCCAGCCCCAAAGATGAGGTTAGATAACACGGGCCTCAGATATTGAAAATAAATTAATAAAAAATTGTCCCTTTGTAATTATAAATTGCGAGGATTAAAAAGTTATAAAGGAAAATAGAAAACCTGGCAAGTCACAGATGTAATTTAAAATATTCGAATTAAAAAAAAGATAAAGTAATTACCAAATTTGTCCATTAGTAACTATAAATTGCGAGTTTACAAAGAATCAAAAAATTGTGGGCAGAGAGAATCTCGCTTCAACTTTGTGAAATTTTCTGGTGTTGACCGTACAATTTTTTTATTGGTTTAAAGCTATTTAAATCTTTACATCAAAAAAAATCTTCGAACGACTAATTCCAAAGAATATTGCATTATATAAAAGCTAACCAAAAACAAAATAATTTAATTTAATTTTTAATGAAGAATAAAATTGCTTGAATATATTAATAAACCAAATATATTGGAAAAACCCAACTTAAAAGTCGTATTATATTAAATTTATTGTTCAGTAAGAGAAAAATAAATCCATAAAAGAACCTTTTTTAAAACAAAAAGTAATTTTAATGTTTTGATAATTGACCAAATAATATAGATAATTTAGAGTGTAATTACTAATTGCATAATTAATTTAGGTAACAGGACAATCAACATATAAGCATATAGTAATATTGACTCAATTGATATAGTAAAATCGGATGACAAAAGCGAAGCAAAATTAACAAATACCTGGTTGCCTCATTTCTAACTTTTCATATTGAATTAATAATAAAATTTCGGAATTGTCCAACTTAAAGATATTTTAGTAATGACACTTTTCGATTAATGTTAAATTTTGCCAAAAAAAAATGTGGACATAAATTTGATTATTCTCCATGGTAATATGTAAAAAAACGCTTTCCTTATTAATAATAAAGATTTCTTTACATAAAAAACGTGCCTTCGAACCCAATGAAATTATAAGGACGCAAACGAAAAACTTAAAATTTTCTTTTTCTAAATAAAAACTTAAGAAAATAACTGATTTGGAATGACAATTAAAAGAAACAGTAAAATTTAAACTTTACATTTGTGTCATTTTTTACATATCTTTTTTTATAATTTTTGAATAAACTTCATCTATTAATTTCAATAAATACTATATTTAGTTAAAAAACTTATTCAATTGCCTATAATACTAATGTTTATGAAATAGTAATTTGTTTTTCCTTAAATGAATATATTATAAATTATATTGGAGAAGTATTCTTAATAAAACGAAAAATTAATAATAAAAAGGTAAAAATAAGTTTTTCGTAAAATGATGCTGGGTGTTTCGTAAAAAGGCCATTTCTTTAAAATTTTTTGAAAATAACTTGTCATAATTTTACTCAACGCAACCAAATTGAATAATTTTGGTATTGTCCGATAGCTATTAGTTAGCTCTATTAGCCTATTTCAAAAAGTTTCATTAAGAAGGAAGTAGTGTGCGTCAAAGTTAAAAAATAGTTTTTGGTCAATATTTTTTAAAAAAAATAAAACTTTTTGAAATTTTGAAGTCTAATAGAGCTAACTAATAGGTTTCGGATAATACCAAGATGATTCAATTTGGTTGCGTTTGAGTAAGATTTATAACGATTTTTTTTTTTTTAATTTTATAAAAATGGCTTTTTGCGAAACGACCTAGCACCTTTTGAAATCATCCCGTTTTTGCAATGACTTTGCCAGGGGATGTTCCGGAACTACAATTCACATTTGGTGCATTATTTGTAAACTTTTTTTTTATAGTTGTCTTTTGATTAATTTTAACTTTGCTTAAACGTTTTTCTTAATATATTCCCATAATAAGGCCAAATAATTTCAAATAAGGTTCATTTATGATTACTTTATGTTCATTTTAAGGATATTGGGTTCTGGCAACCCTCTCTCGTATTAGCTCATACCGGACGGTCTTTTCGCCGTCGTACAATTTCGGCGCACATATTGTGACATAGTCCTAAAACGTTCTAATTAAATTGCCTTTATTCCTTTGAAATATAATTTATTTTAACAATTATTTCATTTGATTTATCATTAGGGTCAACAATTTTATTTCTTACTAGATTTAAGACTCTGAGAAAAACCAAGAATCAATTAAATTTTATTTTTTTTTAATTTTAACTGTTTCTAAGCCTTATATTAGTCATTATAAAGCCAGCTTTATTTTGTATATATGAGTTCTCACACATATACGACTGTGACGTGAATGGAGGGAAAAGACAAACCACGTGCCAATCTTGTTTTATGTTAAGAAAATTATATTATAAATAATAATGTTACTTCATTTATTCTTTACTATTTATTTCTTTTTATTTCATTATATTTTTATTTTTTAATTCTTTTTTAAAATTTAAATTTGTTTTAAATTTTCTTTTTTTTACATTTCAGAAACGCACACATTTGTGGCTATTTATCAGAGCTGAAGAATTACGAATGGAATACCTTCCCTTCTCATAAAAATGAATTTTAATCTAACTACAAAATTTTATCATTTGTTATTTTTAATTAAAAAATAAAGATTACTTAATTAATATCAAGGAAAGAGTTTTGCCTATTGCCATGGTAAAAGTGAAATTGATGTCCCTATTTTTGGCAAATTTTTTTTCTAACCAACAAATTATTATTATTGTTATTATTTTTTGGAAGGATTTTTATTTTGACAAAAAAAAAACGTTAGTCCGCACGTTTTATGTCGATTATCACTAAAATACCAATAAATTTGGGTCTTTCCGAAACCGAATAAAAGCTAATTAACAAAAATAAAAAAATGAGAGTTAAAATTGTATTTTTTATATTTAATTCAGCTAGAACCAAATCTTATGGATTATTTCATTGATAAAAAAAAACTAAAAACTTAAATTAAATGAATAATGAAAAATTACGGGAAATCAAGCTTAATGATTTATTTATTTATAAATTAATCTTAGTTAAAACGAAAATAATTATTATGAGAAATTCGCTCATAAATCTAAATATGTTTAATAATGAATACAGAACAGTTAAAATACAATAAGAAATTATGCCGAACTATGACTTCCTTCCCTCATACAAGGAGAGTCCGAACTTCCTTCTCAAATTTAACTATTAGAAAATATAATAAGATTTTACAGACTTTTGACCAATAAGGCAGATTGGGTTCTTGGTTCAAAATGCCGGATTATGGTGCCATTTAACCGGAAACAATATGACCCCGAGGGTGCGAGCTAACAATTATAAAATTAAGCATAATTAGGAGACATTCGATGCATAAATTTAAAAATTGTTAATTAGTCAATACTTCCTTCTTTTAAAGTAACATATTTAAAAAGGTAATAAATAGGGCCCGGATTTATATGCTCCAAAAAAGCCAAATATGCACAAAAAAATACTTATTTTTTTTAAATTTTTACTTAAAATTTTCTCAAAAAGTTTAAACTTTCATTTTTTGAAATACTTTTTCAAAAGTTGATTCTTATGGGGTGTAAATTCTAAAAAGTAAAAAAATGCGAAATATGCATGAAAATGTCATCAAAAATACCAAATATGCAACCTATATGCAGTATGCACAAAATCACAAAATATGCAATTAAAATGAGTTCTATAGGCTTCAAACCAAGCTAAAAATATGTTTTTTCGTGTTTATTATTCCATTGCATATAGCAAAAAAAGTAAGCATTTGAATACAAATCCGATCCCTAATTATTACGAATGTTAACCTCCTCTGCCCTGTGGCTACGCATATGCTTGAAACAATTTTTAATTAATAATTTGCAATACAAAAGATAACTGAAATTTTTTGAAGCGAGATTCCGATTTCCAAAATTTTTCGCTTAGTTTTTGAAATTTTTTGTTTGTTTGTTTTGGTATCTTAACTCAATCAAAAACAGTGAATTGATTGATTAGTCTTTTTACTAAATTTTTTAAAAGGTATCTTTAAGCATTGTTTCAGCATCAAAACGATGATCCTTTATTACAAGAGTGTAAAAAAATCACGCGTTAAACGGACAAAATAATGTTTTTGTTATAATTGAATTTGCTTAAAAATTTGTTACAAAATATAATAGACACCATATTAAGTTAAGAGACTGAAAAAGAGCAAATATTATTAAAGAGATATAAAATTAATACAATATTTTGCCTATTTACCAAAATGTAGAAAAAACCCCGATAAAAAGGGCTTTTCAGCAATTTAAATTATTTGATAAGATTCAATGCCAGCAAATATAACGCGCCACTCAACCCGTAAAAAACGGTCCAATCAAATCAATCAAAAAAGCATATATAATAAGTATCGTGTTTGACTAAATTCACGAACACTCTTAGTGAACACAGGACAAGTTTAAAAAAGAGATTTATTTATTTTAATTAAAAAAGAATTTTAAAAAATAAAATTGGAAATATTTTGTTGTTTTGAAATTTAAATAAAACAAATAAAGAATCCATCAGAACGAATAAGTTTCTTATAAAAATTAAGAATTAAAATTAAATAATATACAATAAAAAATAAAAAACTAATTTAATTGCATTTTACAGAATAATAAGCAAATTATTCAATGATTCATCTTTAGTGCATAACGGCGTCGCGTCGCGCATCAATACCTCACCCGAAAATTTTCGGGGTTTTCTTCCGGCTTGCACTCGAATTGAATATGGCGCTCACACGTCGTTCGAACTTTACTATTAAATGTACTGACGTTAATTTCTTAATATTCTTACGTACATTATTAATCAGAATATAAACATTTCTAATTTATTAAATTAATGAATGAAACTAAAACATATTCATTAATTTAGATCATGAAAATGCGTTTAAATAACAAAGAATACCAATTTAAATTGGAAAAAACGATTATTGCAAAAAGAACTAATATTTGAACAAAAGAAAAACAAGAAAGATAGCAAAAAAAAAAAAAACTTAATCTTTGTTTTCAAAGATGCAAACCCAAACATGTAGAATTCAGACCTTTACATGGGATGATAAAAAAAAAAGAAGAATAAAATGAATTATTATTCTCATATAAATGTAACTTCAAACTGAAAAAATTGACTAAAATAGAAACTCGTGTTTTGTTTCCAATTCCAAGAGAAATTAGAAAATGCCAAAATCTTTACTTCAACCCCCAAACGAAAAACAGATCGAAATTATCAAGACTCGATAATTTTCGGTTTCGGGTCGCGAAAAACCTCGGGTTTCGTGTATCGGGTTTCGGGCGGGAACACTGGTTTCTACTGAGACTTTGAAAAATTTGGGCTTGCATTCCAAAGGAATAAATTTTATTTTTACCTATTTTATTTAATTAGATAAAGATTATTTTTTAATTATCTCTTATCGATAATCTCAAGATTGGACATAATTTTTTTTTAGCAAAGATTTCATATTTATGAAAAGATTCTTTTCGACCCCGGGGTCTTTTCGGCTCCAAGCCAAAAAAAAAATCCTATCAAATATTCTTCAAAAAATCAAAGTTTTTAAATCAGACTCAAATATACCAAATCGGCGCTTTAATTTATATTCTTTCGAAATTTATTAAAACATAGTCGAAAACTAAGTCTTTTTTTATGAAAGCCACACAACATATATTAAATTCACAAAAATAAATTAAGTGCAATAAAAGACTTAAAAATAGTAAACTATTTAATAAAAGGTATTTTTTTGTAAAAACATTAAAACCAAATAGAATGAAAAAGAGTGCCGACAGAAAAACTTCTTCAACTGAAAACAAAAATTTAAAAAAATATATTGGTTTTAAAATTCGAAAAATTTAAATGAATTTAATTAAACCAAACTATTTTCTCGATTAAAATAAAATCATTAAAATAAATGAATGGCAAGAACAATTTGGGCCACTATTATATCGCGTAATACCGCCCGACCACAAGATGCTCTACCAAAATAGATGCAAATTTACTTATCATACATTAATGAAACATACAAATAATGCTACTAGTAAGAAAGATATTTGCGTCGACACTACAAAACCTTTCACTTCAGTTTCAAAAAATATGAGTGTTCTGATTGAGGACCAAAGCTAAAGAAATATTTAGAACTATTTACCTTTAGGATAAAAAAACATTATTTTTCTTAATAAATATAAGAACAATTTGAAATTTATTAATAAGTTACTCAGAAGAATTTTTTGAAACAAAAAAAAAAGAGAATTGCTGCATAATTAATTTATCTAAGTAACTCAACATTTATACACGTTAAAATGCAAATCGATTTGTAAGCAAAAAATTCAATGTGCATTAAACATTTTTTGGCCTTAATTAAAAAAAATATGATATTGAGAAAAAGAAATGGGTGGAGGATGGGCGTTTGCTTGTTATGAATTCTATTGGCTCTTCAAAAACCGATTCAAATTCGCTTCCTGCGACGCGAATATTTTAAAAAAACAAAATCGCAATTTGCTGAAGCTAATCCATGAATGCGAGAAGTATTCGTTGTCTCGGAATAACAACAGAAGAAAAATTAATTGTGATTAAAAGTATTCAAATAACTTCAGAACCGTAACAATTAACAATTTCGTAAGACTATCATGAGCTAGAAAAAAATCAAAAAACTTTTGTCAATTTATAAATTTGTAAAGACAAAAAAATCCCTAAAACAATATTGAGTTTGTTTTTATTAAAACAGAAGAAAAACTTAAAAAAAAGTAAATTTGCAAGTTGAATTAGAAAAAAAACATAAACATTGATTCTTTGCCTTTTACACAATTTAAAAAAACAAAAATAAAAGGAAAATTAAAACAATAAAATTATAAAACATTCATATCAAATCATACATGGCGAAGTCAAGATAAACCCTTTAGTATATTTATGATAAAGAGCGTTTAGGTACGCTTATTCTATACGAACTTTAATGAACATGGGTATTATAAAAAGTAAAACATATTATTTTCAAATGAAATGTATAACAAAATTGATCAAAGAAAAATAAAAAAAATTTTATAACAAAATTATTGTTTCATTAAGACAATTTTCTTTATGCGAAAGCCCCAATCGAAGACCCTACTTTACATGTGTTAAAACAAAATAAAAAATAGAATTCAAATACTGGTCGTTTAATTGACAAATAATTTTTAAGGATATTATTGACTTTGCAGAAATAATTGTTATAAAGAAACTCATCATCATAATAAGTAAAAGATAGAAATAAATCAATAATGTCAAAAAGAAATTACTAAATATTATATAACAAACAATAAAATATCATTGTAACCAAAAAATAAAAAAACTTATGTATAATAAAAGAATCAATAATAAATCATCGAAATCAAAAAAAAACACACTGAAAACTCCAATCCAGAGGCAGGCGATATTACTTTAAAAAATTTATAAAAAAACAAAGTAAAATATTCAAATGGTTTATTAATATAATAATAAAATTTGAATATTCGGGGAAAAAATGTTTCCAAATTTCTTTAAAATATAAATGACACAATTATTGATGCATTTTTATTATATATTGAATCTATTTTTTTTTTAAATCCATGCAACTCCGTTAAAAGAATTTGCCAGTAGTCATAATTACAGAAATCAGAAATAGCAATTAAAAGAAATTAAAAATTCTATTTAAACCTCATTTACTTGAATTTTTTCTAAGAAAAAATAATAATAACAATAAAAAAGATTGTGATATCATGCCTATCGTCAATTAAACCCCAAAAAAAAACTTGGGTGCTTAGTGAGGACATATCTGCAATAGAAATGATCGCGGACACCCTCAAAGTCAACATAAGCAAGGGAATTAAATTTGTTGTAATAAAATATATTAGCCACAAGGACAAAAAAAAATGGTCCAGTAAAAATGACAAAGAAAATTTGTTTAAATAAATATAAAATAAACCCAGTTTTTTTAATTTTTATAAAAATTATAAGGGCATATAAAAACCTTTTTAAAATAAGAAAAAATAATAAATTATTGCATCATCAATCATCATAATTTAAAAAAAATAAGCGCATTGAAAAGACCTTAATATATAATAAAAAAAAACTAATATTCCCCCCCCTTCATTTTTTTGTCTAAAAAATCCATTCTATCCAAATTAATTGAAGAAAAAATGGAAAAAATATTTTATTAATGTAATAAATACGTTGCGAATTTTTTAAATATTTTTTTGCTTATATGCTTTGAAGAAAAAGGCTCAAAAAAAGCATTTCTGCGTTTAAAATTTTTTGGTTTGGATGTAAATACTCATAATAAAATAAATATTTTTGGGGTTTGAAAAAACTATTTTATCTCAATATTTTGAGGTTTTGTCAATATTTTTGTCAATATTTTGGCAAAAAAAGTATCAAAATTTGAACCCAAAATAGAGTGAAAATATTCAAAAAAAAAAATTTCACAGTTCTAACAAAAGAATTACAGAATCCAATTTAATGGCATGATAGAGAACAGAATAAGCTATAAAATGAGTATTTAAATAAGAAAAAAGGCTCATTGGTTCAAAAAATATTCAAAATCGAAAAGTGGGACAGGACTTATTTGTCACGCTGTAAAAAGAAAAAAAGCATACTGTATTTCTTTGAACCAATATGGGTTTTAAAACTGCCGAGCTCACAAAAATAATATAGCAATTTATAATTTCAATAAAAACATATTTAATAATAAATTAGTTATAATTATTAAATTTTTAACATCAAACGCATTTTGCAAATACTAAATGAACTAGCGAAGGCATATAGGGTCACGAAATGGCCCAGGTCATCGTTTTGAGATTATTATTTCTACAAAAAAACGGCTGTTAAAATCAAAAAAAAAAACTAATAATAAAAAAATCTTGTTTTGTAAACTAAAATATTAACTAAGACAGAAAATTCATTCTATAATTAAAAAACCAAGAAGAAAATATGAAAAAAGACCTAAAGTAATTAAAGGATTCGAAAAAAAATTAAAATTTTTTCGCATCAATAAACATAATTTATTATCATTAGTTTAATTCAACAGCAATAATAGAAGAGGCAGTTTCTAGTTTAATTCAACAGCAATAATAGAAGAGGCAGTTTCTTGCTATAAAATGAATAAAAATTGAATAAATTTTAGTAAAGAATTCTCAAAATGCGAACATGGCAATAAATAATCCGTAGTAGTTCCATTTATAATTTTAGATAAGGAGCTCGAAGAAGCGCCAGTTTCCTTTGTTAAGCACAAGAAAATAAATAAAAAAATTCTTCAATAATTAAAATTGAAATTAATGAATATAAAAAAACTACACTTTAAAAAAATGCACATTTTAAACAATTTACATGTCTTTGAATTAATAAATTAAATAAATCTAAAAATGAATTAATTTGTGATCTTTATTAAGCAGATAATTTACCTAAATAGACTGTTAAGTTTTATGTGAAGAAAACAAATTATAAGAATTAATGAGAATCTATGAGAAATTCAACAAGGAATTGACAAGGCACAAATAATTTCAAATAAATATCCAAAAAACTACTAAAAAGCCAAAATAATTTTCTATTTTTATAAAATGCAAAGACAATTAAAAGAAATCCCTTACATTTGTAGAAATTAACCATGTATATAAATAATTATCAAATGATCAAAATATTATAAAATCAAAATCAAAATAATATATTATTATTTCTTAGTAAAATAAAAAATATCGTAATAAAAAAAGTAAAAAAGAATACTACAATAAAAAATAATTTTCCACTAGTACAAAAAATGGCCCAAATAAACATAACCTGGAAGGAACGCTCAAATTTGTCTTTATTTCCTAAAACCCCAATAATTCGAACCTAAGGGCCCACACACAGAACTTGAACGGACTTGGTGCTCTGTTAAGAAGCGAAATAAAAAGCATTCAGTTAATAAATAATAAAATAAAGCTTAACCAAAAACAAAGCAGCAAATTGGCATTAGTTAAAACCAATATCCTCAAACAGGCCAAACAACCGCAATAAAAAGTGGAAAAAGGCGCTGTAAGACGGTTTAGCAAACCCTAAAAAAAGTTATAAAAGATCGACATAGGTATCAAAGAAAAAGAAGTCACGTCAGACCCATGGCTTTAACGGCTGGTTGATCTCATTCACATGGTTAATACAAAAATATATGACAATTTTGTGAAGAAATTTAAATAAAATAATTAACAAAATAAATGCATTCTTCATAAATTTATTAAAATTAAATCCAACAAGAACAAAAACAAGCAATAAGAATCCGTTATTAAAAATTTATTAAAAAATTTAATGAGAATTTTAATACAAAATAATAAATACAAAATGAATGAAATCGCAAAATGTTTACGCTAAAAGTAAAAAGCTTATCAGATCTAAAAAATAATCATATGCGAAAAAATTAACTAGTTATTATTATTGCTTAAAAAATGAATGTTGTTCCAAGCAAAAAGATAGAAAGAACCAGTACTTGTCTACTACAACATTGAATTATCACTTTGCGAGATTATTAAAAGTATATTTATAATATACATTTTTCCTCAGATTTCCTTTTTCTCTTCAAGTTCTCCTTCTGTTTTAGTGTTCTAACCTCCATTCTTACCAGTGCTTATTTTTGCGCCGAAACCCGACCAAAAATATCGGGTCGGTTTTCGGGAATCGGGGCGAGAAAAGGACCGGGTTTCGTGTTTCGGGCAGCAACCCTGGTAGAGAGCGGCATAGTAAAAACCCATAAAAATTAACATTATTATTAAATAATGGGGTCAGATTGCGTCGACACTACAAAACCTTTCACTTCAGTTTCAAAAAATATGAGTGTTCTGATTGAGGACCAAAGCTAAAGAAATATTTAGAACTATTTACCTTTAGGATAAAAAAACATTATTTTTCTTAATAAATATAAGAACAATTTGAAATTTATTAATAAGTTACTCAGAAGAATTTTTTGAAACAAAAAAAAAAGAGAATTGCTGCATAATTAATTTATCTAAGTAACTCAACATTTATACACGTTAAAATGCAAATCGATTTGTAAGCAAAAAATTCAATGTGCATTAAACATTTTTTGGCCTTAATTAAAAAAAATATGATATTGAGAAAAAGAAATGGGTGGAGGATGGGCGTTTGCTTGTTATGAATTCTATTGGCTCTTCAAAAACCGATTCAAATTCGCTTCCTGCGACGCGAATATTTTAAAAAAACAAAATCGCAATTTGCTGAAGCTAATCCATGAATGCGAGAAGTATTCGTTGTCTCGGAATAACAACAGAAGAAAAATTAATTAAATGATTAAAAGTATTCAAATAACTTCAGAACCGTAACAATTAACAATTTCGTAAGACTATCATGAGATAGAAAAAAATCAAAAAACTTTTGTCAATTTATAAATTTGTAAAGACAAAAAAATCTCTAAAACAATATTGAGTTTGTTTTTATTAAAACAGAAGAAAAACTTAAAAAAAAAGTAAATTTGCAAGTTGAATTAGAAAAAAAACATAAACATTGATTCTTTGCCTTTTACACAATTTAAAAAAACAAAAATAAAAGGAAAATTAAAACAATAAAATTATAAAACATTCATATCAAATCATACATGATGAAGTCAAGATAAATCCTTTAATATATTTATGATAAAGAGCGTTTAGGTACGCTTATTCTATACGAACTTTAATGAACATGGGTATTATATAAAAAGAAAAACACATATTATTTTCAAATGAAATGTCTACCAAATTTTATCAAAGAAAAATAAAAAATAAATTTTATAATCAGATTATTGTTTCATTAAGACAGTTTTTTTTTATGCGAAAAACCCAATCGAAGACCCTACTTTACATGTGTTAAAACAAAATAAAAAATAGAATTCAAATACTGGTCGTTTAATTGACAAATAATTTTTGTGGATATTATTGACTTGGTTATAAAGAAACTCATCATCATAATAAGTAAAAGATAGAAATAAATCATTGATTTCGAAAAGAAATTTTAATATTATATAACAAACAATAAAATATCATTGTAACCAAAAAATAAAAAAAATTATCTTTAATAAAAGAATCAATAATAAATCATCGAAATCAAAAAAAACACACTGAAAACTCCAATCCATAGGCAGAATACAAAAAGAACTTATTTAAAATTTTGGTTCAAATCTATAGATAGATCCTTTTGTCTCATCATTAACATTGCCGGCCTCCACATGTTCCTTCAACACTTTAAGTTGCAGAATTGCATTGAGGATCATTAAAAAAATTAAATCAAAAGAAAGCTTTATAAACTCAGGCATAATATGAGAACTTTGAGTGATAAAATTTAAATAAGTGAATTAGAATCTTTACGACTTAATTAAAAAAAGTTTTTAAATAATTACAACATTCAAACTCATAAATTCTCTTTAAGCGATGCTTCAGCATCAAAACGAAAATGCTTTATTGCAAGTGTCAAAAAACATACTATTTCAAGACCTTAAGTCGTTAAACTGACCAAATAATATTTTATTATAATGAATTTGGCTAAAAATTGTTTAAATAAAATTATTCCTTAAATAACAAAAGCCTCTTTGAAATTAAAAGAAGAATGAATAAGATTTGCTAAAAAATTTGAGAGTGAAGAACGCCATTTAATTGTCGCATTTGTCTCAAAGACTTCACTCTAAAGACCAATTGGAAAAAACCATGCTTATACAATTCGACAATAAAATGGGTTTGAAAAACAGTCACCAAAATAATATAACAAAAATTAAGTCAATAAAAAATAAAATGAGCAAATTAAATTTTTCGATAAAAATGGGTAAATAACAAAAACATTAAACATGGACCAAAAAACAAATAATCGCCAACCCTTTAAGATAAACTAAATTTAGCTTGATGAGTAAATAAAACTTAGATGCAAACGTTTCGTATTGCCCCTATGCTAATAGGCGCCACTGGGAGAAATTTTGAAAATTATGGCCCATTTATTAACAGATTTTCTCTGGCAAACTCCCTCTTAATGCATAAAGGGCCAACTCCGTCTTTCCAAAAATTTTTCAATTTATGCCTAGTTTAAAAAAAACTTAAATCACTCTGCCCTTTATGCAATAAGACGGAGTTGGCCACAGACGGAGTTGTCCATACGGAGTTGACTCGTCGCAATTTTGGGTCCTATTAAATAAAGACAAAATAATGGTCCTAGGCTCTTTTTTAATTTCAAAGATTCGACCCCTCCAAATAAGGACAAATCTTAGAAATAAGGACAAATGGTATCCCTGGCCATAACAGTCTCGGAATGTAATACTATTAATTAATGTTTAAGTGTTTTTTCCCAAAGCATTCACAGAAGCACATTTTGGTGAAGAAAAATAAATGAAATCTAACAAAATAAAAATAATCAAAGAAATAAAAAGCAAAGACATCCTCCAAATGAGTGTTCTCTCACCAAATGAACATTTTTCTTTGCCCATTCATTCATTCATTCATTGGCCAGCCTTTTTAGCTAAATTCATTAATGCCAATTAATTTATTTGGTGTTTGATTTAAAAAATAATATTAAGCAAGAAAAACTAATAATTAGGGCTGGCTGCTTTTATAGTCATAAACTGCCAAAAAAAAGGCAACTATTGCCCTTAGTCGCGGAAGATCAGAAAAAATAAAATTGTTAAGGTTCAAAAAAGGATTTCTTAGGCTCTATTAGAATGGAAGGTTTAAAACTTTGATGGGATACAAAACTATGGCTAAAAAACTTTTGCCATAACTTTTTTTGTTACTCAAAAATCATTTAGATTTTAAAGAAATATAAGCAAACTAAGTCTTGCCTTTTCTCATCTCCGCTTGCCATGTCAGCAATTCAATTGCGCTAAATCCTAAAGATTCAACTATTTTCTTGGTGGTTTGGTATGGATATTTTTGTCTCATTTGGTCGTATTGTTTCAGTTTCTCCTCCATCTCAATTAAAGCAGCTAAAGGCAGTGAGTTTAATTTGAAAAATATTTGGGTTTTGGTTAATTGATGAATAATTTCAATAATGACTGAAGAAACTAGGGTTTTCATTTTAATTTAAAAAGCAATCGAAAGAATTTAAAATTGTAACAATGCTTGAATTAATCTCTTTTTTAGAACATAATATAACAAAAGTTACCATTCGACTTATTTATTTTCTAAATGAAAAAAAAAAACCGTTCTGTTTGCACCCCTTTACCCTGTATTTTGTAACATTGTGTTGCAGAAGAAAGTGAGATAATGGGAGTGGGAAAACCTTTGCTAAAATGGTTTCCTAACTTAATCGGTCTTAGTCGGTTAGAACATTAATGGTTTGTAGGGTCTTGGGTTCGAGTCCCATCGGCGGGCGTTTAACCTTTTAATTTTTCTAATATATAAAATCACTTTTTTGTTCATCTTTCTGTTTTAGGTGGTTCCTTTCCTTTATAATGCTGTTGACTTTTTCCTTTTTCCTCATCACTTTTTCATCATTCTCAAACTCAGCGCTTTTACGCTTTTGGAAAACTGAAAAGGCAATTGACTTGTTAAGATGGATTATTCGACATTTATTGTTCGGTAAAGCCGAACAAGCAAAACATTAATAACATAAAAAGCCATAAATTCGAATGTCGGAAATACGAAAAAAACTAAAAATTGACGGATGGTCGAAAAAATTAATTTTGCTGGTTTGACTAGAATGGAGGGAATTTGGGAAAAAGAGAATCGGGATTGGCCCGAATTCCCGTTTCGTTCCAGTCTCATGGCGGGACTACAATGACAGGAATGGGAATACCCCGGACTGGGATTGACCAAGGTTATGTAACTTTTTTTTGCTCTTTGAAACTGTTGACAAATTGTTTATTTTGCGTTTCTTTCATAAATCAGTTCCAATTCTTGCAAAAAGTACCGGTTAGTACCGGTACCGTACCCGGTCGAAAAATTATGTACCGGTACCGGTCATCACAGTACTCAGTACCGGTTTTTCCCAAAAGTACCGATACCACTCAACCCTAACTGTTGAAAAATTGTTTCTTTCGCGTTTCTGTCTAATTTTCTAAATATTTTTACGAAAATTAAAAAAAAAATTTCCACTTGGCCTTTTTGCTGGTTGTAAGCTTGATATTTGATCACGCTGGTCAATTTCTAACTGTTTATGCAGTTCTTTGTTTTTTCTTCTCGGGAAAATTATTCGAACTATTGGCATTACACCTGAAAAAATGAATATATTATCATGAATATATGTTTTGCTGGTTCTGTTGTAAAAAAATAAACATAATCCATCCGTTATATTTATTAAATATGTCCAATTACTTTTTGCTGATTCGGAGTTCGTTCCGCTTTTTTCACTAAACTTTAATTGCTTTTCAGTGCTCACCAAAAATTCTGCTGAATTCGTTTTGTTGGATTTTCTTTGTTCGTTTATTTGCTTCTTTTTCGGTTGCATTCCTAATGGTTTCATGATTATCAAATGATCATCATTTGACTTCTTTTCTTCCAAATTATGTCCCTTAAATTAAAAATTTTAAATCAGTCTGGATTCTGAAGCATTTCAACCTTTTTGTTCCTATAAACAGTTTCCAATTCGGTGGTTAATAATAACAATAAAATTCCATAAATAATTGGCCATAACATTTTAATCAAAAACTAAAAATAATTTTTTGAAATAATAAATTTTTTCTTTCCCTTCGTGAAGAGGCTTTGCATTAAAATAATAGATTTTTATCTTTTCTTTGTTTAATCCAATAATGCTTATTGATCTAAGAGTATGCTAAATGAATGTATGTATTACAATGGGTGCTAGGTCGTTTCTTAAAAACCGCCACTATGGGCGTTTCTTAAATCCGCCATTTTTACTGAATTTTCGACTAAATCAAGCCATAACTTTTCTCAGAAGCAACCAAAATAAAAAATCTTAGTATTGTAAGATAGCCCTTAAATTGCTCTATTAGCCTACTAAATTTCAAAAAATTTCATTAAGTTTTAAAAAAATTGAAGTTAAAAAACATGAAAAAATTGCCATATCTTTTGAAAAACTTAATGAAACTTTTTCAAATTTGTATATGTGATAAAGCCAACCAAGAGCTATCTTACGATACCAAGATTGTTTAATTTGGTTGCTTCTGAGAAAAGTTATGACTTCATTTAGTCGAAAATTCAGTAAAAATGGCGGATTTAAGAAACGCCCATAGTGGCGGTTTTTAAGAAACGTCCCAGCACGATTACAATGGTAATAAAAAATAATAAAATAAAATGTAATAAAAGCTAAAAATATAATGTCACCGAAACAAAATAATAAAAACTTTGAAATAAAATTGCCAAGCAGCGCCTTTTGACGCTGCGGGTATCCTTTCTTTGGGTGTTTTTTTTTGTTGCTAATTTACCAAGAAATATCCAAAATTAATTAGTGCTAAAATCTCTTAATAAGTCATGGCCAAATTGTCAAAAAAATTTCCGGTTAACCTATCGGCACAGTCGGCCAGGCATCCCCCATATTATTTAATTTTTCAAAAAAAGCAAAATGAAGGTTTAGAAGTTTCAACATTCCTTCACAAAATTGCAATAATGTATGTAAATCAGACCTCAAAAAATTTCCCGGTGGCGCCTATCCGTACCGACGGACCTTCCTTCATCTCTAAGTATTCAAAATTTTCTAATATCAACATCGCCGGATCCGTACCAGGGATGGCGACGATTTCCGATTTTCCGATTTCCGATGTTTTTGGGGCCGGAATTCCGATTTCCGATTTCCGAAAAAAATTTGGGGCATCGGAATTCCGATTTCCGATTTCCGATATTTTTGGGGAAAAATCGGAAAAAAATCGGAATTAATTTTCTTAAAAATAAATAAAAATTTTCGAAAAATGAGAAGTTTTTGGTCAAAAAAAAATTTATAAAAAAAAATTAGAATTTTGTAGAAAAAAAATTTCCGATTTCCGATTTTCCGATTTCCGATTTCCGATGATTTTTGGACCGGAATTCCGATTTTCCGATTTCCGAAAAAAATTTGGGGCATCGGAATTCCGATTTCCGATTTTCCGATTTCCGATTTCCGATGATTTTTGGACCGGAATTCCGATTTTCCGATTTCCGAAAAAAATTTGGGGCATCGGAATTCCGATTTCCGATTTCCGAAAAAATTTTGGGCATCGGAATTCCGGTTTTCCGATTTCCGATTTTTCAAATTTGAAGTCGTCGCCATCCCTGATCCGTACCCAAACTCTAAGAAATTTTCCCAAATTTCAAAATTATGATGAAAATCTGTCTCAAAATAATATCAAAGATATTGAAAATTAATTTCGGTCTCACATATGTAGAAACTGAAGAATTGGTTTTAAAAAATTCAACCAATTGATATCATTTCCTCCAAAATACAATTTTTGATGCTCCCTAATACTCAATACATTTCTTAATGAAGAGCCCAAAATTTACTCTTATGCTATGGAACGCCAATATTTTTTAGGGTAGACGGGACCGGGACTAGTGAGAAGGGGCGGTGGTGTCTATCAGTGCCGCCGGGGGAATTTTTTAGAATTTGGGTTTGGTTTATTAATAGAATTTAACTCAAAATGATCAAGTTTTTCAATTGGAAAAGTGGCAGGCATTTTTTAATGTTCTAAAATTTAAAATTTTATATTGGGTGGGCCAGTGATGCCGATAGGCGCCGCCGGGAAAAATTTGAAAATTTATGAGAAAATTTGTTTACAGTCTTTCCCTACAAATTTTATTTTGGAGTTCAATTTTGAAAAAAAATCGAGTTTTACTAAGGAAAAATGGTTCAAATTCCATAAATTTCACAATTTTATTTAGTCTGTAATTGGGTTCCGAAATTTTGCCTAAAAATAGCTTCGAAAATCTCGGTAACCAAAATTCCTATCCGAATGAAAAAAAGAAAATCAGAATTCAGTGAAATTTCTGCCCCAAATTGTTAAGTTTATCACCTTTTCATTTTTCTGCAAAATGTTGTATAAATCGTTTCAAAAAATAATCCTTTTAAACAATTTGGTCAAAAATTGAGCGAATTGCTGATTACAAATCCCGTGGTCGCTGATCGCGAATCGCGGTTCAAATTTGCCGCGGTCGCGATAAGCGAATCGCGGAAAAAAATGCCGCGATACGCGAATCGCGCGTCACGGATCACGCACCAGCCCTGTTTCACATTCCTTTTTACGATTTTAAAAATTTATTCCAAGAGCAAAAAATATTAAAAAAATAAATAAATTGAATAGCTAATTTTGCATAAAAATTACATTTTTTGATCGATTCTGAAATCCTAAACGAATGGGAGCCAGCGGTATCGATAGGCGCTGCCGGGGGTATTTTGAAAATCTGGGTGATTTATTAACAGATTTTGACCAAAAACTGGCCAATTTTGGAGATTTGTTTCATTAAGCTAAAAGGTGTCCGTCGGTTTCGATAGACGCAGCCGAGAAAATTTTGAAAAAGAATAAAATATATAAAGAAAATTGTAAAAAAAAAATTGTCAATTTATGAATTATAACAAGTTGGTTTGAATTACTTTATTTTCATAATTTTTGAATTTATCTCTATTGATATTTGGAAGAAAACAATTTAAAAAGCTATTTAAATTCTCTGCCCTGAGGAGGATTTGAACTCAAGCAATATAGATATGGAGAAATAATAATTTTACCGCGACATCGAATTATCATTGGGCAAGTATTTCATTCAAAATTTCATTTTTCTCCAATTTTTCTCAACAATATCGTAATCTGATCCGCATTCTTAGCAGTGCATATTTGGCCCGGTTAGTCCCGGTCCCGCCGGGACTAGAGAGAAACTTTATGTGCTAATTTTTCAAAGAATATAAATTAATTATTATTTTTTCAAACTAATCAATTGAATATTTTTAATTTCATTGTGCCAATTCATGTCAACCGAGTTTGTCAGTTGCTTCATTTTTTTTAAAAAAGTTTTTCCAAATACCAGTTTGGTTAGATTAAAAAATTATTAAATAAATAATCCCTCGACTTATATTAATCCATAAAACTTTGCAGGTTCATTTGGATTTCGCTAATTACTTTATCTAGGGTAGTGATTCCGAGCTTTATTTCAAAGTACAGACAAGGCAATTTAAAAGTATAACGGAAAATTTTGAATCAAAGCACACTTCAAAAAAATTTTTAATTTGCAATAAATGATAAAATACTGTATTTGAAATAAAATACGAATCCCTACCCTAAGACGAAATGTGAATTCAAATAAAATTTTCTCGGTTTTAAGAAAAAATTTTGCTTCAAAAAAGTCCCGGGTTAGCCCAGCCCCGCGTTGGCGGATTTACTAAACGCTCCAGCACCAGTTTTTATTACCTGAACCTAATTTTTTGAAATTTTGCATGCTTAAAGAAGTTGCCAAGAGCATCGATTGATACTAAAAATGTTTGATTTAGTTGACAAAGAAAAAGTTTATTCGTATGCGCACGAAAACGTCCCGGTTCATAGTGTTAAGGAATTTTAGTATTTGAATTTTAAGGCATCAACCAACAATATCTCTTTTTATAAACCTTATTTACAAAAGAAAAAATAAACAGTCTCGCATAAATACCAAAAAGGAATTTAATGAGAAAAAATACCATAGAAAATAACAGAAAAGTGAGAAAAGGAAAAAATCAATCATTTTGGTCGAATGTCTTGCGCCAAATTCAAGTTTTCCATTGTGATTTGCACTTATTTCTTCATTCAAAAGCCAATCTTTAGGGGTGTGTTGTTTCATTTTTAAACCGACAAACCGGTCACCCCGGGTTTCGGTTTTTGGCCTAAAAAAGATTTACAGTTTCGGTTCGGTTAACCGACCGTAATAAACCCTACTAATTTAGTGAAATAAAATGAAATTTTAGGGTCCACTACTATTCAGTGTTGCCGATTCAGTGTCGCCGATTCAGTGTTGCCGATTCAGTGTCGCCGATTCAGTGTGGGTTCAATTCAGTGTTGGTTCAATTCAGTGTCAAGGAATTTTTATAATTTTAAATTTGAAAAAATTACTAAGAAAAAACTGTTTTTTTCTTATGCCCTTAAGCGGTGCACTACAACTCGGCGCTCTCGACTCAGCGCTCCCAATTCGGCGCCAAGAGAATTTTTTTTTGAAAACCTACCCCCCTACTTTTTAAAAAAAAGAAGTGAAATAAAAAAAAATAAAGATGTTTTCAACAAAGAAATTATATTGGCGCCGAATCATGAGCGCTGCGTCGAGAGGCCGAGTTGGTGAAAAATCTTTCTCAAAAAATCGACATAAATGAGCAGGATAAAGTTAATTTAAATTTTACGAATTACTTTCATTTATTTTGGTGATAGAAGACGAAATGTAAATGAACATGAAAATTCTTCATAAAATTTGATGATTTTGAAGAAAATTAAAAGACCTGGTTTAGATCCTGCCCCGATTTTTTGCAAAAGCACCGACCCGTACTACCATGCATACCAATAAGCGAGCAACAGAGGAAAATTTTTGAGAAATTTTTTCTTTTTTACAAAAATCGGTATAATATTTCGAACAATTTTCTGACACTGAATTTAACCCACACTGAATCGGCGACACTGAATTGAACCCACACTGAATCGGCGACACTGAATCGGCAACACTGAATCGGCGACACTGAATCGAGCGGGCCCCTAATTTTAATAGATCAAATACAAAAGTACAAGACTGAGGTTATGAGGAAATTTTTCTAAAGAAAAGTATAAAATTTAACGTGAGACCAAGAAGGTTGTCTTAAAGAGTAGAAGCATTATTATTTATCCTATTACAAAATTGGATGTACAGCAAAATTACCAAAGCCAATCTTCAAAAAACGGGACGTTATTTTTGCATATCAAAGCAGGGTTGATCAGGTCCGGGTAAACCGACCGGGTATCGGATCCGAATCTGGTAACCGGACCGAGTTCTCGGGTCTGATTACCCGGCTTTTTCAATAACCGAACTCGATCAATCCTATATCAAATTGTAAAAAAAAAAAAAAATTAATATGGCAAGTGATAAATAGGCACCAAAAAAAACACTAAAAAATTGCACAAAAAGGCACGTAAAAAGCATAAAGCCAAAAAAAAAAAGTTTTTTCAAAAAATGTTAAACAGAAATCAACATAATATAGCAAAAAATAAGAACAGAAAATAAAATTCAAATTACTTTAAATAGGTCCCAGAAAAAACTCAAAAAAAAAGAGAACGGAAATGATACAATAACACATGGTGACAAAAGGGTATACAATAAACAAGGAGATATTTCCTCTAGTTTATAGTCGAGGCATTTAGATTTTCAACAATTTCAGAAAATTTCCTCGTTTTTCGCTTTGCTATTCTTTTCAAACGCCTTTTCTAAATCCTTTTTTGTGATGCGACGTAATTTTGGAAGTTCCCCTCCCTTTGATGTCTGACTCCCTTTTCGTGCACTGCGCACAATGTCATTGTTCGCAGTTTGACAATGTAACCGCAGGTCATCAAACGAGTAATCTTTGATCATTGGAGCTAATTGCCTTAATTTTATTCATTAATGATAATTCGATTGATGTTTTGAGTATGGCTCACTTAATTTCTTCGTCGCTTATCTCAAAATTATTTGGGTTCGATTTAACAATTTTTCGTAACATTTTCTCCCCTATTTCTTCTTTGTCGGGCATTTCTATTTCAACAGTAATTTGTTTGGCAAATCTTTTGCTCGCTTCTTCGTCCATTTCCTTTGGTCTTTCTGTCGCCCCCAACACAAAAATGCTCACGTCCGAAGATGGAGAAGAGAGTCTGTCCATTTGTAGCAGAAATTCCTCTCTCGCTTTGGTGCGTCGCTTTGTTCCCCGTCGAAAAAAAGCATTGATTTCATCTGAATGAGCAAATCAAAAGGCCCAATTACCAATGGAAAATAATGATGGCATAATGAATGGGTTAATAACCAATGAAAATGATTGACTGTTGAGCACTTCGGGCCATTTGAAAGAGGCTTTTGACAAAAATAAGCGATTCTTTGCCACTTTTCGAAATAATCACAGAGGCGGGAATGTTGAAAAACGTAGCGGAAGATGCATTTGCGATAGCCTTGGCCTGTAAAAAGCGATGATCGGAATATAATAATTAATCACAAAATATTATTTTTTTTATTTCTTTATATAATAAATATTGAAATTTCTTTAGTTCACTTTAATCATTTGTAAAAATTTAGTGACTCATCTCAAATTTATTTTAATTACTTACGAGCATCGCTTTTCCTTTTCCCTGTGCACCAATCAGTAAAATGCCTTTTGGCGGCGTAAAAAGGCCTTTGAAACGGTCAGAGTACAGTAATGGCACAAGAACAGATTCTTCCAACTCTTTTTTTGTTGTCGACTCAGCGAGTTGACCGAACGGAATATCCGTCTCCGTCTCCACAAATAAACTGCGAATTTCTTCACGCTTCTTTAGAATTTTAATGATTTGCCCACTTTCTTTGCTTTTGAATCGCTCAATATTCCCTTAATTTTGTTTTTAATTTCATTTTTATTTAAAAATTTTACCCCAATAATTTTCGATCTGTTTTATCAATTCGTCACTTGGTTTTCCTTCTAACAAACAGTTTTTTATTGTAAAAATAATTCTATCCGAATATGCTTCGTTTCTTTTTTTGCCAATTAAATGAAAAAAGGTCGTTAAGTCGACGCCATGTTCGATATAAAATTGGTTTTATTATTTTTTTTATAACAATTACACCTTATTAAAAATATTTTTTTTTAATTCGTATCTAATTTCCAGCTTATCGAGCTAAAAAAAATTACACGCTCTTAAAGCATAAAGATATAAGAAATCATCAAAAAAGAAACGACTATAAATTTCCTCCGTTTTGTTACCCGCTCCCTCCTCCAAATTAAAACAATGTTTTTGAAGTTCTATAAAATTTTGATTTTGAGTTTTTTTAAGGTTTTGCGAACAAAATTTTATTTTTCCCGACTTAATGACTGAAAAATCCGATTTTTTATAGAAAATTTTTGACTTCGAAAAAATTGTCACATTAACTTAATTTCCATATAATTATAAATTTTTATTTAAGAAATTCTTGTAATTCCCTTGCCATTTTCTTAATGTGTTTCACTCTGATGAGAGAAGCCGGCATACTTATATCAGATGACAAATCTTCTTGAAATAATAAAAAAATTATTAATGAAATTTTTAATCAACTATTTATTTCCTTTTTAAAATCGCCATTTATCAATCAATGATCTCTCACTAATTATACGTCCAGCAGCCAACGCCGCTTGATTAACAATTTCAGAGATTCGCCCAAATTCGATTAGTTTTAAAAGGACTGGAAATGCTTTGTTGTCATATACTTTTTTAGCATCTTTAAAGGTTAAAATCTTCAGAATTGATACGCAAACTTTGACCACTTCGTCATCCGATGAGCTTAGACATTTTACTAAATTTGGCACTGCTTTGGCATCTGCCAAATCGTTTTCTACGCTTTTTTTAGAAATATTTGCGAGTGCCAGTGCCGCATTAGAAACGACTTGGGCGTTCTCATAAACAAGACATTTCACTAAAGACGATACAAAGTTTGGTTGATAAGTAATAACTGTTTCGCTTCTTTGTGCCAAAATGTTAGCGAGTACCCATGTCGCATTGGACAAGAGTTTAGTTTCGTTTGCTTGCAAACATTTGACGAGACAATTCAGCACACCGGCTGAGATGAAACCGTTGATTATCTTTTTATTTGTATCATTTTTTAGGTTGGCCTCGAGCGCTGTACGAATGCCAATCACTGCTTCAAGTCTCTCAGCCGAGTCATCACTTTCCGCTTTGTTGACCAGCTTAAAATAAGATCATTTATGAAGGCAATATTAGAAACAAATCGAAGGAAGGATTGATTTAGCCCAGAAATTTCTGAAAGCAGATTATTTTAAAGTTTTCTTATTTTTAAACATTTTATTTTAAGGTTTCTTTAAGTGAAAAAGTTTGGAGAGAAAATGACAAAATAAACACATTTCCATGTAATAATTAATCATCATACTTTTGTAAGTTCATCATGCGACAACTCAGCGAATAATGTGGGCACCGCAAATAAGGCACAGAGCAAGAAGAAAATATGCATTATAGCAAATTTCTGTAAAAGTCAATTAATGTCTCGAGCAATAAGAAGAATCTGTGGCCGTATGAACGGAGGTGCCGCACTAATGAAAACATTTCGGCAACTATCGACACTAGAGCTGTCAGAATAAGTTTCATGATAAATTTTAAATACAAAAGGAAATTTGAATCGTTGATAAATATGGGATTTTTAAATATTAGTAAAATTATACAAGTTTTATTCTTTTTTGCAATTCCAGTTAAACCGTCCCACAGGCAAAATTACTATACTTATGGGTAAATTTATATTCTATCGGCGCCATCTATAAGCACTTTGGGGTGGCAATTTTAGTGAAAATGAAGGTAGAGAGTGATAAATGCGGGGTCGAATGGGCGTTTAAAAGCAATGAATTACAGGCTTGCGCCGCCGGCAGACATTTACGCAATGACTTGCCAAAATGAAGAAAAATGACCTTTAAGAGTGCAAAAAATGAATTGCCACCCATTTAATTCGAAAAGAAACAAGGAAAAAATACAAAAAGAATGGGGGGGGGGGTGAAGTCAGCCTTTCATTAGGAAATGGCACTGTTAGTCTAAACTAGTGCCATCAAAATGGAAAAGAGACCCTTAAAGAGTGCAAAGAATAAATAGCCTCTTTAATTTAATTTAATACTAATAGAGTTGTTTTTTAGTTATTTGCTTGACTCCGGTTCAATGGAACACAAAAATTTTACTTTGTTCTTAAAAAGTGCGGAAGTAATAACGATAAGTTTTTCTTCGGTCCCAAAATATTTAATTGCAAAAATGAGAAAAAATGATCTTGAAAAGTGCTAAAAGGGAAATGGCCAGCACATGTAATTCCAAAAGATGGGGGGAGGCATTAAAGCTTTTGTTGGGAATAATGAATATCAACGAAGCTTAAATTTTGGAATGGCTCAATAACATGGTGAAGAAGAATAGGGGAATGCGGCGTCGGCCGGGAGAAGAAAGAGGGGAGGGTGGGAAGAAAGAAGGGGGAGGGGGTTGATCAGCATTTCATTTAAGAATAATGGAATGGCCTTTCAACAGTGCAAAGAGGAGAATGCCAGCATTGGTTTAATTCCAACTGATGACAAAAACATTTCGGAGTTCGCAAGATTCGGGGGGGGGGGGGGGGAGAGAATAAGTGGGGAGTTATCAAAGCCTTTCATTGGGAATAATAAATTGGCATTGTCATTTTAAACTGATGCACTGATGCCTACCAAGAAAAATTTAGAGTGCCAAAAACGTAAGAGAGGGGGGGGGGGGGGGGGGTAAAAATGTCTCGATTTTCGAGACTTTGAATTAATTTTCTTCAAAAAGTGTCCATTTTTGATAAAATCGGTTCACGAAGTTTATTGAATTCACCTTTTGTCTCCAATCACTTTTAGATCATGATCCAGAATTTTTCAAAATTCCGGTCTTTACTGGGGACTTTCAAAAAAAAAAATAATAAAATTTTGATAGACCAATAGATGCGATGCGAAAAAACTACAGACTATGAGGAAAATATTGTTCTCTAAAATTTTGTTTAAAATTTATCGTGTGACCATGAATGTTGTTAGTACATTACTTTTATTCCTACTACAAAATTGGATGTACAGTATTACTCTTTCTTTCCGTCTTTTTGCCATCCATCGGCCCTCTCTCCCATTTCTCTTTGAGCATCGCAAAATGATCGCCCTCCTCCAGCGTCAAAATTTGGCCGTTCATTATGTTCCGTATGGCAATGCTCTTTCGCCGCTGCAAATTTTGGCCCATTTCATTCTGAGCTGCCGATGTTCTCCGCTGCTGCGCATGTTCAGCTTGTATTTGGCCCGGAAGAACGCAACAGAAAAGGGAGACGAATAATTGTCGAAAAATTTGGCGCAAATTTCTGCTCAGGAAGGGATGGTGCCTGAAAAATGTTTTTTTGTTTCAAATATGTATACATTTGCATTTTTAATAGAATATTAATTTGCTGATAATTTTAGCTAATGAAGCATAATGAAAAAAGAGTGCCGCATTTACGTAATCATTGTGACTTCAATGAACAGTCCAAAGAATGTGGTCACCGTGACAACCACCATGGAACTGATGTTCGGGTTAAGGGCAATGCCCAAATTTGTGATGGACAAATAAACGGAAGTGGCCAACACATTCAAAAGCTGCAAAATCACTGTCGGCATCAGCTGTTTGCCAATGCGAATGTTTTGTGAGAGCTAAAAGAAAATGGAAATGAAAATAATCAAATGAATGAAATGTATTCTTATGAGAATCACAGGGGTTTCATCTCCTTTAATGATGCGGTGAGTCAGTAGGGTCCCGTCAGTTTAGTTCAGCAATATTTAGGGCCCAATAAATTTTTTCAACACAAACAAATTCTACAAGATTAACATCTTTCAAGAGCCTATTCACGATCACTATTGAATTCCAAAATTCAAAAAAATTCATTATATTTATTAAAAAATAATATTTAAAAATTCTCTGTTTCCCTCACTCTCTCTCTCTATCTTTCTATCTTTCCTTGCGCCTCCCCTCCCCAAAAATGCCCGTTCATGTTTTACTATGCACACTTTACTTGGTATTTCTCTGTTAGGTCGTGCACTTTGGTGCTTGCAAAACTTTTTCTATACGCTTCTTTGTTGTAATGCCATAGCCAAATAAAGTTCTTAAAAATATAATAAGGTTTTTAAATAAACATTTATTTTTTAATTTATATATATTTTTATATGAGTACAAAAAGTTCAACAATGCCCAAAAGCAGCAGTGCCGATGTGGTAACAAAGCCATAGATCGACTTATTTGTTGTACTTGTCGTCAGCGAATCGTACAGAGAGATGAGAAACTGTGTAAATTATTACAATTGCACTACTAATGGAAACGTATTTGTTGGTTTAAGATTAGGGGCAAGCAGTGAAGATAGGAAATAGTCTCAACCAATTCGAAGATGCCTTATCAGGAGCATCAATTTTCATGGCCAGACATAATGTTTAACAGTTACTTAGATAGCAATTTGAAAAAAGTACCACAATTGCTGTCCAACCGATCGAAAACCGCCACCCAACAGATCGCTCATAATTTTTGCGCCTAATTGTCGCCATCAATCGTTCAATGATCAAAATGTGTGGCACAAAGTTGCGATTGTAGGCACTGAGCTGATAAGCAAATTTGAATGGCTGAAGCTGCTCACTGAACAACGCATTGGCAATGACAAATTTGATCAGACAAATTACGAAGCGGGCAAAACTTCGCTAAATTACAATAATTTACCAATAATTTAAATTCGAATACCTCAAAAATTCCTTACAATAAAAAGCCATCCGCTTTGGTAGAGCAAAATAAGCTTCAAATTCCGATGGATCATCGGTGTTCGTCCGATCAGATAAATATTCATGCAGGAGGTGGGCAAGTTGACCAAATTTAGCAACATTTCGATAGCGGACAATGCAAATAAAATTGGCATTTCGAATTCGGAACTGCTTTCCGACGGATTGGAATTGTTCATTTTTGGTTGAAGCAAATATTTTTAATGACTAAAATTATTTGTATAAATAAAGAATATATTTTTTTCTAATTTATTGAAATAAATTCGAATAATTAATGAGAAAAGATAACAGTATATAGCAGATAAATTGGTTTCTTTTTCGAAAGATTTATTAATAGAGAATGAAATATTATTATTATATTAATTTAAACTCTTAAAATTTTAAAAATAAAATGAAATTAAGACCCAAAACCAAGTACAGATTTCCCATAATCTGCGTTCGAAAAAAACATCTTCAATATACAGTATTTTCGGTGCGCGTTTTTATAAAAAATTTAAAAGTTTTGACGTAGTTCTCATACTTTTTTCCTTATTGTTAAAACTAGGGTAGCACGGGACCGGGGTGGGGGCGGGGATTCTCCGGTTTTTTAGGTCCCCGTTCCCGGTTTTCATAAGACAAACCCCGGTCCCGAAATTTGGGTCCCGGCGGGAGGATGGGACCAAATAAGCACTGGTAAGAATAGGGGTTTGAGTAAGAAATTGTTGGAAAAAATTGAGAGGAAAAATCTTGAAGGACAAAAGCTATAATAATTATTAATAACCGCTCATGATGACAAATTCGGTGAGGTGGTAGAATTATAGTTTCCCCGTTTTTTTTTCTTGGGTTCAAATCCCCTTCATAGCAGTCAATTTAATAATTTTTTAAGTTTTCTTTTCTAAAAATCAGTACTTTTTAATTCAAAATGATGAATTTATAAATTTCATTTTTTTCAATTTTCCCGGCGTCGTTTAATGACACCGCAGGACTCCTTTTTCTTTGTTTTTTCTTGAAAATCTCTAAAAATTAATCATTTTTTTGTCAAAATCTGTTAGTAAATCATACCCAGATTTTCAAAACTTTCCCCAGCGGCGCCTATCGGCACCGCCGGATCCCATTCGCTGAGGGCTTCTGAAAATCTAACTCAAAATCCACAAACAGTCATTTTTTTTTTTTGCAAAATTTGCTATTAAATTAATCATTTTACTGGTTTTTTGCACTTGGAATAAATTTTTCAAAATATGAAAAAAGAATTGGAAACATTGAAAATAAAAATTTTTTGGGTGAACGGAAGAGGATAAAGTTCATTTATACTTACCAATTACTTTATCTATTACTTTGATGAATTAAAAATGATTGAAGACAAAATGTGAATTCGAATGAATTATTGGTAAAATTTTATTGTTTTCTAAGAAAAAAATCCCCGTTTTTGCCCCGATCCCGGTTGAAGATCGAGGGCCCAGGTCCCGAGTTTTCCTGGCCCGGAAAGTTCCGGTCCCGATTTTTGCCAAAAGCTCCGGTCCCGTGCTACCCGAGTTAAAACGAGAAACATAGTACCGCTGAAAATTTTTTTTTAATTTAAAAAGTATTCATTGCGGTCTTTATAAAATGAAAAAAAAATTTGAATCATTTAAATGAATTGTGCTATTTTTAAAAAATTTTAAGTTAGGGAAAAAATAAAATTGTTGAAACAAACCTTACTAAAAAATGGTGCACAATTTACTATTTTCCAGTTGTCTCTTTCTGAATTTTAGTGGTATTACGTCTTTTGCACAATATGCATAACTAATATTTAAATGTGAAGTGGAAAAGAGTGCCGAGCTCAAAAATTTATGAGTACTAATTGCCAATTAAATGTACAAGCTTACCTAACTTAGCCTATTTGTAATGAATGTGCATTTTGTACTCTCTCTCTTCTCTCAGAGCAATTTTAAATTTCAAGGCATCTTTTGAGACGAATATTCTTGATGAGAGAAGCATTCAAATCGCATCTTTTTCGAACAGTTCTGAAATTAGAGCAAATTTTTTGCATTGGTAAAAAATACAAAACATTGAAGTTGGAACCCCGACGTCGGAGTTGACAAATGTCGGGCTCGGGGTTTGACGAGGCCAGTAGGGTCGGCTCAAATTAAATGCTCATCACGCTTCTTATTTTTATTCTCAATTCATCATTTCTTTAATTAGAAAATTTTATTTGTAAGAAAGTGTTAATTGTTTTGAAAAATTTTCAAAGGCGCCGCCTATCGGCCTTTGATAGCACCAAATATTTCTTCAAAAGTATCTCAAAAATTTTGACCATTTGTTCGGCGGTGCTGACAGGTGTCTTCGGGAAAATTTTCATCTCAAATAATAACAGATTTAGCATTAAAAAGAATTATGTTTAATATTTTTGGTGAGTTTTTTTTATTTGTTTCATTGCCTAACAAAATTAATTGACACTTTTTTGGTCGGTTCTTAAGTGGTATATTTTACTATTTTATTGTATTTTAATTAAGGAATTTGAGGCAAAAATCAAAATTCCTTTAAAATATTCTATGAATTCAAATCATATAAAAATTTGTTCTTTTTTTAGGGTAGGCGGCGGCCTCTTTTAAACTCGGGGTCCTGGTTTTCGGTTTCGGTTTATGGGTGACATCCGGTTTTCGGTTAACCAAAACAGGTTTGACCGAATTTAAAAAAAAAAAAAACTCAAAAACAGGGAGGTAAGGTTTTCAAAAAATACTATAATCAATTTTTACCTTTTTTTTACTTGGGGCCGAAACGCGGGGGCGCAAGTCCCCCTGATCAGGGACGGGCGAAATTTCATTTTACATTTAGAAAAAATTTGGGGTTTTTTCTGTTTTCAAATTTCGCGTTTACACCGAAATATCGAAAAAAAATAGACCCCTAAGAAAGGATTTTGGTACTTAAGTATTTCTTCAAAAAATGGAGGTGAAGAAGATGGAAACTCTAACATGCAAAAGATCCGTAAGGAATGCAAATCTGGTAACGCCCGCTCTCAGCAACAAAAACAACAACCAGCACCCAAAGAAGCGGAACTACCATTAATTGAGCATCTCTGTGATCGCTACAAATGTTCAAACAAGGAGCTCCATGTGTTATTTCATAGTCTGAAAACACGCTGTAAAATTTTGCACCATCTACGTTTCAATGTTCGCTGTTTTACACCGCTTATTTTTTTAATAAAAAAAACTTATATGTTGCTAGGCCCGCATGGGTAGCCGATCATTTCGTCAGTAGTTCATTTGGGCGGTGATCATTTGGGCAGTGATCAAATGGGCAGTGAAAAGCTCAAAATTAATTAATAAAAGATAAAAAAATGAAGCCTAAATTCAAGAGTTAGTTTCTGAAAGCTTAACCCCCTAGCTTACTGAAAACCCAACCCAAAATTTTTTTCTGAGAATCTAACCCTAGTTATTTTTCTGAAAATCTAACCTAAGTTTTTTTGAAAACCTAACACTCTAGTTGTTTAAGTTTTCTATTTTTTTTTTTCAAAAAGAACTAATGGAAAAACTAGGGTTAGGTTTTCAGAAAAAACTAGGGTTAGATTCTCAGAAAAAAATTTTTGGGTTGGGTTTTCATTCGAGAAAAGTCTGCCGAACAGTTTTCAAACAAATTCTAATTTATGGCATTCCTAATAGAGAGATTTTTCCGAACCATTGAGAATTATTTGGAATTTTTTGATGATTTATTATTCTAAGAAAAAAAAAATTTTTTTATCCGTCCGTCCACACCAGGGATGCAGCCGATTTCCGGTTTTCCGATTTCCGATGTTTTTGGGACCGGAATTCCGATTTTCCGATTTCCGAGAAAAATTTGGGGCATCGGAATTCCGATTTCCGATATTTTTGGGGAAAAATCGGAAAAAAATCGGAATTAATTTTCTCAAAAATAAATAAAAATTTTCGAAAAATGAGAAGTTTTTGGTCAAAAAAAAATTTATAAAAAAAAATTAGTAATTTTGTAGAAAAAAAATTTCCGATTTCCGATTTTCCGATTTCCGATGATTTTTGGACCGGAATTCCGATTTTCCGATTTCCGAAAAAAATTTTGGCCGTCGGAATTCCGATTTCCGAAAAATTTTCGGGCGTCGGAATTCCGGTTTTCCGATTTCCGATTTTTCAAATCTGAGATCGGCTGCATCCCTGGTCCACACCATAAAATGTTGAAATGCAAATTGTATTATTTTAACGTCACTGCTCGCGGAGAGCCAATCCGATATTTGCTGCACTATGCTGGCCATCCCTTTGAAGACATTCGTATCAAAATGGAAGATTGGCCAAACGAAAAGCAAAGTTTTTACTTAAAAGTTATCAATTTTTTTTTTTGAAAAAACAAAACGCCAACTAATTTTGGCATTTTTGATTTAAATTAAATAATTTACATCCCAATGTTTTCAAGTATTAGATTGCCATGCCATACTTTTTAACAGAATTTATCTATGGTCAAGTGCCAGTTTTGGAAGAAAATGGTAAACAATTGGCACAACAAGCAGCCATTATACAATATTTGGCTGACAAATTTGGTCAGTTTAATTTAACGGCCTAAAAATAATATTATGCCCAAAAACAAAAGGAAAATTTTTTTAAATGTCTCATCATCTCGAACTAGGGTCGAGAATTTAAATATTTCAAAAAGATCCTATTTCCCTTAAATTTTTCATTTGTGGAGGAGACAGCCCAGAGCAGGGATGGGCCAAACCAAAAATAAAAGGCGAAAGGCCCAAAAAGGGCGAAATTTCGCACGCGAAAGTTTTTTCAAAAAATATTTTGGTTTGCAAAATTGTAAAATAAGTATCACCAATTTTTGAATGAAGCACCAATTATTTAGTTTATCGGAGGGGTGTAAATCAGGGACCCGGCCTGAAAATTTCCAAAAAAGAACACCCAGTCCAACAAAAAAAGGTCGGCGGTGCCGATAGGCGCCGCCGTGGAATTTTGAAAATTCGAAAATAAAAGAACTCGTTGCGGAAAAAATTTATTAAAAAAATATTTGATTATAATTATATAACTTTCGCCCCGCCCCAATTTTAGCTTTCTGTCCTAAAAACGAAATGCGAAAGAAAGGCCCAAAAAATGCGAAACTCGAGCTTTCGCATGCCAACGTTTGGCCCATCCCAGGCCCATAGCCATTTAAGAAATTCAATTTTCTTTTTCTTTAAGAAATGTCCGGGAATAATGCTTGGGAAAAAGCAAAAGCGTTGGAGATCACATGTTTTTTGAATGACATCATAAATGAGCTAGACCCTTACCTTGGCGCTACGATGGGATTCCTTCCCGGTGACGAGGTATGCCATAATTCACTAGACGAGCTATGCAAAAAAATCACTATTCTTATCTGATCACTAAAATTATTTTTATCAACTTAAGAACTTATTGATTGATCTCATTTTGCTTTATCAAACTTGGCTTATCTTAGTTGTCGTTGACTAGCTTTTATTTTGTTGATGATTTGATCAATTTATTGTTTTTTTTGATTAAGAATTATTATTTTTTATACATTGGTCAGTCATGGTGCCATTTGATCTGCTATTTCATGTGTTTCTCTTAAGCTTAGTAAGTTTATTGTTTCAGACTTTCATTGCTGATTTCATCTTATTCGGGCCTAATCCGGCTATGGTCTTTGTTATCCAGTAGTTTATTTATTCTGGGGTTGATCATATTTGTTCGGTCTGCGTTGTCAGTGATATTGCTCCATAATTTGTAATCTAATCTTAATTGATCAGTCTGCTCGTTGATCACTTTCCGCTAATTATTCGGCTCATTTTTCTCTAACATTTGCTAAATTTGTAAAAAAAAATTATTTCTTGGCTCAAATTTTGCCCCAACTTTAGACCGCTCTTCGCAAGGATGTGTTCCTTCCGTGTGTCAAGAAAGCATTTCCTCCTCTGATAAGCCAGCTTGATCAGTCCAAGTCCGGCTTCATGCTCCCGTCCGGCTTGTCCTATGCCGACTTTGTCGTCAGTTGCTTCTTCGAAGGACTGTGCCAACTCGATGCCGAGGCCGCCTTTTTGCCAAATGAGTACCCGGAATTAGTCAAACTGATGGAGCGCATCAACACGCTCCCACAACTGCAAAAATACCGCAACAGCGGCACCGTTCCCGGTGTTCGACTTTAATGCAATGGTCTGCTGCCGTATTTGACAGACTAAGGGAGCCAAGCCTGCACCTTTGGATGGGCCAGTGGGGGCAAATTCCGCTTCCTCGTCGAAATGGAAAAAATAAATCTTAATAAAGAGAAAGCCGAAATTTTGGTCAAATGTCTCTTCCACTGTCTCGGAAATGAAAAAAGAATGAATTGCAATTTTCGTAACAAATTCCATTAATTTGTTCAAAAAATCCTCGAGATGCGCCTATCCAGGTCGCAAACGCCCATTTTAATAATTTTTTAAGCTTTTTTCGAAAATAGTTCAATTTGTTTGAAATTCTATTTGCCGCACCGAAAAATTCTAAATGTACGGGGCATGTCGATTCGGCGCCACACGATTCGGCGCCAGAATTTTTAGCGCTTTGTAACTTTTTTCTTAGGCAGCCAAATTTTTTATTCTTAGTGTCTTTCAAATGCTCTATATGATCTCTATTAGCCCTCCAAAAATTGAAAAAATTTACCACCCTATAAAAAAGTTATGATTAAAAACTTACAAAAATTCCGATTTTTCCCAACTTTTTACGACTTTTTGCGTTCTTCAAGTTGTAACTTTTTTAAGAATTGGTCAATCGCTTAAGAATAGCTTACTCATATCTTAAAAACACTTAAAGCTTTCGATTGGTACTAATTTTGTAAAATATGGTTCACAAAGAAGAAAGTTACAAATCTTTCAAAAGTCTGGCGCCGAATCGTGTGGCGCCGAATCGACATAGACCCCTAAATGTAATATTTTTTCATTTTCAAATAATTTTTACGAAATTTCTACAACATTTTTTAGGCAGGAGGCAACCAGTGCGTAGTAGAAGTACACCAATTACCAGCATCTGTTTAATGACGGCCGATGTGAGCAAGGCTGACAATTTTCTCGAAATGAGAATGTGCACTAAAATTTGAATTTGATTACTTTGGTGCAGAGAGACTATTATTTTGGTCAAAAATTTTTAATTTTAAGATAAATGCAAACAAAAGAATTTAATTTCTATTTGTCTAAATATGAAAGCTTTATTGTTCATCTGTTCTTTGAATGGATTTAATTCAAATGCTATGAAGAAAATAACTTAAAAATAGGCACTTACGCAGGTTACATAGCAGTTCGTCACTGTGCGTTTCGTCACTGACATTTTTTTATGTGTTAAAACCGTGTACCGACATTTCGCCACCCCGACATTTCGCCACCCGACGTTTCGCCACCCGACATTTCGCCACCCAAGCCAAAATCCGACGTTTCGCCACCTAAGCAGAAATCCGACGTTTCGCCACCTAAGCATAAATAGGACGTCTCGCCACCAGTTTTGCCACCTCTAAGAAAAGCCACCCATTTGCCTTCAAAAAACTAATGTGTTATCACTACTCCATTTAATGCTAGAATTTAAATTTTGGCTTAAGTGGCGAAACGTCCGTATTTGGCTTAGGTGGCGAAATGTCGGGGTGGCGAAACGTCGGGTGGCGAAACGTCCTATTTGTGCTTAGGTGGCGAAACGTCGGATTTTGGCTTGGGTGGCGAAATGTTGTGTAGCCGTTAAAACATGTTTTAGGGGGGTTTTCGTGGTCGCTGATCACGAATCTAACATCCATTTCGACCAATTTCGAACCCCGGACCCGGATTCGAAAAAAAATAAAAATTGAAAAATTTTGTTTTTTAGGCTAAATGGAGTATAAATAGCTATTAACGCTTGTACTGTCGATTTTAACAAGTAAAGTCATTATTAATCAAAAATCGAAATTTTAAATTTTTTGATTTTTATTTTTTGTTCGAATCCGGGTCCGGGGTTCGAAATTGGTCGAAATGGATGTTAGATTCGTGATCAGCGACCCCGAAAGCCCCCTAAAACATGTTTTGACAAAAAAAAAGTTCAGTGACGAAACGGTTAGTGACGAAATGCTCAGTGACGAAACGCACAGTGACGAACTGCACTGACAAGCTTACGCATTCTGATTTATGAGTATTTTTGGTTCAAATAAATTTAGATATTGAACGTTTTCGAGAAAAAATCTTTGCGTTTAGTCAATTTGCGCAAATTTTACAAACTTAAAATTACCAATTAAATTTATCTTTTTTACCATTTTATATGAGTATTCAAAGTATAAAAGCTTAGGGAAGACCCGTCTTCTAATCATTTTTTCATGGGTATTAAAAATTTCATTCTGTTTTTCGAACCCTTACGATAAATTTACCAGACCTTACTTACCCCAGGACAGATTCTCAGTACAATGGATTTTTTTTTTTGCATGCTTAATCGAGCAATACTTATTTTATAGTCAATGAAAAAAAACAAAAACAATACATTTAAATGAAATCGACCAAATAAGAGAAAAAATGAAGATCAATCATCGAAAATAAAGGTTCTCAAAGCAATTGGATGTCATCGTCGTCATCCTCATCATCTTCTTGTTGGTGCCCAGCATCATCATTCTGAAATTCGAAGAAATTGAGCGCCGCAGTAACGAGTGGAAAGAGAAAACGACGCATGTGAAAATTTTTTGACCCTCTCGCCGTCGCTATCGGAATTGAAATTTTTTTTCGCCTGATGCCGATAATTTTCCGCACCACATCAGAAAATGCAAGATTTTTTTTTATAAAAAATGGAGTAAATAGCAAAAACATTCACTATTATTGTTATGCCAACGAACCAACCTTGTGCTGTGCCGATGATGATGGGCCGGCGGTTTCCTCGTCTTGTTGTGACTGATCACTATGATGCACACGCGATTGCTTCATCGGCGGCTCGCCGGATGATATGTCATGGCTTAGTTCATCATCGCCATCCTCCTCTTCCTGTTCATTCAGCATTTCCTCCTCTTCCGCTTCCTCGTCTCCCACCTCGTCCTCTTCCTCCTCATCATATTCCTCCACCTCCTCCTCATCATCATCGCCGTACACCTCCTCTTCCACTTCCTGCTCATCTCCAACTTCTCCTTCTGCTCCATCATCATCATCACCTCCAATGATGTCCTCGTCTTCGTCCAAGTTCAGTCCATAACTTTCCGCTGGCGACATGCGCTCCCGCGCTGGTGGAGTCATCGGCGGATTCGGCATGTCCGACTGCTGCAGTTCTTCATCATGTTCGGCAGCAGTTCTCAAGCCTTGCTGTTGCTGACTTCCTCCACCTTGGGCCTCTTCCATGTCAATGCTATGCTCGTCCATCACCACTTCATCCAAGTGGTATTGTTGGGACTGTCCCTGGTGCTGTGCCACCATCGCCGGCTCGTTCTTTTTGTTGCCGACGTCCTCGTCCAGCTTCATCTTCTTTTTGTGCTGTCCCAGCTCCTCCTCCCGTTGAAGTTCCTCCGCTTCCAACTCGGCCAACATTCGCTTCTCCGCCTGCTGTTGTTGCTCAATTTGTTTGAGTCGCTGTGCCTCCATTTCCGCTTCGATAACTCGCTTCTGCAGCAAGGCATTGTCGTTGCGCAGTCGGGTCATTTCGGTGTTGAAGTCGGCCAACTTCTTTTGCGTAGATTTCAACAACTTCTCAACCATGTCCATTCGGGTGACCTTCTCATTTGCCTCATCCAATTCGCGTTGCAGTACACGGTTGATTTCTCCCAACTTGTTCACCTTGTCCAAAAGTTCCTGAAAACATAAACCAGAAGAATGACCATTATAATTCCCCAATGAAACTTGGGACCGTTAAGGTCCAATTTAAGATAACAGGACAGAAATACCAAGAGATCGAATTTGATAAGCAAGCACAATCAAGTAAAATGAAAGTTGGACAAATGGACCAAATAAGTTCTAATTTGTCTGCTCACCTGTTTCTCCTTCATCATCTGGTCCAACCGACGACGCAAATTGTCCGCTCCAACACCAGCACTGTCTCCTGCGCCAACCGCAGCACGAATTGCCGATAGTGCACCAGCAGCAATAGATCCGGGCACAGCAGCGGCAACACCGGTGACTGTAGTTGGGGCAGGCGAACGCGGTTCAACAGCTGCCGAAGTGCCGGGCAAAGTCGCCGAAGTGGTTGCTTCCAACCCAGAAGTGGGCTGTCCGCGAAGTCGCACCAACTCCTCATTTTTGCCCTTCAAGTCAGTCTAGAAATTGGAATTGTATTCGGGTTGTGTTTCTATAATCCGGTACGCGACATTTCTTTCCCGCCGTTTCTTTCCCGCCATTTCTTTTTTAAGGCCTCCTAATTTCTTACTAGAAACCTAAACCACTTTTTTCTGAAAACTTAAACCTAAGTTTGTTTGAAAACTACCCCTAGTTTTTTTTCCAAACTCAAGCCTAGTTTTTTTGAAAACCGAAAGAATTTTCTATTTCTTTCACCAAAAACTTGGTGGCTATTTTTTCATGAAAAAATGAGGGTAAAGATTCGATTTTCAAAAAAATAGGTTTAAGTTATCAAAAAACAAAGGGGTTAAGTTTTTCAGAAAAACTTGAGAGTGGTTGTTTTTTAGGGGGTTAGGTGTTTTAGGAAAACTAGGGGGTTTTTTTAAAAAAACAATTTTGGGAAAGAAATGTCCCGGGAAAGAAATGTCCTGGGAAAGAAATGGCGGGAAAGAAACGGCGGGAAAGAAACGGCGGGAAAGAAATGGCGAGAAAGAAATGGCGGGAAAGAAGTGTCCTGCTCCGTCTATAATCATGAAGAAAAAAACTTTCCCCACCTCCAATTCTTTCTTCTCCAGCTCCAATCTGTTGCGCTCGTCACGGAATTTCCGTGCAAATACTCTGACAGCGGACAACTCGGAAGTGAGCCTGTCACTTTTCTCTTTCAGCGCAGTGAGTTCTTTGCTGAAAAAAATAAAACAACTTTTTATAGTAAAAATGAGGGATGGGGATTACTTCAGATTCGTCACTTGGTCGCCGAGTCGTTCGCCCTCTTTGTTCAACAGCTGTACCTCTTTCTCACGCTGTGCAAGTGAACTGCGCAATTTTTCGTTGTCGCCCCTACAAAAGGAAGTGAATGATAAAATTATTTGTCGATTAGTAAAAGGAATTTTTCTTCTTGACAATTCTAATTTCAAATCAATAGCATTTAAAACATAAGTTGTGGAAAAATGCTCATACAACAAACCAAATTGCCCAAGAATTGTACTTACTGCAAAGTGTTGACCAGCTCGGGCGAATATTTAGAGGCTATTGCCATCGCATTATTGTAGCGCTCCAATAGATTTTTGTTCTCCTGCGTACGGGTGGCAAGTTCCTAGAATTAAAATATGTATATTTAACTTTAGCTGGTTTTTTGTTGTTATATTAGTCCTTTAATTTTAGAGTTTTTGCCTTCGTTGCCGCGTCAATTTTCGCATCGAAATTGCGCTTGTCCGCATGTGCCGTCAATTGCGCCTGCTCCAATTCGCGACTTCGATGCTCCAAAGCGGCAAAGCGTTGGCACATTTCATCATGCGCCTTCTTCAGCAGTTGATAACGCGTCTGAACCTCGCACAGTGCGTTTAATTGTGTCAACAATTGAGCCTTTTCCACAGCAACTTTGGCACCCGCCTAAAAATGGATGTTGTTTTTTTATGAAAAATCCCATCCCTATAACTGAAAATTTCAGGACAATTTAGAAAGCAAAAATATATAATATGAAATGAATGTTTTTTTGCCTCCGCTTCGGTACGCAGATTGGCCACTTCCGCCTCCATTTGAACAATTTTGTGTTGATCAATGTTCGCCTGGGTTCGGATCCGTTGCAATTCCAGCTCGGCATTCATTCGCAATTCCGTCTCCTTTTGCTTCTCGGCACGCATGTAGCCAAGGATCATAGTCATACGGTCACTGTGCTGCTGCTGTTGTTGCTGCGATGTGTTCATTGCAGTCGACATTCGACTGAAAAAATCGGCGGTGCATAAATTCGTCAATTTGTCCAGATTAAGATATAATTTAAAATAACAAATTAATTTAAATCATATATACAACGTACGATGTGTTCGGTGTACCACTTGCACTGAAGAAGGAAGCATTAAGGCTGGCGTTTGACGTTGGCGACGCGATGGTTTGATTAAGACGTTCCATGAACGAATTTTGTTGGACAAGCTAAAATTTTATTCAGATTCCAAGACAGAAAAAAAATTGTTGTCAAACCTTCTGAATTTCGTCCAAATACACGCCTTGTTTCTGCGCATGCTCCTCGTCACGCTTCATAAACTCCTTGATTTGATCATCCAACCGCAACTTTTCTTGTTCCAACATTTGCTTTAAAAAGTTAGAACTTTAAAAAAAAAGAAGCTGAATTAAACCATTGATTGTTGTAGTTTTTTACGTTCCACATTAAACTCGTTGCACGAGTCAGCGAGCTTCCGCTCCAACTCCTCTGTTTTGGCAATTTCGCGTGCCAAATCTGTGGTCAGGCGCAAATTCGTCTCAGAGAGATCAGCAAATTTGACCTCATTCTAAAAAGAAAAAAAAAATGGATGAAAAATACAACATAAAAGTTTAAAACCTATTAATTGATAAATAAGGAAATAACACACAAATGGATCCAGTCTCAGAAATAAAATTATGAGTTTGCAAAAATAAATCAGTGTCAGTACCAATGGAAAACCAAACAAGACCTGCTCATGGTCCTGTTGCAGTTTCTCAATTTGCGCTTGGCATTGCGCCATTTTGAGCTGTGCTTCGTGCGCACTCTTCTCAAGCACCATTTGCTGTTGCTCGTATTTGGCTCGTTGGTCCTCCGATTCGTTGACCGCTTCGCTCAATTGTTTTGCCTGCTCCAGCAACTCCATCTCCTTGCCGGCCAACTCATTTCGAAGCGATTCAATGGTCTTGTTACTAAATTCTTTCGGGTGAATGATTTTAAATTTTAACTTTTTTTATGACCTGGAAGCAAGATCCTTCTCAAGCTGTTCACGGATTGCTTGCATTCGCTGTCGCTCAATGGTGCCATACTGTAAAAATAAATGTTTAAAACCGACTTTCTTTTTTCTGGGCATCGGAAATTCTTCATTAACAAATGTGACCTCAGATGCCATTTCAATTCATTTGATCATCACCAAATTTATATAATGTGACGACCTCCCAAAGCAAGGATATCATCATCACTGGCCAAATTTTGCAAAATAAGAACTGTTGCACAGCTCACACAACTCCGGGTTTTGGCCGGCTGTTTAGAATTGTTCTTGTACTTCACCTCAATACTGTTTTCCATATCGGCGCCCAGGCGGCAAATCTCCTCCATCTGTTTGTCCTTGCGTTCAATGGCTTGGTTCAATTCCTCACATTTCTGCTCCCATTCGGCAATTTGCTTCTCCTGGTAGGCAACTGAGTTCCGCAGTTTCTGTGCAAAAAATACAATTCCTCAAAAAATAAAATAATTTTTCGAGCCGATTAGTTGCTATATTTCGAAAGAAAGACCAGGACTTAAAGCCAAAAAGCAAGAGAAATCACTTTGAGAGTCATATTTCCTTGCTGGTTTTGAAGTTTCCATCATTACCTGAATCTCCTTTTTGCATGCCTCCACATTTGTGTCGGTTGACTGAATTTGCTCCATTTCTTCGCGCAACTTCTCATGGTCGCCCTTCAGACGTTGGTACACATTGTCCAATGCGTTGATGTTGCTTTGCAATGACTTGACCTCAGCGAGCGCCTTGTCACGGTCACCGCATGCCTGGCTGAGGTTGGCCTAAAATTTTTTGAAAATTGTTGAAAAACAAACAAGATTAATTGAGAGAGAAAAGGCATGTAGGAAAACCTGAACAAAAAAATTAAAATTGTTTGTCAACCTTAAGGCCGTTCACAAGTTGAGCGTTCTGGTCATTAAGGTTGTCCACCAATTGGCGCAAATTGTCACGCTCGAGCAGTGCCGACTGAAGTTGGCTGAAAAAGTCGGGTAGGAGTAATTTAGTCCAATTTTGCTAATATGCATTTCGGTATCAAGGACTATAAACATTTCTCTCGATAAGGGAAAACGCCAGGAATTTCGCAAGCAATTTTTTGCTCATCTAAGCACATTATTTTTGCAATTTTTTCTTTGCTGGAAATTAGGCTAACAAATCTCGTATAATTTCTTCACTGTCTACCTTTCCGATGCGTGTGCCTTCTCAGCTTCCACCCGCTTGAGCACCACCTCCACTTCTTGCAGCGTGAGCGTCATCCGTTCGTTGTTGTAACGTGCGGCACGCAGAATGTCCAACTCCTTTTTCGCCTGTTGTTCACGGCTTTGTGACAACGCCAACTGCTCGCCCAGTGAGTAGTTCTGCACTCGCATCGTGGACAACTCTTGCTGTTTCTCCAACAGTTGGTTGGTCATGGAGTCGTATTTGAATTGGAGCGTTTCCAATTGGCGTTTAGCGTCGCCCAACGCGTCCCCGCTCCGCTTCAGGTCCACCGTGTATGAGTCAATTTGCTTGGCCAACAACTGTTGGTTTTTGTTTTGAAACTCCAAGTCGCTTTCCAGGCGTCCAATGGTTGTACGCATTGTTGAAATCTGCTCCAACTGTTGGTCAATGCGCTCGTTGAGCGTCCTATAAACCAAGTAAAATGGTTTTTTTTGAAAATTTGGGAAATCAAAAAACCGGACTGCTCCCTAGGCCCAGGCTCATTACTTTTCGTTGGTTTGCCGGTCGTCGTTCACATAGGCCAATGTTTCCTGCAAGCGCTCTGCCTTCGAGCGCCACATGTGCAGCTCGCCTTGCAGACTGTCAATGCTTTCACGTCTCTTCTGCATTTGTTGGGGCGCCACTTCAGCAGTTGTGGCTGATGACATTGACGAAGCGTTCGAATTGGCGCTGGCCGCCGTCACAGTCACTGGTGTTGCGGTGGAAATGGTCATCGCAGTCGCCGTCTGCTGTTGTTCGTACAGTTGACGGTACTGCTCGCGCTGCTCGCTCAGCTCACGGATGATCAATTCCTGCTTGCTGTAGTTGTCGCGCAACATTCGCAAATCGTCCTGAAAAATATTTTAATAAAGGAATGCATTCCACTCCCTCTTTGTTTGAATGCGGGTTTGTGGTTTGAAATCGTCCAATTATTGTTGTCAGTAAGATTCCAAAAAACAATGATAATTTATTATTCGATATTTTTAAAAAGTCCCTATGTAAGTCTTTTTGAAACCCCAAGAAGACCTGTGATTGTTGACACGCTTGCTTCAACGATTCGATTCTAAAAGAATGATTGTCCTTTAAATATACTCGTGTAATTTTTTTTACTCGGTGTTGTGGTAATTGGCAATGATCTTGTCCTGGTTTTCTTGCAAACGCTCCAATGCTTCGGCCAACTCGATGTTTTTGGTGTGAAGCTCACGAATATTGTTGAAGAGGTATTCGTCTGAGCCGTTTTCTGCGTCAGTTCCATCGTTGTATTCCAATGCGTCCGGACCCTTTTCAACAATGAACAGCAAACGTTGGACCTGCAAGTTTTTGTTGTTTCATACCCGAACTCTCAAAAACATAAAGAATGTTGGTACCTGGATGGTCAGCAAATGGTGCTCGCGTTGGTAGCGTTCCAACTCGCGCTTCGTAAACACCAACTCACGGTTCAATGCGTCGGCGTTAGTCTGCAACTTGTGCCGCTCCTTACTCAACAGGTCGTTCTGCAGGCGGAGGCATTCATTCTGCTCACAGATTTGTTCGTAGGCTTTGCGCTGCTCCTGGAACTTTGGTGCTTTGGAGTCCAAATCCTTAAAAAAACAAAAAAAGTAATAAAATAGTTATTTATTGCCTATAATGACTCTAGTACAGGGCTGCCAGATCTGCTTATTTAGAGGGGTCGCATCTTAGAAACCGAAAATGTGCTTAAATTCCCCTGGTGGCGCCTATCGGCACGACCGGACCAAAAATCGGGCCTTTTGGTGCAAAACCAGTTACCAAAATACACCCAATTTTTAAAAATATTCCCCGGTGGCGCCTATCGGCACCACCGGCCCCTTTTTATTTATTTTTTGCTATTGGATAAATTTTTAAGATTTTACGTGTTTTTGGTAACGTTTAAAGTACGTTTTGCGAAAACTGCTTATTTTTGGGGTCCAAATCTTAGATTTATGACCGTTTGTGCTTATTTGGGAAAAAAAATCTGGCAGCCCTGCTCTAGTAGCAAACACAAATAATTTAACCGTTTAAGAAAACAAAGGCTGAATTGGTATTAGAAATCAGTGGACTATTCCTTGGCAACCCAGCATATCCTGGTTAAGTTTTAAAAAAGTACAGGGTTCGGAGCAGGGTTTTCAGCTCCTTTGCCTAAGCCTAGACCTATGTTTAAGATTGAATCCGGTTTAAAAAAAACCATGAATAGCCAAGATTAATAGGCATTTGACAATCCCAACCAAAACCCTATAGCTAAAACCTCGATTAATTCCGTGACGTATCGTTCGAGCTGCTTGAATTCGTCGTTTTTCCTGTCCAGCTCCGCAACCACGCGGCAGTGTTCCGCATAGATTGACGTCAAAGACATGCCGCTTTTCAGCAAACTGCTGGCCACTGCCGCCGCCGGTGATAATTGGATCAAGTCCTCGTCCGCACGATTCACTGAAGGAAATATGCAGAAATTAAGGCAGATCAATAGCCCCCCTGTCAGTTAATTGTGTTAACATTTATTGTTTTACGTCTGAATCCGGCATTGAGCAGCTCCGTTGATTTTGCCACTTCGTCGCTCAAACGTTTGATTTCCGCGTCTGAAAAAAACAATTGTGTTTTGTTGTTGTTGTTGAAAAGACTAAATAAAACCTTTCAGCTCAATGGCCTTCTTGTGGTCTTGAGTGGTCTTTTCCATTTCGGAAGTCACACATTGCACAACTAAAATTGAAAATTTTGATAACGGAATGGCAAAAAAAAGTACCCCCCCCCCTCCCTCCCTTCCCTACTCTTTTTCGTAGAATCTCCACAATCTTTCTTGTGAAACTCTATTTTGATTTTTGAAACAATGCTTAAACGAAAAGATACCTCCTCCCCCTTCCGAACACTTACTCTGTTCCGCCTCTTTGAGCTTGGCTTGCAAGCGTGCCTCGGTTTCGTTGAGTTCCGCAATTTCGGCATTGGCCGCCTCACTATTGGCCTTGTAGACGTTGGCCAACCGCTCCCGGGCGCGCAATTCCGCCTCCAATTCGTTCATGCGCAAAGTCTGGTCTCCCAACGACTAAAAATGAAAAAAATCACGTTCACAAACATGAAATGACAATTTCTTAAGAATTGAATTTGTCGCTTTTCGTCAAAAATGGCCCGCATTCCGATAAAAGCAAAACCTTTTTAAACTGGTCCCGCACTGTGTCCAACTCGCGTTCACGCTCCAACAAATTCTCCTGCAACTGATCCGCTTTCGCGGTCAGTTCACTGCTCTGCTGCTCAAACAGTGACAGTTCGCGCTGCATTTCGGACTTGTCCTTGATCTGAAGTTTTTTAATGTAAAGAATATGGGATTGCAAGAAAGTTTTGTATTATAAGAAAAACCGATTGGATCCGCAATTCGTTGATTTTCTGCTCACGGTCCGCAATTTCGTTCATGTACCACTGCTTGCTCATCAGCAGTATTTCCTTCTCGTGCTTCCACTGCTCTTTGTCATACTGAAAGTAGAAAAAATGCGGGACCGACTTTAGTATAGAATTCAAAGAAAAAATCCTACAGCAATGAGCGCCTTTTCGCCTTCGAAATCGTCAATTTGAATCTGCAGTTGAACCCGTTCGTTGGACAGTTTGTCACATTTTTGGCGCAATTCGTCAATGTCACCTGAAAAGTTGCTCATCAACAAATATTAGCATTAAGTAAACCCAGATGGCGTCGTTTGTCATTGCTGAGCTTAGACGCTTGCAATTCGAGTTCATCTTTTCGCTTCTCAAGGCCAAGAAGGTCATTTTGAAGTGCCGTCTGAATAAAAAAAGGAATCATACAAAGCAAATATTATACCAACCCAAAAAGCGCTAAAATCCTACTATTTCCAAGTAAAGTTAACAGTTAAATGCTGGTTCAATCATAAAATCCCAAGGATTGATCCCGGAAGAATCCTATTCCTGGTAGAGTAAGGTGCACCACCACCTTTTAGTAACTAAGATAGAGAATAAACGTTATATGACAATTTGTCTTGACGAAAAAGTAAACGAAAATCATTCATCCAACAGCAAACCTTTTCCTGTATCAGTGTGTCCCGACTTTTGACCAATGTTTCAGTGAAGAACGATGCATCTAATTTTTCTTGCTCTAAGATTCAAAAAAAGCATTATTAAATTCGGTAAAGAAGAGGCAATTCGGTCCCTTTTTTAAAAGCTATTTTTAGTTCCCTTTTCATATACCAAGAACACCAAGACGGTCTTTGAGTAAAGCATTTTGGTCCTGAATTTCTTTGAATTTATCGCTCTTCTCATCCAGCTGTTTGCAAACAGTGAAAATCTCATGCTCTAAATAAAGAAAAATGAGTTTTTGTTGTCACAAAATTGGATACCCAATTGTGCAATTCTCTTCTGCTCATCGATGCTTTTCAATTGGTCACTGACTGACGAATCCGCTGTTTCCATGGTTCCACCTGAGTTTGCAATACCATCAACAGAACTTTGTTGGGTACTGCTTGGTAACGGGTCATTAGCATCCATATCGAATGTATTTGAATAAAGTCAAGTTCCTAAATTGATATATTACAAAGTCGAAATAAAGATTGAAGGATCGGCTCGAGTCAGAGGTTCAAAATAGACAAAATGAATCCCGAAAACCGATCAAAGTTATTCGAATTCTGTGAATATGGTTCTGCATTAGTCGAAATAGCTACCCGACACCCAAAATGTTATGTCCCATCCTCTCAGAAGATCCCAAATCAAAGAGAAAGAAAATTGAGCAACTATTTGGATATCAAGTCATATGCAAAGTTCAAGTCTCAGCAATATTGAGAACAGATTTTTTATTATATTATTTATCCAAATCAAATAAAAGTCCAAACAAAAGAAGGAAGAACGGCCGCTTATCTTTTGGAATTGGCTGAATAGTTGAGAGTATTACCTAGATACAAAAGAATGGGAGTGGATGCTGAATTAAGTAACTTAGGTAGTAACGTTGCAAAAAGAGCGATAATCAGTTTTGAATGAAATGGGTTCATGGGAGTGTTTACACTAATAAAGCCCATTTTTTTGAATTTTTTGAGAAAAATTTTGAGAAAACATAGGCGAAAAGGGGTCTAGTGGTGCCGATAGGCGCCGCTGGGAAAAATTATGAAAATTTGACTCGGATTTGTTAATTAACAAATTTTGCCTCAAAAATGATTCTATTTTGAGCTTTTTGGCTTTTCTGCTCCCTTTTTCTAAAAAACCACAAAAAGCCACAGCAAATCCCAAAAACCTCAAATTCTCATTTTTAAAACTCAATCCTACATTCTTACCAGTACAAATTTTTATCGTCTATTCCTCGGGTCGGGAAAAATTCGGGTCGGGGTTCGGGTCGCGAAAAACCTCGGGTATAGGGTTTCGGGCGGCAACACTGGTACATAATTTACTAAAATATCTTAATCAGGGTTCCCAAATGAAAATTTCATCGAGAGCTTCCGAATGATACGATACCATATTGTCCGCATTCTACCATTAAAACTAAACCCGTATAAATCAGGAAATTCACTTTTTCAGATTATCAATTTTTAATTGAATATACTTTTAATTTTTTTTTTATTCACTGCAATTTTCTTTTACGTCTTTTTATATTTAATTTTATTTGTTGCAATGCCAACAACGCCTAACAAAGAATTCCAACGGATTAGACCCATCCCCGACGGATTGAGCCCGAACTCCGAAGTGTTCTACCTGTCCTCCAGCAACGAAGTGTTCCTGGAATACGAGTAACCAATTCATTTTTTGAACAGACTTAATCATTATGGGATTGACTGTTTTGACTTTGACACCAAGTAAAACAGAAATGAGAACCTTGACGATTTTTCTATATTTCCTCTCCTCTAACATTTGTGTTAAATAAGAGTCAGAAGCTCGTGCTGACATTACTTTGATTCATGCTGAGCGTTTACCTTACAAATCAAAAAAACTTTTTTCAAATGATCATAAAACAAAACAGTACCCGAAAATGAGGGAAAGTGTGTTAGTCACAGGTTTTATAAGCAAATTTGGGATTTTTCTTTTATTTGTGCCTTTGATTTGCCTATTATTTCCAGGACCCTCTGGTTCAAAATTTTTTTTTTCTACGTTTACCCGTGCCATCGTTTTTACTTCCAATTTTAATTCAATTATTTTTAGTGACTATTTTGAGCGGATGATTCAACTGAATTCGAGCTGTTGGCGTTGTTCAATTACGGGTCGGTCTGGCTTGACCTATGACGAGGCCTTGAAATCCGAAAGCGATGCAATTGTTCGTTTTTTATTTAAATTTTTTATTTTTATTTCGTGCAATGCTATTCCATTTCCGAAAACGCCCGGACAAAATTTCCCTCCCTGCCAAATTTATTCCAAAATATTGATCTTTGATTATTTTTTTTTTTAATTGGCTTTATTTTTTTTGTTTTCAGAAGAGAAGGAAGAAAAGAGAGGAGGCAAAGAGTAAAAAGACGATCATCTCACCGATTGCCAGCCCCAGCAAAGCAGCGGCGGCGGTGGAAGAAGCGACGCGCAAAAAACGGGTAGGCAATCGCCACGGATGAATTAATGACGGCAAAATGCCGGAGGGCGGGAAGAGGGGTGGGCACATCGTTCCGAGACGGTTCCATTTAAATGGAATGTTTACCTATTTAACGCAAAAGAGAGGAAAAAAAAACTCGATACCATTCTATTTGTAAAATTTCTAGGCATTGCCAAATTCAGAGCTTCCTCCATCAATGTCCTTCCCTCCCACCACCGTTTTGTCAAATTATTGGGACGGCGCTAAAAATAAGATTTTTCAAAATTTTGGGACGGCGCTTCGGCAAGCATAATGAATGGGTGTCCCTAATTTAACTTTGTAAAATTAAAATTTGTTATTTTGGATTGAAAATTGGTTTAGGGGGGTTTTCAAGGTGCTGAGCACGAACCTGAACTTAAATTTATCGTAAGACACCACCTAATCTAGGACCTCATCAGATCTATGATTTTTCATCAGGTATATTACTCGTTTTCAAATGAAATATGGCGTTACCCGGTGCACAAAAATTGACCAAATCATAGATCCTTGGATATTTGTTTAAAAAACCTGCTCACTTATAAGGTCTCTTTCTAAAGTTGTTTTTAAGCAAATCCGAGAGCAGCAACAACAGTTGGAGCCGTTGTTTAAACAAGCGGAAAAGGCGGGCGTTGAGCAAATGGACAGGTTGGGGCGGAGGGGGGGGGGCGTAAATTTGAAGGGAGCAGGACGAAACGTCGCCGGGACAAAACGTCGCCGAAAAAAAAATTGCTAAAAAACACTTGAATTTTTTTTAGAAAAGTTCCTATAAGTTTTTTCTTGAAGGATATTTCTGAAAACACCAAGAAATGCTGAAAAACTAACAATTTTTGAAAAATTATAAAATTTTCAAAAAAAAAATCATGAAATTTTTATTTTTTAAGAATTTTCTTCATGTTTTCAGAAATTTTCTTCAAGAAAAAGCTTATAGGAATTTTTCTAAAAAAAAAATCAAGTTTTTTAGAAAAATTTTTTCAGCGACGTTTTGTCTCGGCGACGTTTTGGGGTGTACCGAAATTTGAAAAAATCATGAAACTTTACAAATGTCAAACTGTTCAGGATAAGGCCCAAGTGTAAGGGTTCTAACAAAAGATTTTTAATTCCGAATTCGAATAAAGTAAAATCTTCAAATACGTATTTATGTTGTAATAAACCGGTTTGACGCATAGGCGGACAATTATCTTCGTACCCGTTTACTCTATTTTTTATTAGTTTCACCCTATTTTTCCAAATTTAGTGCGGATTTATAGTCAAAATTGGCAAATTTAGGTATACTCGCCCTCCCTTTAATCTCCAAATGGTTACGAAAAATTAAAAAAATAATAATAAATAAAATTTTTGGAGGAGATTGTGCATTGTCTTTTTTAAAAAAAAAGCAAAGGTGGAAGCTTGGTGATAAAATAGTGCGCGGGGGGGGGGGCGGGAACGGTTGCTCATTAGCATAATTCACCAATTAACTGTTTTTTACTTATTTTTTCTTCCCCTTTTCACAGATGGCGTCAGTCACGTCGGCTGCTCAACGAGTCGCACATTGGCGCCCTGCGCGAGGCCATCCAAGCGGCGAAGGAGACGGAGCGGAAGCGGCAGGCGGACCGACAGCGACGCGAGCGCGAGGCATTGGTCGAGTGGCGAAAGCCCCGCGACGATTTGTTGTGCGAGGATTCGAAGGTGTTTAACAGCGGAATGGAAATGTGGCATGGTGCCAGAATTACTATGCCATCCATCATCACCCATCGTTTTGCGTGCTACTGAAAAATTTTAGAAAAGCCATTTTTTATTTTGTTTTTGCTTATTTGGCTTCCCTAGGAATTTTTTATTTTTATAGACACAAAGTCAACATGCATAAAAAGGGCGCTTTTATAAAAAAAAAATTATGAATAAAATAGCAAAAATAACCATTTTTACCTATCTTATTCAGCAAAATAATCTTCCCCGGGCCCTCACAATATTCTCCAACAAGTAAAATACGCCCTTTTCTATGCAATGAGCCAGTACTTTGCAACTTTCTTAAATTATAACTAAATTTTTAGCCATTTCCCGAATTCAAAGCGTTGCGTTGGCCTGAGTGGGTGCCCCGGGAACACTACTGGGACATCATGGCCATATCCAGCTTCTGCCATTCATTCGCCCCATTGCTCAGCTCGGACGACCACCGAGGCTTCTCCACCTCTGTGGCATTCAATGTGCCCCAAATTGCCACCGCATTGGGTAAGTTAAATTTTCAACAATTTCCTTGTTTTTTATGGATTTTTATTAGGACAAAATATTCGAATAAAGTGATCTGATCATATAGCAGGGACGCAGTTTTTTCCATTTTCTGGGAAAATTAGATTTAAACATTGGATTTCGATTTACTTCGGGTTTTCAATCCGAGATGGGATACCTTCCTTCGGTTTGCCATGAAAAAATTACATTTTCTCAATTGGATTTTATTGCTTTTTTAGTTTCCTGTCATACCAGCGAGAGTTCCTGCTTCTACCGACTGTTGGATATGCTGCTGAACACACTGGGAAAGTGCATCAGTGAAGACGACGGAAATGCGGGTGACACCAATTGACAATTTGGAGAGGGGGGGGGGGAATTTTTATATTATCATGGACTTTTTCAACAATCTGAAAACCTTTTTCTGTAAAAAAATAGTTTTAACAACTTGGAAATTTAAGAACCTTTTTGATTTTTTTTTTTAATTTTCGGTGGGTAACAAGACAAAAAAATGGGCTAACGTAAGACTTTTCGAAAACTACAATAATATTCGAGTTTTGCAATTCAACACTGCGGTTTAGCCGACCTGACCAATCCGGACCATGTTGGCAACGAGGCGGTGAAGGACTTTGACCACCCAATTCACGGCAATCGCATTCGGGCCATCAATCGCGAATGCCAACGCCAATTCAAATTGCATGGTCTGTTTTTTGGGGTGAGCAAAAAATAAATGTGCGTTTCAATAGTTTGGCGACTTTTCTCCAAAATTTGCTTTTTCTGTAGTTTTTTGCAACATTGCGAACCTTTGGGGATTTGGTTCGGCAATGCCGATAGGCGCCGCCGGGGTAAATAAAAAGTGCCTTTTTGATAAAATAATTTGTTAGAAACTCCTACAAAAAAATAAGAACAAACCTACTCATTTCAAACCCAGAAATTTCTTTTGTTTTAAAACAATTTACCTACTCCCCTGGTTTAAAGAGAGGTCTGTATTTTGAAATATTCAGTTAGTCCATCGGTACCGAATTGGATGGCCTGAAAAGTATTGAAAAACAATTTTTTCATTCAAATTTTATCGGAATCATGGTTCATTCAAATTATTTAAAGTGCTTTCATTATTTGACAAACCGTTTCAGGGGCAAAATTTACTGATCTTTTCGGTAAAAAATAAATATTGTTCGAATCATTTATCTTTTTCCATTCATCAGCAGGTGCAAATGTGTGGGAGTTGAGTCGCGACTATTTGGACATTAGCGAAGTGGTCCGACTGTTGCTGATCACTGCCGGTTTCTACACAAAGTGGCGACGCCAAACGCGCGGTTTTATGCATTGTCACGAGGACGACGGATTCATTTTTGTGCAACAACATCCGGACATTGTTGAACTGCTTGAACATGTGAGCAGGGGAAAGCATTTCGACTCATGTTGAAAATCTTTGAATTTCATAAAATTCATCATCTACTCTATACTTTTTTTTATGCATTCCTCCTTGGTGTCTCATGGTAATAGAACCTGTATGAGTGCTTCTTCCAGTTCTTTTACTTCTTTTTTCCAAAAGAAAGACTTACGCAAATTTGAAATATATATTTTAAATTTCATAGTTAACCAATTCATTTTTTTTTCTCCTGTTCAGGTCTCAGTGTACGCATTGAACCCCTCGCAACGAGTTCTGTTGATCACCAATTTGATGGACCAATTGCTCAGTCACAGTAGGTACAAATTTGTTCCTATTTTGCTAAAAAAAGGCATTCTTCTAACTAAGCAAAACTAAGAATTTGCTTTCGAAAATTTTTTGAATTTGAAAAATTTTTATGAGAAATTTTTGAATTTTTTTCATTAGTTTTCGCCAATTAATCGACCAGCGCATTGACTCGCTGGCGGAGCTGCGCAAACGTTTAAAACAGCTGAAAGCGATGGACCAACAACACGAGAAGGAGGTACGCGACGCATTGCAATACATCCAACAACAACAGCAAAAGGAGAAAGAGCAGGAGGAGGTAAAAAGCTTTTTTTTGGGGGGGGGGAATGACTGTGTTTTGAAAATCCCTAAAAATTGACAAAATTTTGGGAAAATTTTTTATCCATGCCAAAGAGAGTTCCACATATATTTCGGCTCTTTTTTGTTTGTTTTTTTTTCGTTAAAACTGAATGTTGACTAAATTTGTCTTCCATTGAACTCACATCGGTTGTGCATCTTCAACTTTATGCAAGAAGTTGAAGCAGTACATCCGCCAGGAGGAGATGGCGGCACAATGACTTGGGCAAATTCGGGAATTCGCTTTTTCATCCACTATTTTACTCTGCAGCAGCTCGACAAGGATGAGCAAAAGGCGCGTGCGGCTGTCCAACGTGATCTGGTGCTGCTGCGTCGCGCGTTAGCCCAACTGAACGAGGGCCGTCGCGTCAAGGACATTGGTGAACTGCACGAGCGAATGCTTGACACTCAGCGTGCGTTGCCATGGCGAGCGATGGCCAACGCGAGCGAAGTGCACGAGTTCCGGGCGATGCAGCGCAGCTTCCACTTGGAGAAAGTCCAGGCTCTACTGCGCGAGACATACCAGCTGCAGGGTCAGTCGACGAACAAGAGGGAAATTGACTCTTTCGGGGCCGAATAATTTGGACCCGTTCCAAATAGGGAAAAATGTGTCCGGATTCCATGGTTGCCTTTTTTTTACTTTCATAGAAAATTTTTCAAGAAAATTTCTAAAAATCAAATTTTTAAATGACGGAAAATTTTCAAATAAAAGCCCCTGAAAGCGATACCATCACTTTTATCATTTTGCTGCACAGTACATTTCTGAAAACGTCATTAATTTTACGAGTTTTAAATACGCAAATTTCAGGCCAAATGAGCATGTTTCTGTTGGGCCGAGACCGTGCATTCCGTTCCTATTACTACATGAATTCCGCCTTCATTATCCTTTGCCCGCGATTGAATGAACTTTCTGCTGGACACTGTTGGGGCGAGAGAACACCGAAGGCAAAACCAACGGCGATTGGTGTTGTGGTGGACAGTGGCACAGAGACGGATGGGCGAGAGGGAGACGTAGCGGAAGAGGACGAGAAAAAGCGGAGAGGTGAGGGGCGGGAAAATGTCAGACATGAGGAAGAGAGATAGAGAGAGCAAATCAGTGGGAGACGGAAAACCGACACAAGAGGAATATCCGACATTGGAAAACCCGACTTAATTGAAACTTCTCAATATTTAATATAGAAAAACGTAAATTGGTAAAATGTACCTATTTAAAAGGATTCCTTATCCTCAAGGCAGTTAATAATATGGAGCAAAAAAATTTTTTACGAAAACAAAATAATAATTTAAAATTTTATAATTAATATTTTTTAAATTCTAATTTTTCATATTTAATTCTTAAAATTACAAAGCCATGGTTATTTTTATAAATATAATATATATAAAAGTTTCTTAAGTATAAATAAATGTTTATATTTAAATATTAGTTTAAATTCTCAAAAACATTTCTAAAAATTAGGTTGTATGTCGGGTTTTCCAATGTGGATTTTCATAGAGCCAAATCCGAAGGCTATTTTTACTATAAAAGCGGATACCCGAAACGACTATTCGAAAGAGGGAAAACAGAAAATATTAAAAATAATAATTTTTAGTAATCTTTAGACGGACACAATCGGTGGCTGAATGTGTCGTCAAAAAAGGGACAGAAACCGAGCGAAAGAAGAAGGAGTGCATCAACTGCTGACGACAATAGCAGAGAAACAGAGAGTCCGAAACAGAACGGCAGCGACAGAGCTGGCGCCAGCAGAGAAGCAGGGGAAGCGATGAAAAGCGAGAGAGATAGTGAAGACAGAGAAGGCGAGAAGCACGAGTCGGAAAAAGCGTTGGACTGCAACTGTTCGCCGCCGTTGGAGCCGCTGATGGCGTGCACGGGTGGCGCCGGCAGGGGACAGTGCCCGGTGCACAACCCGCCCTCCGGGTGGCCCCAGTTGCTGATTTACGTGGAACGGGACGGGGTGCAGAAGGTAGGAAAGCATTTTCCAATAGTAAATTTAGTAAAAAAAAACAAATAAAAATTTTGTTTTAAAAAGGGCTAGAACCAAAAAAAAAATATGCGGTTAATTTTTTAAAGAAAGTCTCTTCCCGATTTTTGCTATACTATTTCTGTTACACATTTTCAGCTGCTCGACGCACTGAACCCACGCGGTTTTCGCGAGACTGAATTGGCCGACAACATTTTATTGTTCCGTGACATTTACAAGGTATGATAAATAATATGTAACTCTTCCCCAAATTAATTAGTTAAGAAATTATAAACACATCCTAATTTTCGGCAGTTTGACCATTTCCAGTGAACAGCTAATTGAACTGAAATTTAAACTGTACATATAGTATAGAAATTATGAAATATTTTGGTAAAATGGTGATTATAGACTAGAAAATTCGCATCAATCTCTCTCTCTACAATTGATTTAAAATAGGATTGATTATGTCGAAATTTAGACGTAGAAATAACTTTTTAAATTGTGCCCCGGCTTTTTGCACAAATTTTCATGGAAATTTCTTGAGGAAAATTGTCAAGTATTTTTAATTTGGCACTTTCATTTTTCTTTTTTTTATCTTAGCAAGAAATGTCCTCATTGTTTGAATCGACGGCAGTGCCAAATTTGGGCGCCCATTTGTTCGGTTTTGGCCGTGGAATGCCTAAGGAATTGAGGGAGCCGGCGCCCACCGAGTTGGACCTGTTCGACGAGGTGCGCAACCGACTGTTGGTATTGGAGCAGCAAGTATTCATTATGCATTATTTGGAAATTTTAAAATAATAATGGAAAAGATTTCAACTTCTCACTCGACCTAAATTTCTTATACATTTTAAAATTTGAAATCAAAAAAATAATATTGATTTCGAAATGTTTAATCGAACCTTGGTTTTTATTAAAATTTCAAAACGTTTCAAGAAATTTGAAGAACCTCAAGAAATTTCTGAATTAATAAAATTTATCATTTTTTGAAAATTCAAAAATTGTGAGTGTTCAAAAACTTCCTTATAAATTTTTTGGCATTATTCAAAAAAATATATATTTTTTTTTGCTATTTTCTGCCTTGCGAAATTATGGCATGAGTTATTTCGGCTGCGATATTTTGTCCTGTTCCGAAAAAAAACTACCATATATTCTGCCTTTGATTTTATTTTTTTTCATCAATTTTGTGTCATTTGATCTTTATTCTATGCTTTCCTTGTACACAGCTTTACGAGCACAGCCTTGGCACGCCCTATTGTTCAACCGGGCGTGAGGAATGGCGAGCGGCGCTGGAGACATACGGCGATACATCCATGCTATGCCTTGGCAACTGCGTTACGCTCTTACGACCGTCAACGCCGGCGGGCTTCGGCACAGTGCCAACGATGCCGTTGAAGTCGACAACGACGATGACAACACCGACAACTTCAACACCAGCAGAAAACGACAAAACCGTCGATGGTGGGGATGAAGAAGAAGATGGACGTGACCAACAACAGCAAACGAATTATTTGTACACGCGCGAGGAGCTGAGCAACATAACAACGGCACCTTTGAGTCGAATGCAAAAGTGGGTGGACAAGCGGGTGATGAAAATATCCAAATGGGGGAAAAAGGGGGGACAGGACGAAATTTCGCCGGGAAATAATTTTGAAAAAAAGCTTGGATCTCGTCGAGACAAAATCTCGCCGCTGAAATTAAAAAAAAAAAAATCTATGTTTTCAGAAAACAATGAGGTTAGGTTTTCAGAAAAAAACTAGGGGAGTGGTTAGGTTTTTTAAGAAGTGGCATTAATGCGCGGGGGAACGAGCTGCTCCGGTTTACAAAAAAAAAAAAAACCGAAGACGCGAAGGAATTTTTATAAATAATAAATTTTTTCACTAATTTTTTTTAAAATTTAAGAATTTTTTACTTATTTCGGAAAATCCTTAAAAACCTTTGAATTTTTTCTTCTTGTTTTTTCTTGAAAATTTTTGCGGCGAAATTACGGGCGGCGAGATTAAATTGTTTTCATGAGCCTTTTTTGCGAGGGTTTTTTTTTTTTAATAAATTATTATTGTTATGAATACTAGAGCCTGGCGCCGAGTTTATTTGGCGCTGAGTTGGTGGTGTCCAGTTAGCCCTCACCGGCCCTTTTCATCACTCTTCTACGAAAGAATAAAATTACAAAATTTAATTCTTGAAAAATTTTTATGAGACATTATTTTTAAAGAAAAGATCAATTTTTAAGGCTGGGAATTGCGCTGATGCAACTTGTGCATGGCATTCGGCGTGACTGTTTCTACAACACTTTTATTGCCACTGTGAAAAGGAATGGCATTGGTTGGTGTTTTTTGTTGGCACTAGCAAATTAATTGGCATTTATAGTTGTCCAATTTTCAAATGATTGTCCATTTTTATTGTTTTAATTGGTTTTACACAGAAATAAGAAGGCCGACCACCGCCTTTGTGAAATGGCAATTGGCGTTGAAAGAGTGCAAAAGTCCGTCCGCCATTGCCCTTTTCCAAACGACACTCGAATTTGCCATCAATTGGGACTTCAAAGAGGAAGGAGAGGACGACGGCCAACTACAAAAGACGGTAATGTTTTTTCCCCGCCATTTTTCATCTCTAACCCCTCGCCTAATACGAACACAAAATAAAAGTTTATAGGCATTTGTCAGTTCATTAATAAAAAAAATTCAGTTTATGAAGTTTAAATTGAATTAAAAAATTTTTTAATTGTCTTTAATTGCCAGTGAGAATTTTTTCAATTCGGTTTAGGCGTTTTCGGTCCTGCATTTTTGGTTAATTCTTAAAAATTTCGACTGACTTTTGTCAATGAAATTAAATAAAAATAATATTTACGATTGTTTTCAATTGATGAGATAGATCATTTGTTAGTAACGACAAAAAAGTATTCTTAGAATAGAACCCCGCCCCCCCCCCCACTGGTCACTGTGAAATATTTTATTTATTATTTTATTTATTTCTTAAAGAGCTTGGCGCGTTATATCTTGGTTCTTGATTCTTTGACTATTTTTCAGAAAGCCGCTGCCGGTGGAAGGCGAAGGCGCGTGCCCCGAGGCGGCAGTGCCAAAACGGACGATGGCGACAACACAGAAAATGACGCCGCGGGCGTTGGTGCGACTTCGTCGGCGACTGCGGCACATAAACAGCGACAGTTCACGCGACAACGACGGGAGGTGAACAATTTGTTGGTGGAGGCGTCATACATGGGCGGAATGGCAATTGGAGCGCGGAAGCGGAAGCCGGTGACCAAATACGGTGGGTGCCCACAGACAACTCTGATGCCCTCCTTAGTTAGATTTGTGCTTATTGCAATATCTCAAAAATTGTAAAGGAGAGCAAGGGAGTCGGGCGGGCGGTGCCGACAGCCGCTGGGGAATCTTAATTATTTTAGCGCCAAAGAAAAATTTTTAAAAAATTATTGAAATATCAAAAAAAAAGGAAATTGTGAAACTTTTAATTTAAGAATTTCAGGTATTTTTTGGAATTTTCTTAGAAGACTAGATTTTAAAAAAAAACAATAATAATAAATTTTTCCGGCGACGTTTGTGATGACGGCGACGACATTTGCTTCGACCCCCGCCCGCACTTACTCACCCCCCGCCCCCCCCCCCCCCCAGCCATTTGTTTCGTCTCTATGTCTAACTGTGTTCAACAAAGCTCTAATGATTATACTTCACAGGTGACGTAGAAATGGACGTGGACAAGCTGAACTTTGATGAGGAGGAAGACGATGAAGAACAACAACTGCAGCAAGAAGAAAAGGAAAAGGAACGAGAGGAGCAAATGGAGGAAGAGGAGGAGGAGTATAAGGAGGGACAAAGTGACGAAGAAAATTATCGGAAAAAAGCGTCGGGTGAACTGCTAGAAGACGATGAAGAGGCGGAGGAGGACGACGAGTTAGACGATGCTGAGCAGGGGACAGACATGGAGCAGGATGATGATGACGATGATGTTGATGTTGAGGAGGACATGGAGTTCCCACATGGCAGGGAGGCGAGCACGCGGGCGAGGAAACCGGTGACCAAATACGGTGAGTTATGGCTGACGGGTGAACGGACCTATGGGCGCGAGAAAAGAAATTAATGGACAGCTTGGCAATATTTAGATTTTGACCTAAAAATGGTTGAATTTAGAGTAAATTTTGAGAAAACCGAAGGTAAAAGGGGTTGGTGGTGCCGATAGGCACCGCAGGGGAAAATTTTTGAAAATTTGGGTCAGATTTGCTAAAGGATTTTGGCCTAAAAATGGGCAATTTTATTGTCCTTTCTCCCCAACGACTTCAAATTTTGCTAAAACAAGATTTTTTGTACATAAATGTTTTTTCTTGATATTAACTGCCTGAAAGAAACTTATTGGCCCTCTAAATGAGGGCAATGCTTACAAAAGAGAAAAAAACTATATGAAATTCAATTTGTTTGTAGGTGCTGCTGGATTGGACGAATCATTAAACTATGAGGAAGAGGAGGAGGAAGAGAACGAACAGTTTATAGACGAACCCCTTTGATTGACTCTTTTTGACTTTTTTTCTATAAAATATGTTGGACAGTTGAAGTAAATGTCAAAATATTCGTCAATAAGGCAGGGTGTTAGATGCTCTAATTTGTCAGAAATGTTCTGATTTGGGGAACCATTTGACAAAACGAAAATGCGTTCCCATTTTTTACTCTAAGGTAAGGTAAAAAAATAAGAAATATATATATTTTTTAATTTTTTGGCGCTTTCCTTAATATTCTAATTTTTTTCCTGGTGGCGTATATCGGCAACGCCGCACATTCAATTCCCTTTGAAAACGTTTTTCAAAATAGACCCAAAATTGAACATTTTTGAGGAAAATCTATTTTAAAAAATAGGGCATAAATTATAAAAATTCTGCCAGTGAGCGCCTGTTGGTTCCACCTTTTTGCCACCATTTTTAATCCCGGTGCCACCATTTTGGACTGTCGAGATCGGCACCCTGCCTAGTACATGCGATTGTATGCTAAAAGGCCCTCTAATTTTTAATTCATAAAATTATTGTTTTTATTTTCCAACAAACCGATTTCGTCAAAAATTCATTCACCAACTTAGCACAGATTCAGAGGTGTGAAAGGTAAAATAACAGGGCCTTAATTACTCAGTTTTTTAGTCTTAAAAAAGACTGTTCATCATTTTGGTCAATAAGTAATGTTAGCTAAAATTAATTTTTGATCATTAATTTTAATTTGTTTTGGAAAAGTAGAACTGAAAAGAAAATGTTACGACTCGGTCCCAATTAATTTGGCATTTTTTTAAAATTTAAAACTGATTTGGTTCTTTTTACATTTTGATCACTAGGGCTGGGATTTATAAGTTTTACTGTTTTTTCTGCGGCTTTAACTCGACGAGAAATGCACGAAAACAAATTTTTTGTTCGAAAAACTTTCGTTTGAACGCCCCTATTCGACCCTAGGAATCCCTATTTAGGATGTTCGCCCTTAAAAATCCTTATTTTAGATGTTCGTCCTTAATATAAGTTTTTGCCCTTATTTTGGCGTTTTGTCCAAAATTTACTAACAAAACCGCCTCCCCACGAAATGTCGCTTCCACGAAATGTCGATTCCACGAAATGTCGACTAAGCCAGAAATCCATGAAATGTCGACTAAGCTAAAAATCCACGAAATGTCGACTCAGTCAAAATTCCACGAAATGTCGACTCGACTTTTTGTCGACTCACCCAAAACTTATTTCTTATACTGTACATACACTGTTCCACATTTCATACTGTAGCTTTTTCATTGTTTTATAAAGAATTTAAATGTTTCAAAAAGATTTTTTGATAAAAAATTTCTTTTGCCTAAGGTTGTTCACACCGTTTTTAAATCGGGGGTTCCGGTTTTCGGTTAGGCCGGTTTCGGACCCCCCGGTTCTCGGTTTCCATTTTTGGCCTAAAAAAACCGGGTTTCCGGTTTGGTTAAGAGGGAAAATATCATTTTCTATCGATTTAAGATCTCCTATATTGTGAGGAGGAGGGAAAAAAACATGAGGATGGGTACTGTTTTGTACCATTCGATATGAAAATATCTGATTGGATCCTTTCATATAAGTTCATCCTTTACACTTAGACCAGTATAATCAAAAACTGGCACATCTTAGCTCGAAAACGTTAAGTACTATATAGCGGACCAGAAAAAGACCTTCGGCTTTTTTAATTGATGTCCGCGCTTTTGATAATTAATTCTTCGTTCCTGAATATTAAAACCTTCAAAAAATGGAGTATATAGAAAAAGGCAAAGTTCCAGATTTTCAGTGACCAACTCTACTTTTACCCTTCCATTTTTTTCTAGGTGATCACTAGGGAACGGATTTATAAGTTTTTACTTATTTTTTCTGCGGCTTTAACTCGACGAGAAATGCACGAAAAACACATTTTTTGTTCGAAAAACTTTCGTTTGAACGCCCTTATTCAACCTTAGAAATCCTTATTTTGAGTGTTTGCCCTTAAAATAAGTTTTGGTCCTTATTTTGGCATTTTATCCAAAATTTATTAACAAAACTGCAATAAAAACAAAAAATACACCCCCTAAGAATCGACCTAAAAAATTTCAGAAAAATATACTCCTAAGAATCGACCCTAAAATTTTCAAAAGTAGACCCATAAGAAATGAAAAAAATTTCCCAAAAAATCAATCTCCAAAATTTCTATTTGCTCCTCTGATATCTTGAGACTAGAAACCGTTTACAAATCAATTTTGGCTGATAATCGTATGTCTTTTACCCCCGAAAATTTTGAAATTTATTTTATTTGTAACTGCAATCAGTGAATAAAATAGTTTGCCTTAATTTGAAAATATTTTCATACAAAAAAACAGCAATTTAAAAAATTATACCCCTAAATTTGGAACTTTTTCGCCCTTATTTTGGCCCTTATTAGTAGGGATGCGATTTTTAGTTAAATACCTAAAATTTTTGCGCACTTGTAACGTTGAGATAAGCATAAAAAACGAGTTAATACCTATTTTTACCTATTTCGGGATTTTTCTACCTATTATCTAGTTACCTAATTTGATACCTATTTCGGCATTTTTGGTGACTTTTTCAGGATTTTGAATAATTTCATAAGGAAAAGGCCATAAAAAATGAAAAATAGACCCCCTAAGATGGGCTTTTAAAATTTTAAAAAAGTATACCCCTAAAAACAGGAACTTTTTCTTAAAAAAATAATCTCAAAAGCCAATTTTTTTTTGGCAAATATGGAACTTTTTTAAATCTTTCCCCATTCCATTTGAATGAGTTTTACGCCGGAAAATCTCGAAAAATTTCTGATTTTTAACACCAACAAAGGAAAATGACCATTTTTTTGTGCTCAAAAATCGTTAATAAAAAAAATTTTATTTACCTATTTTGGTACTTATTTCGGAATTTTTGTACCTATTTAATACCTATTTTGAGATTTTTTTCTACCTATTTAAGTACCTATTCTAGGATTTTTCTTACCTAAAAATCGCATCCCTACTTATTAGCTATTTTTTCGCCCTTATTTACGGCCTTATTTTGGACTTTTTCGCCCTTAAAAATCCCAGCCCTATTGATCACTGGCAGAATTTTTGGATATTAAAAATTTTGAGATGAAACAGTCTATACATAGATAGGCAATAACTTGGGCTTCGATTTTTAGGCAAAAAAGATCGCAAAATAGGCATTAAAAAGGCACAAAAATCCTCAAAAAGGCACAAAAATTGGCAAAAAGGCATAAAAAATGGCAAATAAAATTTTTTAATTAACGATTTTTAAGCACAAAAAATGGTCATTTCTCTTTATTGGTGTTACAAATCAGAAATTTTTGGAGATTTTCCGGCGTAAAACTCATTCAAATGGAATGGGGAAAGATTAAAAAAAGTTCCATATTTGCCAAAAAAAAAGACTTTTAGGGGTGATTTTTTTTAAAAAAAGTTCCTGTTTTTAGGGGTATACTTTCTTTAAAATTTTAAAAGTCTATCTTAGGGGGTCTATTCATTTTTATGGCAATTTCCATAAGAAATTATTCAAAACCCTGAAAAAGGCACCAAAAATGCCGAAATAGTCACAAAAATAGGCGCCTAGGCATTAGGCACAAAAAGTCGAAAATAGGCAAAAATAGGCATTATAAAGTTGATCCTAGAAGCACCAAACCAAGATTTTTTGTGCTTATCTCAACGTTACAAGTGCGCAAAAATTTTAGGCATTTGCCTAAAAATCGAAGCCCTAGGAATAACAATTATTGTTTGGCATTTTCTTTTCATTATTTTTCAGTTCAAATTTTGTTTCTCCATCTCAGGAATGCCCAATTGTATTATTATTGTTACTTATCATTTTATCATTTTTGGCATAACTAAATTTTAACCTATTTTTTTCGCTTATTTTTATTTAAAATTTTGTTGTTTATATGGGAAGGCATTTTTATTTGAATCGTAACCGAAACCGATTAAACCGAACCGAAAAATTAAATATGTTAATTTTTAAATATAAAAAAAAACTTTAAAAATCTACTTTAATCAGGGCTTCGACCGAAACCGACTCTTTCTGTCAACCGAACCGAAAAATTAAATATGTTCATTTTTAAATATAAAAAAAAGTTTAAATATACACTTTAATCAGGGCTTCGACCGAAACCGACCCTTTCGGTTAACCAAATCGAAACCGATAACGGAAATCGGTACTTTTCCGTTTTGCGACCCCCCCCCCCCGAAATTTTCAAATAAAAAGTCGTTTCTAGAGTAATTTGGGGCGCTGATCACAAATATGACATTTATTTATTAAAATTCCGAACCCCGAACCCGAATTCGAACAAAAAGTCGAAATTGATAATCACATCTAAAACATGTTTCAGGGGGTTTTTGGGTCGCTGAACAAGAATATGGCATCCGTTTTGCCCAATTCCGAACCCCGACCCCGAATTCGAACAAAAAATTGATTTAATTCTCCAATTTTTATATAAAAACGACCTAAAAACTGTTAAAAAACAACATCACTTTGTTAAAAAGTGCCAGAAGAACACTAAATAAAGTATCTTAGCATTTTGGCCAAGACACCGCACACTCGACTACGGCGGCCAGTAGGTGGGGCGCCGCTCGCTCGCTCCGGGTTGCTCGCGCCTGATGTCGGGCCTTCGGCCCGACATTAACCAGGCGCTCGCAACCCTCCGCTCGCTCGGGCGCCCCACTACTTGCTTCGTCATCGCATGCTCGCCATTGGCGGGCCGTTCCACGGCCTTTAAAGGGTGTTTCAGACATTAATCGGTCATAATTATAGGCAATTTTTGAAGGTTTATGAAATAAAGAGAAAAATTGGAGTTGTTCCTTCAATATTATGTTAATTTTACCTGAGTTGCCACTTAAAAAAGGGTTTTTTGGGACGAGATCGCCTTTAAAGGCCGTGGAAACGGCCCGCCAATGGCGAGCATGCGATGACGGAGCAAGTAGTGGGGCGCCCGAGCGAGCGGAGGGTTCCGAGCGCGGAGGGTTCCGAGCCCGATCTCAGCAGGCACAGCAACCCGGAGCGAGCGAGCGGCGCCCCACCTAATGGCCGCCGTAGTCGAGTGTGCGGTGTCTTCGCCAAAATGCTAAGATATTTTATTTCGTGTTCTTCTGGTACTTTTTAACAAAGTGATGTTGTTTTATATGAAAATTGGAGAATTAAATCAATTTTTTGTTCGAATTCGGGGTCGGGGTTCGGAATTGGGCAAAACGGATGCCATATTCTTGTTCAGCGACCCAAAAACCCCCTAGAAACATGTTTTAATGTGAATTATCAATTTCGACTTTTTGTTCGAATTCGGGTTCGGGGTTCGGAATTTTGAAAAATAAATGTCATATTCGTGATCAGCGCCCCAAATTACCCTAGAAACGACTTTTTATTTAAATGTTTTTGAAAGTGAATTATGATTTTCGACTTTTGTTCGAATTCGGGTTCGGGGTTCGGAATTTTGAAAAATAAATGTCATATTCGTGATCAGCGCCCCAAATTACCCTAGAAACGTCTTTTTATTTGAAAGTTTAGGGGGGGGGGGTCGCAAAACGGAAAAGTACCCGGAAATCGATCGCTTCGGTTAGCCGAACCGAAACCGAATTTTCTCGGTTTTTCGGTTTGATTCGGATTGGTTTCAAACCGACAACCCTAATCGCGCATGTTAACCAATGCGCTATTTGCAGATTTGCACGACAGTGTGACGCAGGGATGGGAGCCGACGCCCAAAAAAATTTCGGAATTTGGAATTCCGAGCCCTCCAAACATTTCGGAAATCGCAATTCTTAAAAAAATTTTTGCCAATAAAATTATGAAAATTTTGATAATCAAATAACAGATCATTGTACCACAGATTATGAAGAATATAAATATCACAGGATAGAAAAGGAAATAATACAGTAATTAAAGATTTAAAATATAATAGAAATTAATAAATAATTTTATAACATCTTTTTTATCTCTTCATGAATTCCTTTCTCTTCTCCTTCTCAATTTCCTTTTTCACTTCTTCACCATTTTCCCTTTCTTTCTTTTTCCTCTCTTTTCCATCTTCCCTTTTCCTTTTCTATCGGCCTTGCCGCCGACACTCCCCGCGAGAGATTTCTTCTTGGGCATGGAGGGTTCTTCATCGGCGGAGGAGGAAGAAGCGATGGACACCTCCTCGACATCCGGCGCGGGGATCAGGGCCCGCCTCAATGATCTCAACTCAATCCCCTGCCTGTCCATCTCTGACTGGAGAAGAGAGGTGGAGATGATCAGGCCGTCGTTGGTGGAGTTGACGATGTCGTTCATTGCTGCCGCCATTTGCTGTACCGCCTCCTGGGTGTTGTCGAGGGCGGTCCGGATGCTTTTGGTGCTGTTGATGAAACTCTTCAGCGCGGACTGAAGAGGGAAGGATCTTCTTCTTTTGGATGAACTGAACGGGTTCAGCATCGACCCTGCTGCATTAGGCTCCGTTTCCGTGCCTCAATGTCAGCGACTTTTCTGCAGTCGGCGACCCAGTGCTCGTCGGAGCAGAAAAGGCACTTCGGCAACGCTTGTCCACGTTGCCCCTGGCTGACTGCGCAACGGAGAAGACTCGTGCATTTTCGTTCCGTTCATTGCGTACCGGACGGTTTCGTCTTCCTTCCGGCCGGAAGCGCGGATGTCTGTCTCCCATGGCTTCTCGCTTGCACCGCTCAACCTCATCTCGTACACCCATAACTTCGGCAAGACCAGCCCGCAGAGTGGTGTGCCCCAAGCGATTCCTGCAGCTCTTTCCATTTTGACCAGCTCGGAGAGCACGGCAGACGGAAGTTTGCCACGGATCACTTGGTACATGAACGGGCTGTCATCTGGCATCCCTAAGTTGTAGAGTTTCCGGCAGACCCGCTCCACGTCCCGAGAAAATGCTGCAACGATCCGATGTTGTCATCGACGGTACGGAGGTTGATCACTTTCCGCTTGAAGTGCCTCGGAAATTTTCCTCGGATCGCCGAAGAGTCGACGAAGTGCGGCAACGTCATGGGCATAATTCTCGCCACCACGATATGCTGTTACTGCACGGGCAGCTTTGCCACGTAGGCAACCGTGCAAATAGTTGAGCTTGTCGACGGGGTTGAGTGGCCACCCGGTCGACGGCACTTTCGAAGCTCTGCCAAAACGCAGGCCATTCCATCGGGTCGCCGGCTAAGCTCGGGAGACTGAGTTGTGGAAGCCGGGCCATAGGATGAGGAATACCAGCCGCAGCCTGCGGCTGGTTTGGCATGACAGGCATTGGCAGGTTCGGTATGTCCGGCACCGGCAAGTTCGGCATGTTCGGCACAGGCAAGTTGCCGAGGTTTGGCACTGGCACCAAAGGCGGAACATAGCCGAGATTTGCAGCCGGCATTTGTGGCGGTGGGTTGACAACAGCAGCCGGCTGTTGCTGCTCCGCTACGGCATTACTGGCTGGCGGCACGACGGGCAGTGCCAAAGGTGGGTGAACAGCAGCGGCTTGCTGCTGTCCTCCCGCCACATGGGCTTGGATAGGCTCGTCTGCAAACAATTGGAGCAGGAGTGGGCGGAATTTGAGAGGTAGGAGTATTCTCAAAACAAAATGAAGAAAATTGTTGGGGAGGAGAAAGCCAATGATTGAACAAAGATGAAATCAGGGCTGGACGTAACTATTTTTAGTTACGGCCATCCGTAATCCGTCATTACGGCGAATTTTTCAGTTACGGCCATCCGTAATCCGTCATTACGGAGGTCTAAAAAGGCCGTAATTTGGCGTAATCCGTAATACGTAATCCGTAATTTTCAAAAATTTCTCAAGTCATTTGAAAACATTTTTTGCTTCTCTTATTGAACAAAATCTTCACGCTGTTTGTAAAGCAAATGAGGCATTTAAAATTTTTATTTGCGAGCCTTGTATTAAAATCTCCTTTTGAGGGTCTCAATTTGTTATTTTTACTTAATAAATTGCATGTATTGTTCAGTTTAAGATTTTACGCGCTTTTTTGAACGGTTTACCAAGTTTTGCAAAAAATCTTAGTTTTGGGGTCCAACTCTTATATTTAAGCCCATTTGTTCTTATTTAAAAAAAAAACTTGGAACCCTGATTTAATGTCTTTGAATAGGAACACCGTCGGCTTTACATTTAGCTATTGATTTTCCTTGACGGTCAAAATAATATCCTCAATTACCAGGATTAAGTTTAACATTTTTAATCTAAAGAAAAAAAAGATGTGTCGAGGATTAAAAATAGAAAATTGTTGTTTTGAGAAATTTTGTTTTTATAAAAAATAATCTTACAAGAAATCGTCTCGAAAAATAGTCCAAAAGTCAAATAGACAGTCCAACTGCCGTTCAACCAACCGAAGTGAATAAAGAGAAGTGTTTATTCAAATGCAATAAAATTTAATAGAAGTGAATAAAAGGGGGAAACAACCAATTTATAAAGGGAGCGAGAAGACGGGGGAGGAGCAATTTTAGCATGAAATTGAATTGGGGTAGGGGGACGAGATGTTCAAGGTTAGAAGGGAGGGAGGACGCGGTGAGGAATTTGTTGTTTGTCGATGTTGAGGGCATGCTAAAGGAATGGCCAGGAATTGTGTACGAGAAGTTAAAGGGGTTATTTTTGAAAAGACGTATTGGTGCCCTACTGTGGGAGTAAAGGAAATGGCACAACTCAAATATTCATCCCATACCCTACATGCTCTAAGAGTTTTGAAAATCCCCATTATACAGAAAAAAGGTCGGGCCCTTGACACTGCTACCGAAACTTTATGGGGGTCCTTTAAAAAGAAGAGAGACCTGCTCATTTCGTCGGGTGTGGTGGGGATGGAACCGGTGGTAATGAGGATAATGGCATCGGATTCTTGGGCTTGAAAAGAGTCAACTGTCAAGACAGATATCTTTTCAAGACCATGAAGGTTTTAATGATTTTTGCCTGTGCCGAATAGAGACAAAGACAAGCGATGGAGGCAGAGGGTGGTAAAATAACAGTGAGAACAGATAAGATGGACTGACAGATATGCGCTTGGGCAGAATTTATCCGAGAGAAGGAAGTGATTTCTCGGTAGTCCGGATTAGGGAGGGCAATGAAACGAAGCGGGGCACTTTGGCTAGGAAGGGGAAAATTTGAAGAGGTGACCATCGAGCGCTGATTAGCTGATGTTCCAACAGCTATATCTCCTTGATAAAGAGAATTATCTAGACATTGAGTGAGAGATGGGTGAACACGATAATAGAGTGTGCGTTTCGTGTTGGGGAGACTGGGAATGGAAATAAGATGGGCAAGGAGACACTAACTTACCCCTGCTGCTTTGATATTAAAGTGTGGCCATTCGTTTGACAGCAAATCCTAACACTGGCACACGATCACCAAAGTTGGCGTACGACAAAAGAAGTTCGGTATTGTCGACCGCCAGTCCTTTCTCAACGCTGATGCTGAAATTTGGAAAACATCCATTAAAAATTTCAATTAAGAATTTTTTTTTTTCAAAACAGTGGTTGCGTACCGCCAGCAGCATCCCTGCCAAAACGTATAAATTTATTAGTTTTATTTCATAAAACCATTTTCAAAAATGCCGCCCGCCTCTTATAGTTTATAATTTTACTATTTTTACTTATATAAATGTAAAATTCTTATAATATTTGAAAATTTGTATGCATCTGTTCATAAATTTCATGCGAAAAATTAATGCCCGTTTTGCTATTATTTGGAACTTCCTGAAATTTCACTTACTCTCCATGAAAGCCTTCCGCTCCGATTTGTTGAAACGACACAATAGAAGTCCCTACGTTGGTATTGATCACAGTGTAGAGATCACTATCATGAAAATACTGCACGAGTCGCTTGAAGCAATCTCGACTCATCTGAAACATTTTTCCCATTTAAATTAAATTTGTACCGGAATATTTCGACAAATTGTGTAAACCTAACTCTCCTTAGTTTTGAAAAGGTTTTTATCCCACAGTAATTTCAATTATTTAAACTTTTTATTTGACTTTAAGGAAATGTTAAACAAAACAACCACCCCTCGCCCAAAACACACCTTGTTTGAGACGACCTCGTTGCTGTTGCCCGTGTTGACCAGGCATAAGTCAATGTCACTGTCGCTGGAAGCGAAGCCGGACGCTGTGGAGCCAACAAGTTTGAAGTGCAAAGAGTTTGTGGCCGTCTTGGTGCGAAACCTTTTCTGCAATTAGGCAACAAATTCGTCAATGGACCGACGCCGCTCGACGGACAGTTGATTTTCAGTATGTAAGGCCTTTATCATCGCGTCAAACCACGTCGAAAAAGTGGGCGACAATTTTTGGGTAGTTCCGCTTGCAGAATTCTCATTGACACTGCTTCCCTCCGAGTCAGACAGTTTGACCAATAATTTTTTTCGGTCGGCGGAATTGTTCCGGGAGGCAAACAAAAACAGTATTTAAATTTCTTTTCCATTTAGGCTCGGGTATCTATCCAATTTTCCTAAATTTACACCAAATTTTCGGGGAGGGGGGAATTATCCCCCTGTCGTTACTGGCCTTGGTTCCATGTTCACTACGATTTTTTACATTATGATTATTTTAAAAAATTAGCTCACGACGCAAATATCTGTTTGGTAGTGTCTGAAGTATCCCTCTGCGTTGACTTCGCCGGGCCCCGATGGCACAATCCACATCTCCAGCAATTCCGGCACTTTAGATGGTGTTGTTGCCTCTCGGGTCGTCATGACTGTTCAGTTGCTCTCGGATCAGCTTGATTCGAGAAAACCGGCAATCGTAGCTGACAGAGTTGGCGTCGATTAATGAAGCAATGGCGAAAAACTAAAAACAAATTTGGAACCCTATCCAGAAGGTCAGTTATGAAAACCAAGAGGAGTCCTTTTGGTTTTTTGACTTTTTATTCGTTATCAATGACCTCAAAACCCTCGAATAAAAATTTCAAATTGGCTTTTTTGTCATAAAATAATCGAAATAAAAAAGTACAATACAAAATAAAAGTGGGACGAACCAATACTGTTTCGTTGAATAACAATTTGCGCGCTTCGACGAACTATCTATTGTCGTCCAACCGCTTTGGTTCAAGGACCACAGACGAACGCAAACGGTCGGCGACGTTATAGTCCTTTGAGAATAGCAGACGAAACGAACTGCCTGGTTGGCTATAGATGGGAACCTGAGGTTCTAAGATTAATTTTTTATCAGTTTCCCCAAAAATATTGAATTGCAATTGTAATCCACAAATATGGTGTATCCGCTGTATCCTAAATCTATTTTTCAGTGAAAAAAAAACAAACAAACTTTTCGCGGTTGATTTTTGCGAAGTTTGTGAACTTCCGCTCTCCAACTCCATAGACGAGGAATTCGACCACTCTGTCCGAACAAGAGAGGATCACGCCGATGACATTGTCAAACTGAAATTGTAAAGTTATTTATAAAAAGTAAGTATGGTAAGGGAGCCAAATGAGCCCTTGTTTAGGTTTTTTTTCCTCAAAAAACACCTTAGGCTAGAAAAAAAAAATCACGACCTTTTGATCAATTCCCTGCTCAGCCATTCAAGAAATAGACGATTATAAATGAAGAAATAAGATAACACACTTTAATTTTAAAAAAAATAAAATATATGGAGACATGGCGTAAGAAAAATTTGGTTGATTGATAAATGAAAACGGAAAATAAATGAATTTTTTGTTAATTAATATTAATGCAACGTCGTATAGAATTATTATGTAAAAATACTAAGAAAGCATTTAAAGCAGAAATAACACTTTTTAATAAAGCTTATTTTATTGTTATCTTTCCTTTTTTCAGTTAAACTTTTTTTTTTAAATAGCAATGCATTTTATTTTGTGATTTATTGTTTTTGGCTGATTATATTCCATGTTCAAGGATGTGAGTTTTGGTTAATGCATTCCCATGTCCAAATGTCATAAGTTTTTGTTTCCTAGTGGTAATATATGAAAAATATTTAATGTATTTGTAAATTCAAGCTTTTTTAACTGTTTTGAAATTAATAATTGATTTTTTTTTCATGCAGTTCTTTAAGAATTTGAGTCCAACAAATAAGCAAAAGCTATATTCAAATAAATCTTAACTTCTTGTAATTTCATTTTTACTTGTAAAGAATTTGTAATTTTTTATTAGTTATTTTTTCGACTTGACTTTCAATAAATGTTTTCCATAAGAATTGGGTTTGTTCATTTAAATATAAAGGCATTCACAACTTTAACTCTCAAATAACTTTTTTATTTATATGCAGCGCTTTTATTCATTTATTACTCTTCTGGCTGATTTGCATCTATTGCCGCTGGGTTGTTTATGAATTGCAACCAACTCAATCTCCAATTCAATACCATTCAAAAATTACTGCGAAAGATAATGAAATAGAGCTAAATAATAATTTTCTTTATTTTATAGCAATTAGTCCAGATCACATTCATTGGTCGCCCAAGTGTCATAATTATCTCAGAAGATAAATTTTGAGTAAAAAGACATTGAGTAATTTGGGTATAATTTTAAATATTTTAGTTTTTTCCCAATGTCATTTAAGAAGTTTCTATGCTTTAATTTTGCTTTCTTAAATTATGTTAAATTGTATTTATTTGAAAACTAAACAATTTTTTATCTTCTCCGCTCGCATTAAAATGCAGTGACAGGTTTCTTTAAAAAATTATAATTTTTTTTTCCGCAATATTTTTTAAATTTTCCAAATGCTTTTTCTCATTATGCATTAGTAATTTGAAATCATATTCGTAGCATTTTTTATATTTCTTTCTTTATTATATACCTTAAACCTTATGTGTTCACGGACACGGATAATGATTTCTTGTCATTTCATTTATTCAATTATTTATTTTTCATTGTTGTAATAGAGAAAAAATAAGGTATTAATAAATTTGTTGTCTTTTCATTTTATTTAAATTATTTAGTCGAACTTTGTAAATGATTGCTTCTCACTAAATTCAAGTTCAAGTCTACCTGCGTCGCATGCCGGTGTTCGCACTGATTCTTACTAATCTCACTATCTTTTTTAATTTGGTATTAAATTAAAGAGCATTTTAGTGTCAATTTAAATTTTATTATCATTCTTTTTTGATTTATAAAACTTAAACTTTTTTTAATAGACAATAAATTTATATAAAAATATACGTTTTATATTACGATTTCATTTTGACTGGCTGTTTCTAAAGGATAAATCGTTTTTAATAATTTTTATAAATAGGGAAAATGACAAGGGGATCGGGGTCGAATAGCAGCAGCAGCTCCATTCATCAGAGGTTGGGTGAGTCGTCTGCCGGGATTGGTCATAAATGGGTTTTTTCGATTTAATAAAGTTTTGGTATCGATATTATACCGAAATATCGATCGGTATTCCATGCCAAAATATTTTGGAGTTTTCGGTATTTCGGTATCGGTATTATACCGAAATATCGATCGCTATTCCATACCAAAATATTTTGGAGATTACGGTATATTTTTGTTATCGGTATATAACGAAATACCGATACCGAATACAGAAAAATCGCATTTGCCGAACACTACTTAAAAGAATCTTAATTTGATTTTTTATATTAAGCATTAAACCACAATTTGGCTTAGCAAATTTCTATGATTTTTGGTAATTCCTCGTAAATGAGAGACTATTATTTAGTCGGATTTAAATATGCATTTAACACAGAAACACATCTATAAAAAATTCTAATATTATTTATTTTTCCTTTATTTTCAATTAAGGCTTCTTTTTTTTCTTACTCTGACATAAAGAATAGTTTATTTTTTTTTTATAATTCTCTGTTGCGATTTCCTTTTTTTTAAATGTTTACCGGCGGCGCCAGGACACGTAAGCCTTTTGAATTTCTCAAAAAAGAACAGAACAGACCATTTCTGGGTGAAAAACTTCAAAAAGTTTTCATTTTTGAGCAAACTTGTTACCAAATAAATTTGAATTTTCAAAGATTTTTAAAAATATTTAAATAATTAACGACCGGTTTTATTCTACTATCTTTGATAGTTCTTCCTTTGTCATCTAGACTTAGCAACCTATCAAGAACCCGTTCGGTAGTCTGCTGGAATTGCATTTCATCCCCTCGTTCCTTTTCCTTTTCAATTGTATCCTTAACGATAGTTAATTTAATTATTTATTATTTTGAAACTAATATACTTCATATTCATCAAGTGTTCTTAAAATTTGATTATCAATATTTTTATATAATTTGTCTCTTTGTCTTGGTATTATTTTATTCATATTCAATTTCGAAATTCTTGAATCATATTCAGAAACAATTTGTTGTAAATAATGTAAAAAATTATTAACCGTTCCACGTTTGATTACAGAAGGATCCCTTTTTAATGTAAAATAAGTAACGAATATTTTTTTAGTAAACCTTTTCATAGAAGAGTGAAACCCCTCAGCAGGATTTATCCCTCTATTTCTCACAAGACGATTAAAGTTCCATAAATTGGTATCTTTATATTTTTCAAACCATTGTTTTTGTAAATAATTAGTTAAAGCAATTGCTTCAGTTTTTAATGTATGGTTTGTAATGCCATCAGTATAAAATTTCAGAATCGGCCATACTTTAAGGACATGATTTTTATGTAATAAAGGTAATGATACCATTCTTCTAATCTAAAATTAATTCTATTTCTTTAATAAAAGTGTTACATACCCATTTGTGTATTCCCCCTTTATTGTCAGATAAGTATTCTCTATTTAAATTTACCATATTTACTTTTAAATGTATTAATAAGGCTTTTGTATAATGGAATAAACAGCCATAAATTAGGTTGTTATCAAAAACAGTCTTCAAAACATTTATTTGTGCACCTTCATAATCAACGTGTATTCTTTTTATATTTTTATTGTAATCAGACCATTCGCGTTTAATTTCTCGCCATACGATTGAGTAAGAGGTTATATTTCTAATAAAAATACAATTAAAAAAAAAGACTTAAAATACCTTCTCCCCATTAACGCAGAAACTAACGGTACCCACTCACCGTCACCCTCAGGCGCTAATTCTTGAGTGTACTATATTACAAAGGAAAAGTTATACATTAAAAATTATATTTTTAAATCGCTACAAAATAATACCAATCCATGCACAATATATAATTGCATAAAAGGTTTTGGTGCTACTTCAAAAGTCCCGTCTAGTGCGATAATTGGACATTTTTGCATAGCTTGGCTTGCAGTTTTGGTAGCAAAAATGATTATACCTTCTTCTCTATTTCGGTATATAACCCAGCTAAATATCAAATGAATTTCTTATAATTTAAGTCCGATAAGTTTAAGCAGAACTTACTTATCTTGACTTGAAAGTTCTTTATTTAATGCCAATTTTACAGAACCAAAACGTGTTATTAATAAAGATTCTGGCAAATTATATGGGTCAGTTGAAATTCCGTGTGCTTGCTGTCTACGTCTATTATATGAACGTCTGACAGAATTATAAGTTGGGTAATGAAATGATAACGATTGTTCTGATAATGATTCGGTATCTGTTGCTACGTCAAAAGACTCAGCTTTTTGAAACCCCTGATTAAACAAAGTTAAATTTAAAATAAATTTAAATTTACTTCACGCCATAAACTTTTAATGTTAGCAGTGCAATTTATTATTTTATTTCGTTATTGTCTATCGATCTGTTCAGCGCTAAATTTTTCAATTTCTTCTCCCAAAGCATTATTGGACGTGAAGAAATTATTTCGGTATTTTCATTAATTATTGCGTGTGCAATTATCGGTTCCATATGCTTTTATTTTATTTTAAAATAAAATATAAGTAATACTGTGAATTATTTTTTTGCTGTATAATTTGACACTTAATACAAGAAATGTAAATTTGTTATTGTAAATTTGTGTGACACCAAATTTTCTCCAATTGTCTTCCTGTTCTTTTCCTATTAGAAACAACTTTTCTTGATCGTTTTTTGTTGTACATTGTTTTACAACATATTCTTTTTCCTCTGCATTCGTTGAATATTTTCGCAAACTTGCTTTGATTTTTGACAGATATCTTTCCAATGTAGGTTTGCTTAGGTTTTGCGATGATTCATTATTAATTTTTTGAAGTAATTCATTTATTGTGCGGATTTCTCTTTTTTCATATTTATTTAAAAGATTTTTAATTATCTCGTCATTAATGAAAGAATCAAAGGCAGAACCACGGCTTCCACCAATAATCTTATCGTAAATCCAATTTTTAAAAAGAAAAATGAATATAATGAATAATATAAAATATACGGTTTTTGATGGCCCATGAATTTCCATTTAATAGAAATAATAAAAATATTAGTCAATCTAGCGTAAATCAAAAGATAAAAAAATCAAGCTTTTTTATAGATAAATTGACGTAACATTTATATTAAATTCAATAATTGATTAAATTTAATGCTAATATTGTACAAACAAATATTTATTAAAAAATTATTTTATATGGGTTTTATTTTATTGGCACGATTGTTTTTCTAATACGGTAACAATATGATTTGATGGTTTTTTATATAACGCCCAAAACACAAGGAAAAATCGATAAAAACAAGAAAAAACCCATTTGATGGTTTTTTATATAACGCCCTTTTTGATGGTTTTTATATAACGACATAGCACCATAATTTATGATAGATTTTAATTTTTAGTTAAATGGCCCATTGCACAAGTCGGTGGACATAGACGCCCCAGACAGACGCAGTCGGGAATTTAGAGCGATTCCGACTGGAAAAGCCGCCAAAACCTGCGACAGGTTTTGCCAATTTCCGCTCTGCCATTCATTGTTTTTAGAATAAATAATTTTTTTTGCCACAATAAATTTCCTTTGAAAGATAAATTCTGCGTTGTTTTCTTTTATTTTATTATATTTTCGGGTACAATTATTTTTTAGTTCAATGACTGAGTAAAAATAAAATTCGAAATAATTTGATTATCTTATTAAAATGAATAAATTTTTAATTTATATAAATATTTTCTGCAATTTGTTTATTTTCTAATTTTTTACTAATCCTTTTTAATTCTTTTTTTAATTAAATTATAAAAAACTTTTTTTGCGTCTACAGTAATTTCAATTCTATTCATTAAATTGTATTAAAATTGAATTTTATTAATATTTTTTTGTTTTTCATTTATTATATATTTTTTCTTTAAATTAAAAGTAAATGAGAAGAAAAAATTTGTTTATTTATTTTTTTGGTTGTTAATTGTTTTTTGATTTATATTTTATTTTTTTTTGCGGAGTGCTAAAACAAAATTTCTGGTTTTCGTGGCCAGGCTGGCGTAGATCCATGGCGTCCGTCTTGACGTCACAATCGCTTTAATAAAATATTGGCGATCATTATGTAGGCTCGGCGTCTTGGGGACCAAATTGCTCTGGTCTCGTGGAGCTAACAATTCTGATCCTGTGGGGGCGAATAAGAATTGCATTTAATGCAAAATTTTTATTTAATGATGAATTTATTTTATTTTAGCTTTAGTTTACTTTTCTTTAAATTCATTAATAAAGTTGATGTTAGTGAATCGCCTATGGTCCCCGTACGTGGTGTCGCTTGCTTAATTCCTTAATATGCAATTAGATAGTTATGTTTATAAATTAATTACAGCTGCTTCAAATTTTAACCTTGATTCGTTGAAGATTGAAAAACATATGTTCTTTATAAAATTTTCGAGTCGAAATAATAAAAGTTTTTGGTCACGACTTTAGAGCTGTTTGATGTGAGGTTATATTAAGTAATTTTTGATAAAAAATAAGATTTTTATTGCATTATTTCTCCTTTGAGCAAACAACCAAAAATGGGTAATAAAATGTTTGAAATGCCTAAATGATAATAAACAAGATACGATTGCTTGGTTGTTATTTTCAAGCCTTTTCTCTTTTTACTTATGGATATTTTATGTTTATGATTTTTTTTTAAAGAAGGTTTATTGGATATATATATAATTTTGAAATTGGGTTATGTTATCTTATTTAATTTCATTTTTGCTTAATAAATATTTTTCTGCAGATTTGGAGGCAACGTGACGATTCGTCCGGACGACGATTCGTCCGCCCAGCCAAAAATGTACGATTCGTCCGCTCAGCAAGAAAACTACGATTTGTCCAGACGACGATTCGTCCGCCCATCCAAAAAAGTGCCAAAAACATAAAATTACTTTAAATTTTTTAGTTCTTCTTTTGGCATTTTTTATAAGTTCTCTTATTAGCTATGTCAGATGTTAAAAAATTGAAATAGTTTTATCTTTTTGGCACTTTTTAGCCGGGCGGACGAATCGTCTTCCGGACGAATCGTCTTCCGGACGAATCGTATTTCTTTTGCTGGGCGGACGAATCGTAGTTTTTTGGCTAGGCGGACGAATCGTACGTTTTTGGCTGGGAGGACGAATCGTTGCCGGACCAATCGTCGTCTGGACGAATCGTACGGCAGCGGATTTGGATGCTTCATCATTTTCTTTTTTCGTGTTATGCCACGAATGAATATATCTCATCATCAAAATTATTTTTTCCATTTAAATTCAAATAAATAAACTTTATTAAAATATAAAATAGAAAAATACCATAAAATTTATTTTCTTTAACTTTTTAAAAATGATTTCCTCTTTGCTTGATTAATAATGTTTATAAAAACTTTTTAATGCATATTTCTTTTTTAAAAATATTAATTATTATAACATAATAATCATCTTTTTCCATGCCATCGCCAACCCACCATTTTCTCTTACTTCACAATAAAAAAGTAACTGAACGCATTGATCGAGTATCATAATGTAATTAAAAAGCGCAAAAAAGTTGTTTAATAATATATTTTTAAATTTTCATATTTTGGAAGTCCATGCAAAGGCTTTCATAATATAAATGGTTACATTTAATGTCTTTTGCATCATTTAGTAAATGTTTTTTTTTTATTATTAACATAATCACGTAATTTATTTTTATTATCATATTATTATATTTTTAAGTCATTTAACTATTTCCATGTATTAAATCCTTTGATATCCTTTATAATTTTTTTTTATTTTTTATAAAAGATCTTTGCTAATCTTATTTTTTAGATTCTCTAAAAACCAGATTTCATATAAGCTCATTCAACTATCTATATGATCCAATTATTCTAGCCATAACAGCTAACCACCATCATCATCAAATAAGGATATTTGAATATTTATTGTTTAGTAATTTAATTTCATTTGATTTAACCGGGCCGGTGATTAATTATGTCGTGGATCGAAGCTTTTCAGACGGCTTTTTCGCCGGCATAAAATTTAGTCGCATATAATGTGATATAGTATTAAAAGGTTATAATTATATCGCCTTTATTCCTTTGAAATATAATTTTGTTTAACAATTATTTCATTATTCAATTCATTAATGTCAACAAATTCAAGGCCAAATGCTGGACAATTCAATTTTATTTCCATGACTCTAGGATTGGTTTCTGGCTAGTAAATAAAGCGTGTTTTTGGTTATTTTGAATCATAAGAATGTTGCATTTTATTTATTATTAGAATTTAAGATTCTGTAGAAAAGTCAATTACCAAATATTGATTTTAAGTCTGTTTGTTTAATTTAGCCATTTCTTTGCCTCATATTATCCATTATAAAGCCAGTTTTTATATATGAGTTACTGGCTCATACACGACAGCGACGTGAACGGAGATAAACAGACAAACAAAAGTTGTTTTTCTCACTTCTTGTTTCTTCAAAGTATTGTATTTATATTATTTCATTAAATGAAAATTATTAAATATAATGTAAAAATTCCCTTAATAAATTAATAAAAAAATGTAATTCTTTTTATTTAATTCTTTTTTATTTTATCCATTCATCTTTTTTTACTATGATCTTTTTGAAGAAGTCGTGTGTGAAATGCTTAGTAGAATTCCCAGATTTAAAATATATTAATAATCCCTTACTCTATATTAAATCAGAGGAGGCTCCGCCCCTTTTTGTCTTTTTGAATTGGCAATGTGGCGTTTTGTTTTTTTAGTTAGGGATGAGAAAAAAAAATGAAAAAAGTGCATTCTCTTTATGCCTAAATCTAGCGTTCTACCTTTCACAATGACAAACACAGAAGAATGAATAGTAAATATATTAAGAAGAAGAACGAAAGAAAATCTAGATGCGAAAGTCTGATGATTGATCTTTTTATAATTGACTTTTTCGCATCCCTTTTTGTTTGTCAATTCACACTAAAAAATCCATGGTGAATTTAACGAAGGAGTATGTTCGACGGATTTCCCATTTTTTCTTTTTTATTTATTTTTATTTAAGGTTCATACATTATTTTTTTATTTGTGGTTACTACTAATTCATTAAAAAAATGTGAAAAAATTTATTTTTCGTTTTAAATTATTCCAAAAGGAAATGGATTAGTTTTTCGAATGTGAAACTTAAAAAAATTAGCTTCGGACGGATTTAGAAAATTGTCATGTTTGTTTTTCGTAGTATATATGAGCGTTTTTGGCTTTTTGGAAAATTCCTTAACAGAAACACAATAAGCGAAAGGAATATGTACTTACTCCTAAGAACCGACTTTTGAAGAACCAAAAAGATTAGTGTATGTAAATAAAAAAAATTAATAAAAAAGCTTAATTTATTTCACATTATTTTCATAATTTTTCATTTTATCTCATCAAATGCACAAAATGACTTTTTTTCGGTGAATCTATCAAAAGATAAACTTAGTTATTTTTGGGTTTAATTTTCGATTTCAATTCATTTTTCTAAGAGAGAAATTATGAAAGAATAATGGTTTTGGAAGAGTGTTAAGATAGTTGCTAAAAAATGCAAAATGGGTGCTAAAATACGCCCAAAATTGGGAAAGTAGATGTTTAAAAATTAGGAAAATCCAACGTTTTTATGCACAATCATTCCAAAAGGCGAAATAAATTAAAGATAATGAAAATTTAAAAAATACTTTTTTGAGAATTTCATAAAAAAAAGAAAAAAATGATGCAAATTTTTTCACCAAAAAAGCCCAAAATTTTCACTAAAACCGTGGATAGATGAGTATGAGTAGTCCAAAATATTCCACCAGAGTTCGTCCTGACTCCGTACTATGATTTTGAAATAAAAAACTTTTGAAACAAAATTAAAATAATAAAAGAAAAAAGATTTTTTCCTGGTGCATCCAGACAAAACCTTTTTCTAAGGAAACGGTTTGCAAGTGACCGAATGATTAAAAAAACATCACTTCGGTTGGAGAGTTTTTTAAAAGCTATGTTTAAGGTTTTGGTTACTCTATTTAAAGAAAGAGTTAGTTTGTTCTGTTTTTTTGCAAGTTGCTGACTTTTTTCTCAAAACATGACCGGTTCAAGAAAAATATTTGCTTTGTGCTTTGCCATTTATATTTAATATTAAATAGATATTATATATAATGAATATATTTTTTCCAATTGTTATTCCCACTTTATTTCCTTTTCTTTATTATTATTTTTAAAATATTTAGTTTTAAGTCTCCTTTATTTTATTTATATTTCATTTTTTAGTTGTATTTTTGTATTTTTAGGTATTTCTTTTTGGTTTACTTTTCTTTAACATGGCATAGATCACGCGTTCTCACCAAGGAGAATTTTAAAGGTTTCATTCATGCCCCACGATTGCTGGATTATTTAATTTTGAAATTGCCAATTTTTTAAAAAATAAATAAATTAAATTTCTTATTTAATTATAAATATATTTGGTATTTATTTTACATGAAAAATTATTATTTTTCGTCATATATTTAAGGCTATTACAATGCCTTTTTCGCAATATTCATTAGTAATTTGAAAACTAATTAATCAATTCATATTTTCCTTTGCATTTCTATATTCCATCTTTAATTCCAATATTTTTTTAAGTTTTCTATTAGATTTTTTAAGTTAACTGCAGTTTCAAAAGGTATAAAGATTTTTAATAATATTATTATGAACAAGGGAAAATGACAAGTGGTGGTGGTCCATTATAGTGGCACCACTACTCACAGAGGAGAGTCTCCTCACTCCTCCGCCGGGATTGGTACCGACTCCGAAATTATGATCACTATCTTTGTGTGTTTTAGGAAATAATCTTTCTGCAAATTATTTTATTCAATTAATATTGCCGTTTATATATTTTTTTTCGTTAACATTTTGGTAACATTTCATTTAATATTCTTAATACAAATGATATTTAGAAATATTATTTTTTTTTGTTTAAAATTAGCATAGATTATTTTTAATATTTAGTTTTATTAATACTTCATTTTTCTTTGCAACCAATTTTACTGGCCGATTAAATGCAAAAAAACAAAATTATACTTTGCTTAATTATGTAAAAAATACAAAATAGTTTTTATTAACAAAGCGGATTTCTTTCATTTTGGTTAGAAAATTTTTTTATTATTCTGAATCAATTTTTTTTTATTTCGTATTGTACAATTAGGATTTACAATTCTAACATTTTTTTCATTTTATTAAACTATTTTTAAAACTAAAGAAAAAGTGATTTCATAAACAATTAATAATAAATAAACAAAGTCAAAAAAAGACAATGTTAAAATATTTCGTCTAACGAAATTAAGTAGCAGCAAAGAAATTGGGTAAAAAAAATATCTATGAATTATTCATGCTTTATTCATGCTTCTTTGAGAACTAATTCCTCAGAAGAGATTATAAACTAATTTACATGTTATAGTATTACCTTTTTTTCCAATAATTCAATAATCATATTAAGAAGCATTTCAATTTCTCAGTTATCTTTAAATCCCGAATTTGTTTATTTCTTCGAAAAAAAACTTATTAATTCTCATCATCAATTTTATTTGAATATTAATTAAATAAATAAGCATTTATTTTTAATTTAATTAAATTTCTTTTAATTTTTAAGATTTTATGATTCTTTTAGATTTTTCTGACGAATATGGAATAATTATATTATTAGGGGGATCGATGAATAACTTAACACTTAAGGCATAAAATAAAAAACTTAATGACTTTGCAAGAAAAAATTTTTGTCGTCATATTCCAGTCAGGTCCCTCACCTTCCCATCGCAAATTTTCAGGGCAGCAGCTCTCTCGCTATGCCCTACTTCCATAAAAATTTCAGAAGCATTCGAATTTCAATTCTTTTTTTCATAACTTAATAAAAAAAAGGATATCCAAAGATAACAATAATTGGTGCTAGGACGAAAAAATAAAAGTGCAAAATGGAAATAATAAATATCAATGCGTGTGATCGGAAAAGGCGGGTCGTTTCAGTGTGAAGAATTATTTTAATAATTAATTAATAATCTTAATTAATAATTTTGTACTGATAATAAATATTTTTAAAATATTTTTTATATTTGCCCAACAATTATAAAGAGAGCAAAAAAAACATTAAAACTTTTTACACATTCAATTAATTGCACTTTATTTTTATTCATTTGTATTTATTATTTCCATTTTGCACTTTTCTTTTTTCGCCCATTTTGCACTTTTCTTTTTTCGCCCATTTTGCACTTTTCTTTTTTCGCCCACACATGCACTTTTCTTTTTTCGGCTTGCTTTTCTTTTTTCGTCTCAGCACGCAATAATTCTATATCCAAATGAATCGCATTTCGAGAATTTAAAAAGATTTATAAAAGTCATGAGTGATTCATATTTAAAATACTATCATCAAATGGTGAGTTACTTATTGATAACCCTAGTAAGCTTTATAATGTTTTGCTTCTTTCTTTAATACTATAGTCAAATAATTTATTCTTGGATTTACTTAAGGTACGACAAAATAGTTATCTTTATTGAATTTTATATTGTTTATTTTTCCATTTTGATTTTTAGTTTATCGAATTCACAGAAGTTAACCAGAAGAATAGTTTTTGCTACCCTTTTTCTATTACTTAACAAAAAAAATTATAGACCGAAAACTGCTTATGGAATTTGGGACCATGGAGTACCCTTTTTATTTATTTATTTTTGCGGAATGCTAGAAAATTCGTTTTATTGGTGAATTGTATTCGAGAAACATGTTTATTATTTATTTAGGATTAATAAAAAAAGACTAAAGGCTAACCAAAGAATTTCTAAATGTATTTATTTTTAGAAAATTATTCAAAATTTTCTATTTGTAAGTATATTTTGAACCCTTCTTTTTATATTTAATAATAGTTTTAAATTTTTTTTTTTGGAATATTTATTTATTTTTTAAATTGGCTTTGATTAATTTTTAATTGCAATGATAGTTTATTTTTTATATTAAATCGTTTTTTGCTTCAGCAAACTTAGCGAATTAGATGTTTTTGTTGTTAAATTATTATTCGCGTAGCAGGCGCCCAGGCTTTTAAAGTTCACTTTTAAATCAGAACCGGCTTTCTGTTGAGAAGAGTCATGCTTTTTAGGTAATAATAGTAGCTATTAATCACAAATTACGTTGATCATAACATATTTCATTCAATTTTTTTGCATGATTTTTTCAATTTAAAATTTTATATCTAAATGATAATAATAATAATGCAAGTTGAATAAACTTATTTGAAAAACAAAAAAGCATTTCCTTGGCTTAAATACGTATATAACAAATAAAATTTTTAATCTCAATATCGTTTTTTTCAATTTTAAATTAAAGAGCATTTTTTTAAATAAAAAATATACTTTTTTTATCATTTTTTCTTTTTTCCCTGGCCAAGCTGAAAAGTCTCATCTTGCCGACGGTGGGAAGGAAGGTAAAAGAAGAATAAAGGCGCATTATTTTAGGCTAACAATAAATTATTAAGCATTCGTATCAATTTTTCAGTCTTATTTCCTTAACAAGAAGATTCAATTTTTTTCAATTAAAAAGTTGGAAAAAATAATAAGTATTTTATTGGTTATTTTTCTTTTGTATTTTCCTATTATTTATTTATTTTTTTGTCATCACTTTTTATTTCTACTTAACTCTCACAATTATTTCCATTAAAAAAATTGTCTAGCTTTTTTAATCAAAAGAATAAAAAATTTAGATAAGTATTAATTTAAATTAAAATTTACTTGGTGCTTTTTTAATTTAACTATAAAATTTAATTTCTTTTTTAATGGCTTTAGCTAATTTAGCGGGTTTAGCTATTGCTTCTTCATAATTTCGCATAAAGGAGACAATTTGGAGTCGCTTTTCTTTAAAAAATCTATAAAATTATTAATTTATTGCAGAAATTAATCTTAAGTCGACTTTGCAAATCATTGCTTCGCCAGAAGTTCAAAATCCAATCTTTTACCTTTATAAAATTTATTCCTTTTTTCTCACTTTGTCAAAAATATTAAATTTTGCCGATAAAATTAAATTTTTTAAAGTAGTAATATTCAATAAGAGAATCTAAGATGTACAAAATAAAAGTCAGAATTAAGAAATTAATATTTACAAAATTAAAATATTCATTGTGATTGCCTGGCAAGGGACATCAAATGAGAAAGAAATGTTTTGAGCATAAGTTGTAATTGGCCGGCTTAATGGCGGTTAGGTCTTTGTATTTTCAACCCTTTTGTTTTTTCAGTTTGGGTCATTTCTATTTTTTTCCCATTTAAATTTTCTATTATTATTAATTATTATTTTTTATACGATTTTTCATTTTCATTTTATTTATCTTTTTATAAGGATGCTATTTTAGGCAAATACTAGCGTCGTGATAAGCATAAAAAAGCACTTTCACTTAGTTTGGGAACTTCAAAATGCTCAAAAAGTGCGATATTTTTCTGCCTATTTTACTGTGCCGACAGGCGCCGCCGGGAAAATTTTTAAAAATATTAATGAAATCGCTTCAAAAATTCTAAAAAATAAATAAAATTTTCTTATTTTTTACGTCAGAGTATGAAACAAAAACAAAATAAGAACAATGGGCTGAAATCAGAGCCTTTCTTACAAATAAAAACTTGATTTCTAAGATTTGGACTTCCCAAATCAGAACATTTCTTAGAAATAAGGACATTTAACTCCCTTGCTCTAACCTAAAATATTCCAATCTTTTGAAATATTAATTTGCGTTTTTTTTTATTAATTTATACTTGGGACGTGATTAAGGAGAATTTTTCCGTCCATAACAATTAAATCAGCATTACTTTTCTGTTTAATTAGAGTTTATAAATTTATTTGTGCGCTATTTATTTACTTTTTATAAATTTTTATTATTTTAGGTTTGATTGCAATTTAAACGTAATTTTTCATTATTTCTTGCAGTAGAAATCAGTTTTATATGATCCGTATCCAATTTTAGCAGAAAGAATTAGAAAAATTTTAAAGGCTTTAATAATATAATATTAAAAAAAATAATAATATAAATAAATCAATTTTTTTTTTTTGCTTTCTTCGATTTATTCTTTTTATTATTTTATCAAATTCTTTAATGGGTTCAATTCTAATTTGTTCGTAATTAATTTTGTTTGCTATAACGCGTGACCTTTTTCGTGAATTGCACGCTTTTCTCAAGGCGTGCAAATGAGACGAATTCTTGGTACAGAAGAGTGTGCATTTGAGGCTGATCGTTGATAAATGTTTGGGAGTGAAAATAATTTGTTCCAATTGGTCCTAATCGTTTGGTGGCAGTGGCTGGGTCCAATATTTTCGTTAATTAATTATAAAACAAAAAAAAATTCTTTTGTGAAATTTGGATTTTTCCAGTGTGTTGAATTGAATTATTTAATATAATTACATATCTTCTTTGTTTTTCTGATTCCATAGTAACTTTTTTATTACAATTGTTACGCAATTTCCTCAAGTCTATATTCCCAGTTGTCTATTATCAATGGTTAAATTTTTCTTTCTTTTTGAATAATTTTGATGTTATATATATATATATTGATTTTTTGAAATTGTAGATTTTTAAATATTTATTTGAACTTATTTTTGCTTATTTATCAACCGATTTAATGCTTTGTCTGCTAATCGTTGAGCAGAAGTCCTTTTGTCTGTTAGTTTTCGGAGTGATTCTGATAAAACTAACATTCTTTTAAAATTTATTATTTTACGCTTCTATTCATTACAATAATTTAATAATGTTGTCCTAACTATAGATTTTTTATCATTTCGTATTGATTAGACGATGTTATATAAAATTTTGAGAAAAAGGGTTGCATTGCTCGGCGAATTGCCAAAATACCTTTGGCAAGGTCATTAAAATTTTGAAACCGGTACAATTGCTGACAGACTATGTTCCGGCATACTGATGTTTCTGAGCATGGGATTGTAGCCGTGATATCGCATCGCTTTTCCGATAGAAGTCTCAAAACCTCGCGCATGCATCTTCCTCTTTTCTGCCGCAGAAAAGAATTTGCTCAAATTGAAAAGGAAGGCTTGAGGTTGCGAAATAAAATCTTGCGAAATAAGAAAATCGCTGCTCTTAATTGGATTATCTTTTTGGTATTATTAAATTGCACTGTTTTTTCCCATGGAGAATGATAACTTTTATTTTCCAAGACTCAAAGAGCAACTGCTTTGGTGACTTTTTTATACCTTTAATATCCGGCTTAAAATTTGATACTCAAATACACTCAAATTTTAAAAATTTCCCTGGCGGCGCTTATCAGCACCGCGAGCCTCTGCCCAATTAAATTTATTTTCTTTAAACAAGCCAAAAAACACATAAATAAGAACTAAAAATGTCATAGGGAATTTTTTCATAATCGAGCCTTGCGTACTTAGTAAGAAAAAAATAATATAAAAAAAATCTTCAACAAAAAAAACCAATTTCGGTTTTCGGCTAACCAGGTATTGGCGAAAAATCAAAACCGGTAATTGAGGCTAGTAGCTAAGCCGGCCTACCCGAATACCGGGAGGGAGGGGGCCAATTTTCCGATTATTTTCTACCCTACTTTATACATATATGTATTCCCATGTGCGGGTCGAAATAAAACGTTTACCCCCTCGCGCGTCGTATAATTTTTGTTATATTATAATTTTATTTTTCGAAATAATAGCTGTCATATTTTATGTGCATGCAATTACATTGTTTCTTTCACCTGACTGAGTTTGTTTTTTTCTTATATTTATTCATTATGAAAATTATTAAGCTAAAGCTTTGGTTTACCTTTTTAATTGAGATTACAAATAAAATTGTATTTTACCAAAATTTGCGATTCTTTAATTCGAATATTTTTTTGAACTATTTTTTTTAATAATTAACGAACCAATTGTCATGTCTTATTCCATAAATTGTGTGTGGTCGTACGGCAATGGGTCTGTTTCTTTCCTTGCCCATTCATGTTTTATTCAAACATTTTATATTTTTTACTTTAAAAACCCAGCTTTTTCTTTAAAAAGTTAAAAAAAAAGATTAACAAATTTTGCCAATGGTCCAATTTCAAATAATGAAACCCGGAACTTGGGCATATTCGATGAGATTATTATTCTATTTATTTATTATTTTTAATTTTTAATTTTAAATTTAATCATTTTAATGATGATACATTAATATTGTAGAGAGGAAGTCCTAGTTTCTATTGGTATTTGTGATACTTTGAAAAATTACTTCTTTTAAGATAAATTGTTTTTAGTCTTAAATTATTAATATTTATTTATGATTTCCTGACTAATTAGGTCTTAACTTCGATTGGTTTGGCTTTATTTATATGATTATAGAAACTTATATTTATTGTAATAATTAATTTTTCATTATTTTTTTGTTTGTTAATTTTGCTTCTGACTTTCTTATTTTAAGCCTTTTAAATCTCCTTTAATGGAGTTAATTTTTCATTTTCATTTTTTAGAATTAATGTTTATGTGGAATTTTTAACATCGTAAAATTTTTTGAACAAAGTATTCTTTATTGGCTTTAATAACGAATTGATTAGACTTTTAACAGTTTTTTTGCAATAAGGATGCATTGTTTCAAGAGAATGACTAAATAAAAAATCTTTTTATCATTTGGAATAGACAAAATATTATAATACCCACAGAAACTCTTTTCGATGAGTTTTCGCAATAGTGCAGTTGATTTTTTAGAGTTAGCTTTTTTTCATTCACTGTTTACTACTGTTATGAATACATATTAAAACGGCGCTACCCGACATTTGAGGACTGACACTTGAGAACCCGACATTTGAGGACCCCAACACATAAGGACCCGATATAAACGAACCCTGACACTTGAGGACGCGACTTTTAGGGACCCGACATTTGGGACTTTGCAAAATTTCAAAGAAAAACCCAATTAAATTATTTAAAGAAGGCGGAATGGATTGGATCCGATAAGTTACGGCTAGGGTAGTTCACGGTCGGTTAACCGAACCGAAACCGAAACCGAAAACCGGGTTTTTGGGCCAAAAACCGAAACCGAAAACCGGGGGTCCCAAAACCGGCATAACCGAAAACCGGGGGTACCGGTTTGTCGGTTTTCGGTTTTAAAAATACACCCCTAAGAATGGGATTTTTATGGTGATGTTTGAGTAAAATTGTAGAGGAAAATTGCATCAAATATTTTATTTTGAATGTCGTTTTTGTGGTTGGTCATGGTTCGGTTGGTTTTACTTCACATTCCAAAAAAATTGATTTGGTTCGATATCGCCTGAAAACAATTCAATTTTTTTCTAATTCTTTCCAACAAACCATTGCCTATTTTATTAGTTTTTTTAAAATAATTTCATAAGTAGGGATGCAAAAATGGGCATAAAACGCAAAATATTATCATAAAATATGGTCTTAAAATTGCGAAATATAGACATAAATATGGAAAAATGCCAAAAATATGGACGAAAAACATAAAGCAAAGAGAAAAAATTTTATTTTTAAAATTTATTTAATTCTAAAAAATTTGGCGAAATTTTTTTTTTGATTGTTCCTTATAATTAGAGCTCGACTTTTGAGGCATATGCCTTTTTTTCTGCGCTCTTGTTTCGATATATTAAGCATAAATAACACATTTTCCACTTTGTTTGAAGCTTCTACGATGACTTTTATAATACCTTTTTTTGCCTTTTTCGGGATTTTTGTGCCTTTTAATGCCTTTTTTTCAATTTTTTGGTGCCTATTATAGTGCCTTTTTCGGGATTTTTCGTGCCTTTTTAGTCGAGCTCTACTTATAATTTTAAAAGTTTTTGCCAAATTCTTGCCAAAAAAATTCAAATTTTTTTCAATTTATAATGTACTTTTTTCGAAAATTTTGCTTCTAGGGGTGTATTTTTCGTATTTGTTGCATTTTTCATGAAATTTTTCAAAAATGCCAAATCTTGAAATCCTGAATAAAAATGTCTAATTATTCAATGTTTCACTCGCCACGACTATTTAAGCTCCTTTATGAAGGGCGGGGGCCTGTGGTGCCGATAGGCGCCACTGGGGGAAATTTTTGAAATTTTTTGGTGTATTTTGGTCACAGATTTTGCACAAAAAGACTAATTTTTGTGAATTTTGTAGATAAATTTTGAAGACCTAAGCCCGGGTGTGCCAATAGGCGCCACGGGGCAAATTTTCAAGGTTTTGATAGTCAGCGAGCCCTTCTTATACATATAGGAAAGAAAAGAATAACCAAAAAACCTCCAAAATGAACCAATTATTAAGAAAATTGTTAAAAAAATTTTAAATTAAGTATACTAAAGTTGGGACAGGAAATAAGGCTAAAAACCGATTTCGGTTTTCGGTTAACCGGGTCTGGGCCAAAAACCGAAACCGAAAACCGGGGGTAGCAAAACCGGCCTAACCGAAAACCGGGGGGATTGCCCTACCCTAGTTACGGCAGTATTAATTGGACCCAACTCAAGGGATAAGACGTTTGAGAGCGAAGGAAAAAAAATACAGAGACAACAAATTGGCAATACGCAATTTATTTGCTGGGTTTGACTTGTTGAGAACAAGGGTGGTCACGGATACGGACAATCCGCGGATTGTCCGGATACGGACGGATACGGATAACGATTTTTGAGAATTCGGACGGACACGGATATGAAAATTGGTGTCCGTGCACGGGAACAATCCGCGGATATCCGCGGATTGTCCGGACACGGACAACGATTTTTGGGACTTAACGGACGGACACGGATATGAACCCGACGGACACGGATGGACACGGATATGAAAATTCGTGTCCGTGACCACCCCTGGTTGAGAATATAAGCGATGATGAAATGCCTATACATCTTTGGTCTTTGCGATACCGTTTCATGCAAAATGATATTGAAAATTGAGATGATCCAAATGAGTAATTATTTTGGGTTTTTGATCACGTTGGCCCTTGGAAAAAAATTCTATACTTATTTTAATGATTAAAAAAATAATTTGATTGAGTTTTTCTTAGAAATTCTGAAAATCCTCAAATGTCGGGTCCCCAAAACTCGGGTCCTCAAATGTCAGGGTTATCGTTATCCTCAAATGTCTAGTCCTCAAAAGTTGTGTCTTTAAGTGTCGAAGTTCGCAAAAGTCGGGGTTTTAAGTCGGGTCCTCATGTTGGGTCTATTTTAATTTTCACTTTTCAAGATATATTCAGTTTTAGTGTTCGTTAGTGAAGAATTATTACATTAATTAATCACATTTATGCAGGAATTTTGCGGGCGGGGCGGAGGTCTCATCATCCCACCAAATAACCATTTTGGAAACTTCGGTTCCGACACAGGAATCACCGATTTAAGCATCAAATTCGTTCAACCATATTCAAATCTTTATTGATTATTTATAAATATGATCATATTTAACGTAAAAAAACATTTTATTTTATACTTTTAATTTTTACAAAAAATACTTTTTTAAAATGCATGACACGTATTTTATTAATATTAGTAAATTTATTTTTATTTATTTTTTAACTCCTGTTCGTTATCTGGTTTTTTTTCTAACAAATTCGGCTCCTCCTTTTTTATAAGCGCACTCCAGAAAGATAAATAATATATAGGAATTTGAATTCAAAAAAAAATTTAAGGTAAGAATTGCATAATCAAAAAAGCATTTTTTTATTGTCTTGTATTTTATTGCATAAAATTTAAAAATTTATCAGACTTAATTGTATAATTCGATTTTTTGTTTACTATTAATATTTCTATTTTTTCATTTAACATTTTTTGACGGCACAATTTATCTATGCCTTTTTGTTTTTTATTAATTTTTTGAATAGTGAAGTTTTTATTAAAATATTTTTGCAGATATTGAAAATCGTTCGAAATACTAATGATCTATTATAAAAAGCACCATTTATTCAGATATAATTTTTTTTAACTTATAAATTTATTTTCAATAATTTTTCGGCTAATATTTGCCCCCTTTGATGCATACTCTTTCAAATAATTAATGGAAGATTTCTGCATATATATATTTAAGAATTAAACTGATTTTATTGAAACAACTACACTTTCTTTTTGTTGGAGTGAATATTTTTCCATTTGGCTTTTTTTAATTAGTTTCTTTTATATTCTCATTAATTGCTTCCGTAAATTTATCCATTATAATAAAAATATGCATGAAGTGATTGGAGAAGACATATCTTCTTGTGAAGAAACTGTTACGCGGGCAGGGCTATGATAATGTTACTTCGCAATTTAAATGTAAAAGAGGGATTATGCAATGGAACAAAACTGCAAATTATTGATTTGGGTAATATGTAATAAATTGTGTTATTAAAAGTGGTGATAAAATTGGTGAACCAACATTAATTCCAAGAATTACTTTAATCAAAGAAAAAAAATTTCCGTTTTTACTTCGCAGACACCAATTTCCAATAAAATTTGGCATTTACAATAAATAAAAGTCAATCTCAAACTTTTTCTAAAATCGGTTTAGATTATTGTGATGAACCATTTTCTCACGGACAAACATATGTTGCATTGTCAAGAGCAAGATCTTGGAATGACATAAAAATAAAATTGTCGAATGAAAATAAAGGAAATTTAATAAAAAACATCGTTTGGAAAGAAATCCTTGAATAAAAAAATAATAATAATTATTATTTTTATTATTTTAAACTATTTTCATCTTGGGGCTGTTTTATGGTAAGTTAATCGCTGCATTAATGAGGGGGGTGCAGCGTATGATAGGGCGGGATATATGTAATCCCTTTAACTATCATTTCACCCCTCAAAGCCCCTTTGGTACCCAATGCTTTGGTGCGTTCTCGACGCGGGTATCGTTAGTAGGCGTTGAAGCCGAAGCTAAAACCAAAGCTAAAGACCAATGTTTTCTTAGAAAAATAATAAAATGAAAATTAAAAAATATTAAATAATAAACTAAGAGCGTTTGGGAACCGCGAAGCGGTTCCCAAGCGCTCGTTAACCATACTAATTTGATGTGTCCGTTCGTGTGTGTGTCACACTTTTTTTAAGGAATTTTGAAATTTTTTTCGAGGCGAAAACATTGTCAATAATTTTTTTTCCTTTTCTCAAAACAGAAAAGCAAATAGCGGTGGTGACATTTTTTAGTGTTCTTCTCTCATAATTGAAATGAAAAAATATTAATGAAATAATCCCTTTTTCTTTTTACTTTGCAATTTTTTGGTAATAGCGTTTTGTTTATATATAATATATTTTGAAATTGTTTCTTTGAATTGTTTCCAAACCCAGACCCATTTTTTTTGATGCAAAAACGGTGAATTATAAGCCTTATTTTTAAAAATTTTTGGAATTTTAGATGGTACGAAAAAAAACAGGAAAACTTTAAATAAAAAAGTAAAATGAATTTTCTTGCAAATAAACTAAGGCAATAAAATTATGAAATTGGACCTGCTCTTGGCTTATTTAAAAAAAATTTTTTTTTTTTAAAATTTTGATATGGAATTCTAAGAAAAAAAAGTCAGACAAGGAAAGGAGAAATGCAATAATGTAAGAGAAGACCAAAAATAGGAAAAAAGAGAGCATGAGAGGAGGGGCGAAACAAACTCAATGAGAGAGATAAAAAAAAAAGAGAGTGATAGCGAGACAATGAGAGTGAGAGAGAGTGGGGGAGGGGGGGGGGGTGGGAGAAGAGTAAAGAGACCAAAGACAGAAGAGAGAATGTGGGTGGGGGAAGAGTAGAAGCGAGAGAGAAGTAGAAGGAAAGTAGACGGACGAGAAAAAGAGAGAGGAAAAAAAGTGAGAAAGAGAGAGAGGAGCGAAGAGAGAAAGACAGAAAGAGAGAGAGAGAAACTGAAAGAGAGAGAGCATTAAAGGGAAAGAAAATGAGAGGAAGAAAAACCGAGACAGAAAGAAGGAGCAGACTGAGAGAGAATAGAAAAGAGAAAGAGACGAAGAAAAAAAGAAAGAGAGGGCAAAGGTTGGATAAGAATAACTAAGTTAAAAGAGGGAGAGAACGCGTAAGTGAGAAAAAGAGGGCGAGAGAAAGAGGGAGACGGTAAAGGAAGGCGGGAGCGAGGGGAGAGAGAACGAGAAAGGGACAGCGAAAGGTAGAGGAAGAGTGAGACAGTAAGAGAGAAAAGAGAGGGAGAAGAAGATAAGGAGAAAGTGAGAGAGACAAAGAAGAGAAACCGAAAAAAGGAGAGAAAGTGAGTTGGACGGAGGAGGAAGAGTAAAAGGGCGTGAGAGGGAGGGAGAGATAAAGGTAGAGCGAGAGAGAGAGAATTCACAGCAAAGGGAAAACGGGAAAAGGAGAGAAAGAAAGAACCAATGAGGTGGGAAAGAGAGAGCGAGTGAAAGGATAAGGAAAAAAGAAATAAAGAAGGTGAGAAAGAGAGCGTGAGAGATAAAAGAGTGACAGAGAGGGAAAACAAGAAAAAGACAGTGTGAAGGAGGGGGGGGGGGGAGTCAAAGAAGATGAGAGGAAGAGCGATGAAAGTTAGAGTGAGAGAGAGGGAGAGAGTGAGGAAGACAAAAAAGGAGTGACGAAGGTAGAGAGAAAGACAGAGGGTGAAGGGAGGAAGGGACGGGGGCGAAGACAAAGATAGAGAGAGAACTTAAAAAATAAAAGCTAGAGCGGTTGGGAACCGCGAAGCGGTTCCCAAGCGCTCGTTTGTTTTTTAAAATGATTCCAAATTCCTGTGGCGTTTTCTAACAGTGGTCTGATGTAGCTTTTATATGCCAAAGCTAGTATCTCAAGCCTTCGTGTTTTTAACGCTCGAAGAGTTGGTGACAAGAAAATAGGAATTTTTTATAATTTCATTTATGTGATTGGAAAAAGAAGTTTTTGATAAATTAGAATAGCCAACCCCCTTACATATTATTTCTGGGTGAGGTTGTCCATCAATAAATCAGTCATTTTGGTATTATACTCATCAAGATAAATGACGTTTTTTCTCCTTTTTTAAAGATTAAGAATGATTATAGATGTTTTCCATATTTCAGGAGTATTGCCTGAATCAAAAACAATTCTAAAATGTTCTGTAACGATAGGTGCCAATGTTAATGCACATTCTTTTAATACGATATAAAGGATGCCATCAAGTGATGTTGAGTTTCTACGGGATGTCTTCTTAAATATTCCATATGTTATGTACATTAAATTCAATCTTAATACTTATTGACCTTTTGCCAAATTTTGAGTTAAATCCTTTTCATACTTTGTGGTTTGTTCGCGTAACCATATGCATTGTTTGTCCTGACGCCTCATTCAACAAGACTTTGACCTCCGATCGAGTCATATCGCGTCGTACCGTGATATTTTGTGGATAATTTTGATTTTTTTTAAGGTTTTGCGAATTTTTTTTATAAAATATCACGTATCTTCGCTCAGTAAATGGACTTTGACAATTCTTGCTTTTTTGTTTGATTGATCACTACTACCCACGACTGTTTTTCTATTTTAATGCAAAAAAAACAAAAATATTAATTTTACTTGTATTAATTTCTATTTTTGGGTTCGTATATTTTTTATATTTATTATTTTATTTAATCTTTTTTTAGGGTTGGATGGGTTCGGGTATTTCGGCTAAAATCGGGTCCGGGTATCGCCGGGTACGCAAATGCCGGGTTCGGGTCCGGGTACAAGTTTTTCAACCGGGTTCAGGTTCGGGTATCGGGTACAACCGGGTATCAAAAAAAGGAAAATTTTAGGGGAAAATTTGAAATTTAAAAAATTTACACCCAAAAAGTTCATTATTAAAATGCAATTTCATTCTCACTTACATATATCCATGGCTCCCATTTCTCTTTATTCCAGGGGTGTCAGATGAAATTTTTCAAAAAAAGAACATGCAGACGAAAAAAAAAGATTTTGGGGGTTAAAAAAAGGAATATTTTTTAAAAGCAAATTTTGAGAAAGCCTACGCGAATCGGGTACAAACCCGGTCGGGTAGCCGAACCCGTCCAACCCTAATTTAAACAAAGATTTAGTTTTATAATTTGCCAAAGGCCAGTATTTTCAATTCTCTTACATTTAATTCATAAAATCAAAAATATATCAATCCTTCTTGTATAATTCGGGTTTAGTTTGTGACTTAATTAATTTGGATTTCATTTAACATTTTTTCCCGAAAATCTTTATTTACCTATTCCTTTTTTTGCCCTTTTATCTAGTGATTATTTATATTTTATTTTTTCTTCTGTCTATTACACGAAGCAAAAAAGAACCATATAAAAATTTTGTTGCTTCTAATTTATTTTTTCCCAAAATTTGTAAATGGGACGGTTATGCGTCTTTTTCAGGTACTTAACGAAACACGAAACGAAAAATATCCCTTTTCGTACGAATAGAAACGAAAGAAAAAAAAAATTTTATTAGCAATAATCCAAATAAAAGGTTATAGGATTTGAAATTGCTTTTAAATTACCAAATATATTAATAATTTTCCCATTGTTGTTTATATTTTTTCAATTTTTTCTTCAGTTTTTTTGATGAGTTTTAATTGAAATATTTTTATAAAATTACAAAGTCACCATAGGTTGAGCAATTTTCCCTTAAATCTTTTATTTGCAAAAGCAAAAAAAACTATTACAAACATTGCATAATTTTATTATAATTTTTGTTTTCAAAAATTTTGGGTTTTTTAATCGGAATACTTAATTCTTGCATATTTTTTTTTTTAGTTTTACACGTCAAGTTCCGGAATAGCGCCGCACAGGTCAATGAAATGAAATCACATGTTCATTTGAATTTTAAAATAGGATGTATCATAATGATTAGCATTTATCATAATTAAAATGCAATATTTCAACAAAGGTCATTTAAACAAATTTAAATATTAAGGAGAGTGATAAGTTATTTAAATATTTCTTTAGAAAATATAAATTCCAAATAATTTGAAGTTTAACAGGATCGGAGGGTTAAATTAATATTCACATTCAAAAAGAGATATGTTAGCTTCTTTGATGAATAATTCTGCAAAGAATTGCTCTCTGAAAGTTGTTTCGCAGTTATAGGTTCTTTCTTTTTACAAGAAAAAAGATTGTTACATTATTAATTTTATTTATTTATAATCTTTTCATAAATCTGTTGCTGATCAATTATATTTTGTTTTAAAAAACGTTTAATTAAGTTTATGTGGGGAGATGGACAATCATCGATTTTTCTGCAAAGCAATGGCAAAGGTCACATTTCATAATGTGCAAATGAAGGGGGGAGAGGAAGAGGTCATTAAAGGTAATAAAAATCGATTTTCTCAGCAGACTATCCTCCTCTCCTCCCCCACTCCCCCTCGTTTATACAGCAATTTGTGTTCATATCTATCTGATAGAGCCAATGAAGAGACATTGTATGATATAATAGGATTTTAGAAACGACTCACTCAGCACAGCATGAAAAAACGAATGAATTTTATTTGTATGACTAATTAACACGGCGACCCAATTTTTGCTCGGCTTTAAGACTTCAATTGAAAAAATAAACTTAGTTTCGATAAATGGGACGAATATGAGACAATGCAAATTTTCAGAAAAATTGGTCATCAATAGGAAACAATTTTTTTCTATGGAGAATTTTCATGTACCAAGAAATCATAACTTTTTGCCGATCAATCCATTTGCTTAGTTACTTCTTTTCTACAAGATTTCATATGATAACATAATTGTGAGATTTGGTTCACAAAAAAGTTCAAAATTTTTTGTTGAAAGTTAGTATGTTTTTTGTGTTTTTTTCATTTTTTTAGTGCTAATCTAAAACATAAAATTGATTCAGAATATTCGACACGAAATGCTCTCCACAATAAGCCACAAATTTTTTGAATAAATTTTGTTAGGCTAAGTTAGCTTCAAAATATTTCTTTTTCTCTTGTTTTGGCATATATATTTCCTTGTCTCTGATTTAGGCGGGGCGGAAGAGAGCGGTTGCGTTGGGTGGTGGGAGAGGAGAAAGAAGGGAAATGTAAGAGATCAAAGAAGGAGCAGAAAGAAAAAATAGTGAAGCAATTTTCTTCCTTTACCCGCACCCTGTTCAGTCTCATCTTTAAACTAGCATAAATTATATATATATAAAATATCTCTTGTCATGGGCCGAACTCGGTCCTAGGACGAAGGACAAAAATAGCAAATTTTATTAGCTTGTTAACTTTCAAAAAATTTAGTTTTTCAAAAATTATTGTAATTTTCCATCTTTTGGCCACTGTTTTGAAAAAGAATAATTTTGTTGAAATTTAGCAAGCTAGTAGAAGAAATATTTAAGTGCTTCAATAAAAAAAATATACAAAAAAATAATATTAAAACCCACCACATAATATCTAAAACAAAAATCTTCACTATAAATGTCCTTTTAATCATTTCTTTAGTTTCTTTAAATAACAAGTTTTTATTTGTTAAGCATATTCAAGGAATACTTTGAAAATATTGCTAATTCGCTGAGAAAAATCTTTATTGGAACACATTAATTTTTTTTTACGAATGTTAAATTATGTTGTTAGAATTCTTATTTATTTTAATTTTAAAGGTTTGGGAGGTCCCCTTATAATCATACAGAGAGTAAAAATAATTTGCTCAATAGTTTCTTTGTTTTCATTGATTTTAAAATAGAAAAACAAAGAAGGGGATTTATTAAGCAAGAGCAAACGATAGAAATTAGAGATTCCTAAATCTTCTCGCATTATACGCTACTCTATACCACCCCTTTTTACGGTTCTAAAAAGAAATTTGAACATAATATTTAGGTTTGAAACCTTTTTTCCCCTGTATTTACTCATTATGAGTTTTATTTAATTTTGTTATCCGGGTAAAAAAAAACTTTTTTTTTCGTTATTTTATTAAGCGTTTTATTTTTAATTTTTTTCAATTTCTGAGTATTTTTTTGCCTTTTTTGCTTTTTTTCATTTTGTATATTTTTAAATTTTATCCCCACTAATGGCAATAATATACGAAAGAATAAAGGAAAGAAAAGGTGAAAAGTTCGGTAGAGGAATCGATTGATGGCATGGCACACCCTTTTAAAGGGGAAAAATGCATAAAAACGAGCAATATTCAAAACTAATCAATTGAGAAGCATTTATAAGGACTCAAATTCTTCGTTACACAATTTAAAATTACTCCCATTTGAACAGAGGATTAAAAATTTATTTCTTCGGCCAAAATTCTGGGGATTCATTTCATTTTTTATATAATTTTTAAAAATTAAATTTCGTTTGCTTGCCTTCGTGAAAATATCACCAATCAATGAAATTTTGATAAGAAATTATATTTTTATGAGAAAGTATTTTTATGCTTTTTTCAAAAAATTTATTTAAAAATAATAAAATAATGTTTATTTTAAAGCATTTTATTTTCAGGGTTTTATTTATGTTCATTTGTAAGTTTCAAAAATGCGTAAATAAAAACTCAAATTTTAATATCTATTTTCATTATTAATTTACTATAGTAGTTTTTTTTCCAAAAAGATAAAGCGGATAAATGTTAAGTGTAATAGTTAAAGATAATTTTTTACTATTATATTTATTTCTTGTTGGATGCCTTACGAATTGGGGTTCCTTTTGAATTGTCGTAATATTTGGATATTCCTTTAATAATGTTAATTTTAAATGCAGTCCTGGCCTTCCATATGATAGTTTATTTATATATTTATTAATTTTTCTCTTATCATCGCAAGTGTTTTTTTGTTTGGTAAAACTGTTATTATCTTATTATGATGATTTTAGAAATTTTATGTTTTATAATTTTTGTTTTTTTTAAATCGATAAGTGATTTCGCAATAATATGAAAATATCCTCTTTGCGATCGGGATTTATTTTTCTTATTGGGAGGGCCGGTTTGTCAACGAAATGGGGCGGTCGGTGGTTTTGCGATAAACAATTAGAAGTTTAGTTAGCTTAAATAAAAATATTTGCTTGAGGTTTTTTTCTTATTTTCTAATCGATGGCCAGTATTCAATTTGTAAAGCAAATTCGTGTGTTATTTTAAACATAGAAATACATTTAAACGAAATAATTCAATTTCCTTCTTTGGCTTTCTTTTGGGGGGTTTTAAGTGATTTTAATGTATTTTTTAGTTTAACTTTTAAACTTATAAGTCATATAAAAGTTGAAAATATCTTCAAAATTTTCAAGTGTATTTACAGTTCGAATATTGTTTCAGCCAATACTATCCCTAAAAAACTAGAAAAAGATTGAAACAATAAACAAAATGAAAGAAAAATGAAAAAAAAACACTGAAAGATTTTAAATTGCAAATAGTGTGGTTCTTTTTGGTGGTGTTCGTCCCTTCCCCAAGGGCAATCGATGCAATTGATTTTTTGGATTCCTTTCTGTGGCATTTCTCTCTGATTCCTCCTCATTTCTCACCCAATTGTATTCAACAAAATTTGAGTATTTGTGTATTCATGAATAGCTTAATGAAAATGCAATAATAATACTCCCTAAAAATGAATCTTTTGCAAATTTCAAAAAAGTACCCCAAGAAACCCAAAAGAAAAAAAATTGAATTTTGATAAATTTTCAATTGAATATATTATGTGATGTGTGCTAAAAAAAAGTTTAAGGCTTATCTATAACGTAACCAGAGAATATCAGTTAATTTTATGTTTTATCATTATTATTTTGCCTATTTGTCACTATTTTATAAATATTTCGACAAACAAAATCAAAAACTTATCATTTAAATTCCAAAATTTAATTGAAGTGAATCTAGAAAAGCATTTCATATAATTTTCTTATATTTTCACTCAATTATTTAAAATTTAGCGCCCAAGAATCTAATGTTTCAGAACAAATAATGTCAAAATTTATTTAACGCAATCGTCTCTTTCTATCCTACCGTGCTGAGACGAACCATATTTGTTTTTTTTTCTTAAATTCCTGCCAAAGAAAATAAATTGGGCAGCGCATTAATGAAAGGCCCGACAATGTTTAAGTGATATATGTAATGCAAGAAAAATTCATTGAGCTGATATATTAGACGCAAAAAAATGCATTAAAAATGAATAACCTAACACTGACTGAAATTTTTGACGAAAAATGATAAGCATCTAAATTAAAAAATAACTGTGTGTAATAGTCTCAAAATTTTCAAAATCCCCATAAAAGAATTAAATTATTTGCATGAAAAACTTATTTTTTAAGACAAACATCAAATTGCTAACAAATCACTTAACAGTCATATTTTTGGTTTGAAACAATCAAATTCATCATTTTTAATATCATTCTAAATGGAATGTGGAAAAAAACCTTTAAAATGTTCTTTTTGGGCAGAAAAAAATTATCATTTTGAAGATGAGAATTTGGATCTGATTTATAAACAGATTATAATTGTAAATGAGGATTTTAGCGAAAAAATATTTAAAATTTGAAGAAAAAATTTCGAATATTATGCCAATTTTTTTCATTTTTCAAAATAATCTTGTATTATTGTCATTTTTTTGTCCAAAACCTCTTAAAATCCTCAATAAAATGAACATTCTTACAAATGTTTATTCTCGCAATGCATTAAATAATTTTTTACTTTTGCTTTGGAATGAGAGCCAACATAACAACTTTTTCAATATATATATATATATATATTTCGTTATTAAAGATTAAAGCATTATTTTTATTATTATTATTTTAATACAATTTCCTATTTTCCCTTCAAATTCATTTTTTCCAAACTAATTTTGCTTCTGACTAAATATTATTAATTTAATTCATTTCTCTTGTCATAATACTTCTTTACGATTAATTCTGCTTTTAAGATCTTTGATTTTGGTTTTGCTAGCAGCGATTTCCAACATCGCCCAGAAGTGAATGGCGTTGTCAAGAAATTGTTGATGTTTTGGGCTGATGGGCAAACCCGATCCAATTTGTTCGGAAGATGAAACAAAATTCTTAATTTTATAAATAAATATACTACTATAAAACATTTTTTTGTCAGTTTCGGCTAATATATTTTGTACAAATAATCATTTTAAATTAGATTATTTATCTTATATATGTCATTATTAAAAAAATTAAGGTTTGGTAGTAAAATGGCGGATTTTATGAATGACAAAGCATCCACCGTTGCAAGGCGCAGAAGTCAAATTTTGAGTCGGGAAAGGTTTGCATTTCCATGGTTACAATCACTGATTTTATGTCAGAGTTTTTTTGAATTTTTTGGGGATTTATGACATTTAAAACAATTGTAAGCAAAAGGGACGACAAACCATAATTAAGAAAAAGAACTATTTGGTAGAAAAATAACGAAGAAATTGGCACCCTTTGGTGCACAAATTAAATGATTTAAAAAAAAAGTCAAAAGTATCTTTAGGAAAATTAATTTCTTAAGCAAAATTAATTTCGTTAAAAATATTTAACGGAAAGCTGCGCTGCATTATAAATACACTTCCACGTCACAATTGAAACAGAAATATTGAGTTGTTGCATAAGTTCGTTCGCTTTTTTATATTGACACGTATTACTAATCTTATCTGTTGGAAAAAATCCAATTTAGATTTTTATATTGGTACATCTGATACAGTTGCTTTTAAAGATTTTGATCATCTTCCCAAATTAATTAGAAAACTTTTTCTGAACCGGCTTAAAATGGCTAAATCCGGGTTTTCGAGTTTTAAACCGGTTTAATGCCAATAAAAAAAATTAATGTATAAGCTCGGTTTATAGCACCGTCGGTTTTACGTACAATGCAAAAAACTGCATCCAAATCCACCAACATATTGAGAAAAATCGTTTAATTTTTGCACCAAAGGATGTCAATTTCTTTGTTATTTTTCTAATAAATAGTTCTTTTTCTTAATTGGGTTCGTCGTCCTTTTGCTTATAAGTGTTGTATATTTGAGTTTAACGTTTTTGCTAATTGTTTTTTTTGAAATTATAACTTTTAAATATTCAGTTTTATTTGTTATCTTTAAAAAATTAATCCGTGAAAGCATTGAGAAAGTCATTATGAATATTTTATATGTTTATTTATTTTAAAATTTTTAAAATGCAGTTTGGTTTTTCTTATTTTGAATTATTAATACTTTTATTGCTATCTTAATAAATGATTTTAATTTTTCTTATTTTGAATTATTAATACTTTTATTGCCATCTTAATAAATGATTTTAACTTTTTTTATTTCTTTATTCTTGAACATCTATGGGTGTTCGTACCTTCCTTGTATCTCGAGTTTGTCAAAATTATTAATGATTTTTTTTTGGCTGTATTGAATAGATGTATTAATTCTTGAAAATTATAATATTTATTCAATACTACATTCTATAATAATCACCACTTATCCATTTTCAAGATTTGGATAAAAGCCATTTCTTATAATAGCTGATCCTTTAAGCTGATGCAGCTTATTGAAACGAGAAATGATGATTAAATATTCTATAATATGCTTATTAATTTTAGTTTTCCGACATTTTTAAACTTAAGATTTTGGTACATTATGCTTTTAACTTTCTATTCTCTGTTTCTATTGCTATGTGGTTGTTTTTTGAATTGATTGTATTCCCACGTATGTTGATTATGAGCTCCGTCTCAGCTCCTTTACTATGTTATCATTAACAAATTTATTATAGAGATGATTTAAAAAGTTAGGTAATTATAACTTTAGTTGTTTTTTTAATCCTTATTGTGCATGACTACTTCTTTTGTTATACCCCAGCCTGAAATGAAGTCAAATGATTCGATTTTGAATAAAAAGCTATGTCAAATTTGTGTATTATTTTATTTATTTTGTTTATTTTTTCAAATTTGTATTATTTCGAATTGCAATTTATTTGTTGCATATATAATGCTTTAATTTAGATTTGTTAACACAAAATCATTGAAATAAATCAATTTTGCCGCATAAATTTTTTATTAGATTGCATTTTTTCTAGGATGGATGGTTTTTAAAAACCTTTTTTTGATTCTCAATGGCATTTTTTTTTACTAAAATTAAATAAAAGTAATTTTTTTGTGACAACACAAAAATGAAATAATTAATAAATGGAAAACACTAATCATTGATAAAAAAAGAAATGGCTCTCGTCAAAAAAATATTTAAATAAAGGAAATTGTAAAAAAGTAAAAAAAGAGAAAGCCAAAGAAAAAACAAAAATTTCACCACCTAGGCCAAGTTTTTTTATTCTCTTTTGCACTTTTTCCATTGCTTAGGGGTGCCTTTTCTTTTTTCTTGCGTTTTTCTTAAGGAAATCGCGAAAAAATGCCAAAATATCCTTCAAAAGGTAAAAATGTCGAAACAAAAATTTTAACATAGTCATGCGTATTTTGAGCCCCTTTCTTTATAGCATATGAGCAGAAAAAATAGGTGTTAGGTAATTTCGCAAATTCCGCCACCATGAGCATTTCTTTAGGGTACAAGACGAGATTCATTGAATGAAAAAAACTAGTCACGTTAAATTGTTTTGACTATTAGTGGAAATCATGGCACCGTCAATTTGATTAAAAAAAATTTCATGACTGATTAGAAATTGTTGTTTTAACATGGCCCAAAAGTGTATTAGGGTATGATTTCATCTGAAGTACAACTCAAAATCGCATAAAATCCACTTTTAATCTTTTTTTTTTTTGTGGGACTAGTCTTCTTTAGCTTTAACCAACATTTTCTCCGGCGGCGCATATCGGCACCGCATCTTTTAGTATTTTTTAGAAATTTTATAAAAGAAACCTAAAAAGTCATAAATAAGAGCCTAAAAAACTTAGAGAGTGCAAAATCTAACCTGATCATTTTTTACTTTTTTTTTTGCTTTTTGCAATATAATTAATTTTTGTCATAATTCAACTATTAACCAAATTTATAAATTAATTCAGAAAAATTAAACAAAGTTAGTTAAGTTTTATTATGCAAAAAGAACTTTTGATTCTTGATAATCGGTGTTTAGGCATAATAAAGTATAGTGAAAGATTTTTCCTTCTTGTTGTTATAAAGATGCTGCCACACTAATTTTGTTTGATTTTGGGTAGCATCCCCAAATCAATTAAATTGATTTTTTTTTTTTTGCAGGCCCTCGGAGGAGAGGCAGAATGAAGTGCATCATTCTTTTAGCGTATCCTTCTCAGATACAAATAAATAATAAGTATTTCTTACGAAGATATCTAAAAAAATATTTGATAGAGCAGCGGAAAGTTTTCATTAATTCTTGCTATACACAGCAACAAATATTTAATAAATATTCAGAAACATATAAAAGCTATGAATAATAAATAAAATATTCTAATATTTAATGAGCATATAATTATCTTTTTTTAACAATGTAAATTAATTTTTTAAAGTTTTCCGGTCCGATGGGTAGAATGGACGATTGTGCGTATTTATATTCTTCGCGCTTTTAATTATATTTACAATGTTGAGAAAATCTCCAAATTAATTATAAAATAAAAAATATAAGTATATAGCTCGAGAATAGATAAATAGAATAACCATTTAAATTATATAAAATGATACTTTTAATAAGAAAATTTCTTGGAAAAACACTGACTTTAATAAAAACAAATTTACCAATTAACAAACTATTGTAAATATGAAACCATTTAAATTAGCTTTATTTATTAAAATATTTTATGACAGTTCAAATTTTAAGTCCAAAATACTATTTAAAAAAATTCATAGGTTTGCTTTTTTTAAAAAAATAATATTGAAAAATATTTTTCGCAAATAGTAAGAGAAATTTGTAAAACCATGAAAACCTAAATTTTCAATTATATTAAATTAATAAACAGAATAAATTGTAATTAAACGTATCAAAATGAAAAAAATGAAAACTATATATTAATGAAACATAGATTCCGACCAAAAAAGATGGAGTGCGAATGTTAAAAATGGACAATGTTATGAGAGTTTAGAGAACGAGAAAAGGTTCAGCGAATAGCGAGCCAAGTATGCATGTTTATATATTTAATAAAACCAAAAATTAAGCGCGAAATACTTCAATAAAGACCTAATATTTGTCGAATTTAAAGTCAATTTAAGGAAAATATCCGTAAAACAAAAACATACCAATATGTTTCAAAAATCAAACTATAATAATTTATATTAAATGTTTAAAGTTTAAGTTAAATTTTAAAAATAAATAATTGTGCTTTCGTATTAAAGAAAGAAGCAAAAATTATTAATTGAGGCTTAAAATAAGTAACCCATCCATAAAATCTTAAGTGTTGAAAATGTTTAAAAAATCAAAAGAATATTTTATTTCTAAATTAAAATTAATGCTTATTATTAAAACTAAAATAAATAGAAGCTGAGTACGAGTTGTCTTGCCCTCCTAACTCAGACTAACATATTTTTCACTCTTTTAAATAAAGTTCTCACAATTGGACATGGGAAAATAATCAGAAAAAAACAATACTAAAATATTAACAATAATATTAAAAATTATTACAAAACCAAAATTCGAATAGTAATGACAAGGCTATGAGGTGTGAAGCGGTGATTGGCATTCGTACCGCGCTCGAGGACAGCCTAAAAAAATGAAATTAACGAAAAGTTAATCAATGTTTTCATTTCAGCCGATGTGCTGACGAGTCTTATTAAACGTTTGGACCAAGATCATGCAGTGTCGAAATTAAAGTTTTTTCTTACTCTGAAGGATGCCCAAGTCGTTTTTAATGCGGCATGGGCACTAATAAATATTGCAAAAAGAAGCGGCAAAGAAATTCTTTATTTGGATTCAAGATTGATGTATCAGAAAGCGACCGTGGTGTCATGTTTAGTCAAATGTCTTTTTCATGAGAACACAGAAGTAATTTCCAATGCGGCAAGGCACTCGCAAATATTTCTGAACAACACGGAGACAAAGTTCTGGAAGATATCAACGCAGTGCCGAATTTAGTGAAATGTCTAAGATTAACGGATGACGAAGTGGTTAAAATTAGCGCATCAACTCTGAAGGTTTTAGCCGCCAGAAACATAGAACACGCTAAAACAGTATACAATGGCAATGCATTTCCAAGCCTATTGGAACTAATCGAATCGGGGTTTTTAGGTTTTTAGCAACCTATTTTGAGAGATTTTTAGCACAGATTTATGTTCATAATTTGGGTTTTTAGCAGGGCTCCAATCTCTAAATTTTCGAAAAATACTAAGAAATCGCTTCAAAAATTATAAAAAATAGTATTGTTTTCTTCTTTTTTTATCTCACAGTAAGAAAAAAGAACAAAAAAAAGTAGGCTGAAAAAAGAACATTTCTTTAAAAAAAAACATTTTTGATTTAAAAGATTCGCCCCCTCCAAAAAAGAACATTTCTTTAAAAAAAGAACATATCGGACCCCTGGTTTTTAGCAACCTAGAAATAAGAAAATAAAGAATTGTCTAAAAATTTCTTTATATATTCATTTTTTTATTTTAAGAACATTTGTCAGCTAGTGACTATATGGAAGTGATGTTCTCTTTCATCAGCTCTAAACATATTCAGAAAATGGTAAAGAATAAACTCTATTAAAGTTACCTAATGTTCAAAAATTGGCACCACATAAAATTACACGACCATATATCTATGACTAGAATTACTTGCTAGTTTATGAAAATTTCAAGTCTCGAAATTTGTAAAAAAAAAAAATGTGGTGCGGCGGGGGAGCGGGAGCGGAATTTATAGTCTATTTTTAATCGTGTTGCATCTAAGTTAAATTAGAGTGACAATTTTTTAAATATATTTCCGGCATTCATAACTTAATGTTTTGGTCTATTTGATGTGCTTTAATAATTATAATTTTGTTTTTTTTCAAACGCTGGAACACACAAACACTCGCTAATTATATATAGGATAAAAAAGTGGTTTTTAAACTTAAAAAATGATTTAATTAAAAGAAAAGGATGAAACTTGAAAAGAAATACAAACAAGAATTTATTCTACAAACTTAAATTGTTGTTTTCAAATACAGTTATTTGCTTTTGCTTTCACGAATATTTTCCTTGAATTTATTTGAAAGTCGACAAAAAATCAATTTTTGGGTCCTTTTTTGAAAAATTTAAAAGTGATTGGATGTCTGACGGTGCTGACAGGTGCCGCTGGGAAAATTTTAAAAGTATTAAAAACGGTTCAAAAAAATTAAAAGTTTTTGTTTTGTCAGATTTGGACCCTCCAAATCAGAGAATTCAGATAAATCAGCGTTATCGGGTTCATGATTTAATCAGAGAAGTGATCTACAAATTTCAAAATCCTCATTAGAGCCATGAAAAATCTTTATTTGGCACCATAAAATCCTTTGAAATCCTAAATGAATATCGTAGCGCAATTATAAAATGAAAATCGAAACCGGTCGTTTCGGTTAGCCGAACCGAAACGAAAACCGAATTGAAATTTATCTTACTGATATTCAATGTGAAGTATAGATTAAATTTATCATTTTAAATTAATTTATTATGTAAAATTTAAGAATTTTTCAATATATTAAAATAATTTTAGAATCGTTTTTAAAAAAAAGTATTATTATTTGTTGTACAAAAAATTTTTTGTTATAGATTTACTTATTTCAAGTATCCAGCCACTGTATGTCATATTGCCACTCGATTGGGCCATCAGGTTTTTTTATGATTAGTAATAAAATTTTTAGTTAATTTTTCGAACTATTTATAAGTTCATAAAAATTGCTAACAATTCAATTGGTATCAATTTTTGAAATTTAAAATATTTATATAAGACAACATTTATATAAAAATTAATGATGCTTAAATATAATAATATTTAAATAAAATTTTTTCATTATGCTTAAAAAATTTGGTATTTGTGATATGCGACTCTCTCAAGCTAATGAAGAGAGCTCCCTTACCCTAAGGTTAGGATTGAGAGGAGTCACAATTTTTTTTATTTAAACTAAATAAATTTTTTTATCTTCTCTGATCACATTATTTTTGTTGTCTTTATAAAAATAAATTATTATTTTTTATAGATCATAATAAACTTTTAAAAAACGCTTTTTTCTTTATTCATTAGTATCACATTACTAATAAAGCCAAGAGAAGTAGAGTTTGATATTTTAACTATTACATTCATTAGTGTTTTTTTTATTTACGTTTTTTCTTTCGTTTATTTATTTTAAAGTAAATAATTTTCAAAATTTTATTAAGTTTCAATTTAATTGTTTATTATTTGGAATATATAATTATTAAAGAAGGTATTAAAGAAAGATAAGACATAGATATATTGATAATTTAATATTATGTACTAAATTTGTCTAAACTGTATCAATATTTAATTTAAAATAACTGTAAGCAACCAATGCAAAGCAAACAATATCTGCAAGAGTTTCAGCTTTCTGGATGTTAATATAGGATAAATATTTCTTGTTTTTATAAATTTCTTGTCTTTTTTGTTTAAATAATTAAGTCGACTTTGCAAATGATTACTTTTTCCAGAAGTTTCAAAATTCAATTATTACATTATTACCTTTTTAAATTAATAATTTATTCTTTTTTTCCACTTTGTTCTTCAACAATTTGATCAGTGATTTGTAGCTTTATTATTTTTTTTCGAAAATTATAATTATTTTTTGTTTTTTTTAATCGAAGTTCTGTGAATTCTTACAAATAGTGAAAAGCCAATGGCGCGCCTTTTTTGGATTGGGTGATAAAAGGACTCGAATAATTCACTGTATTATAAGAAATACCTTTTATGAATGAGAACCGATTTTCTATATGTTTCCCATTATATTATTTGTTATTTATAATTTAATACAGTTTAATTCTTTACTTACTTATTTATATTATTTTTAATATTAGATAGGTTGAGAAATTAAACCTTTTCAGGTGTTTCAAAAATTCACCTGAGAGAATATGTTAAATGAAAGAAGAAATGGAGGGAGACGTTCCTCTGCCTCTCCGAGGGGTCAACAAAAAAGCAATCGAATTGATTGAATTTGGAGGACGCCACTCACAAAAATAACAGAACCATTATCATTTTTCCACGAATTCATATCGGCGCAGAATCTTTTGTTCGTTTTTTACAAAAAATAATGTGAGTAAGGAAAATGCTAAAGGAAACAAAAAAGAAGGCATTGGGAAAAAAAGCTTTAAATAATTATAAGTCAAAGGAAATTACATTCGAGGCTCCAGTTAATAAAAAATCTAACGAATATTCTTTTCCTTTAGGTCAGCATAAATTTTGATCTTATTTGATGATAATTGCATTTTTTCTTTTATAATTACATTTTACTTTTAATAGTAAAATAAATTATAAATTCATTCTTTTACAATAATAATAATTTTGGCAACAAAATTTAGTTAGTATATTTTTATTTTTGCTTTGAAATCACCAATCGATATTCCCAATAATATTTTTTTTATTTAATAAAAGTTTTTATTTTTTTAAACTTCGTATTCTTACTTCATTATTTTTTTTGTTTTGAAATGAATTTGATTAATTTCTAATTGTTTTTTTTATTCTCTTTTAACCCAAATAATTATTCCCATTTAATAAATTTTTGTTTTTCTAAAGGAATAAAGATATTTGATAAATTAATTTTTCTTTAAAATTAAATTGGTTTCCCTTTGATTTTTTGTCAAGAGATAGATTATAAGAAAATAAATTAAATTTATTAATATTTTATTTATTTTTGTCTTTCATTATCCAAGTCGGGGAACCCTCACTTCCGTACCGAGAGAGAGTAGATTAGACAGGCTTGTAACCCGCACGCATAAGTATTTAATTTTTGGTATTGAGCATTAATCACAGATTTGGTTTGAGCAAGATTTTGCGGCAATTTCTTGTAAATGATAAGACTATTATTTCGGGGTTTTCTTTGAAGAGCCGTTAGAATTACTTAAATGTAAAATATTAAGAGCAATTTAATGCAAAAATACATCTAAAAAAATATTATTTTTTTAATTAATGTTTTTTTAAATAGCAAGGCTACTGCTTTTATTTTTATTTGTGACAATTTTTTTTTTCTGCGTTTTTATACAAGAAAATATTTTATGAAGTATTGTCTTTTAATTTTGCTTACATATTTAGCGAATCTTGAAAAAGATTGCTACTCCATCAGAGTTTCAAAATTTTTATTGGCGGAACCTATTAGCACCGCTAACCCTTCCTATTAAATTTGGAATAATAATTATGGTTTTGAAAATTTACCTATATTTGGGTCGGTATAAAGATCGGCAAAAGTAAATCGTTATATTACCGTTTCAGACCTTTTAGGGGAAAAATAGTAAAAATGGGCAATAGTCAATTACCGCTTTTTACCCTTACCGTTACCGAAAAATCGCTTTTTTGCCGAATGTAATTTTTTTATTTTTTATTGGATTAAAAACTATTTTTTGTATATAATCATTTTCCATTTCTATATTTGCTATTCTTATTTTTTTGCAAGAAATTCTTAAATTGACCAGCTAATAGTCAAAATCAATTAAAAAATTCACATCAAAATTGACCAGGCGGTGCCTATCGGCACCACCGCCCATCAGCACTAAGATATTTTCTAATAAAGCCTCAAAATTGAATATTTGAGACAAAATCTGTTAATAAATTTCCCATTTTCAAAAAAAAATTTCCCTGTGGCGCCTATCGGCACCACTGGCACCCCAATCGCTTACTCAAAATCTATCAAAAAAATCCAAAAACCTATGTTAAAATTAAAACTTTTGCGGTTTAAAATTGCAAAATACTGTTTTTAAAAACATATTGAATTCAATGATCGAATTTATTCAATTTGGTAGCTTCAAAAAAGTTAATCCACCGAATTGCTCCCGCAAACACACTCACTTCTTCTGCAGAAATTTTCGTAAAATTTTCAAATATCTGATGTTGTTTTTTAGAGGTCATTGAATAATATAAACTAAAGAAATTAGAAATCAAATAAACATAATTTGTAGAATTTTTTATAGTTAAGGTATAATTCAGTTTTAAATAATTTTATTCGCCAATTTCATAACAAAAATAATATCTTTTATAAAATAGTTATTTTTTTCAATTTCCTCTTTTATTCGTTAATAATAATGTAGATAATCATTTATATTATAAAATGAGTATACTCGGTTTGTTTATTTTTTCTTTCGATTTTCAGTTTGTTTGTAAAATTTTTTTTTTAAACCGTTTTATTGAAGCCGCCTTTCGTTTTATTTATTTTTATTTTTGTAATTTAAATTAAATTTGAATAACCTTCTTAATTCATTAATATGGTATTTATTTTAATTATTTTTATAAATCAAAAACAAATAAATAAACTCTTGGTTGGTGTATTATTAGTATTCAATTTGAAGCAGAAGAACTCTTAAAAAAAATCGAGTATATAAATATAAATTATATTACAATTGCTTACTTAATTATTTTGAATTGTCAACACGACAATTATTTTTTTTTAACTTTTTTTTTTTGTATTTTTGGGCAATGAATATATTAGATATCATGGGCCTGTTGCTTGTTTGTTATTATCTGTCTCTTTATTCAATACGAAAGTATTGTTGCCAATGGAGGAATTGCCTTTCTAATTTTGGAATTTTTATGACAAGATTTTTTTTTTTAAGAATTGAAATTTAAATTAAAATATTGGGTATATGCAAAACAGTACATCCTTCTTTATAACGCACTTAAAAGTTTTTTAGTTTGGTAAAAAAATAATTTATTTTGTAATTTTTGATGGGTCGAGTTTCGGCTTTCGGGGGACCCTGAACATCTCTCTTACGTTTGTAAGGAAAAAAATAATCAAAAAAAAAAAAACACTTCAATAATGCGAAAACCCCAATCTTGCGAAATTTCGACAATACTACTTTAACTTTTCTCAGAAGTAACCTAATTAATAATTCGGGTAGCGTACAATAGTGCTTGCTTGCATCTATCTACTATGCTTAATGTAATTTTTTGAAATTTGTATGGCTGATAGAGCCACAAAGTGCTATCGTATGTTACCAATACTGCTTAATTTGTTGCCTTTGAGAAATGTTATGAGTAATAGAAAATTTAGTAAATTGTATTTTAAATAAAGGCGCCAAAAACTATTTTAAAAAAAATATATTTGTAAATTTGTTTTTTCATTATTCTTTTGATTAACGAATTTTGAAATTATTATTTTTAAATTCTTATAGAATTTTTGCGTTTTTTTATTATTGTTTTTTGATGAACATTCTTTAATAATTTACTAATTTCTGTTTTTTGCTTTTGTTTATTTAAAGGATAAAATTCATGCGGCGACACAGTAATGATTATAATCGGACCTTCTAATTTCTTTAATTTTCATATATTTTATTTTTTGTTATTGATATTAAAGGAATTTTATATATTTAATATTTTTTACCTTGCGATATTTTCTTTTTTTTTTGCAGATTTGAAATAAGTTTAATTGAAGATGCAGTTGTTGAAAATACTTTTTTTATATGTTTACATTAATTAGCATATCTTTACATTTCTTATTGTATATCTATATCTCATAGTTCGCTGAATAATAAAAAATGATTTTATTTGATTAGTGGAGAGGGCCGGTGCCCAACTTTTGCTCGGTTCGAGTAAATTCCTTTTACGGGTGATTCAAATTATATGCCCGATTGAATTTTCTTTTTATATTTTTTGAATTATAAAATTTGATTATTTAAATCTTCATCATTTCGAATAAATGAATATGCTTTCATAATAAATTCTTTAATTTTGCCTATTTTATACTTTTATTTACAATTTGATTTCTTGTTTTCTATTTTTTTTAATTTTTTCGCTAATAACACTCTGCATTACTTGAAATATTTAAATTATTCTTGCGAACATTAATTCTTTGACAATTTTTTTATTAATATCTTTCTTCTGTTTATTGGTTCAGATATAAGTTATTTTTTTCAATAGTTGCCTTTTGTAATTTTAATTAGGCATTTTTTCTTATTTAAATGAATTTTCTTGATTTAAATAAATGAACTTTTATTTTCATTCATATAGTTTTATAAATTAGCAAAATTTTTATTCTGATTAATTAATTAATGTGCTTAGTAAATAATTGCATTTTCTGTTAAAATGACCCTGCTCCTGTCGTTCAATCATGACTCGCTCTTCCGCCTGTGATTATTCGTTTGTTTACTTATGGTATTGCTTGATTGTATTTTCAAGCCTCTCCACTTTTACTTTAGGATATTTTTGTGATTATGCGTTATTTTTTTAATCTATTAGAAATTAAAATTAGATTATATGGGCTATTATTCGAATCAGCACTTATCCTTCTTAATATGCCCATTATATATTTTTTCAAATCTTTTCTCTTTATAATTTTGGTTTAATTTGCTTCATTAATAATGTTTCTAAAATTTTTTATTGCATATTTCTCTTTTATTAAATAAATTATTATAACATAATAATTATCTTTTTTCATGCCAACTCCAACACATCATTCTTTCTTACTTAAGGCAATCTGTAAAGTAACCGATCGCATTGCTAAGCAAGCTTAGAGCCTAGGTAGTTTTGCTTTTCGAGGGACTTCTTAGGCTTAGTATAATAACAGTTGGCTTACCAGTGCTTTAAAAATACCCATTTGCAATTACATTTAAATTAAAACTAGCGTAAGGTTTTAAAAAAAGCTAGGTGGTAAGTTTTGAAAAAAAAATTTTGGGTACGATTTTTACCACGACACCGGGGCCGAAAAGTGAGGGCCGAAACGCCGTTGGCCCAGAGCCTAAGCCTATTGAAGGGGTGGGGTGTTGGGTGAGAGAGTGTAGTATATGACTTCTTTAACCTATTGGGTGCTCCATTCCCGAACTCGTCTGATAATTCTCGCTAATAATATATATTTTTAAGTGCGAGAGAATTTTGAATTTTAATTTCGAAGAATTCAAAAACCTGGCTTAGGACTCAAACCTTGAAGGAGGTGAATCAATGACCCGTTAGCCACTTGGCTAAATGCCTATTCAAAGAAAAAGCATAAATGTTTAATCTTGAAATAAATTGTTCCTTGCTGACCCCTCCCCCCTCCGACGCTAAATTAATTATAATATATTTGGAGATATTTGAAATAATCATTTAACAATTTTTAAGATGTTTTTACAATTGTACAATAAAACAAAAGTTTTTTAAATTAAATGGCTAAAAATAGACTCAAGGTCAATTATTGTGTATAAATTTATTTTGTAATCATTTTTTGGGGGGATTCTATTCTTCAATTAATTATAATAATTAAATAATAATTATTTTTATTTTGAATTAGTTAAACCAAATTTTTTTTATGATAAAGATGAGATAAAGTTAAGAAAGTTTTATTGAATAATGGTGATAAAAATAAACTCAAGATTTAACAATGGTTAATATTGTTATAGTATTTATGAGTATAGTAACTATTGGTAATAAATAGAGATGGCACTTTAAGTTAAAAAATCCCAAAAAGTCGATTAAAAAAGTAAAAAAAATCACCAAAAATTCACGAAAAATCAAAATATGGATATAAAATTCACCCTAGAAGCTTCAATTCAAGCTAAAAACATTTTTTTCATTTGTTTCAGACCTCCCTCAGTCCAGGAAAAAAGTATGGGTTTCCATATAAATCCGAGCCTTAGTAGTAATAGTATATTTCTTTATAATTTTTCAATCCATGAGATAGTTTTTTTTAATTTTTGGTTTGTATTTATTTTTTGTCAATTTATTTTCTGTAAGATGTTAGAAATAAAATATTAGGTGTTTTATTTTTTTTATTGGTTTTTAAGGCTTTTTTTTTTTTATAATGATCACTTTCTTTTTTTGATTCATTTAACTTACGAATATCTTTAGAAAACGATTTTTTTTAATCAAGAGCATTTAAATTTCATTTTAAATCATTTGAAATCTTTTCTCTTTTAAGGTCATAATATTATTTGTTTCAATATTAATGTCTTATAAATGAGCAAGAATGAAATTTTTTACTTATTTATAAACAAATAATTCTCACTACTTCTCTTTGGCATATTCTTTTTTGACTTTCAAAAAAATAATGCTCTTTTTTAGACCTGCTTTTTATTTAAGGAAATAAATTTATTGGTGACATATTAAAATTTGGTGAATAGGCAATGTATTTTATGAGTTTTAAATCTCTTTACTAATATTTGCTTTTTCAGCTTTTTAAGTTAATACGATGTCTATGATTTTTTGTTACAATTATTTAGGGAAATTCAATTAAATTAAAAACATTATTTTGTCAGTTTGACGATTGAAGGTTTCAAAATAGTTTTTTTTAAACTCTTGCAATTAAACACCATCGATTCGACGTAGAGGTATTGCATAATAATTATGATTTATTTTTCTCTTCATAAAAATAAAAAAATAACTTTGATCACTGCTGCAATTTTTCAATATATATAATAAATAAATTTATATCTTTGAACAAGGATTTATTTTCAATGATAAATAATTTTTTATTATTTCGTATTTTAATAATGAATTTTTATTCTCAATAACTTTTTTTGAGCAGGTTTAATTTCTGTTTAAGATTTGAAGTAAATATTTTATTAAAAATTGTAAAAAGTATTGACTCAAATAATCCGGTTTTAACTTATTTATGTCTTTTGGATCTTAATTTATAATATGCATTAACTGTTTTTCATTTATTTAAGAAAATGTTGATTAAATTCAAAAAATCAGTTAGGGTAAAACTCGCTGTCGACAATTGTAAATATAGTTGAATTGGACATTTTCTCATTACTAAGGCGAGTTTTTTGTAGTTTATAAAATTTGAACATACGTTATTAGTGATAATAATCTTTTTTTTCTTAATTGGAGCCAAAGTTCTTTAAAATATGTGTTTCCAAATCATAAAAGTAATTAAAAAATTCAATTCAAATAATAAATTTATTTATTTTTGTCATTTTTTTAAAGTATTATCTCATGGCAGGGTTTTTTTTAGTCTGTAGTTTTTCACAGTGTTTTTTTGATTAATTTCGACTGCTCTTTTCTTAAATTCTTTTATTCAACAGATTTCTTTATATAGTTTGCTAATGCTTATGACACTTTTTTTGGTTGCAATGTCTAATTTTGTTTGTTAAATAATTTTATATTTTAAACCCATGCAAAGCTTCTTCGATTCGATTTGATGTATGGATAAATAAATTCTCTTAATGAAACAAATTTGCTTATAGAATATATTATTTTTTTTAATAAAATTTGTCGGATATTTCATTTTATAATACTTTTTGTTTGCTTTTTATATAACACTCATGTTCATTAGGTTCGTATAGAATAAGTGGACCTAAACTCCTTGTATCATAAAGAAACTAAGGAATTTATTTTGTATTCATCATGTATGATTTGAATGTTTTACAAACTTTTTTTTTAAATTTAAATTTATTTTTAATTTAAACTAAAATTCTTTTCGCATTTTCTAATTGGATTTTTATTTCAATAAGTTAATTTATAGATTTTTTAAATGAATTTTTTCCAATTAAAATCAACCCATTTTCATTAATGAAGCGCAATTAAAGCTTTTCAGAGTTTATGTAATTTTATAAATAAAAAAATAAAAATTTTTTAATAGTTTTAAATTTAAAAAAATATTGGGCCAAATTAATTAATGTTTAATTAATAAATTTGAGTATAAATAAATTATTTATATGAACTAAAATAAAAAAGATTAAATGCTAAATATTAAAAAAATTAGGTTCATAACTCAATTTAATTGATACATAAATAGCTGAGACTGTTTTCTTAACCTTATTTTATTAAAAATTCATTATAAAAAATAAACAAATTTAGTAATATAAAATAAAAATGTTTTTAGTTTAAAAAATGTTTTAAAAAGGAGGTATTTTCCTATTTTGTTACTACGCTTCAAAATTAAAGAAAAAGTCAATGGGCGCGTAAAAATTATTTTTTATTTTGTCCTTTTCCATCCGAATTAATTAGCTTTTGTTTCTTGTTCCCAAAACCCAAAGGAATTGGAAATAACTTTATTTCTACGTGAAAATAGCATTATATTTAGCTTTTAATTGCAAAATAAAATTTATTAATTATTAATCCAGTTTATTTTTATTTCCTTTGTACATAAAGATGAGACAATGAGGGAAAATATTGTGACATTAAGTGATAAAGCAGGTTTAATGGCTAAATGATAGATTTTTTAATTACTTGTTCAAATAAATTTTTTTTATCTAAGAAATCAAATATTATACTCTGGACACATCCGAATCACCGCACACTCAAATCTTGGTATCGTGTGATAGCCCTTGATTGCCTCTTTCAGCTAAAATCTAGAAAATATCTTCAGTTTTTCAAGTGTTATGGCAATTTTTTCATCTTTTGTGGCTTCATTTTTTAAACCGTAATGAAATATTTTGAAAATAAGCAAGCTAACTTAAAGATTATCTTACAATACCAAGATTTTTTTTAATTGCCTCTGAGAAAAGTTTTGCTATATTTATTCCAAAATTCAGAAAAATAGCAGTTCTTGCGTTTTTTGGGGAAATTCCTTATTAAGAAAAAAAATCAATTTAAAATTACTTTTATAATTAATTTTTTAATTTCTTATATATATCATTTTTTATTTTAGATGCTTATTTTATTTTTATGAATGTATTTTTAGGATCTATTACAATTTATTTTTATTTAAAATTAATATATGAATTAATCAAATTTTGTTTCGAGTATCTTTGGCGGAAGTTCTATTTATATTAGTGATTATTATTAATTAATTGCTGGGTTGCATATTTTGAAGCATCTTACCACGCGGAATTCATCAGATTCTGGCTAAATAGGTAAATTGAAAAAAAAAGATTGAAGAAAAAATTTGTGTTTACTTTGATTGCGATTTCCGCTCCAGCCATTCGAAAAGATGAGACGGGCCCAACATTTTCAGGAATTTTTACGTCCCAGTTGCTTTGAATCATTGTGTTTTGTTCTTTAAATTTCAATTTTAGCTAAATTACAAATTTACAATAGATTATATTGAATTTTAGGCTCAAATAAATATTAAAGTATTACTAAATTTTATTTTTAGGTACTGTGGAAAATACATTAAAAATAAACATTTTTTTACGTATTGAAAGTAAGTTCTCTTACATTATTTTTTTTTCAATAACAAATCATATATAATAAAGATTATAATCTATAATGTAATTATTTCGTGCTTATATTGATTCCTTTTAATAACATAACTTCTTTTTCTATTGATATTAGATTGATTTTTTAAACAAATTTTCTCTATAATTTAAATTTTATTTTAATTTCATCTCCTCTTTTAATAAAACACACATAGGTTTTCAAAATATTTTCCGGGACATGCCTATGGGGTCATTTTTTCGAAATTTTGAGTTAAGGTAAAATAGCTAAAACTTGTTGGGAAAAATATTTTCTGACCTTAAATCTTTTTAATTTGTCAGTCATATGCTTATTTCAAGAGTATTATGATACAAGCATTTTTTTAATAGGTGGTAAAAGTTTGTAGTTTGCTTTTTAGTATTTTTAAAAAAGTTTCTCGATTTTTTTAAATAATGGCCCGACATTTTCGGACCGACATTTACGGACCAACTTTTGCGGACCGATATTTGCGGACCGATATTTGCGGACCGATATTTGCGGACCGATATTTTCGGACTAATTAAAAAAATATTTTTATTCTTGAATTACAACAAAATTTTCAGTTTCCCTAAAAATCAAAATTATTAGCGACCAGATGATACATATTGCTCGAATTTCATCATTGTTTGGTTCTTGAATAAGAAACTAAATTTTCATTATTGGTTTATCGTACTGTTGTTGGACTTATCGTTGCTTCTATGCCAAATATTTAGTTTATTATCCAATTGATACATTCTAGTTCTATCCTGCACAATTATTTCTTCATCTTTTAGGATATGAATAAATTTGAAAATTTGTTACTATGTTACCAACTTGCTCTTTGACTTCTATACTCCTCAAACAACTTTGGAAAATTAAAAGTGTTCAAATGTGATGATTGAAAATGATCATTTTCAATATAATTCTTTTTTTCCTTCTTAAAATATACTTTTTTATTATAATTCGTCCGCAAATGTCGTTCCGCAAAAGTCGGTCCGCAGGTGTCGGACCGAAAATGTCGCACTACGGATAAATTTGGGTGTAATTTAATATGATTTTATAATATTGCAGTTTGTTAGTTATTTGTTATCAATAGGGTCGCAACTTTTAGTCATTTAACTATTTTTTCTGCAGCTTTGTATCTTTGAGAATCCATCTAAAAATTCGTTCGGGTCCATGTTTTACTGACAACGAGATGTCAAATAAAGTAAATTTTTTTTCATATTCTTTCATTTTTACAGGTTGGACCGTTGAGTCCTAAGCCATTTTCCCATTTCGGTAACGGGTCTTTAACTCTTCAGGGAGTGGTTTACGCAAGCTTTTTTTTAAACAGATTCTTAATTTATAGACCGAGAGGAGTCGAATGATATATAATTTGTTCGTTTTGGAGTCTGGGCCCTCAAAACCTTATTTTCCGATTTATTAAGGAATTCTTTAAAAAAATTTTACGATTTTAATTATTATGTTTATAATAAATAATGATTTTTATGCAATAATTTTATAAACAAATATTTTGGAAAGAAAAATCTCATTGCTGTACTAACCAAAATTTTATAATAAATATTAATATAAAGTGTTTAAATGAAATATTTATTAATATAAATGCAATTTAATTTGAATAATCCTGTAAAAAATTGAATTAAAAAAAAAGTTCTCATTCTATGTGCAAAGAAGGAATAGCCAATGTTTACTGGAGCACTATGAGAAATCAAATCATTTTGAGTGCGATACGTTAAATAACGTTTAAAAATCAAAATAAAAAACTTGATTAAAAATAAATACCTAAAGTAAATCGGACAGGAAGATAAATTTAATGTATTTGTGACGTAATAAAGGAAAAAAGCTAAAATATAAGAATTCTTATTTTAAAAACCTAAAAGCCATTAATTGAAAAAACCAAAAAAGTATAAAAGTTCTGGTTTTAGAAATAAATCAAAAATTATATAAGTTTATGAAACTATTCTTAAATATTAATTACCTAATCGTATGATTGAAATATAATAAACATTAAAAATAAATATATCTGTAAATTTATTGTTTAATTATAATTTGAAATATTTGAAAATAACTATTAATGGCTAGGTATCTCAAATTTAATAATATTTTAGTGCAAAAAAAAAAAGTAAAATAAAAGCTATTTTCTAATGTTATAAATGAAAATTAGAACCAATTGAAAAATGCATAAATAACAAAATATTAGCTTTGAACAACTCTTCGACTCGGCCATTTGCATATTCTTGATGACCATTGCATTCTTCTTTAAATAATTGAAAAATGAATAAATAAATTATTAAGAATATTTTAGACTATGCGAAGTTAATTTAAATGAAATTAAAAGCGCAATTTTTATTGGATTAGTTCTACAACAAATAGAATTCAAAAAATTCGTCATTTTAACAATTGAAAAATATTTGCAAATATGAGAACAATTAATAAAAAAGCAAAAAATAAATAAATTTCTTTTTTTTTTTTTTAAAAGAATACAATTCAAAAAATTTTTTTTTTTATAATCTTGGTTCGATTTATACGCTTCTCCCAATTTATAAAAAATTCTTTCACTTTCAACCTAAATAAAAGCAACAAAAAAAACATGAAAAAGATGAAAATGAAAAAGGACAAATAAAATAATATAATAATAAAGCAAAGAAAAGTTATTAAAAAAGAATTTTGAGCGCTAGAGCACCTCATTGTAGCGCTCGGATGGCAATCTCTGTACTCATATAGCCGACCTTGCTATACCGAAAGCCAAAACCCATCGGTTAATTTCTGCCCAAATCAATTCAGACATTGCTGCGGGGGATCGAACCCATCGACCCAACAATCCAAGTTAGACCAGGCATGTGCACGGACACGGACAATCCGCGGATATCCGCGGATTGTCCGGATACGGACGGATACGGACAACGGTTTTTGGGGTTTCGGACGGACACGGACGGATACGGATATGAACCCGGACACGGATGGACACGGATATGAAAATTCGTGTCCGTGCACATGCCTGAGTTAGACTCACTATCCATTAGGCAAAATTGTGTCGAAAGTTAAGAAGATAAATTTTATTTAATCATAATCGTTCGCACATAATCGAATATTTTGTGAGTTTTTTCTAAGATCACATGATAATCAAGAACCCAAACATTTTGATGAAGTGCTTATGAATAAATCTATTTATTTTATCCAATCTTTGGCATTTTTACTTTGAGAAATTTGGGTATGATTTTAAATATTATTTTAAATTTTAATTTATTCCTTTTGTTATCTCACATTAATCTCAGACACCTCTATCAGTTTGGACTGCAGTATATGGGTTGTTTTCAATTACTAATTATCGAATAATTCTATCAACTCTCAAAGTTTATATATTTAATTGTGAGCTTCCCAAGACGAGCTAAATTTTGTTCTTTTTTTTTATAACATCGAAGATTTCTTTTATATATTTTAATTCTTTTATGAAAACCATGTTGGGACGCAACCCACTGCGATAGAATGGAATTTTATGCTTATTTTCCTATCTTTTAATATAGTGCATAGGCGCAATTATCGTGGGCCCAAATGGCTAAGCGCCACTTTTACTAAACCAAAGTTCGATGTTCGAAATATATGCCTAATTGGGGTCTGAGGCCAGGAAAAAATGGGAATGGCTTTTTAAAAATCTGACCAAAAGTAAAGTCGACATTTCGTGGGGAGGCGTTTGAGATGCTTGAAAATTGCATTTCCGGATCAGGAAAAATCTGGGAATCCGGCTCTTACACCGGGTCTGGAACCGTATTTCATTTTAAAAGCTTTTCCGGTGGCATCAAATTGTAGCGATTGAAAGTTTTTTGTTTTATTTTGTGACTTATTGATTTGATAATGTATTCTCATGCAATTGCACAATGCCGATTGAGTTTTTCTGGAAATCCAGCCATAATCAATTATGGGTTCCGGCGCGTTTGCTTTATGCCTTTACATCTTTTTTTAAATAAATTTTAGCCAATAATAGTATTAATTATTAATTGATTTATTAACATCCTTTTTCTTAATAAAATTGGTATTATTTTGCGGATTATTTTTTTTCCTTATATATTAAATGTTGCATGCATTCATGTTTTTAAAGTTCACTTTCTATTTTTGAATAAAATAATAAAAAGATTCAATTATTTATTTATAAGAAATTTTTTCCTTGGAATAATATAAAAAATGCTTTAGCGCATGAATAAGATTTATTAAAAAAGATCATTTTATTTTTATTTTTCGTTAAATTGTCATTTAAGGTTTTTTGAAATAGTAATTGTTTTATTTTGTGACTTGTTGTTTTTGGCTGATTGTATTCCCATGTCGAAGTGTGAGAGTTGGTTGTTTTCTGAGCGGTAATTTAGGGAAAAATATTTAATTTTTGTCCTTTAATTTTGTCTGAATCATTTATTCAAATAAAAATCCTGGCAATCGTGAAGAATGGGGGTTTCTAATTTAACTTTTTTATTTGAGCTAAAAATTGGTATATGTGCATTTTCCGGGGCTTACTTATTTCCTTAATAACAAGGTCCGATTATTTATTCATAATTGTTTTCATTGATTTGAAAGTTGAAAAAAAAAATTAAATGTATTGAAAAGAGCCAAAAAAATCCTTATGTAAAATATGAATATGCATTTAACGCAGAAATACAGGTTGAAAAATTTAAAATTTTATTTAACATTTTTTTTCGTGAAAATCATTTAACAAATAACGCTCATATTCAATATTTTCAGCGGCGCCTATCGGTACCGCTGAAATAAAATTTTTAAAACTTGGCTAGCTTATAAAGCTAACCAATAGCTATCGAAACAACACTAAGATAGTTTCATTTGGTTGCGTTTGAGCAAAGTTATGAAATGATTTGTCGATATGGCGGTTTTAATGAAACGACATAGCAGCGTATATTTATATTTAAAAGAAAACCTTATATTTGTTCAAAAATAAAACACGCTTTTCTTCTTGTGTTTATCACTATGTCTTTATTTATTTAATGGTTTTTGGCCTTGTTTTCGCGATCTTTAATTCAATGGTTTTTAGTCTATTTTATTTGCCAAAAAATGGAGCCAATGAATATAATATTCTCCAACTTTATTATTATAAAGAAATTTTATAGAAAATAAAATAGCGAAAATATATTAAATGATGAATAAATTGAGAGAATCGTTCTTCTGCCTTTCTGCGAGTAGAGAAAAAATCAATCGATTGATTGAATTTTAACCGAAAAGATAAAACGATTAACAAAATAAAAAAAATGAAGAAAAAAAGTGAATGAGTGAAACAAATGTAACGGAAAGTTAAAAAGAATTGGCAAAAAGAAGCCTAAATTATTACAAGCCAAAGCAAATATAAATATTTCTTAAGTAATTTCTCAACCTTAATTTCAATAGCTTTTTATTCCATTATAATTAGTGCGGCAAATGTCATTTTCTGTATTGGCACAGGTATTTTGGCTTAATACCGATTCAACCCATTTCTTCATTACAAATATTTATCCTTCATTTTTTCATGAAAATACAACTCCTAGAAAGTTGGAGTTCAAAAGATTTAATATAAAAAAGACAAAAAAACTAAGCAATGAATTTTTTAATTTGTATTTTAGAAATTAAGCATAACTTTTTTATATTTTTAATTAATTAATTTGTTTTGTAAGCCAGTCAATTCATATTTAATAATAAAAAATTAGGGTTGTTAAATGTTAAAAATGACATTGGAATTGGAAATGGTCGTAACCCCACAGTTTCACTTACAATGGGTCCGGTAATGGTGAACAGTGTTTGGGCACCAGGAAGTTCAAAATATGACAAAAAATAATATTGCACTGCTCGAGACCTCAATTCCCAGAGATTCAGACCGAGCCTCGGTACCGAAATAACTCCGAGACTCAAGACCGCAAACCCAAGACTAGGTTTTTAAGGCATATTTGGGCATTATTTTATTATGTTTAAATTTTTCGTCTTTTGTGCCTTTTATATGTCTTTTTTGAATTGTTATCGCTGGGACCAAAACACCAGTGTTGTGAACTTGAGGGCCTCCCAAATGTTCTTGTCCTGTTAAAAAGTTCTAAACATGTTTCTTAGACATGAAGATTTAACATTTTTTATGGTTTTTATATTTTCTATTTTAATTTAATTTTAATTTTTAACATACTTTTACTTTTTATTGACTTTTTATCTCCTATTCTCTTTTTAGCCATCAGATTTTTTCCATGAAAAAAACTATAAAAATTATTAAACCACTTTAGGAATGTGGTAATTACTTTTGTGAATATTTGTAATAAACATTCGCTGTTCTTCTAATCCCAGTTTTGTCTTCAGCAAATAATGATGTTTTTTGAAAATTTCGATAATTTCTTAATATGCCTTTCACTTTTTTGTTGCTAAATGTATGTGAGTTGCCCTGAATTTTTTTTTGTAATTTTAATTGGCTTGGATTTTAAATATAAATTAATCGGATTAATTTTTAGTTTTTTGTATTCAATTATAGATTACGGCTTCAGCAATTTTAGCGAATGAATGGTTTTTTTCTTGATAATATCGCATAGGTGAGACGACGATTGTTAAACAATAATTGTCTTAGAAAAATATGTTAAATGATGAAAACATTGAGAGAGTCGTTCCTCTGCCTTTCTGCGGTTCAGCAGAAAAAATCAATCGAATTTATTGAATTTAGGACGCCACTCACAAAAACAAACATTTATTCATGACTAAATGTTTTTACAGGGTTTTTCTAAGTAAAAGTCTGATTTTATTATTATATTTTTATCAGGTTATAATAAAAAATAAAGCGAAAATATAAAAAAATTGACAATATTCTTATGCCATTTTTCAATTATATTTTACAATAGCCTCCATTATAATAGCAAGACTTATCTAATTAATAAGTATTGTCAAATTAATTAAAATAGGAAAATGACAAAGACAAAAACTCTTGATGTAAATGCAAGAAATAATTGCTTTATTTCTTACTTAAGAACTGATCTGAATGAAATAATTTAAAATCATTAATAAAAAAATACCTCAAAAAAGAAACCACAAATAATTGCAAATTGGTCAAAAAAAGGAATGAATTTCAAGGAATCACATTTATGTGCGGGCGGAGAAGCTTAATTAAATTTTTTACAATTATAATGAGCAATCTTTTAATTTAAATCTATTTATATTGAATGAATAATATAGGATAAACGGTAATAAAAAGAAACAGAAATAGAAGGCATAAAGCGAATATTAATCTATCACCAATAGGCATATAAATCATTTCTTCATATAATAACAAATAAACGGTATCTCGCTTGAGGGTCTAAGAAAAAGCATAGATTTATCATATAAAATATTTATTAAAATTTAAAAAAAAAGAATAAAATACATTACAAAAGAAAGGACAGAAATCTGACTTAATTTCTTTACCGAATTATATGACTATGTATAAGCAGACAAAAATAAATTTTTATTGCTTTACTTATTCATTACTATTAAATGCAAATTATTTAACTTAATTAATATTGACAAGAAAGTGTTAATAGCCCGAGAACGTCATAAAGTGTTGCAAAGATAAAAGATTAATATTTTTCTGAACGTGGATGCCGTAATTCTTGATAAACCTTTAATTTAAATTTGTTTATATGTATTAATATCTTCTATAAGGTTTAAATAACTGATAAAAAAATATAAAGTATAAAACACTATTAATTTATCATCAAACTTCATATATATTTATATATATATATGACAAAAATAACATAAATTAAAACTAAACAAATTAATTTAGATGCGCTTTCCCTTTGGTGAGTTCTTATATAATTCAATCGATCCCATTCAATACGCGCTGATTGATCGACACACCATTGTTGGAATAAATTACCAGAATAATTATAAGCAAGAAAAATTCAAAAAAATAGCTTAAATTTCGTATAATCACCAAAATAAATTTTTTTTTTCCTTCCTCACCATTTTGTTAGATCCGTAAATATCTAAAAATGAAAATAAAAACCCGACAAATCATTTTTGCATTAAGTACTTGATAAAATTAAATATGAAGCAACCGTTTTTTAAAATTTGCGTTATTTTTAAATGATTTTCTTTATATAAATATTATATTATTTCGTATCCTTTTAACCTCACAATCATAAAGTTTTGACTAAATAATATACCAACAGTCTACTGAACGAAATCTTGAACAATAAAGAGATACAAACAAAAGGAATGTGCTAAAAATTTGATTAAATAAAAATAAATTAAGAGTTATATGAAAATAAATGATCAAACTGCAATTTTAAATTTTTATATTAAATTAAGTGTTACAAAAACCAAATTATCAGCGAAAAACAGATTAAAATGCAAATATATTAATCTGAATACAATAAGTTTTGGAATATATTTAAAAGCTGCTGAAATTCAAATGATTTTAACAAAAGATTCTGTCAACAAATGCCTTAAGAGAAAGTGGTCATAATTTCGGAATCGGGCCAATCTCTGCAGACAATGAGAACAACTCTCCTCAACCCCGGAGCATAGGTACCGCTAATCAAACACGAAGACAAACAAAAGACTAATGGTCTTGTTGCAAGAAAATATTAACTATTCATTATTAAATATTTTTTTTTATTTAAAGAATAAAAATTTTATAACCAATATAGAATATAAAAATGCAAATGAAAAGAGGAAATTATTATATGGAAATTATTTTTAATATTTCAAATGCATGAGTGGCGAGGACATGCACGGGCCCACCTTCCAGCGTGTCTCGTCCGCCACAGGGCCCCAATTCCGCTTTGTGTGCTTCAAGCCGCATCGCACGAACCAATGCCAAGAGGAATGAGGGCGGCTGATCAAAAACAAATAAAATAAATTGGTTCATAACATAAATATGTTACTATTTTAAATTAATTACCTCATATTTTATTTACGTTAACTGATTTTAAATATAGAGACACCAAACATAATTAATAAGCAAAAACATTCGACAAAAAAAGGAATCGACGAAAAATATCGTGAGCCATGACTAATCAAGCATAAGAAATCATCTAATGAAATTATAAGTTAACAAAATATTTATCAATGTCTTACTTATTAAGAAGAAGAAGAATTATTCATAATAGGCAAAAAGCAACTTTTATTATCCCTAATTAAATATTTAATTTTGAGAAAACTTTGATCGTTTAACAAAAGTGTATAACAAGGGAAAAAGATTCGTAATAAGTTAAGTGACGAAATTAAAAGGTTAAATTAAAAATATATATAGAGAATACTAGTATTTTAGATAAATTACTTAAATCACTTATTTTTGAGGGCAATAAAATAATAAAAACATTAATTTTAAGAAAACTATTCAGTCAAAATTCATAAAATGAAGATAAGAATGATGATGATGATCAGAATGATTAACAAATTTCTGAAGATACAAACTGACCAATATCTAAGAGGATTTGTTCATGATTAACCATATATAAATAAGCCCCATGTCCAATAACAGAACAGAATTATCCGACTGTGATTGAACTCTTGATATTGGATCGAAAATATATGGAGAGAAAAATTTACATATGATTTACAAAATTAGCAAAAAATTTCAAACTACAAAATTACCAAATAATTTAGGACTATGAACTCGAGAAGATTTGGAAAATTCAACACAGTGACTAGTTTATATACAACAGCAAAATGAACAAAATTAAATCTCAATATAAATAAATAATAACATCTGATGAATAACTAATAAAATAAAAGCCTTGTAACAACAATATATGAAATTTTAAAGGAATTATTTTTACCTGTGCTGTAATGTCGGATTGAATCCAAAAAAATGGTAGATTAAATCCGTACGAACCCTACGCAAAGCTTTTTGCCTGGAGAAAGGAATGCCACAGGAAAGTGCGGAGGAAATTAATTATCCATATAAAGGCTCGAAAATTTACTCGGGGCGGCAGATGCTTTCTCGGATTGGCCGACTAATTATGCTCTTATGAAGGAGGACGCGAGGAAAAGTGGAGAAAGAAACAAAATACATTATGGGGGCATAAAGACCCAACCCAACTCTTTTATGTCAAAGTTCCAAGGGCAAAACGGAAAATGTCGAAAAAAACGATCAAATGATAACTATAACAATATGTATTCATAATTCTGAGGTTATTAAGATACAAAAAAAAATAATCCTTCAAGTAAAATAACTAATAAAAAAAAATATTATATTGAAAATTTAATTTTCAAATAAATAAATAAATGAAAAAATATTGATAAAATAAAAATAAGCATTTAAAATATAATGGCTATTATAAATTTATAAGAAATTAAAATTGGATAAGAAAGATATTATTAATGGATTCGTTAGACGACTTTGAATGAGCAAAGTGTTGGAGTCGCTGAAAGAAACATGCACACGGGGATTGGGTACTTCCATGTCGTGCTGGGTCGTTTATTAAATTCCGCCACTATGGGCGTTTGTTAAATCCGCAATCTCTTACAGATTTTTCGAACTTAATTCGTCATAACTTTGCTAAAATTAACCAAATTAAACAATCTTGGTTTCGTACGATAGCTCTTGATTGGCTCTATTAATCTTCCAAATTTCCAAAAATTTGATTAAGTTTTCAAAAAAATATGGTCAAAAAAATTAATTTTTTTCACTTTGACAGCCACAACCTTCTTAAAGCTTAATCATATTTTGGAAATTTGGTTGGCTAATAGAGCGAATCAAAAGCTATCGGATGGATATCAAGCTTATTTAATTTAGTTGCTTTTGAACAAAGTTATGACGGATTATGTTCGGGGAATTTGTAAAAAATAGCGGATTTAACAAACATTTTCATGGGTGCTGAACACTTATTTTTTACATTTGAAGACACCTAATTATAGATTCTTCTTCACGTCTTCAGAACGTTAAGCGCAAAATATAGATGAATTTGATGAGATTTTGCGCAATATCATTGCTCTATGGCTCCTGTTGCATGAGTTAATTGGATATTTACGTTTTAAACCTTTTTTTAAATCATTGAATGTCAAATCTGTGATTAGAAGTCTTCAAATGTAAAAACAAACACCATATTTGTGATTAGCACCCCTAAAAAACCCCTAATTACAAAATTTGAAAGTTTTTTGTGGGAGTGTAACATAACCGGGAAGTACCGGTGGATTGCACGTCGAATAAAAAAAAATTCTGCCGCTACGTTGCATTTGAAAGGGTGATCGGCAGCTCACCGTTGGCCTATAATTGCAAAATTTTCTTGTGTGGTTCCGTTGGATTTGCGAAGGCTTGGGGATGGGCTAGCTAGGGGTTCAAATCCGCGTGTGTGCGGATGATTTTTATGATTTTTTATGACACGGAGAAATGTTGGGATGGTAAATAGTAGGGTTGAGAGTGAACGGTTAACTGAATCTAAACCAGAAACCGGCCTTTTGGGCCAAAAACCAAAACCGATAACCGGGGGTCGAAAAAAAGGCCTAAACCAAAACCGGGGGACCGGTTTCCAGCAGGGTTCGGTCTGAAAACACAAAAAATACACCCCTAAAGATGCGACTTACAAGGAAGATATTTTAGCGAAGTTTTAGTGAAAAGTGCACCAAATATTCGAATTTTTGGAGCAATTTTTTTGGTTGGTCGTGGTTCAGAAAAAATCCGGAATCCGGTTTTCAAAACACCTGATCCGAAACCAGATTTTCATTTTCAAAATTTACTGGCGGGATTTTTACGGATAATCTGGAAGAATCCGTAATCCGGAAAAATCCAGTGAGGCCCAAAAACCCGAATTCCGGACCCGGATCCGGAAAAATTAGGCCGGATCCTAATCCGGTGCCTAACACTAGAATTTAGCGCGCCTTTTGTTGCTTTTTTATTTTGACTTGTGTCACATAACAGGAAGGTACCAATTTTTATTATGCTCAGAATAATTTCCAATTTAGAACCTTTTAATAGGGTTGAGAATAGGAACGGAACGTTAGAGAAACACCTAAAACTAAACTAATAAAAATAAAATTAATTAAAAAAGAAATTTAAAAATAATAAAAACTTTTCTAATAAAAATTAATCTAAAACAAAAACTAAAAATTCCTTTGAAACATTTATACTGCTTTTTCTCTGTCCTCTTCAATTCATTGTTTTTTTCGAATTAATTTCAATTTAATTAAGTAAAAAATAATAATAATCCAATATTTTTTTTATTCCCATTTTTTTTTACCATTAATTGTTGTGCCGATTCGGCACCTTACAACGCCGATCACAAAGTTCCCGTGGAGAATTTGGCTCAAAATTTAATTGATTTTAATGAGTTCTATTTTTTAAGTGATGCTAAAACTATACATGTTTTCAGTGTTTCAGTTATTTTTTTTAATTTTTGATTTTATTATTACAGTCCCGGCCAAGAAGCGGGACGGGAAAATCGAAAAATGCAAAAACAGAAAGAATAAGGCAAAAAGTTAAATTTGTCCATGAAAACCAAAATTCATACTTTTTTTAAGAAATACTGTGGAAAAGGAGAGAAAATAGGGAACGGTGATGGCCGGTAAAACAAATGATAATTTGTTCATTTAGTTTTAGCATCACTTAAAAATAGAACTTCATTCCGTTACTTGTGGACAAACAATTATTAATGTCCACAATGTAAGCGGATTTTCCCTTTTGTGGACCTTTTTCTTTTGACATAAATAAATAAATAAAGATTGTTATTTTTTTTTCTAATGGTTTCTCTGTTAACATTCAATTATTTGTTGTTTTTTTTTTTTGAGTTTTTCATGAATATAAATCTTGTTGTTTTTCTTTTTTAAAGCGAACTTTTTGTTTTCTCTTGCTTAAAAATTAAAATAATCTAAAATTATTTTTTTTTGTTTAAGACCGATTAATTAAAAAAAAGAAATGACGAGTTTTTTTAATAAAAGCAATTGTTATATTTAAGTTTAGTTGTTCGATACCTTTTAATATCTACATACTTTTTTATATATTTTTTGATTTGATCGAAGGGTCGCACATATTTGGAAATCATGCCCCAAACTCCTATGCGCTAACTCCTGCTGGGGGAGAAGGGAGGGGATCGTGCGAGCCATAATCGGCGGCGGGTCAATTAATTAAATCAAATAAAAGGCTTTTTTTAAGAAAAAAAAAGAATTAATTATTTCTTCGACTTAACTTTTTTAAAGGGTATTTCTTGTCTTTTTTTACAATCTGAACAGGTACTTTTTAATTAGATTTTTTTAATAAAATTTTTGTTGTTTCAAATAAAAAATATTATCTTTAATAAATAATATAAAAGAATTTGACCTTAAATGGGTTAATTTAAAATTTTTCATCTCATGATCCAGGGTTTTTGTCTCATCCCTTCGAACCACGACTCTTTATTAGTCATATATGAAAATTATTAATTATTTTATCCACATATTAATATTTTCTTTGTAAAAAATAAATAACTTTTTCTTGCAACCAACCCAATTTTTTGTTTGCTATGTGCCTTTTCACATTCTTTAAATTATTTTTATTTTTTCTTTTATTATAATTTAGAATAAACTAATACCAAAAATAAAAAATAAATTAGGTATAGATTAAATGAATACCGAAAAATAAACTTTAACAATTGATAATATTTAATCTAATTTTTTTTTATATTACACCAATTTTTGAAAAGATTTTAATTTTCTTTTATATTTTGATTGCTATAATACCTCCATATCTTTTGTTCAACATTCTCTTTAAGATTTTTTAAAATTCATTTGCAATCGACTTTTTGGCAAATTTTAATAATATTTATGGGGTAATTCTTTTGACCTTTTAAGATTAATTCCGAATCTCGATTTAAATAAAAAAAATTTTATATAATTTTAATACTTCTTTTTATTCATCTTTGTATCCATTAATAATTTTTTTAATAATAATTAAATTATATAATAAAGTAAGTGGAGAGCGCCTTAAATATTTTTAAAAAAAGTTCAAGTTGAGAATTGTTGAAGATCTTTCAATAATTTATTTTTGTAGCTCCGCAGTTTTTTTTAGTTGCAACATTGTTTTAATACAATATCCTTTTTGAATTTATTTAATAGTTTAAATAATTGTCATTTTTTATTTTATTGCAATTCTTTGACAATTTTAATTTCTCGAGTTTTCCTGGTCCAACAATTCATATGCATGCACTGAAAACCAAAAAAAAAAAGAGTAGAAAATTTTTAAATTTTTTATTTTCTGCGATGTGATAATGTCCTTTTAATTTATTTTTTTAGGCTTTTGTTTTGTAAGCTATATTCTACGTTTTATTTTGGTTTGGAGTTAGTTTGGTTTTTTTATTAATTAATTTTACACTTCCATGTTTTTAAATTCTCTTTTTTTAATATTTGGATAAAAATTGCTTTAATTTATCGTTAGGCTTGCGAATTTCCAATGAAATGATATTTTTTTAATAATTTATCTTTTCAAATTTTAAAATAATGAAAATTCTTTTATTTTTACTGACAACTGACCACAGAAGTAGAAGGGAAATTTGAGATAAAAGGAAATTTAGGAGGGAAAAATTTATTTTAAATATTTAATGATCACTTTCTTTTTTGTTTCATTTAACTTACAAATATTTTCCTTTAGCTGAATATAAAAATGAATTTTAATTTAATCAAAGCATTGTTTAAGATCAATTCGTTTTCATTATACAATTGTCCTGACCTCATTAATATTTGTCGTGCATACAGTAAGAAAGAACTGTAGCATTGATTTTATTGGCAATTTATATATTGAAGGATTAGCATCTACTGTATAAATTCACCAAAGAATTAAAGAATTTTATACAATTCTAAATGATTAATTAAAATAACATTATACCAAATTTATCAATATCATTTTATTCAAAAATTCATGAGTTAGGTAATAACAATCGGGATAAACGATGATTTGTTGAGGCGAAGAATTTAAAAATGCAAAATATTTGCTATAAGATAAGAAAAGTAATAATCTCGTTATTATAAATCATTTTTTCAAACTAAAAACTGGGTTGCAACACAACTGAATAAAAAAGATAACATAGCAATAGAAAGCCAAAGAAATTGAATTAAAATAAATGATCGGAAGTAATTTATGCAAACGAATCTTCAATGGATGAGAATCATAAATTGATACTATGTACGAGAAATTGTTAAGGTGTATTAATTTTAAAAGAAGGAATGGAAGAAAAAATCGTGAGCCATGGCTATTCAAACAAAATAAAATCGCTCGCCTGAGCGTGATTCATTTTATTCAAAATCTAATAATTTTACAATAAAACCCTTTAAAACAAACTAAATTATAAAAAATTAAAATTTATATAAATAAAAGTATGAAAACAGGTAAAAATTAATACTCAAAGTTTACTTATATAAAGAGTAAAAACCGGCACTGTCGGGTTCTCGCAAAAAGGAATTAGGTAATCGCCTTTTAGCCACGTTGAAAAAAACATTTATAAAGAAATTTTCCTATTTTCTCTAAAACCCTCTCATATATTTGTCCTAGGGCCCCATTCTTAACAAGGCTTATTTTTTACAAATTTTTACCGATATTACTATGGTAAATTGAGTCGATCGGTAAGTGGTAATGGGTAAATTTATCCATTTACATGAAAAATTGAAAACCAGTTCAATATGCGAAGTTTTAAGTATTTAGAAACTATGATTGAGCAGATTTTAAGCGCTTAAAAATTCTAAAAAAGTAAAATTTTATTATGTAAAAAACATTTCATTCATTTTTTTGAATTCACGAAGAATAATTAACTTTTTTAAAATGAAAATTTTTTAAATAAAGTTGGTTAAAAAAGAACAGAAGGATATTTTTTGTTTTTTATTTCTTTATTATAATTGAAAAAATCAAAAAAAAAAAAACTAAATAAAGATTATTTATTTTAATACCTTAATTATTTATTTTAATACCTTAAAAAATCAACAATCATTTAGTATTCCGATTACTTTTTTTTCTATTATTCATTCGTTGTTAATTTTTTCTTTCACTTTTTCTTTGTATTTTATTAATTTAATGTTTAAATCCTTCAATTTTTAAAATTTATGACTTTTTTCCTATGAAAAATTGTATTGTTTTGATTTACAAATTAGTTTTTTGCTATTAATGCGCAAAATGTCAAATTATTGTAAGAGAGTGTGAATTAAATGGAATGAGTAAAATTTTGTATTTATTTTTCTCATTTCAGTCAAATGAACGGGCAAACCTAAGCCGATCAACTTCCATCATTTTGCAGCGGTAACAAAGCAATTGGTTTTGGATTCAACCCGACCTCAGATTCTGAATTTACTTGGTAATTTTGTTTCTATTTAACTTAATTTGAGGTTAAATTATGTCATCTTTATATGGTTTGATTAGGTAATTTTCTTTTATTCTATTCAAATCAAGATTTCAATTACGTGCCGGTAATTTTGTTGATTTGTTTTTGGAGATGGACTTTCTTTATGGTTTATCTTGACCGTGAACAGTTTTCGTGCCGAATTTGGGAGTTTTGCTTTTTCGAAATTTTCAAACGCTTTTATTGGCTTTTATAATTTTTAATCTTAGGTAAATGCTTTACATTGTAATGTTCTTTTTATATATTGATTAATATTTGTTATTTTTAAAATATTATTTAAATATTTATTTTCTTTAATCTCGTCACTTGAGAACCATTTGAATTTTTCTTGTTTAAGCATTACTTCAAACATTCTTTTAAATTGAAATTGATCTTTATTAAAACATTAAAATTTATAATTTGCTAATTCTTTTATTAGTTATGTATTTAATTTGTCATTACAAACAGTTTTTTCAAGAATCCATTTGAATCAATTGTTTGATTATTTTTTCCAACTAAAATTTCGAAAAAGTTTTTTTTAATTGTTTTATTAAAATGAGAAAAATTTTTTCGTTTTTAATTTGGGTGATAAATAATTACTATGGTTTTCACCTGCAAAATTCTTTACGAACTTTTTCTTACTTCAATAAAATGTTCACGATTTCTAGTGATTACTATCTTTTCATTTCCATTACCTTTTTTTTAATTTTTTTTTAATAATTCAGGTTTATATTAAAGAGTATTTTTATGTGAAGTTAAGATTTAAATTTATATCATTATTTCATTTTATTAAACTGTTTTAAAATTTGATTTTTTTTTAGACTGACAATAATTATTAACATTCATAACAATTTTTGAACAAGTTTTTTGCTTATTCCTTATTAAGAAGGGTTAGTATATTTTTAAATTATCCTTTAATTTATCTCAATGCTTAAAAAATACATTAGGCTTTTTATTGATATTATCTTTTACTTCCTCTTAATATTATCCTGTCATTTTTTAAAAGGAAAGAAAAAATCAAAGCTGTTTTTTGAAATAAGGGTTTTGATATTGGGGTTTGTGAAAAAAAAAGTCAAACTACAATTTTAGGCACAAATGTATTAATATATTTTTTTAAAAAAAACCCGGCTGGCCTATCGCACCGCCGGACATTCAATCCTTATAAAAATTATCAAAACAGGACCCAAAATTGGCCATTTTTGGGCAAATTCAGATAATAAATTCTTTGCTGAAAAATCAATATTAAAAATTTCATTTCTTTTGTTGTTTCCATAAATTTACCAAATTTCACCCGGGGTGCCTATCGGCACCACAGGACCCACTTTCGCGTAGATTTTCTAAAAATTGCTCTCATAAATGCTCAAAATTGGTCATTTAAAATTGGTTACTATAAACCAGGGATGTTAGATGTCCTTTTTTTAAAGAAATGTTCTTTTTTGGAGGGGTCGAATTCTTTAAATCAAAAATATTTTTTTTTCAAAGAAAGTTTTTGTTGAGCCTATTGCTCATATTTTGTCCTTTTTTCTTACTGTGAGGTAATAAAAGAAGAAAAAAACACATTTTTTTTACAATTTTTGAAGCGATCACTTAGTATTTTTCAAAATCTTTCTTCCACCGGCTCCCATTGCCTTGTTTTTCTAAAATTTATTGAAAATCCTCAAAATTGCTTTTTGTGCATGATTTTTTACCAAAAAAACACTCCAATTTTCAAATTTTCCTCGGCAGCGCCTATCAGCACCGCCGACCCTTCCGTTTCAAAATTATAAATTTAGTGTCCCATTTCAAAGCCCATCTCAAAAAAAACTCGTCCAAAATGAACGATTTGCTTATTTCAAGTTCTAAATTGCTCAAAATGATTATTGGTAATGAAAAATATGGCATTTATAATTAATTTACTTGGATAAATTGGTGTAATTGTCTCGCACTCATTTTAAGCAATGTTCTTTTTTTTTGACCCCAAAATCTTTTTTTTTTTGGACTGTATGTTCTTTTTTTTTGAAAATTTTCATCTAACATCCCTGCTATAACACACAAAATTCCTCAATTTCAATCGGAATTGCATTTAACATGGATTTGCCAAGACAATCATTCGTTCTTCTAGCTTCCATTGGCCAAACTTTTTAAGAAAAAAGAGAAACTTTAAACTTGGTTTTCTAACAAGATTCCACATTAAGCTTGATGTTCGGCGACCTCGGGTTGGACCAAGGACGAGTCCAACAACGTTTCAATTCACTCGGAATTTGGCAACCATCAGCAGCCCGAAACAATTCGCTTTTTTGACGACCAGTTTTTCCCCCGTACACCTTGCACACCGAGAGTTCCAAATTTTGATACGGAAACATGACTTCAATCCAACAGCAATGTTAACTAAAATTAGTGACTGACAAAAAAAAAATGTGGACGAGATTTGTTATACCGCTGGTTTTTTTTTTTAATTAAATAATATTTCTGTCATGTAGACATAAATCGAAAACTTCAAGAAATCCGTGAACAAAACTGTGATTTAACGGAACATTTTTTATTCTGAATACAAGATGCGGCACAAAAACTGATTGTTACATTAGAATAGAATTAGTTGATTTTCTTTGTCATATTATTTAATGTGTAGGCTTAAATTACAGTATTTATTTGTTTTGGAAAATATTAAAATAAAAAACGCGGAATTATTTTTACGGTCAGCAAATCTAATTAATAGATTAAAGTGATTAGGTATATTAATTATTTAAATATAAATTAATTAAAAAAATTTTCCATACTGAAATGACTCACTAAAATCTTTTGATCACCCCCCACATTTGCACTTTTGTTACTTCGCCCGCATTTGCACTTTTGTCACTTTGCCCGCATTTGTCGCCCGCATTTGCACTTTTGTCACCTCGCCCACCCGCTGCCTCACTCAGTCCCCCCGTCCCACTGCGCATTTGCGCGCCATTCGATGCCGTTGGCACTTTCTGACGGCAAACGAGAAGAGGAAACGACGGAAGAGGGCGGGGGCCGAATTGACTAATGGCCAAAGAGGGGAGGAAACTTTTTAACAAACCGGTCATAAATTTTAAAATCCCCCCGCCCCGTCGTACATCGTTTTCGCCTAACGCTTTTCCATACATTCCTTTTTACACCGGACTATGAGATATGTTTATTATTAGCAAAATAATTTACTGATTCGTATCATCATCAGCATCAGTTTTACATATTTATTAAACATTAAATATATCTAAAAATATCATACTAAATTGGAGAATATTACATATTAAATAAATTAAAAAAATATCACATTAAATTGGTAGACATCACATATTAAATCGCATCGGCGACATTATTGCAGCAGATTGTTATTGTATTTCAAAATAATTCGGCGATTTGGTGAATAATAAGCCCCACTTGACGACTGATGTTCAACTAAACAGTTGCAAAAAAAAACATATGAATTTTTATTTTATCATATTAGCTTTTTAAAAATTTTGATTATTTTAAAATAGTAATCTTTGATTGAAATCACCCAAATAAGCACCAATTTCTTCGTCACCAGCCCAATCGGGGCGTTCTTTAAAAATGTTTTTTAAATATTTTACACCTATTTTAAATTTGATTTTATTTTCTTTTAAATGTATTGATTTTTATTTTCGAAAAATATCATATTATACACCGAATTATAAAATTATTAAATATATTTTTCAAATCATAAATTTGTTTTCACTTAGTTTTTTATTTTTTAATTAATTACCTATTTCACCAGTAAATTCTTTTTTATTTTTTGGCTATCACTCTTGTATTCTCCAAAGATCAGAGATCTTTGTTTTCATCTCTCTTTAGGGCGGCAATTTAAAGTTATTAGGATCTATGATTTTGATTTGTTTTTAAATAAATGATATTTTTTTATTTGCGGATTAGTTCTTTTTTTATTAAACATTTCGCGTAGCCAGGCGTCCAAGTTTTTTCCATTTTCGGTTAAGAGTCGATTGTATAAATTACTTCCGATCATTTACTTTAGTTCAATTTCTTAAATCATTTACTAGCCGATTTACAATAAACACGAATTTTTAATTTGGTTTTTCTTCGTATAAAATGTAATTACTGTTTCAACAAAATGAAAAAATTTTCCGCCCTTTTAAACATAAAGTTTTGCTGTGGAAATATTTTTGTGGTTGGGCCAAAGGACAAAAAGTGCAAAAATCTATCATTTGTTTTTCATAGATTTCTCAATTCGCACAATAAGTTTGACTTAGTCGAAAAATCAGTAAAATTGGCGGATTTAAGAAACGCGCCAGCACCCTAAAAGTAATGGCCCTAATAATTACACAGAAGTTTTTTGCTAAAATGGCCAGCATAAAATCAGTTACAAATTTCATTTGCTTCATTCCATTGCTTTGCTCAGCCTTTCTTCAGCTGATAATGATGGATAATGCTAGATGATGACATATATTGCCAAAAAATTAAATAACATTAAAAGAGTAAAAAAATAAATTAATTTCAGATAAGAAAATCGGTTTCTGTAAAGAATCGACAGATTTTTGTTTTTTATAATTATACCCAATATTTGAAATAATATAGAAATCAAGCTAATCATATATTTATTTCTCTTTATAGCTTTCATTTAGTTTTTCAAATCTTGGCTCCTTTTTTGTGAATAAAAAGGCATTTTTTCTTATATGGCTTTTGTTGGACATTTTCTAATTCCATGCCAACTGCGCCTTCGGAGAAATAGAACTGAAGATTATTTTAAATAGAAACTTTTCGAACTTTGATTTTATTTTGTAATTTCTCCTTCGATTGCAAATAAAAAGGGTTTTCAAAAAGTAAATCAGACAAATAAAATTTGGATTACTTTTTATTGTTTCATTAATCTGCTTTTTTGCGGAGTGCTAAACAAAAGTTGGGTTTCATAGCCAAAAAGCATTTAAATTATAAACTTTTATATTATTTTTATCTACAAATTTTAGTTATTTGTAAGGCGATCAATTATTGATTTTTAAGGACTTTTATTGTTAAGTTATTTTGTGTTTTTTAAAATAGATGTTTTTATTTATTATTATTTCGCGTAGAAGGCATCCAGGTTTTTAAAATTCACTTTTAAATCACTCCCGGCTTTTAGTGAAGAAACGATTGCATAAATTACTTCCGGTCATTTATTTGCATTCAAACTTTGTATTTAATTTTTTTATTTCGGGTTATTTATTCATTAAAAATTACAATTTTACATCATATATAATTTATTTTAATATATAATCATTTCTTTAATTTTGCTTTGTTCATAATTTATGATAGATTTGAATTTTTAGTTAAATGGCCCAGTCCATCAATCGGTGGATATAAACGTCCCGCACAGAAACAGACGGGAATTTAAGAGTGATTCCGACTGGAAAAGTCGCCAAAACCTCGACAATTGGGTAATTTCCGCTCTGAACAATGCATTTTTTTATAATAAATAATTATTTTGCCACAATAAATTAAAAATTCATTTTTTTTTTTTTTTTTATTTCCTTTGAAACATAAATTTTACGGAGTTTTCTTTTATTTGATTATATTTTCGGGTACAATTATTTTTTAGTTACATAACTAAGTAAAAATAAAATTCGAAATAAATTGATTATCTTATTAAAATGAATAAATTTTTAATTTATATAAATTTTCTGCAATTTGTTTATTTTGCTAATTGTTTTTTCTTTCAGTTAAAAGTAAATAAGAAGAATAAATTTGTTTATTTTTTTTTCTTTGTTAATTGTTTTTTGATTTATATACATATTTATTCTTTTTTGCGGAGTGCTAAACAGAATTTCTGGTTTTCATAGCTAAGCTGGCGTAGCTCTCCATGGCGTCCGTCTTGACGTCACAATCGCTTTAATAAAATATTGGCGATCATTATGTAGTCTCGGCGTCTTGGGGACCAAATTGCTCTGGTCTCGTGGAGCTAACAATTCTGATCCTGTGGGGGCGAATAAGAATTCGATTTAATGCCAAATTTTTATTTAATGATTGATTTATTTTATTTTAGCTTTAGTTTACTTTTCTTTAAATTCATTAATAAAGTTGATGTTAGTGAATCGCCTATGGTCCCCGTACGTGGTGTCGCTTGCTTAATGCCTTAATATGCAATTAAATTAATTACAGCTACTTCAAATTTTAACCTTGATTCGTTGAAGAATGTAAAAAATATGTTCTTTATAAAATTTTCGAGTCGAAATAATAAAAGTTTTTGGTCACGACTTTAGAGCTGTTTGATGTGAGGTTATATTAACTAATTTTTCATAAAAATAAGATTTTTATTGCATTATTTCTCCTTTGAGCAGATATCCACAAATGGGTAATAAAATGTTTGAAATGCCTAAATGATAATAAACAAGAAACGATTGCTTGATTGTTATTTTCAAGCTTTTCCACTCTCTACTTTAGATATTTTATCTTTATAATTTTTTTGTTCAAATGAAGGTTTAGTGGATATATATATAATGATTTTGAAATTGGATTTGTTTTCTTATTTAATTTCATTTTTGCCTAACAAATATATTTCTGAAATATGAGTTTCTTGCACATACACGACAGCGACGTGAACGGAGATAAACAGACAAACAATAGTTGTTTTTCTCACTTCTTGTTTCTTCAAAGTATTGTATTTATATTATTTCGTTAAATGAATATTATTAAATATAAGGTAAAATTTCCCTTAATAAATTAATAAAAAAAATAATAATTTGATTTTTTCATAATAGTCTGAGCCTTCTGTGACCGCAGCGTACCATTATTTTCACTATTTTGAGATGTATCCAGATTCTTGCAGTGATTTGCCATTGGATGCTCCGGAACTACAATTTGGCATTTGGAAATAAAATAATAATTTATTTACATCTCAGAGTATAAATTTCCTCAATTTTTTGTGTCCTAATTTACAGACGCCCTTTGGGCAATTCTCTCGTAGCACTAAGGGCTTCACATATAAAGATTTATAATTTTTTAATTTATTTTTTGTATTCGATTTGTTAATTTTCATATAAAAAAGAATAATTTTCGTTGTTTCGAATTTAGTTAAATTTTTATTTATATTCCTAAAAATGAGATTTTGTTATGGTGGTCTTCCATCGCTTTGTCGTATTTTCTTATAATTTATTTATCTTATTTTGAAATTATTTAATGGCTAATAAATTCTCATTTTCCTTATTGCTATTTTTTGACAATTTAGGTTTCTCGAGAATGATTTTGACTTATTCGTCATAGCCCAATGCATCAATCTCAAAAGATTACATTTTTTCATTTAGAATTGCAGTTTCTTTTTTTATTCTGATAGAAAAATAAGTGATTCTTTTTTTTTTAAATAAAACAGGTTAATTTCCCATGACAAACTGAAATTTTTATTTTTTTATAAATTATTTAATGCAGCTGTTTTAAAGACTATATTAATAGATTTTGGCTCAAAAAGCGAAAAGTAGGATTTGCTAAAAATTAAATGAGGGTTCTTGTTTTTTTTATCATTGTTGTTATTTTTATTTAAAAGTTTCGTTGATTTTTCATTCTTTTATGAAAACTTGTGTCGGCACACATACTCTGATGGACGAAACACTCGCCCGCCAAACAGTAAGCAATCTTATGCTTGTTTTTCGGTCTTTTAAATTCCGTAGATTTTGTCAGTGTTCGTAAAGGCCCAACTTTATTATATTTTAGTGGTCACCGAGCCTTTTCTGCTAGAATTTGAAGTTGCAAATTAGATTTTTTATCGAATATGAGGTATCTTTGAAGAAATAGATTTATTTGGAAAGAAAGAAATTTTTTGAATGTCGGAAAATTTCCACATTAAATTATTATTGAAAATATTGCATTTAATCGTATGAACAATTGACCTCTCAAACGTAAATTGTTATTCCATTTGTAAAATTATCTTGCTAACGACCTAAAATTTTTCTTTAGGGCAATTCATTAACAATTCATATACCAGATTAAAAGCAAATAACAATTCCCTTAAGATATTCTTTTATCTAAACAAAAGCAATTGAAAGCATTCATTACTATAATTATTATGAACAAACAATAACAAATTCTTTTCATTACAAAAGAAAAACAAAACCAACGCAAATGAATAAATGCTGTCTGAATCGAATTCATATTAATATTTACTTTTTTTAGTTTTGAAAAAAATTATATTTTATAAAAATTGTTTTGGTTTTTTCTTTTTTGAAATAACTTAAACCACAAAAAAACGGAGGAAGACACAAATAATAATATTCAATGTTTTACTTTTAGCATAATTTTTATCTGTGGAAAATTGTGATCCGTATGATTATCGTTCTCCTCCCTTTACATTCTTCATATGTTTTTTTTTTTATTTTCATGCAAAATAATTTATATTTTTTCTTTTATTTTTTTAGCTAAAATTTTCTCTCTCACTTCGAGCAACATTTCTTTGAGTTTGTTTTTAGTTTTTCGGTATAATTTCCTAAAAAAAAACTATCTTCAGTTTTTATAATAAGATTTTTTTATTTCTAATTTATTTTTGCAAATGAATTATCCATTAGTTTTTTTAAATCCGGTCATGGGTACAAATATGGCAACTAATTCATTCTCTTTGCAATAATTAATTATATTGCTACAAAATTTACTAACAAATTTGTTTGTTGTTTCAGTTACAAACGTAAAACTGTTCAAGGAATCGTGAGAACAAGCTGTTTTGGATTATCGCCAGAGTTGGCTATTTTGGCTTTTGTTTTTTTGGTTTTTTTTTTTCTGCAAGTTATAAATTAAGAAAGCATTTTTTTTGTGAATAAGGAATCATTTAATTCGTAATATTTGCAAATTAAAATTATAATAAAATTGTTTCCATTTGCGCCTAAAAGTAATGCATTGAAAGTTTGTGCTTTTTTTAAATAAACTTGACTTTTAACTTTTCTTGCAAGAATAAATTCTTAACAAAAACCAAGTAAATTCAAATTTGATCGGAAAACTTGATTAAATAAAGATAAAAAACGATAGGATTTATTAAAATTTATTCTCTTTTTACTTTCGAATTATGAATTTTTTTTTAATAATGATTTTATAATTCTTTGGAATATTTTATTTTTTCTTTACTTTAAGCGATGGTTCTTTCGGAATTATTGAGTTAAGTTATCTTGCAGTTTTATCACAATTGTTCAGGTTTTAGCACGTCTGACTCGAGTCCTGTTAATGGACTGATGATTGTTTTATCAATTTTTTTTTATTATCTTTAATATAATTTATTTGTTTTTCGTTTTCTTCCAACCAGTTTCGTTTCCCAATACATGTGTTTCTTTATTACAAGCCCCTAAAGGCCCCTAAGTATCTGCTTTTAAATGCTAAAAAAGAATGCCACAAAAACAGAAAAACTTTTTTATAAGAATCTCTCTCTCTAAATTCAATTTTCTATGACAAATATGGGCACTTTAAAAATAATTTTATTATTTTCTTATAATTTTTCCAATTTTATTCAAAAGAGTTTTACACAGGAAAATCGTGAAAAATTGTGATTTGCAGCTAAAACAGTGAAAATGATTATTTTTTTCGCTTAAAAATTGTAAAAAACAATTCGTATTTATCATCGTAAAAATAACAGAATACATATTCAAATTATTAAAAATTAGTTATTTTTGTAGCCTTCCTTTAATTTTAGTTTTAATTTTATTCAATAAATGATTTTTAGAATCTGCATAAGATCTTATAAATATTAGATCTTTATCAATTATGGTTCTTCTAAACTCTTTTTATTAATGGTTAAATTTTCTTTTGTTATCTGTAAATTATAAATATCAGTGAAATCCAATATTCCTTTTTATTTTGCTCAACTAATCAATAGATGGAAAATTAATTTATTTTACAGATAAATCTTGTGACCAATTTCTACAATACGATTTGAACTTAACTCAAAAGGGTCGGTCGGTCGGGTTTGGTTAAATTCGAAAAACGCCAAAGTCGAAAAAAGTCGAAGGACCCCAAATTTTTATCGGTCGTTCGGTTTCGGTTAAAGTCGAAAAGAAAAAGTCGAAAAACCCTGAGAAAAAAGTCGACCGCTCCTATCTCTATTTAGGACCGTAGCAAATTGTGTTGGCTGGTTTATAATATTAGCGATTATTTTTTACTTTTTTTTTTTTGCAAATTTTGTTAAGTTCTTTGATACTTTCAAAACAAACATTTTTTATATATATAATTAGAAAAAATATATTTTTTCTCTTTTCTTAAAACTACAATAAAAGCACATTATTCACTGTGCTGACTGTTTCAAATTATTTTCATTTTCTGATTCTTAAATTATTTGGTAATTTTGTTCCTATTAAATGCTTAATTTGAGTGTAAATTTTTCTACTTCATAGGTTTTGAGTAAATAAACCTTTTTTATAAATTTTGGTAATACATTTTACATTGTAATCTTCTTAAAAAAGCGTTTTATATATTAATTAAATTAATATTATCTAATTTATATCTATATTTTATTTTTTCATTTCGCAACACTTGCTATATCGCTTTGCTTATTCGAAAGCATCAAATTGTTCTTCCAAATAAAATTTTCAGAATTTTGAACAACTAGATGCCTTATTTTATGGTAAAACTAGGATTTAAAATTTAATTATATTTCAATTAATTAAACTATTTTAAAATTTGACTTTTTTAAACTGGCAATAAATTATTAGCATTCATTACAATTTTTGAACAAGTTTTTTGTTTAATCCTTATTAAGGAGGTTTAATATATTTTTTAAATTATCCTTGTTGATAAAAAACATTAAGGTAGTTGTCCGCCGGTATTGGTCCTGAAAGATTTTTTCTCGCTTTCGAGTAAGAAAACTTTTTGATTGACAAAACATTATTAAATACTCCAATCTTTTTTTTTTTTGGTATAAATTTTCTTACTTATTTCCTTAATAAGAAGACCCGATTATTTTATTCATAATTGTTTTCATTGATTTGAAAGTTGAAAAAAACAATACATTTATTGAATATTATACTTAATTATACTTATCATAATTCCGTCATCATTTCTTTAAAAGTTTTAGTTTTATCTTTATTTTCTTTTTTAACTTTAAAATTTTTCATTAAAAAAACACAAATAAGTTATTAAAACAATCATCATTTGCTTGCTTTATATTCAGCATTAAATCACAGATTTTGACTCCAGAAAATTTTAGCTTATTAATTTTTTGGTCATTTTACGCGAATGAGACCATCTTGATTCGGCGTTTTTTCTGTGAAAAGCTAATAAAATTCTTTAGGAAAAATATTAATATGCATTTAATGCAGAAATATATCAGGAAAGAAATTTAATTTTATTTTCACATTTTTTTCGTCAAAATTTGTTAACAAAAACATTCATAGTTTCAACATTTTCATTTGCGGGGCGCCTATCAGCACCGCTATATTAAAATTTTGGATAATAAATATTTTAAAATTACCCGTTTTTTTGATCGGTGTTTAAAAAAATGGTTCTATTTGTTTTTATTTTTATTAAGTAATTAGTGCAGTTTATTTAATTACTTTACTAGTATAGTTTCGTGCTTGCTTCATAAAAAAGCCACAATCGGTGTTGCATAAATCCTCCGCCAATTTAGATTTTTCGACAAAAAACTCGTCATAACTTTGCTCAAACGATACCCGAATTTAACAATCTTAGTATGTTGGTCCGATAGCTAATTGTTAGCTTCATTAGCCTACAAAAATTTCAAAAAGTTTGATAGAGATTCAAGCAATTGTAGCCTTAAACATTATAAAAAACACATTTTTCTTGTCATAAAAAGAATCAAATTTTATGAAATTTGGCTAGCTTATAAAGCAAACCAATAACTATCGAACAACACTAAGATAGTTTCATTTGGATGCGTTTGAGCAAGTTATGAATTGTATTTGTTGATATAAAATGGCGCTTTATATGAAACGACCTAGCACCGCATGTTTCATTAAAAAAACTTATTTGTTAAAAAATGACCTTTTCTTCTTGTGTTTATTACCATGTCTTTTTAATGTTTTCGGAAATAACTTTTTTTTTAGCCAGCCAAATCCATCGGTCGTATTGTATTGTTAGTGCATTCGAAAGCTCTTTACGGATTTTTAATGAGCAAAAAATCAAAAAATTTCATTAACTTACAAAAAAATTATGAATAAAAATTTTACAAGATTTCGAACATTTTTGCGTTTTCATGTGTGTTTTTATTTAATACCTAATCGCTTAACAATAGCTTATATTATCTTCTTAACTATAATTTTAGCTTGCTAAATCAAAAAATAAAAAAGCCTTTTCTTTGGCTTAAAGGTGCAAAAACATGATTTTTTCATTATGTTTGAAAAAATCTTATTAATTTAATATCTTTAATATAGTAATAAAATAAAGTGCATTCTTTGTTAACTTAAATTTTTTTTTCATTTTACAAAATCTTTTCAACATTCATTTTTAGGCTGACAATTAATAAGCATAACTTATCAATTTTTGAATAAATTTCTTCCTTATTTCCTTAACAAGATGATTCAATTATTTATTTCATATTTTTTATCTCTATTCTCTTTTTTAACCCTTACAATTATACCCTTAAAAAATTGTTTAGGGTTTTATTCTAAAGGAATAAAAATTTTGACAACTTACTGCCAAGTTATTTAATTTAAATTTGCTTGGGTTATTTTATAAAAAACTATTAATATTTTTATGTAAATTATATAATGAAAGAATAAACTGAGAGAGTCGTTCTTCTGCCTCTCCGCTGGTCAGCAAAGATTCAATGGAATTGATTGAATTTGGAGGATGCCACCAAAAAATAACAGAAACACAAATATTATTTTTGCAAAAATTCCTATCGGCTGAGTTCAGATTAATAAATTAATATTTGAAAATTAAAATATTCATTGCGATTGCGTGGCAAAGGACAAAATATCAAATGATAATGAAATCGTTTGGCATTCATTTGAAAAATTCTGTCGGGGAGAGGGGGGAGGGGGGGGGGGGGGGGGGGGGGGGGGGATTGGCGCTCCATTTAATCGATGCTTGCGCGTTTTTAAACTGCTAATTTTACTGAATTTTTTTCCACTAAATTTAGTCATAACTTTTCTCCCAGTAACCAATTAAACATTATTTGAAACCTTACCATAGCACTTGATTAGCTCTATTAGTTTGGTAAATTCAAAAATTTTCTTTAGTTTTTCAAGAGTTATGGCAATTTGTTCTTTTTTGGCGTAATTTTTAAAACTTAAAATTTATTTTTTTGTAATTTAGCATGCGAATAGATCAATACAAAGGCATATAAGTCGTACTTAGTTTCTTCTGAAGAAAGTTATGACATTCTTTAGTAGAAAATTCAGTAAAATTTGCAGTTTTAAAAACCTGCAGCCCATATCAACCAATTAGATTCATTTTTTTGCTGACCCTCGGAGTGGCAAAAAGAACTCTCTCTCAATATCTAATATTCATTTAATATATTCTTCTTCTCAGATCAGTTTTATTTTACCACAAAATAATTATTCGAGTTGAAGAAATTGAGAATCTTTGGGCCTTTTCTAATCTTGAATCAAGCTAAAAAACGCAAAACAGCCAAAACCTACAATTGGTAAACGATTATTCCGACTGATCAAAAATTCCTGGTACAATAAAAAGAAATCCGAGAAAAAAAAATAATAAACATAAGGACAAAAAATCTCCATAATTAAACCTTGACTAGCTATACAAAAAGTCTTTCTAGAAAAAGCTAATAACTAACATCCATTAATTTGAACCTTATAACTACAACAGGATAACAATAACAACCGAAAGGCTCCACCAAAGTCCGATTATTTACTGATTAGTTTTTTCGCAAAATTGGGCAAAAAATTTATGGTTAAATATTCTATTAAAAGTTTTTTATTTTAGTTTTCCGACCTTTTTAAACTTAAGATTTTGATACATATATGCTTTTTAATCTCTGCTTCTAAAGTTAGGTAATTACAACTTTCCCTGTTTTCTTTCGTTTTCATGCATGACTACTTCTTTTCATATACCCCAGCCTGAATGCAGTCAAATGATTTGATTTTGAATAAGCTATGTGAAATTTTATTTATTTTTGGTTTATTTTTTCTAATATGTTTCATTTCGAATTGCAATTTATTTGTTGCATATAAAATGCCTTAATTTTGCATTGTTAATAATTAAATAACTTTTAATTTTTTCTTTAGAATTTTATAAATAAGGGTTTTCCTTTTAAATAAAATAATAGGTTCTTATCCTTTTTACCACCCCCGCCACCCGAAATAATTTTTTTTAAATTTATTTCTAGATCTATTTTAATGCGCTGATCACGAATATAACATCCATTTGTCTAATTCCAAATTCCAAACCCGAATTCGAACCAAAAGTCGAAAATTTCTTTTTTAAAATCCGGGTTTTAGGCCAAAAAAGGTATAAAATAGCCTTCGATATTTTAATGAAGCTTTTTTGATCTGTTTCATTTATTATATATAAGTCATGAAAAGTTCTAAAAATTGCATTTTAAAAATTTTGAATTTTCGATCTTTCGTTCGAATTCGGGTCCGGGGTTCGGTATTGGACAAAATGGATGGCAGATTTGAGATCAGAGAACCCGAAAACTTCTTAAATACAGAATGCCAGATACAAACTAAATGCACCAGTTCAAGTTCTTAGAAAGTTCGATAAAAAGTTCCGCTATTTTTTGTCAGGATAATATATTTCTTTAATTTGGATTTACTGTCGGATTGACCAATGTCGAATTGTCCAGTCACGGTTAGTTACTTTAACGATTGCTTCAGTGAATTCTTTTGTTTACCAAAAAATTTAAACTAATTTATTTGTTCATTTTTTTCTGCTCAACAAAGGCATTTATTTTTCAATATGTAGCATCTTTACTTTTTTGAATTTTTAATAAACAATAAGTTTATTTCAACATTAATTTCTCCAATTTATTTGTATTATTTCCGTATACATCTTTATCATTTTAGAGGGTTGAGTTACTATCCGAATTGCCTGCCATTTCATTACAAAAATGCTTTATCTGTTAACATTCAATTATTTGTTTATTATTTTTTTATGTTTTTCTGTATTTCTGAATATAAATCTTGGAGAGGGGACTGTGCGAGCCATAATCGGCAGCGGGTGATGGTGGAGGCGCTGCCGAAATAGCGACCAGCGCTGGTGGTGTTCCGCGCGCCCCAATTATCAGCAAAGATGTGGTGCATTGACAAGCCATTTGGCGGGCCCTGTATATTTTTATGAATTTTTAGCCCAATGCCTTTTATCATTCATTCGTTAAATAAAGGCGTTTTTAAGAATAAAAGAATTAATTATTTCTTCGACTTACTTTATAAGGGTATTTTTGTCTTTTATTACAATCTGAACAGATCATTTTTAATTTAATATTAGATTTTTTAAATAAAAATTTTCTTGTTTAAATAAAAAATATTATCTTTAATAAAGAATATAAAAGAATTTTAACTTAAATTGGTCAATTTGAATTTTTTCATTTCATGATCCAGGGGTTCTGTCTCATTCCTTCGAACCATGACTCTTTATTGGTCATATATGAAAATTATTTAAATTATCTTATCCACACTATTTTTTCTTATATTATAGTTAGTGCAACCGTTTTGTGGCATATGCCTTTTTTTCTGCGCTCTAGTTTCGATATATTAAGCATAAATAACGCATTTTCCACTTGGTTTGAAGCTTCTACGTTGACTTTTATAATGCCTTTGCTTGCCTTTTTCGGGATTTTCGTGCCTTAAATGCCTTTTTTGGCATTTTCATGTTTTCATTCCTTTTTTGGCGTTTTTGGCTACTTATTTTCAAAATTTTTGAGAAATTTCATAAGAAAAAGGTGGAGAGCACTTTAAATATTTAAAAAAAAGTTCAAGCTAATGTATACAGATGCTATTCTCTCGTTATTTCACAGTGGAGAAGTCGAGCCAGCTTAATATTAATCTTTATCGTTGACAATTGTTGAAGCCCCCAGGATTTATAAGTATTATTTATCGTTGAGAATTGTTGGATATCTTTCAATAGTATTTTTTTTATTGCTCCGCAGGTGTTTTTTTTTTGAGTTGCAACATTGTTTTACTATAATATCATTTTTGAATTTATTTAATAGCTAAATAATTGTCTTTTTCTATTTTATTGCAATCTTTGACAATTTTAATTTCTTGAGTAGATGTTCTAATTCGTCATGGCCAATGCATGACCTAACTCAAATGATTTGATTTTGAGTTTAAAGAAGTTTCTCGTTTTTCCTATTCTTTTATGAAAACTATTTTAGGACAGCATACAGCAGGGATGTTGCGAAAGGAAAATAAAAAGCAAAAGGCGAAAAAACGAAAAAAAAGAAACCGAAGGACGAAAAGCGAAAGCGAAATGCCATAAAAAAACGAAACGGCGAAAAGCAAAATTTTTTCGGAAACATTAAAAATTTTAAAAATTTACGCCAATCAAAGTGTCATGCTTCAAAAGCATTCTCAGCGGCGTCAATTTATTTCAGTATTAAATTAATAAAAATTTTTATTATTTTGTCTTTTCAACTCTTACTTCCCCGTGGCGTAAAATTTGCCGAATCATTTTTTGATCATAAATGTGGTTTCTGAATCTATTTTTCTCGAATTCATAGTCCTAAATTCTTTGAAATTTTGTTTCTATTCTTGCTTTCTTTGAGGTTGTATTTGTCCTTTTTATAGGTTTTGAATCAAATATTAATTGATTCATTGATAAAGTTTCCAAATTCTAAATTAGGTTTTTGTAAGTTTTCTTTAATTTTTAATTCATTGTGTAAATTTCTTTTATTTTTTTTCTCATATCAAACTTTCAATTACGATTGGGTAACATAGTTAATCAAAATTGCCGGATAAATGCGTACAAAAAGGAAATTTTCTTTTCCTTCAAGTTCCATAATTTTTTCAATTGTTTAAGTTGGTGTTCCAAGCAAAGTTTTGTGATCAAGTTCTTCAATATATCTAATTTCATAATTAGGGCATCGGTAAGTATTTTTTCAACTTATTATTAGTAAACTGTGCTTTATATAAGTAAAGTATTAATTTATGTTTTTAGTTTTATTCATTTTTCGAGATTCTTGGTTAAGTATAGGGGGTAAATTTAAATTCATATCCCGGGAAGCTGCGGAGTGTGCCAATGGCGAGCATGCGAACACGGAGCAAGTAGTGGGGGGACCGAGTGAGCGGAGGGTTCCGAGCCCGATCTCAGCAGGCACAGCAACTCGGAGCGAGCGAGCGGCGCCCCATCTACTGGCCGCCGTAGTCGAGTGTGTGGTGTCTTGGCCAAAATACGTCTCCAAATGCTTTAAGTTGACCTTTCAGTCCCAGGTCTATAACTGTGTCCAAAGAGCTTTCCGTCTAAAGGTCCCACGGGTCCGTGTATTGCATACAATTGAGAGTCCAATTATATAAATATTTTTCATATTCTTTCATTTTACAAGTTTGACTGTTTAGTCCCTATGCCATTTTCCCATTTCAGTCCCGGGTCTGTAACTCTTTAGAGAGTGGTTGCCCAATACAGATCAGTTGCTCCCCTACATTTGCGCCAAATGTGCGGGGCGCAAACGTAGAGGCGCAAACGATGCATAAGCAATTCAATCTACCATGTTTTGAAAAATTTTCTAATTTTATAGATTTTTGTTCGAGAAATTCCTTACTTCATTTTATGGTAACGACTCCATTCAAAATTTTTTCCTATTCGTTTTTTTATTAATATTAAATTGTTTTAAATTAAACATTTAGTTATAATTTATTTTTTGTTTTAAATTTATATATAAATCTTTTTGTAATTAATAGGGATGTCAATTTTATGTACGAAAAATGGCCAAAATATGTACATAAATATGTTAAAAAATTTGCAAATATGTAAGAAATATGTACAAAACTTGAAAAAGGTACCAAATATGTAGAAAAAGTTGAAAATTAGGGGGTGTAAATTAATAAAAAAAATTATTCCTCACAATTTTTTTGCAATTGCAAATCAAAAATTTCTCAAGATTTACGATCATAAATCTCATTGAAATGGAAAATGGAATGAGGGAAAACTTAAGGGGTCTATTTTTTATTTTTATGGCATTTTCTTTATGAAATTTCTCAAAAACCTGAAAATAGGTATTAAAAATGCCAAAATATGTTTAAAGAACTTTCGTATTGTAGAACCCATGAAAAAATATGTATTTACATAAAAAAAATTGGCATCCCTAGTAATTAATATTCAATTATTTTAAATAATTTTGGGTTTCCCAATTATTTATCAATTTACTCTTGATAAGATAAAATGTAATAAATAAGTGGGTAATTAGACACGCATTAAATTCATCCATTCGACACTTTATAATGGAAAATATGATTAATTTAGGGTTTCCTTTCCTTCTGTTCTCCAACTTTTCACATCACATTAAATCATATTTTCTAAAATAACTTGAAGAAATAGGAATGATTTTATTTTATATGGCTATTTTTTGTTTTTGTATAAATAAGTTTTCATCATAAAGTAATTTATATGGTATTATTATTTCTACATAATTGATTTTATAATTGGGTTTAAAGGGGTCCAATTTGCAACTCGTGCACAACATGGCGACAGTGTTTTTAAAAGCTTCAGGTGAATATGGCCTTTTGCAAATTTTTTAAATTTTTGTAGCACCATTTAAATAAAGTTGCATTAAAATAAATAAAATATTAGTCATTAAACTCTAAAAATTATTTTTTTATTATTATAAAGTACAATTTATCCTCAATATAAAAAAACTTTGCCCTTGGCCTTTTATCATTTAATTTTAATAATTCTTTTGAATTTGTCTTCAATATTTAATTTTTCTTGATTTTAAATTTTGATAGATTTTTTAATTGCAAGCAACAGAAGTTGCTTTTTAATTGTTTATGAAATAATATTTGTTGCTTCGGCAAATTTAAAATGAATTTTATATATTTTATTTTTATCCGAGAAATGGGGTTGACAAGTTATTATGCGCAGACCCAGCGAGTGTCGAGAATTTTCCATTTATTTGTTATGAATTGCAGTGCATTTTCCGATTTTGTTGAGGGTTATCATTTGTTAACTCATAAATTTATTTTCTTTCATATTTTTTCAATTATTCTTTTTTATTTTTGTCTTTCTTTTTCATCTGCTCAATTATTTAATTTTAAAGAAACTCTATTTCGAATTATTAACCATTTTTGGTGTGAGTCCATTACTTTTGTGAATATCTGTTATAAAAATTCGGTGCTCTACTAATAAAGTCTTTATTTGTCTGTTTGTTTATTCAAAAGGAGTAAAGTTTTTAATTTTTCTGGCATTTTTTTTTGGATTAATAATTTTTATTTATTTAATTAAATTTGTGAAAACAATTAGATCATTCCGTTATAATTAGGGACAGAGTTAAAAAGGAAAAAATATTGGATAAAATTCCCTCAAAGACAAAAAAATAAATAAATTTTAACAGGTTTGTCGTTGGATATTGACAGCGAAAGATCCAAGGACGGGCGCACACAAACAAAGAAAATACCAACTATATGCAGACCACTAAAAGTAGCTAAAATTTCGTTTATTTCCAAAGACCACGACGGACAATTGTCAGCAAATCGGACAAAAAATTGAATACAAACCAAAATTTTATTTTGAATCGACGAAAAAATCGACAAAAGAATAAATAAATAATACTTATTAAAAAACCCTTTTTTCCTTTAGAGACAATCAATCAATTTAAAAGAAATATGAGAAAACAAATCATTTTTTTTTGTAAATTAATTTGAATTTGAATTTTTTTGGTTTATTGCTGAAATTTTTACAAGCATTAATTATTTGTCTTTTCTTTTATTTCTTTTCCCATTTAATTATGTATTTTAGAGGTTAAGCAATCAAAATTAGTGGCGCCACAATCTGCAATTGCCGACCTTTCTAACTAAACCCATATCCTTCAAAATAATAATAATATTAAAATGACAATTTGGTGGAAAAACTAAAATTCATCGGCGAAGATATGAGAAATGAATGAACAAGTTAGAAGAGTCGTTCTTCTGTCTCTCCGAAGGGTCACCAAAAATTCAATCGAATTGATTGAATTTAGAGGACGACGCCACTCAGCACCTCCTCATTCGATTCGCAAAAAGATATTTAAATATTAAATTCATTCATAATTTGCAGTAAATATTTTTTACTAACATATATAATTCAGATAAAAATAAATAAGACTATGAAAATTTATATTAAAACATTTAACATCCAAATTATAATGAATATTAAACCAAAATTTCATTGACAGAAAACAGAAAATGGCTCTCACCAGTAAAATAAATAAGCAAAAGGTAAAGGAAATAAGAAAAAGAATTGGCAAAAAGAAGCCAAAAATTTATTAAACGAAAGCAAAAAAAAATATGAAAATAAAGTGAGAAAAAAAATAGGCAAAAGCTTATAAAATCATAGAAAAAGTTTAATGCCAAGAAAACACATTGCTTCCATAAAGTCTATTTAAGACGGCCAATTTCACCCTTTCGGCCAAATCATTTCATTCTCATGCGCTATTTTGTCCTTTTTCATGCAAACACTTTAAAATATTTGAATTTATTATTTACTTAAGCCAAATGTAGCCTCATGCATATGTAATAATATCCTTTTTATTTTATATTATTGTCCCTTAAGCTTACATGAATTGGTACAGTTGTCTTGCCAGGTTTGGTTTTTAAAGGTAAATTTATGATAATATTTTATTTTAGCTTGCATTTGATAAAATAAACGAATACGTTTTAAGAAAAATTAAATTCATTAAAGACAAAAAATTATTTATTGTAATTATAAAATTGACAACTTTTAAAAAAAATTAATTCATATTTAATTAATAAATAATTTTTGTATTATTCTATCTGAAATATAATAATTTTTATTTTCTGCCGCAATAAAATGCGGATAAGCATTCTTTAAAATGAATTGTTATTTCTTCTAGCATATTTTTAAAGTTACACAAATGCGTTTATCATTAGCATTAGCATTTAAAAAATATTTTAATATGATAATTTCTTAATTTAATGTATTTATTTTAAGCAATTATTTATACATTTTAATTTTTTCATATTGCTTATTTTGTAGCCTTTCATTTTATATTTAATAATTTTCTTCTTCAATACATTGTTTAATTTAAATTGTCTTTTATTTATTTGTTTTGAACCGATCTTTGGGCAATGTAGTCCATGTGTCTAGACCCCCCCCGCAAGTGAAGCACTTGGGATTTTTTGGCGCTAAAAATAAATTTTTAAAGAATTTTTTTATATTTTGGTATTATATTATTATTTGCTTCAGCAAACGACCAAACAAAAACATTAACATTCAGTTTTTTTTCAATTTAAATGAATTTTTTTAATAAAATTTCTTTCTGATATAATTTTGGGTTATATTAACTTTAAGAAAAATGAGTCTTATACATTATTTAAATTGTTCATTTCATCTGTGGCGTCACGCTTTGCAAATAAACTATTATGTTTGCGGAGCAGGTGTCCAGATTTTTAAACTTTACTTTTAATTCAGAACCAACTTTCTTTGATGAGTCATGTTTTTATGTAATAATAATTGCTATTAATGCACAAATAAAATCTGATCATAATATTTTTCTGTTCGATTTGTAGGTTAATTTTTCATTTAAAAATTGTATTTTTTTTTATATATAAATTCAATGTAATTTAATAGTTGAATATAATAGTTTATTTAAAAGAAAAAAATATTTATACGTAAAATAAAAATTTTTAATCATTTTTTCTTTTTTTCATTTTGTAAATTCTTTTAAACATTTCACTTTTAGGCTGAAAATAAATTATTAAGCATTCTTAGAAAATTTTGAATAAATTCCTTGCTTATTTCCTTAACAAGAAGTTTCAATTATTATTTTCATTTAAAATTTGAGAAAAGCGATTAAGCTTTTTACTTAAGATTATCCTTTATTTTCTTTTAACATTCTTTATTTATTTTCACTTTTTTTAGTCATATTTTTTTATCTCTATTCTCATTCTTTAAACTCTTACAATTATTCCGATTTAAATATATAGAAAAAAATTTATTATTTCCTGACTAGTTTTCTTAGATATTATTTAATTATAAATTTTTAAATGCAACATCTTCGCTGCCTGCCACTGCCACTTTTTTTCATCCATTCACCAATGAATGTACAATTAATAGATGAAGAAAAACCCTTTTTAATTAAAATAAAAAAAAGGCTTTTCGACTATCAAAAAAATCTAAAAAAATAAATTTAAAATATAAAATTTAAAAATTTTTAATTGAAAATTAAAGAATCGACTATTTATTCAAAGAAAAATCATTAGAACTCATTTACTTTAAACTACCTTTTCTGAAATCATTTGTCTTCTATTCCAATTAAAAAAAGTTTTCCCATATTTTGCTCGTACCTTGCTTAACTAAGAAATTTTCGCCAGTATTTCGATTCTAATTTTTGATTTATGAAAAATAGATATCTAAGCAACTTAATTTGATATCTTAGTTTGGTAACAGTTCTGGTTTATTTTTGGTATTCTATTTAAATCTTCATTAGCTAACTTGTTTTGTAATGATATTAATACTTAGAATTTTTTTTCTTCAATATTTCATTTCTCTTTATTTTGATATTCACTTTGATTAATTTTTACTTAGAATTTTATGTACTTTTAATACATGTGAGTCATTAATGAATTGCACTTTTCGGTCAATTCAAAAGATGATTCTTAGAGAGATTAATATAATTTTGCTAATCTTATAGCAATTATTTGGCAATTTTAACTTCTCGGCCAATCCAAACCCATCAATTTCGTTCGGTATAATTTAACTCAAATAAAATTTTTGAATAAAAAGGCATTTAGAAACTCGATTATAATTTAGCATTTGTTGTAACGTTTGTTTGTTTTTCATATAAAAAAGGCTTTAATTTTGCTTTGTATTATGTTATATATTTTTTATTTTACAGTTGTTCTTCAACTCCTTTGATTAGAATTATTTTATTTTCAATTATTAAAATCGCATTTCATGCAAAAATTTTAAAGTTAGATTTAATATTTTATTTTGTTTATTTTCTAATCAAGTCTCTCTTTTTTTTGAAAGGTAATGCGTTCTCTCCTAGGCGAAATTCTAAGATTAGATTTCATCCATGCCCCAGGGTCGCTGGATTATCTAATTTGGGAATTGCCAATTTTTTAAAAAACATAAAAATTTAATTTTTTTTTAATTATAATATATTTGGTATTTATTTTATATGAAAAATTACGTTTTTTTGAATTAAGATACGCTATATCCAAATGCTTTTTCGCCGTTGCATTAGTAATTGAAAAATAATTCAGATTTTCCTTTTTCATAGTTTTCTTTAATTCCAATATATTTTATTTTCTATTAGATTTCTTTATGTTTATTAGTAGTTTAAAAAGGGATAAAGCTTTTTAATAATATTATTATAAATGAGGGAAATGGCAGGTGGTGGTGGTCCGTAACAAAGGGCAATAATACTCTGAGGAGAGAGTCTCCCCACTTCTCCACCGGCATTGGTACCGACTCCGAATTCTTGGAAAGAATCTTTTCATTAGATTTAACAGCTTTTATTTAGCAAATTATTTTATTCAAATAATATTTATATTCTTATTTTTCGTTAACAATTTGATGAATTTCATTTAACATTCTTCATACTTTTAATTTTTTTTTAATATTTATATTTCTTTATTTTAATGATAGATTATTTTTATGGGGAAAAAATTTAAAAATTTAATTTTATTTTGGCAGTGATTGTTTTTTATTATAATAAATACATTCACATAACCAATTGTTTCTAAATAAAAATGGAAAACAAGGAAGAAAAAATTCTTGTTTCAATAAATTTTAAAAATCCATATAATTTCATTTATTTTGATTTAATTATATAATATTTAAAAAAAGAGAAAATATTCTTGGGAGACTTGAACTCAAGCCAAAGTTACGAAATAATACATACTAATACACATAATCATCGATGCACATATTACTTCAAAAGAATATAAAGAAGAAATTTTCCTTTCAATTTTCTTTTTTTTCTCCAAAATTCCTTTCAATTTTGTCCTCTGCCCTTATTCTTAACAGTGCTTAATATATTAAAAATCAAAACAGTAAATTTACGCGATAAATTTACCAATTTTTACCGACGACCTGAAAAAGGTAAAAACTATGTTGGGACACGAAACATTGCGATGGACCAAAGTTCACTCGCTAAAAGTTTAGTAATTTTATGCTTATTTTCCTATCCTTTAAATCCTTAATTTTGTAATCATGATTTAGTTTTTCTTCAGTATTGGAGGGGTCCAACTTAATTATACTTTAGTGGTCATCTAACTCTCAGACTATTTTTAAGGTTTCTTTTTTTTTTTCTAGATTTTTTTGCCAAATGGGTCTAATGTTGCAATATTATCAAAGATCATATTCAATTTTTACTATTAATAAGAAATTTTTATTGTAAATAAAAAACAATCTTTCAAAATAATAATATTAAAATGACAATTTGGTGGAAAAACTAAAATTCATCGGCGAAGATATGTTAAATGAATGAACAAGTTAGGAGAGTCGTTCTTCTGCCTCTCCGAAGGGTCCCCAAAAGATCAATTAAATTGATTGAATTTGGAGGACGCCACCCCCTCCACCCCAAAAAATAAAAGAAAAGAAATTTACGCACATAAGTAACGGCTTTCCTTGACTCATTATATTCGCAAAAAACATATTTAAATGCATTCATAATTTGCAGATAAATATTTTTTGCTATATATAATTCCGATAAAAATAAATAAGACTATGAAAATTTATAGTAAAACATTTACATACAAATTATAATGAATATTAAACCAAAATTTCATTGGCAGAAAACAGAGAATGACTCTCACCAGTAAAATAAATAAGCAAAAGGTAAAGGAAACAAGAAAAAGAATTGGCAAAAAGAAGCCTAAAATATTTATTTTGATCAAAAAATAATATTTAATATAATTGAATTTTTGAACTATACCAAAGAAAAACTGACAAATAAAGAAATTATTTAAAGCATAAGAAATATAATTTCTCCTTTTATAATTTTGGTGAAATCAAAAAAATTAGCTTAAGAAACCCGAACTTTTCCTGAATAAAGAAACGTTCTCTAATGGCAAGAGAATTATTAAAGAAGCTTTTTTTTAAGTTACCCTTAAATCGAAAAAAATTATTCTTAAGACAAGGCGTAGGCGACATGAAGTTTGGGCACCGGGAAGTTTGGGCACCAGAAGTTTGGGCACCAGGAAGTTTGGGCACCAGAAAATTCAAGATAGGACATATAAAGAGTAGTACACTGAACGAGACTTAAAATTTCACGAGTCGAGACCGAGACTTAATTATAAAATTAAAAGCATATATTTATTTTAATTTTTTTCATTAATTAAAATTTTTGGCAAATTTACAGTAATATATATTGTGGCATTTTTCGGATTGTTACGGCATTAATTTTACTGGCTTTTTATATTTAAAATTGGCTTTGTGGTGCCCAAATTTCTGGTGCCCAAACTTCCTGGTGCCCAAACTTCTGGTGCCCAAACTTCCTGGTGCCCAAACTTCCCCCTGCCAAGGCGTATTCTGCTTTTATTTTTTTTTTTATTATATAACATTATTCATTACTACAAAACTTTTTATTTTTAATGAATTTAATTTTCCTAAAATGTATTCATTTATTTTACCAAATGCAAGCTAAAAATATAAATTTTACCTTAAATAAAATATTTTTTGTTAGTCACAATGTTCATGCTATTGTTAACTTACATCTCAAAATTAAAAGAAAATTTATTTATAATTAACGAAATATCAACCAAATATTAATTTTTCAACTCTAAGCCTATTTAGGAACGAAGTGAAAATCTACTCAATGAACCGTTTAATACCTTAACTTTTTAAAATAAAAGTAACAAAAGATTAAACAATTATAAAGCTCTTAAAATTAGGTTTTAGTAGCATATTTACATAATTTTTTAATTTTTTATTTATTAATACTTGAAGACCGTGCCGATTAAGATGACAATGATGACTGATCAACGGAGTTCGAACAATTGTTACCCAACAGATTCAACAGCATGAAGTATAGGATTATTTCTAATAAAAGAAATAATTAAATTATAATTTGTAAACAAAGGATATTAGCAGCAGAAACCTATCCTTTATAAAATTAGTTAAAATTCAACTTGAAAATTTTCTCCAATAAAATGAGACTTTTTTGTTAGTCAAATAAAAATGAATAATATTGAATAAAAATTTTATTTACCGAGAAATTCGGTTTCGGTTCGGTTAACCGAAATGCTCATTTTTGGTTATTGGTAAAGGTTTGGACTACAATAACAGATTACTTTGATTATCGATTTTTTTCCGATCCCAAGCCTATTGATGGACTCCATAGGTGAGAGAGTGCAGTGTCTGACTTCTCTAACCTATGGAGCCCAAGCCTATTGATGGAGTGTGGGGTGAGATAGTGTAGTGTATGACTTCTCTAACCGGTTAGACAGTTCCCGATATTGACTGGTTATTCTCGCGCCCCATTTCTCGTGAATTAATTCTTGCTAATTAATTCTCGTGAATTAATTCTTGCAAATTAATTCTCGTGAATGCGCGAGAATTAATTTGGGAGAAATGGTGCGCGAGAATTTTTCCAAATTTAGAAAAATTCAAAAACTAGGAGGGGACTCGAACCTCGAGGAGAGGTGAATCGTGACACGTTAACCACTAGGCTAAATGTCTGTTGGAAGAAAAAGAATAAATGTTTAATATGTAGTGAAAAATTTTCCCTTGCGGACCCCTCCCCGGGGCGGCGGCGGACCCCTCGCCCCGTGGGGCGACGGCTGCTCCCTCCACCGTGCGGTGCGGTGGACACCCCTCCCCTTGCATTTGAATAATTGATAAATAAATTAATTAATTTGAAAGCTTAATTATTATTTTAGTCCAACTATGAATTAATAATTGCATTGTTTTAATGACAATTAATAAAAAATAATAATAAAAATAATAATAAATTTGACTTTAAAAAAATTAAAATTATTATTATTATTTTTTAATTTAATTGGATTTTTTTTTTTTTATTAGAATTAAACAGGTTACATTTACTTTTTTTTTTTAATTTCTTTTCAGTTTAATGATTATAGTAAGATAAATTAATTAAGATTGCAGAAGAAAATGGTTATTACTATGTTGGCATGAATTAATTTATTAATTATTTTTTTTACTTTTATAATTAATAAATAATAATAATAATATTCAAAAAATCATTTGAAGTTATTATTTTAATTTTTTTCACTAATTTTTTTTTATGTACTCATTTATTATTATTATTATTGTTTTTTAATAACCCAAATTAAATTATTTTATTAAATTTATGGTATTGTTTTTTTTTAATAAGTGCATGGATTAATTTAATAATTTTTTTGTTCCTTTTAGGACAATAAAAAACTAATAATAATAAATGAAATTAATTTAATTTGGGTTATTAAAAAACAATAATAATAATAATAAATGAGTACATAAAAAATAAATTGTTTTCTTTTAAATAAATTGCAATTTTTAATTTATATTGATGATATGGGTTTTTTTTATTCTAGTTTTAAAATGAACATTTAAAAGTGATTTTTTTTTTTGGGTTTTTATTAGATATTAATAATTATTTTTAATATAATCTTAGACGGAAAATATTAATCATTTTTTTATCTTTAAATCAGATAAACCTAAAAAACCATTAATAGTATATCAATTATAATGAATTAAAGTTGATTTGAAAAAGATTTATTATGTAATTACTTAATTAATTAAATTTTCATTTTTTTTTTAAATTATTTTTAATTAATTACTAATAAACAATATTTGATTTAAGAACTATTGTTTTAATTAACAACTAACATATGATTATTTTATTTTTGGTGTTTAAGGTGCTAAATTTATATTTAAACAAATTAAATATTAATTATTAAAAGAAAATGTTAATCATTTTTTATTAAAAAATGTATTAATGAAATTATTATCATGAGATAAGTGGGAAAAACTTTGAGGTAAATTTTAATGTAATTTAAAATTATGGTCATAAATATTAGTAACAGTATTAAAGTAATTGATTCGGTAAAGAAAGGAATGAATGAGAGCAACTAGGATTTTCGCATTGCGTCTTTTTGGTTTGACAATTGGAAAAAAAAGAATGCATAATTTTTGTAAATAGCCCTGAATAACAATAAAAATGCTCTTTTAATGCCACTATAATTATGAGTGCACCAATTCTCGTGGGGAGAAGGGTTTATGAAAATTACTCCTACCAATGAAAACTAATGCATATCAACACATATCAGTACAAGGCCTAATAATGTATTCATACAATGTTTATAATGCCTAATAAATCTACTTATGAATTATAATGTATGAACTAATGTTAGAAGATGCATATTTATTAACTAATATAAAACGACACTTTTATATTCTAATCAGATAGGTACACCTTACTGTGAACTCATAGAAATAAAATACACTTTTATAGAGATAGGGCCTAAATTTCTGCTTAAATTACGGTATAATTGCATACCAGTGCCTAATAATAAGGCAAATCAAACCCAATGAATTGGCATACTAATGTTTTTTTAAATTTTTTATAAAGTATAGTAATGCTTAAACAAGCATGATGATGGGTACTAACTGATAGAATATTTCTAATGCCAAAAATACATTCTAATGATTAAAAAGTAATCGAATTTAAATTCACTTACCAAAATATTAAATTGCCTAGCAATTTATAGTTATAATCAACTCAAACTAATGAAAAATAGCTTACATTGCCTTATGAAAGATAAGATAAAGAATACATACAAATAAACGCATGTGTAGAATAATGCTTACCACCTACATATAAATCATACAAATGAATTACTGAAATTTAATAGTAACTTAGGACTATTTGGGTATAATAATACATTCCAACATATATTATGTAATCAATGCCATCCCAACATATACTATGTAATCAATGCCTTCAGTTTTCAACTACATACCAAGGTTGACAAACATTTCTTTTAGGGATGTTTGTAAGGCTTATTAAATTAACAGTTTAGCGTAAATTATGTTTAATTCGCCAATTTTTTGGAAATTTTTATATATGAGGGATCCACTATGATACTAACACTGGTAAGCAATGAATTTTCATGAAACCAACACCAAACATATTGGTGTTTGTTACGAGAATGGCCGAAAAATGTTTCATTTATCTTAATTATTTAGTTATAAACCTACCTAAAAGGATAAACAACTATTCATTTAGATTGAATGTTGTCATTGACAAAGGCTTTAATATTAATTTAATTAATCATATTTATTTGAACGTTCTTAAAATAGAAAATAATATCTTATCCCATCTATTTTTGGACAAGTAGTCAAATTAATTTCCAAATTTTCGACTTTGACACCAGGCATTCAAACTTTTTCAAAATGTAAATGAGGCGTTAGAGCTATTTTTAATTTTAATTTATTCAGCAAAGAAAAATAATCATCAGAAGGGGAAGGGAAACCACTTACTCTGACTACTGTAAATATTGAAGAAAATTTAGGAGTAGAGTAAGTGAATTAAATAAAAGGACGATCACATAAATAAAAACTACGAGATTAAATAAAATAAAGTCAAAGTCAAAAATTAACAAATCTACCGGGACTGTCAAATTTATTTTTGTTTGTGCGCTCAGGTATAATCTGATCATTTTTAAAAATGCTTACCTAATTAGCTGGTAATATATTTTATCAAGGGCATTCCAGGCCTTGACTGATGGGTTTACAAAAGCCATGGAGGATTTTTAGGATTGTTATTTTACGTTTGGATTTGAGAATTAAAATTCGTGACCGAATTGAAGGATGAAATCAGCTAGTACAAATACCACCCGGGAATTTTTTTTTAACTTGAATAGGCCCGGGGTGTAGTTTGTTACTCGAATTCGTTGGCCAATTGGTTTTTGTTTGTCTTCCACTCGAATTTGTTGGCCAAATTCTTGTTGTTGTAATTATATCACTTGAGTGTTTATAATCATGATTAATGGTAAAAAAAAGAATACATTAAAATAAAACCTAATAGAAAAAGATAATAATGCAAATTTAATCAATTTCTTGACGCAATTGGCTCACACTCAATAGTACCCATGTTTGATATCGTTGGGACTGACCATAACTTAAAAAATGAAAAAATAATTGATAAAGTTTTGAGAGGGTCAAAGGAAAAATGACACGAATAGTTTTTGTGTGTTGGGAATTAATGGCAGTAAAAAAACTTAAAAACAATAAAAACATAATTCTGCGATGGTACCTAGCCAGCTCAGGACGAATTAACTTACTGCTGGTTGACAAGCATATCTCTCAGGGATATTTGAAATTTTATTTAATTAACAATTTATTATATCAATTTTGTCTAAAACGCCTAAACAATGGTGTTTGCCCAATTAATCAAGGATTTGATATTCCCATATATTTTCCATAAAATCACATTATACTTTTAAAGTTAAAGTCCTATTGTTTAACATTTATGCCAGTCCTAATTAACTATACCTTTTTGGAATACAATGGGCAAATTGGATGAAGAAATTTTAGCAATTTCTTAATGCAATTTAGTTCATACGCAAAAGTGCGTGCCTTTACTCCCCTGTCTATCATGGTTAATGGCACAAACCATATAAAATTATACTTATTAGAGCAACGATTAATTATTTTCGTAAAGAGGGTGGTATGAACAGATATTCATGAACATATACTTTATCCTCTTTTCCCAATAAAAGTGGGATAATACTGCAAATTTTAAGAATTTTTTCCCGCTTCAGCGCATACTAATTGTATCCACTTTGATGTTCATTGAAACTATACTCTCTTAACAAACAGGGAGTCATTAATTATTATGCATGAACATATAACCGCTTATACCAATTAAAATAAAATAGAAGTGTGGGGGTATAATATTAAAATTTAAAAAATAATAATAATTCAATTTAAGAAATCTTATAATTAAATTTACCCTTAAAAATAACAAGCAACTATAAGCTAAACTAATGATTAAGTCGTCTAAACGAACTTAGTGATTAAATATCAGATTTAAACATTTTTCACCTTTACACTTCAAGATAAATTCTCATTGTTTAGTGTGTTCATGCCTGGCTTTTCATGGTTATCTGGTGGTCCCTTATAATAATACGATTTGAATACGAGCCAATTTTGGAACCCAATCTTAAAGAGAATTGTACCAACGGTTGTACTTTAAGAGGGATGAAGAGAATGTTTATTTTTAATGGATATTTCGCGTGATTGAGGATACCACATAGATTCTCATAACAGGCGTTTGATCTTTTTTTTTTAATAATAAAAAAATTAAAAGAATAAAGAATGTGTAAAAGTTAAGCAATTTTTAAATATAGGAAAATTGTATGAGAAGGGCAAAGAAATATGGCACGTAAAGTTTGATATGCATAGAGTACAGCGCATTAAAACTAAACTAATTGAGTACAGAAAAGGATTCCTGATTAGGAGTATTAATTAATTATTTTTCAAGCTGAATAATGCTAATTGCTAATTTATATGAAAAAAGCGTAATAATTGACAAATATTAGATTTTGCCCACATATTTATTTTATAAAGCACTATTGGTGCACTGGAAGATAGTCTTAATTCTTTTTATGCTATCATGCATATTTTGTTCCATTTGACCCTAATTAATAATATTAATTGGATGGATTATTTGAATTATCTTATCAATGGATATATCCAAGGAAGCGCGATAAATAGCTTTCAGCTGAATGGTGTTATAGGTAAATTTGAATTAGAATAAGTATTTGTCTGCATAAATGGGCTCCACCATGGCCCTTGGCTGGTACTGTTAAACGGCGAATTTTCATGATAACCATCAACAAATTTAATGGCATTTCTTTTTAAAGTTGTCAAAAAAGTTAAATTTATCTCAATTATTTCTGTAATAATTATGTGTAAAAAATGTTTAAAGATAATAGCGCATATATATTTCATTGTTAGGTGATGTTGTCAATGATAATGTTATAAGCTTTAAGTTCATACTTTTAACATTTTATTTGGTCTTTCTTAAGGTATTGAAAAATAATACCTTATTACAGTCCAATGGTACCTTACATAAGATTACTTGTGAGGTAAAAATTATAAGCCATACTAAATTATGCTTAAATTGAAATTAATATAGGCTGGGGATTAATTTTAATAAATACCTTATATTATTAACTGTTTTGGTGTTATTTTTTTTGGCAATGACTTAACATTTTCTTTGATGAAATTTATTTACCGAAAATGACATTTTGGTATTGTATTTGCAAATTTTTTACATATTGGACTCTAGGTTACATGATTTTTCCCGAAATTTAAATTGAACACGTTACTCATTATCCAATTTACTTCCTAAGGGATGGGAAAATTGTTGGGTATAAATGTTTTTTTTTTCACTCAAATTCCTTTGTCACATGTTTTCACGCCTACAATGTTGACCTCACGCAGCTCATGAATTGCAAATTTCTGCATTGCGTGTGCTGTATCCGGTTTAGTAGTTTCGCGCATTTTTTGGGCTTGATCATAGAAACACTGCGAGTTTGTCTTAATTATTGTAACTTTTTAATGGACAATTTCATCAGAAAGAGGGGACCATACCTATTATAACGGTGTAATAAGGTAAATTTGGATAAAGACTTTTCATAAATGGATGCCCATCATTAACCTGACACTGCTTGAAGGTTAATGTTATGATAATTTGGAACAATTTTCAACAAGTAAACAAATAAGTTTTGCGGTAATTTACACTTTTTTGGCCCGGTTACAATAATTTTTAGGTGGATCTATGAGACATCTGACTCCATTGTCTAATTAGCATCAAAGCGCTTGTAAAATTGTTGGCTCGTATATGCCACACAGGATTTTTTTTTTTGTAGTTTTACATTTGAATTCTTTGGTACATGTTTGCACGCCTACACGCTGGCAATGTATTGCTCATAAATAAATAGCTATTGAAATGCATTGGGTCAAATTAATTCTCATACATTTTTTTTTAATAATGAGCTTGGTTAGGAGGGGGAACTCCGGTGAGGACAACACGTGTCGATTGAAATTGGAGTGCAGCCACAGTTTTGCTTCATATTGGATTCTCATGATGATGGAGTGGAAGTGGTGAGGGTATTACTGCGTTAATTTTTGGTTGGACAATGAGCTTTAAAATTGATCTTTGGGCAAAAAACTCATTTTGAAAAATAAAAGTGCAAGCAAAAAGTCGCATCTAAATCACTCTGATCTTTGGTTAAAGATTCAATTTTGAAGAATAAAACTACAAGTAAAAAACTGATCTTTGGTTAAAGAATTTATTTTTTTTAATAAAAGTACAATTACTGTAGAATGTTGGTCTAAATTACAATTGACAAAACTTCAAGAGGAAAAAACGGTTTTACAATCCCCCCTCCAAATGCAGCAATGCAAGGCAAATTAGGGTGACGCAAACGAATTCACTGTTTGATGAAAAGTGTATTTGCATTTGCACCTAAAAATGTCTGTAATCACAAAATTAAATGAGAATTACCGTGATGCCGATGTACCCAGGGTACGCTGGGGAGGAGTGGGCATCCAAAATTGATACATTATCGCATCGAACGTAGAAATTGCGCATGGTTGGGCGAAGATGGGCGGTGCAAAGCTTGGGGAAGCGCAAGAGTTCAACAAAGGCGCGGCGCTTATCCATATTCTTGAAGAGTACGTGCTGTTCGTGTGGCTGCAATCAAAGTTTTTGTCTCTCCCTGGTCTATTTTGGTGTTAACATTGTTCATCCAGTCAATTGCAAGAATTAAATCCATTGGATAGACTAATCAATTAATGAAGTATAAAATCTAAAAAAAAAAATTGTTCATCATCACCCCACACTCCATCAATAGGCTTGGGCTCCATAGGTTAGAGAAGTCAGACACTGCACTCTCTCACCTATGGCGTCCATCAATAGGCTTGGGATCGGAAAACGAGTGCCTTATTGAGCTCCACATGGGTGTACGCGCACACCCAAGAGCGCTTGTCGTCGCCATGTTGGCATGGTCGTCCTCGACCTTTTTGAGGTTTTTTTTTAATCAATAATTTTGATTAATTAAAAAAATAGGTGTGGGACTACGCTGAATGGGACGCCACGCTGTTCAGCTCATACGTCAACACCTTTGTCGGTCTAAAGGTGCAAGCGAGCGGATGGCCCGAGGGCTGTGAGACCGAAGACCAGCGCCAGGCCTTTGTGGCTGACTTTCTGCGCACGGAGGGCATTCAAATTGACCCGACAAAAATGGCATTTAATCCGGGACTGAGACTCATCGCCAAGACTTTGGCGAATTCACTTTGGTAAATTTTCAAATTTTTTATTTCGAAAACATTATAAATTTTAGGGGCAAATTGGCTCAGCGTGTGGGGCACACTGAAATTCAGTACACGCGCACGCCGGCAGAATTCCATAAATTGCTCGACGACCCAACTTACGACAAACTGGATTTCGTCCACGTCTCCGACCACATGGACCGCGTCGTCGTCCGGAAGCGTCCAGAATTCTCCAAGGCGCCCTACACCAACTGCCTTCCAGTGGCCATCTTTGTGACTTCGTACGCACGCCTCCACTTGTACGGATACATGGAGCAAGTGTTGGCCTTAGACAACGCTGAACTTCTCTACTGCGGTTAGTTCTTTTTTACGCTTCTGTTATCGTCACGCTAATTCAGACACTGACTCTATCTACTACGTCAACAAGATGGGAGCTCCGTGCGTACCGGAAGGCGAGGCGCTCGGACAAATGAAGCGGGAGCACGTGGACCGACGCATCATCGAATTCGTTGCCGGTGGTCCCAAAAACTACGGCATCAAGCACACTGCGCGAGATGGAGCGGATGAGCGTGCCAATCTGAAGATCCGCAGCTTCCGTCTCTCGTACGCTACACAACAACTGATCAATTTTGATGCAATGAAGGAGCTCACTTTGGCCACGTACAACATCGATGGGCCAATGTAAAATTTTTATTTTGTTAAATAATAATACCAATTTAATTTAGTGATGAGATCATCGACAACGACGAATTGTTTGTCTACGGAGGCGGAGCGCATCGTGCCATCCGCGTATCTTTTCCACAGATCGACCGGAACATCCAGGCCGACCTCTTCACACGAGAGGCCCACAAGGACTACCGGCCTTTCTACGCCAAGGGACGCGTGCGTCCTGGCATGCAGACGCGCCCATTTGGATATGTGGAAGATGCACCACAACCAATGGAAATGGAACAACAGCCATCACCATCACCACCACCACCACCACCAACAGAACGCCGAAAAAGGACTTTGACCGAAGCGGACCCCACCCAGCCGGGCCATTCTGGGTGGTTTTGATATTGTTTTCTTTTATTTTATTTATTTTTTATTTTTACAATTTTTTTTTTATTTTATTTATTTGCATTTTATGCTATTTATTTTGATTCATTTTTTTTTATTGTTTATTTATTGATGTAAATAAAATTTTATCGGAAATAATTTGGAATAATATTGGACAAGTAATCAAATGAATTTTGTAAAATTTTTTCTGTCTTTACTCCTGTTACGATAACTTTTCCAGAAATATAAATGAGGCACGTGGCTCCATTATCCAATTTGCATCGAAGGGCTGGGAAAATTGATGGGTCGTAAATGCCACCCAGGGTTTTTTGTAGTTTTTCCACGCCAATTCTTTGATCAAATGTTAAAACTCCAACAATGTTGACCACACACAGCTCATGAATTGCCATTGTACAACGTTGAGTGTGCTGTATTCGTCGTAGAACTCTAGTTGCAAACTTTTGGGCTTGTTCAGGGTGGGGTACTCCAGTGAGGACGACACGCGCAGATTGAAATATAAGTGCAGCCACAGTTCTTGATTCAGATCGGATGCGCATGATGATGGCGTGGAAGCGACGGGGATTATATTCAGTGTTAATTCCACGCTGAGCAATGGCCAAAAATTGGTCTTTGGTCAGAGAATTTATTTTAAAAATAACAGTACAATTTGAAATTTTCATCTAAATTAAAATGGATAAAACTTCAAGAGGGAAAAAGGTCTTGTGATCACCCCCTCCAAATTCAACAACGCAAGGCAAATTGGGGTGGCGCATACGAATTCCGTGTTTGATGTAGTAATGAATGCGCACCTAAAATTTTTTTTTTTTTTGTAAAATTTTAAAATGTAATTTACCGTGATGCCAAGATACCCACGGTATGCAGGGGATGAGTGAGCATCCAAAATTGACACATCATTGCAACGCACTGGAAAATTGCGCATGGTTGGGCGAAGATGAGAGGTGCGAAGCTGGGCGGAGCGCAAGTAGTCAACGATTGCGCGGCGCTTATCCAAATTCTTGAAGAGCACATGCAGTTCGTGGTGGCTGCAGTCAAACTTCTTGCACAAGTGATCCACAAGAGGAACGGAATGACGGCGCTCCCCTCCACAAGCGCAGGGAGTGCCTTAAAATTTGAATTATAATATTAAACTAAATAAAGATAAACTTGTTCTCGGGCCAAATGGAGCGAGTAGCTCCCGCTTTTCCTCCTCCTCATCAATCAAGCTGATCCAGCTGGGATTCTCTTTTGGAGGGATATTCTCCTTGTCCTGCTCCATTTCTGGGTAAGCGTTGTTAATCCAGTCAGTAGCGAGAATAATATCCATTTTTTTAATCTAAAAAAATAATAAAGTTTATATATAAGGTCAATCAAATAAAATGAAAAAAAAATGGAGCAAAAATTCAATCACTTAGATCTGCAATTTCGTCATCCATTTACAATGATTGTCTCGGGGAGCACAGGGAGTGAAAAGTCAGAGTGGATAATGCGTCTATTAGAGAATTTGGATAAAATGATTTCCCAAAACATTGAGCGCATATTTTATTGTTACGGGGAATTGAATCCAAATATTCTGGGTTTACAGCGTAATGGGAGAATTGGCAGTGTGCCAGTTACAGTTCACAACGGCGTCCCGCCACAAGAACAAATAAAGGAGCGAGCCAAAAAGGAAAAGATTTTGTTAGTGTTAGATGATTTATTAGTGGGGATGAGTCACCAATATTTGGATACACTCTTCACACGTGGCTCCCACAATTGGGGCGTGAGTGTAATTTTGGTGACTCAACACCTATTTAATAAAGAGTTGCGCGTTGCACGAAGCAATTCCCACTATTTGGTGTTAATGAGGAACCCAGCAGGAGAATTACAAATTCGCACCCTCGCTTCACACTTATTTCCGTCAAGGACCGCCCACTTTATGGAAGCCTACCGGGACGCGTGCTCAAAGAATTTTGGGTACTTATTGGTGGACATGCACCCGGAAACTCCAGATATTTTACGACTAAGAACTCATATATATGATGAAAAAATAATTGTTTACATCCAAAATAATTCAAAATGCCTCAGATGAACAACTCGTGTGTCTAGTGGAGATTTGCCTTAACATTTTAAAAGGGCGGGTTCCATTGAGGCCTCAACATATAAAAAAATTAAAATTACATGCTCAAATTTTAAGGCGTCTCTCTCGAACAAGGAGTTCACGTTCAGCCAAAAATATATTGTTACAACATGGGGACGGACTCCCAGCCATTGTGGGGCTCTTGGCAACAATTGCACTCCCATTAATTGAAAAGGTCATTGAAAAGTTATAAATAATGTTTACTTTATAAAAACCCCAAAATGAATAACACTAGGAAATATTTACTTGTTCCCGAGGAGATTTATCAGAGTTTGACATCACCCCAAGATGGGAGCCCACTGGGATTGGTTCGCTCAAGAATTCGACAAATTAAAAGTGATGACGCAATAAATGAGGAGGAGAGAGCTGTAAAATATGAACAGGAATTAAAGCGATTCAATAAATTGAGCAAGGACGAGGATGATCGCCCCATTAATGTGAATTTAAAAAATTTGAATGAAATGGCCAAGGTCTTTCCCAAACCCATAATACGCCGCATTCCTCAACGACGTCAACGTACTATTAGACCGATAAAAGTCAAAAAGGATGAAGAGGAAATTTGGGAAGATGCAGTAAAAATAATGAGTCAAGAGGATATTTTGGATTACATTTACAATAATGGCCAATCTTTAGGTGTGTCTGAGGATGGAAAAATTTTAAAATCAAATGGAAATTCATTTCGCACTAGTAACATTGAGGATATTGTTAGTCATTTAATGAACAAGGATAAGCGTGGCCAAAATAAGGAACCCACTGCCTTAAAGGAATTTATTGAAAGGGCCAAACAAAATGAAATTTTGAATAAACATCTGCTTTCCCAAATTGGTAAAGGAACTTATAAAAAGGCAAGCATAAAATTTAAACCATCACTATGGACTTGAAAAAGCAAAGATTATTAGAGTTTTTATACAAAGACATAAATTCTCCAGTTTCATTTACAAGCGCTGAACCCTTACTGAGAGAAGCGAAAAAACACTTGCGTACTGTAACTCGTAAGGATGTACAAAATTTTTTGACTACACAACGCACTTATACCCTCCATAGACAGGCGAAGCGCCGCTATCATCGATTACCCACTTTAGCTCCCGGATTACATACGGAATGGCAGGCAGATTTGGCCATTTTTGACCGACTAGTCAAACAAAATCGTGGGTTCAAATACTTGTTAGTTTGTATTGATACATTAAGTAGACAGTTATTCGTTGAACCCATTAAATCAAAGACAAGCGTTAACATGATTAAGGCATTTGAGCGTGTTTTTAAGAGGTCAAAGTATATTCCGTGGAAGATTTTAACTGATCAAGGAAAAGAATTCACAGCTAATTTGATACAAAAATATTTTCGCTCCAAAGATATGGAGCATTTTTGTATGCTCACTTCCCCTCAATTTCATGCAGGTATGGCTGAAAGAGCAAATCGAAGCATAAAAGAACGCTTGTACAAATATTTCACAGAAAGGAACACCTATAAATGGATAGATGTAGTTCAAAAAATTGTACTTGCGGTTAATCATTCGTTCAATTCGACGATTGGAATGCGGCCAATTGATGTGAATTTTGAAAATGCAGAAGAATTAAGACAAAAATTGTACAATAAAGCGGCACAAATACCAAAAGGTAATACCAAATTCCATGTGGGAGATCGTGTTAGGATTGAAAAGTACAAGCATGTATTTCAAAAAGGGTACCTTCCGCGATTCACCAATGAAATATTTACGGTGACTGAAGTGCACTCGGAGCGATCCCCTATTGTTTATAAAATACGTGACGACCAAAATGAAAATATAAAAGGGTGGTTTTACGCAAATGATTTGTGTAAAGTCCTCGAAAATAACGAAGGAATGTACGATATTGAAAAAATTTTGACCAAAAAGAAGATGAATGGCAGCGATTACGCATTGGTTAAATGGAAGGGATACGGTACTAAATTTAATAGTTGGGTTCCACTAAATTCAATAACCGAAAAAAATATATAAAAAGCAAGGTATAACCAATTAAATGAAAAAAATGCCTTCAAATTCATTTTATGTTGTACTTCCGTCCAATACAAATGTTGAAGGTAATAAAACAAACTCATTCCGAGTCCGCTTACCACGTAAATTACAATTTGACTCCGAGTGGGAAGTTGGCCTAGCCGTTATCGTATACCCTCATTCATGGCCATCCATTGGGACGGTTGAACAACAATTTGTTCAAATTGAATGGCAAACTGGGAATACGGTACACATTGAAGTCCCACCCTCTAATGTCACTAATCCTTATGAATTGAGCAAGAGCTTATATCGACTCTTGGGCGATGGAAGTGAGCCATTGGCTAAAAAGGTACGTACAGCTCAGAATTCTTTTGCCTACGCAACAAATACCGCACGTCGTTGGGCGAGGGATGAATACATTAAAAAGAGAAAAAGAGAAAAACGAAGTATTCGAGACGAAGACAAGCTTCTTAAAGCATTATTAACAGACATTGGAACGATGATTGATTTGTACGGCGTAACTCAGGGCCTTGTAGCTCGTGAAAAATTAGCAGAAACTAGCAAAATCCCATTGAAGACATCAACTGATGACAATGAATCATACCAAACAAAATTGGATGAGTATTTTTCAAATTTAGGCGGACCCAATTTGGACTTACTTGATGAGCTTATTGCAACAAAATTAAACGAAGAAATCAAATTGTTGGTCGATGAAGACCGTACAATCCTTGAAGCGACTAAAGAAATGGGCATGGAAGCGTGGGTTCAAGCCTACCGTAAGGTACGTTTAGTGTGTAAGTTCATCTATGACACTAACAGATTTAAATTGAAACTTGATCCTCGTTACGTGAAAAAGGTCAAACTATCATCTCAACTCGCCTATATTCTCGGATTTGACAAAACAGATTTTGATGAGAATGAAAATGAAGCGAGATTCATGCCGGACATGAACGGTGGTGTCTCCTCCTTTCATGTTTACACTCCAGATCTCATTGAGCCAATTATAATTGGTGACGTCACAGCTCCAGTGTTACGCATAGTCACAATTCGGGGAAAGCCTGATGAAGTGATTGAAGAACAATTTTTAGCAATACAATATCATAAACTTTTGACAAAGGAAATTTCTGAACTCTTTATTGAAATTCGTACAAACAGTGGTAATTTAATGCCATTCCAGTATGGAACATGTACATTAACTTTACATTTTCGTAAGTTATCCTACTTTTAATGATGAATACTTTAGAAATTAACAAATTTTTATCTAAAAATACCGTAACTCAAAAATGTTACATTGGATGTTTTGCAGCAGACCAAATACCAAACTGGACTATTGTCAAATTTCCCCATTGTATGGTCATAAACATTGATCCAATCTCTTCTAGTGGGTCTCATTGGGTTTGTGTTTACTGTATTTCTCCTTTACACATTGAATATTATGACTCATTGGGTATGTGGCCCCCTCCAAGTAGTCATATTACCAATTATTTGACCCAATTCAAACAAATTCGTTGCAATAAAATTTCTTTGCAATCGCCCAACTCATCTGTGTGTGGTCGACACGTGATTTTCTTTTTGTATAATAGATGCATGGGAATTCCCTTTGAAAAAATTGTTAAATTTTTGCATTTTGGAAACACATCACCAGACAGAATTGTTAATTCATTTTTTATTAATATAAATAACTAACCAACTAATTGAAATTTACAAAAAAAAAAAATGCATGTTGATTTTGATCCTCTCCAAGTGGATTGGTCCACATTTTCACCTGAATTAGCTCAATTTGGGGGTTACAACGTATTTCGTGGAATCCCATATCAGCGTGGAGCTGGGGTTGGATCATTATTTAGAAGTCTCATGCGATAATTGTTACCGCTTGGAAAACAAATTGGGTCGGCCATTGGCCGTCAAGGCCTAGAAAGCGGAAATCGCGTCTTAACCAATGTATTAGAGGGAAATGACCTAAAAGAGTCACTTGTCACCGAGGGTAAAAGTGGCTTAAAAAATCTCCTCGAAAAGGCAGCGAATAACATTGAATCCCAAAAAGGGCAGGGATTTGACTTTAAAAGATACAAAAAAATGACTGCTCCAAATATTGGTAGGATTAGAAGAAAAAATATAAATAAACTCCAATCTTCAATTGGACCACCCATGATAGGTAAAAAACGATTACGAATTGACTCGTTAGGCACCTATTAATATGACTTGTCCACAAAAGATTAGTGAAAGCAGTCCTCTTGCTATAAACAGTGGTCTAAGCATTTTTACCGTACCTCCAACCAATGTTTCAGTTATTAAGTCATTCTTTCGCCAAGTTCTTCCCTTGGCAACAATCACACAAGAATCCCCTTATCTGTTTCGTTTATACAGCGATAATTTGTGGACAGATTTATCCCGAATTTATCTTTATCTTGAATTATCCATTGAACAGCACGATAATGGGAAATGGGTACCAATTACAGATGTAGATACAAATGTCTCGGCAATTCAGGGAATTGGTCAAACCTTAGTTCAACAACTCAAAGTTACGGTCGGAAACACTGAATTTTACGATAGCGGAAACTTATATTCATTCAAGTCTTACATTACCAATGAGTTAAGCTTTCCGATAAATGCCAAAAAGAATTTTCTCGGCTCCGTTGGTTATTATCATACAGTATACCATAATGATTTAACCGATGAGGGATTTAAAGAACGTTGTAAGGTATTCAAGGACGGAAAAAATGCACAATTCCTTTCACGTCTCGACTTCGATTTGGGAAACCAGGAACTTTACCTTTTAAATAATTTGGATTTGCTTTTCACAATTTATAAGGCAAAAGATTCCTTTCTCATTCAAACATTAAAACCCAACGACAATACAAGGTACAGACTAGCAGTTCACGACGTCAAAATATATGCCAAAATGGTTGAGGTACAACCATCTCTCAACATGAATTTGTACAAAACACTTGAAAAACAACCTGCCACATATGCTGTTCGAAAAACGGAAATTAAATCCTCATTCATCAGATAGGGTCGTTACGAGTTTGAGTACAATGTATTTAGTGCAACAATTCCACGACGCGTCACAGTAGCGCTAGTCGGGAATTTGGCATTCAACGGCGATTTCAAATTGACTCCATTTAAATTCGAACCTTTCGACTTGCGGGAAATTTCTGTACATGCAGGAGGCATGGTTTACCCAGTTGTCCCATATAAATTAAATTTTTCTCAAAATTATTTTGTCAGAGCATTTGTGGACATGTACAAATCACTTGGTATGGCAAACTCAGAAAGGTCATTTGACATTTCAATGACGCAATTCAAAGAGGGATGGACCTTTTTTGTCATCCCAATGACATCAACGTTAGACGACAGCTGCGGATTTGAGCTACTGAGAAGCGGGACAACAAGCATACGGGCTTCATTCAATACACCAATACCAAAAGGAGGAGTTGAAATGATCGTTTTGGGAGAATTTGATCAAATGATTATGATTGATTATAATAGACATATTGTATCTGATTCAAAGCTTGGATAAAAAATATAAATAAAAATGGTATCTTTTTAATTGATTAATAAAATGAATAATACAACAAAACCCTTTATCCAAATTTTAAAACCACCCGAAGAACCAAATGAATTTTTCCTTAACATTTTACTTTTTTCTCATTATTTAATTGCCTTTCCCGTCTTTCTTCTTTGTTGGTTCACTATAATTCGATTCCTAAAAAGGCGTGGTCACATAACAACGAGTGAAGCAGAAAGCATGATGCATGAGATGAAAAATATCCCCAGGAAATCACCAATATTTTTTGGACCAACGTAGGATGGAAGGGGTAGCGATAAAAGTAAATACTTTGTAACGTACACCCCACTATCTTTTTTTTTTAACTAAGGTTCAAATCCGAGCCAATGTGGAAGAATTGTTTCAAAATATTGTTTTTCAATTAAATAATAAATAAAAATATATTAATAATAAAAAGCCAAAAATGAAAACATTCCCAGGATATCAGCAATATTTTTTTTGACGAACGTAGGGTGGTAAGGTTTGCGAAACTGGAAAACACTTAGTTTCTGATTCCTCCTCCATCTTTTTTGTTTAACGAGTTCAAATCCGTCTTAATGTTAAAGAAAATAAATTTTAATAAGAAATAGAAAAATTTAAAAAAAAAATAATTAAATTAAAAAAAAAAATAATAATAATGAAGGTACTCTAAAAATAAAATTTTTATTGTTTAAATAAAAGACAAAATAAAATTTAAAGAATTAAAAAAAGACCAAATAAAATTTGAATAATTTAATAAAAAATTTAAAAAAAAATCAAAGAAAGACAAATTAAGAGGGAGAGAGAGAGGGTGGGAGGGCAGGGGTCCGCAGCCGCCGCCGCCGCCCTTTGGGGGAGGGTCCGCCGCCGCCGCCGCCGCCCTTTGGGGGAGGGGTCCGCAAGGGAAAATTTTTCACTACATATTAAACATTTATTCTTTTTCTTCCAACAGACATTTAGCCGAATGGCTAACGTGTCACGATTCACCTCTCCTCGAGGTTCGAGTCCCCTCCTAGTTTTTGAATTTTTCTAAATTTAGAAAAATTCTCGCGCACCATTTCTCCCAAATTAATTCTCGCGCATTCACGAGAATTAATTTGCAAGAATTAATTCACGAGAATTAATTAGCAAGAATTAATTCACGAGAAGTGGGGCGCGAGAATAACCAGTCAATATCGGGAAATGTCTAACAGGTTAGAGAAGTCATACACTACACACTATCTCACCCCACACTCCATCAATAGGCTTGGGCTCCATAGGTTAGAGAAGTCAGACACTGCACTCTCTCACCTATGGAGTCCATCAATAGGCTTGAAATCGGAAAAAAATCGATAATCAAAGTAATCTGTTATTGTAGTGTTTGGTTAACCGAACCAAAACAACCGGTTTCGGTTCGGTTTTAATAGGATTTGTTAACAGATTTTGTCCAAAAAAGACAAATTTGAAAAAATGTAAATGATTTTCCGGTTTATGTGAATTTAAGTTTTCCGTGGCCGAAAATGCAAAAAGTATTAAAAGAAAATCTTAAAAAAATTATTTATTCTTACATTAAATTTTACTTGTTTATTATTATTTGAATAGAAATTGCTTGATGAGAGCACGTTAATTGGTTCGGTACAACAAAATCGGGTTGTAAAATATATTATGAAAGTAACAGACCAACAAATGCTAAAATGTCGAAAGATTCACCAAAAATTTATTCCTTTTAAAAACATAAATTCCAAAGAAAAAAACCCTACTACGGTCCATCACCATCGTTTATTCCAAATTTCATCATTTTATCTCTAGAAGCATCCAACGGAAAATCCGTCGTTCAGCTCATTTTTCATCGCTTCGCCCGTATTTGATGCCATAATCTCTCGGCGCCAATATTAATAAAGAATACTTTCTTGCTAACTTATATTCTTCCAGAATTGGTGGTTCATAACCCCTATCTCCGTTAAATAATGTTTGATCTGAAAAACAGATCCCCACAGAGTTTATTTAAAGCAAACATACCAAAAATATTATTCTAAAATTAAATATTAAAAAAAGTCTGAAAGTTTGCTTTAACTAGGTAATTGCTATAATAGAAAACAATGTTCGGAATGGAATGTTCATTTATTTACCTAAGTGGAAGGGCGGGCAGACGGCGAACTCCGCGTTAATGACACCGATTGTCACCCTTTCTCTCTCTTTTTTTTGCATTTATTAAAAAAAGGCCTTACAGAAATATGACTTATTTAAATATAATTTATTTTATTATTCAACTATTTTCTCGTCTTAAACTTTTATTTCTTGGCATCCTGGATTATTTTAGTTTTACTTAAGACGCTTTTTTTGACAGCCTTAATTAGTGGTGCTCGAAACCGAAAATTGCCCCAGGAGCATCTCCAGCAAAATTCATTTCATTGGAAGCCAAACGATTGTGTTGAGAAAATGAACATTGCGCACAAGGTGAGATGGGAGAGCGCCACAAACACAAGTTTAATCAAAAAAAATTTTAAGGACTGGCTATAGGTTGTGTTAATCCGAAAAGTCACTTTTCTCAGATCGCAACGAACCCTAATTGCAAGGCTGAAGATTTTCAAACGGCTGATCCGCTTTATGTCTGCGTAACATCGTCTCCCACCAATAAAGGTTTTTTTTCTTTTAGGTATTCAAAATGCTTTTCAATTTTGGTGTTCGGTTTGGTCATTCCCCCCCCCCCCGGCCCGTCGTCCCAAATTCTCTGAAATTATTTATTCGTACACTTTATCAATTCGTTGGGGTTTGGTCCATTTCCCACTTTTTGGGGTATTTGAAATGCTTTTCAATTTTGGTGTTCGGTTTGGTCATTCCCCCCCCCCCCGGCCCATCGTCCCAAATTCGTCTCTGAATTGATTGGCACTTTTTGGGGCATTCAAAATGCTTTTCAATTTTGGTGTTCGGTTTGGTCCATTTACCCCCCCCCCCGTACTCTTTTTTGGGTATTCAAAATGCTTTTCGAATTGGGTTTTCCATTCCCTTAAAAGTCCATCCGGCCCCCCCCCCCCCCCCCGAATTGTCCCGTTAAATAAAGCAAAACTTTTATAAATGAATGAATGGGTAGTTATTATATTGGAATGTCAATATGTTGACCCGTAGAGTGTAAGGGGTAATACTGTAGCTGGTTCCACCCCGCATTTTTCGAAAAAAGCAAATTTAAAAAGCATTTTCTATGACATTAAAACTGAATTTTTTCCGGGAAATGGGTGGGACCCGCTACAGTATTACCTGAAGGGGTGGGCTGAAGTTCCCCTTCTTAAAAACCCTATGAAAATATGGGGAAATAAATAAACATGAATATGGGTCATCATCTTTTGTCATAATTTCTTGATTTTTTTTGGCTGCCTTAATTCTTTGTGAAAAAACGGACAATTTTTTTGAATGGAGTCGTAGTCGCCCAATCCGATTTCAACTGTCGCTGATCCTTCTTTCCTTTGCTCGGTCCTTCCCCACCGCTCAGTCCCTCTCCTCCATCATCCGGTCCCAACTGTCCCTTTCCATCATCCAAACTCAGCGGTCCCTTTCCTCCATCATCCGGTCCCATCTGTCCCTCTCCATCATCCGGCCCAAACTGTCCCTCTCATCATCCGAACTCAGCTGTCCCTTTCCTCCAACATCCGGTCCCAACTGTCCCTCTCCATCAACCGGTCCCAACTGTCCCTTTCCATCATCCGAACTCAGCTGTCGCTTTCCTCCATTATCCGGTCCCATCTGTCCCTATCCATCATCCGGTCCAAACTTGTTCGTTTGGGACGAACAGGGACAGGGGATGGCAAGAAGACGGCCAAGTGGGGGGCGGGGGCGATGGAACCGTTCAGAGGTTTGTAGTGGACGGGCTGGGCTTGGTGATGGATTGCTTTCAATTTGGGGTGCGACGGGATTTGGGAAAGGACGAGCGGAAGAGGCAGAATTTTGGGGGACGAGTGACGGAAATTTTGAGGGCCAAGTTGAACAAAATAACGCAATAAATTCGTTTATTGGTTACGCTGATACTTGGGTAATTAAACCATAAAAAACGGGACAAAACAATGGGGGGCAAATGTGAATGGTATTTGGGGAGAGGAACAATGGGAAAAAAAATGGGGCAACGGCACAATGGGAAAAAATTGTATGTCAACGACAAAATGGGGAAAAGGTGGGGAACGATCGGGGGGATGGGTCGGGAGAAATCGGCTTGGCACTTGTCGGAGAAATGGCGGAAACTTCGGAGGGAACCGGCACAGAAGGAAGTTGTCGGCACGACAGGGCAGTCGTTGGCACAGTCCGCACAGTTCCCGATCAGTCGCTGAGCGCAAGAGAGGGGCAGGGGAAACAGGGGAAAGGGGAGGGGAAGGGACAGAAGCTACTTCGGAGGCTCAGTTGATTTGAAAGTGATTTGGGAGGGATTTGGCCCTCCTTTTATATTGCCGTTCCTTGCTTGAAGCGGGCTGTTTGCCAACCTGGCATGCCAACGAATGTCCGTACCCTTTCCCGTTATGTTCCGTAACATTTCTTATTTTTCCCAAATTTGCCAATTTAATATTTCCCATTATTTTAACATTTTACTATTTTGTGTTTTTATTCATTTATTTTCCGTCTTAACATTTATTTATAATGCTAACATTTGCTATGTTTTTGTTTTATTCACAATTCATTAATTGCCATTTAAATAATTTGTACGATTAGTTTTGTGGTATGACTCAGTGAGTCATTTTTCCTCCCTCCCTTCGTTCATTCATCCATTCATTCTATTATTTTTAATGTCTTATTTATTTTATTTTATTTTTGTTTTTAATGTTTTTTAATTTTCGCGCAGTCGCGACAAAACTGTCCCTCTCATCATCCGAACTCAGCTGTCCCTTTCCTCCATCATCCGGTCCCAACTGTCCCTCTCCATCATCCGGTCCCAACTGTCCCTTTCCATCATCCGGTCCCAACTGTCCCTCTCCATCATCCGGTCCCAACTGTCTCTCTCCATCATCCGGTCCCAACTGTCCCTCTCCATCATCCGAACTCAGCTGTCCCTTTCCTCCATCATCTAGTCCCAACTGTTCCTCTCCATCATCCGAACTCAGCTGTACCTTTCCTTCTTCATCCTCATTGGAGGAGTATGAGATAATCATTTTTCTCAGATTCTTCTTCTAAAAATAGTTTACAATTGTTTACTTTTTGGGTATTCGCAATGATTGGCGCTAGTTGCTAATAAGGTTTTTTTGAGCCTCTTGCTTGTGCACTTTTTGGTATTCAAAATGCTTTTAAATGCAAAAATGTCCACAAGTGTCTGATGTTGACGATTGAATCTGATGTTTATTGATTTGTATATCCCTAAAAGTGTTTAAATATTTGCTCAAGTCTTCGTTCGGCTTTTTGCCTAGACTGTCAAAATATTCAACTCTTGTGGCGTTAGGAACGAAACAGGCAACCCAATATTCACCTATGGTACCCTCCTTGTCTGTGTTTATTATCATACAATGTGGGTACTGCCTTTTCAACTTTGTCTGTGGAATTTTATTAGATGGGAAGGCGCCAATAAATTTAGTTTTAGTATCATGTACATTCTTAGAATTGTTTTCAGCTGAATCGAATTCATAATTATACACTTCCGTCAGTACTCAACACACGATCAGCGTTAATGGAACGCACTGAGTCAAATTCACCTAATATAAGCATTTCATAATCGTCCGCTTTTATAGGTTGCTCAAACTGAACTTTCACTGTGCACGTACCTTGCCGGATCAGCTCAAAGCCAGGCGTGTCATCCAGCGTTGATGTCATTGGGATTACGAAAAATGCCGCCCCACTGAGGAAGCGGGCCATCGAAATGGACACGGTTTTGTTGTCTGAATCGTCAAGACCAAGCCCTGCATACATGTGCACAAACGCACGCACAAATTTCTTCTGATTGCCAAACGAGAACAGATAGGGTTGCTTGGGAATGTCAAACCATTTGCTTCGACACTAATTGACCGTACGTTAGCGTGCTCAAAATTGAACGGTGACAGTTACCGGGCGCCCGAATATGCGTCAGTGGATACAAATGTACAAATCAGACGACGTGGAAGGGTTGAGGTTAACACATAATGTGACAGCTCAGTGCGGCCTGTGCCCAAGGAGAACGAACGCATCTCTGCCTTACGAAGCGCATATTTAGCCGGCGTGCTTTCTAACTGTCTACTAATCGCAACATTAAGGTTTGAGTCACGTTTACAGTGTGTACGTAAAGTTTCATGTCATCTAGACGAATGTGGTATTCGGCAGTGTTATCATGCCAAGTTAGATGTGCAGCTGTAATTATATTACCTTGTGCATCTTTCACCGCATCTATAACGGTTTTCCATTTTGTTGTAAGCAGAAGAAAGGAATCACTGTTCCGATGAATTGTGAACACCACATCCTGATTGTTTAGCAAAAGTGTGTTTTGGCGTGCCAAAAAAAGTTAAGTTTTACCATCGTTTCACAATGTTTTCCGTTTGAGAATCGTTGTGCTCTGCTTGTGAAACCTTTGTTTGAGTAGCTATCTTGGATATTTTCATCCACATAATAGCAGCCAGCCTCGTGAAACGCTTTTCGAATCTCATGTGAATAGCCAACCTCCTGCGTTATGTACGCACGATAGTGGTAATATATTGAACTGTCAAACACTTCGATACCCGAAATGTTGACTTTTAGTGATCGAACAAAACTACTTCCAAAGTTTTGAATAACACCTACATGTTTGTCCTGCTCAGTCGCATCGTCTGTCGGCACCCATTCTCCTGCGACATTTTTACGCTCTATTGACATTGAGACCCGACTGTCCGTACCTAAAGTTGCCCGGATGGATTACGTGTCAGCACAAGATAATGACTGTTGCACTTGCTGTCCGAATATTTCGCCCATACAGACTCTGAGTTACGAAAATAACGTTTACGTTCCAATTATGCGAACCACGTGTAAACAAAAGGTCCAAAAAATCGTTGTTCATATTCAACATCAGGTCGTCGTTAATGTATATGGAGAGCTATTCAGATTTCATGAAGCATTCGAGCCATTGTATTAAATCAGCTGAACTGCCAGATAATTCTACTGTTTCCTTCCACAAACACTCTGTTGTTAATTTGGCTGTTTTAAATAGTTTTTTGGTCTGATTTGGATATTTTAGTATGTGGTGGAGATTTCTGACCTGCCAATTCATTTTCAAAAGGAGGGGATGTTGGTATAGAAGAGGATGGATTATTTTTACCTATTTCTTGTATGTTTCGCTCCATATTTATTTTTAAGTAATGGGTACAATTGTATGGATTAATTGTACTTTTCCTCAAAAGTAACTGTTTATATAGTGAAGGGGAAAAGGTTCGTCGCCGCCGCCCAGGGGGGAGGGGTCTGGCGCCCATGGGAGAGGGGGAGAGGGGGGGCGAAAAAGAAAGTATATATTTAATATTTATTCCGTTTATTTTAACCGACAGTTGGCCTAGTGGTTAACGCGTCACAATCAGATTCACCTCTACATGGGGTTCGAGTCCCAAGTTTTTGAATTTTCAAAATTTATTCTGGTAGGACTAAATCCGCGTACACGGCAAAAATTAACATTCTCCCGGCGACAATAGGTTTGGGCTAAAATAAATCGCTAATAAGTTTTAACATAGTTAATGATTTGGGAGATTGGGATTTACGAGTAATTAGGATAAGTGCCGTTAGGAGAACATGGAGAAGCTAATAAGAAAAACCCAGGACCCCTGGGGGCAGGGGTCGTCAGGCAAGGGGGGTTAATTAGGGTAAGGGAGCGGGGTTAATTAAGATAAGGGTAATTAGTAAAGGGGGCAGGGGGCTTATTAGGATAATAAAGTTGGCAAAGGGGCAGGGGTCTGGGTATGGACCAGGACCCCTGGGGGCAGGGGTCGTTAGGCAAGGGGGTTAATTAGGGTAAGGGAGCGGGGTTAATTAAGATAAGGGTAATTAGTAAAGGGGGCAGGGGGCTTATTAGGATAATAAAGTTGGCAAATGGGCAGGGGTCTGGGTATGGAGTCTAAACAATATACTAATACTCATATTAAGCAGCGTTTTAACCCACAAATGCAAGAGGACCACCAACACCAAGCTGCCCCTGAGTAGAATTAGAAATTTCTCAAATTTCCTCCTAACGATTTTGCTCTTCATGCATTTCCTCAAGAATTGCTTTAGCTTAAATAAATTGAACCAGTTAGTTTTTTTCTATTATTAATCGGTCTTTAACATATGTGCTTTTTTTGTGAATGCAATAAGTTTTGGATCATTAACAAATTAATTAGCAAGAGTATTTTATTAGCGAAACTATTAATTGTCTTTAAATCTTATAGCAATTATTTGGCGATTTTACCATCTCGAGCATAATTATATTTTGAGAAAAAAAAGCATTGAGATTGGAATATAAAAATAAAAAAATTATTTTTTTATTAATTGTCGAAAGTTCTATTAATCTGAAAACTTATAATTTTATTGCGAATACCCTGTACCAACAGTGCGAGAAGCCAGGAACTCGCTCTGGCGCAATTTCTAGGCAATCTTTTTGTTTATAGTTTTCCCATAATATTAATTAATCAATTGTAATTTAAAATTTATTTTTTTTTATTATTTTAATTTCAATTTAAGATTCTTTTTTATAGCTATGCTAGTTAATTTTAAGAAATAGTAACGATTTTTTGCTATTTTTTCCTATAATATTAATTATTTCTTTATGCATTTTTTAACGATTACTTTCTTATATTTATATTATTGATTAAATTCATTAAAGATAAAAATCATGTAGTAAAATGATAATAATATTAAAATATAAAGTTTTCATTTTTTCTTCTTCATGTAAGGCTTCCTCATTAAGGAAAAATTCCGTTTTCTTTGGCCAATTTTTTTTGAAAAGAAACAAAATTTAAAAATTAACCAATTTTTGTACATTAATTACTTTATTTTAAATTTTTACAATTTTTATTCTTCTTGATGCCCAGATGATTATTACATAGGTTTGTTGTAATAAAGTTGTAAGAAAGAATAATTGCATAAACTTGTAATTTCTGAAAACCAAAGAATTTTGGTATGAAGTAAAGGTGAATATAATAAGTTTTTAAATGATTAAAATTTGGCATCGTTATGCTATTTTCTCTTATTAGCGCTAATATTTTTAATTAATTGATTTTTTTAATTACAATAATTGGGGTATATTTTTATGACGATATTTTTAATTTATTTTCTTTATGTATTCACTTGTTCCAATAGTCGAAATAGGCTAGAAATATTGTGCTTATAGACTGAGTAAAAAGGCATTGAAATTTTATGGGTTATATTTTAGTTATTTTTTATTTATCAGTTCGAAGTGAACTTTGCTTTCTTCGTTTGTTAAGGTTTAGATTAATTATTCTATTCAAATGATAGGGGTTTTCAAATTGCAATTTTTTTATTTGTCATTAATTAATTTTTATTTATCGTCTCTTCTCGCATTAAATATGCATTTCTTTATTTCTTTTATTTTCTTGTGACACAGTTTTAAAAAAAGTTAAAAATTTGAATTCTTGTTTAATAATAATATATATTTTTTAAAAATTATTTTATAAGAAAGTACCTTTTTTAGCATCTCAATGAATAAATATTTAAATTTATATATAATAAAGTGAGTAAGAACATCTTAGGTATATTTATTTTATTGTTTTTTGGTGCACGTATATAAGGGTTAAATAAACTCTCTGCTAGGAGCCGTTTTCCTTATTTGTAGCAATTTTCGAGATTTGAAAAAAATAAATTTTGGTTTTTCATGGTCAAAAAGCTTTTCTTCTTTCTTTAAGAGAAATTTAATTAAATATTATTAACGATTATTCAAAAAACTAAAAAATCAACCAATGAATTTTTCATTTTATTTTTGGATATTGTTTTATATTTTGAAGTAGAAATACATATATTTTTAGCTAATTTTATGGATTGGTTCCATTTTCGTAATATTTCCCAATTATTATTATTTTAACTGTTTTTTTCTTCGTTTTTCAATTTATAGTTTTATTTTAATTTAAAAATACCAATCTAATTTATTTATTATTTTAATAGCCGAATTAAAAAATAATTGTCTAGATGTAAGTTTAAAGGAAATAAAAAATATTTATAGTCTCTAGCTTTTTTTTCTTATGTATTTATTTAATTTAAAAATTTTCTTTGTCCTGGATAGTTTTTCAAAAGCAAACAATAAGAAGTGTATTTTTATCTTTTTTGTAAAAGCACAGATTATGGCCTCATCAAATTTTTAAAAAAATTTATTTTTAATATTTCGCGCACGAGACGACGTTAAGATCCTTTTTTTGTGAAGAGTCGATAGAATCTAACTAAAAATTAATAATTCGTTTAAAACATAAATTACATCTATTAATAGTTTTAAATTATATTTTTTTGTCTTTTTTGATTTGAATGGAAATTGCATTCCAATAAATAAATTCTTGTCCTTTATTTGGGTCCCAAAAATAAGCCAAAGACAAATAATTTCGAAACTTATTTCAATGTAAATTTTGTAATTTTATTACTTTTTTTGCTTGGGTTTTTATTGGGTTTATAAACTTAAATATATTCGATGCGAATTTTTGTTTTGTAACACTAATCTAATATTTAAAACATTTTAACCAGTATTTTATAAAAAAAATTTCCATTTTGAAGTGTCTTTAGTTGTGTTGCTTTGTATGCATAACAACCATGTTGTACATCCCCAGTATTTTCGATCTCGAAGTTCGCGTACTCACTTATGCAATGCTTTATCAAAGTTTTCGTTGCTGAATATTTTCGCCAGCATCCAACCGCTTTTGTTTTGATGAACCCAGTCTAATTTAATAAAATTTGTAAAAAAATAATTAATGAAATTTTTACCGCGGCGCGAAATATGCGGACGGAAAATTGTGGATGGAAAAATGCGGACGGAAATTTGCGGATTTCTATTGAAAAAAAATTAATCAAAAAATGGGCCTCATCAGTACGGCTCTTATCTAAAATTTTTGAGTAAAAAACAGTGCGTTTAGACCCATTTCCGTTGACACACAAAAAAAAAAAACTGCAAAAAACAAATAAAAGCGGACAGAATAATAAAATATGATAAATAAATTTTTGACCTGCCTAAATTTATTTAATAATAATTTCTAAAACTAAGCAGAAACCTTTAACAGTAACAGGGTAATAAATCGTTCGTGTCCATCCGATTTAAGCAACTTAACGGTAGTCTCTGAAGAAGCATCAACAATGGCACCACCAACTAGCTGGGCTCCACAACATTTGCGTTCTATTCTGTATCGATTAGCATCAAATGGATTTGAACAATGGGACTGCGAAATTTTAATCGAAGATGTTCGGAAAGGTTTTGTCAAATGGTGCGCATTTATTTGTTTTTTGTAGTTGTTTTTTTTTGTGTGTCAACGGAAATGGGTCTAAACGCACTGTTATTTACTCAAAAATTTTTGATAAGAGCCGTACTGATGAAGCCCACTCTTTGATTAACTTTTTTCAATAGAAATCCGCAAATTTCCGTCCGCAAATTTCCGTCCGCATTTTTCCGTCCGCAAATTTCCGTCCGCATTTTTCCATCCGCATACTTCCGGTTCATTTTTACATTTTCCTCAATTTCGTATCTTGTTTTCTCCATTTTTAGACGATGATTCAAAGGATAAATTCCTGTATCCATAGTTGTTAATATCTTTAATTAATAATTAATAACTTGGCAACAAATATGCTCAATTATAGTTAAATACCGACTAAAATTCACTATTTTAAGAGAAAAAGTTGCAAAAAATCTTCAATAGTTCTTTTTTTAAAGAGGGAATTTAAAGTCCTCCTGCATTAGAAGGCCCTATCAAATACAAGGCCTCTTTTGAGGTAGGTTAAACAATAAAAGCCCGAACCTTATAAAGCAGGAATGCGGCATATTTCTTTGCTAAGAATTTTATTTTGTACCCCTTCATTCAATTCAATAATAATGATGGATATTTCCTTCAGTACTTTTTTTGAAATGACTGATGAAATTCTAATTGCTTATTTTATTGCTTTCTCCCTTTTTTTCATGATATCTCCGTGATAGTTTTAATAATTACATTTCTTTAATTTTCATTATGTTGAATCAAATATAATAATTGAATTAATGTTTAGTTTTTTATGCATTAAATTATTATGGCTTCAAAATTTTTAGCGAGTTTTACCTAAGAATATCATTATTAATTTTATTTGTTCCTTTCTTACGTCTAATATATTTCCTTCTTTAATATTCTCGTTTTTTAATATTTAATTTTAAATTATTTTAATTTTTACAGATTTTTCTAGATTTTTCCATATATTTTTATATTATGTTACATTTTATTTTTTTCCTTTCTTTGTTCCTTTTTGCTTTTCATATTTTTTTTATTTCTTTGAGATTTTTTTGTTTATTAATTGAGCAATGGATCAGCGCGCACACCCCCGTTAGGCGAAATACAATGATTTCTTTATGCCATGGTCCCTGCATTGTCTGCGATCACTTTATAAAAAGCTTAAAATAATTACTTATTTAATTATTTTAATTTTGGTATTATTTATGAAACTTTATATTTTTATTTTGTGCTCCCAATAAAATGCGGTACATTCCGTAAATTAATTGTTCTTTCTTTTAGCATATTTCTAAAGTTTCCAAATGCTTTTCTCAATCATTGGCTTGAGATAAGGCCCAACATTTTTATTCCGTCTTTTAGTACAATTTTATGTATAATAATAAATTCTCAGAATTTAATTTTTTCAATTTAAATAAATTATAATGATTTATTTATAATAAGTTGTGTGCTTAAATAAAAGCTATGCCAAATTCCTTCACAAAATTTCAGTCCTTCGAACCGAATTTTGTAAATTCTTAAATAACAAACCTTTAAAATATAAATTTCTAAATCACAGACAAAAATTTATAAACTTAAAGATTTCATAAATAGCAATATTTTATGAGAATTATGCTTTAGCATTTTGCTAAGGCTAAAAGGATTAGTAAGAAACGATTTAGTCAAGCTATTCCTAAGCGATTGATTTTGCCGAGGGTTTACACCAGGGATGTCAAACGACGACCGAAAAAAATTTCGGAAATCGGAATTCCGAGGTTCCAAAAAATTTCAGAAATCGGAAAACGGAATTCCGAGGCTCCAAAAAATTTCGGAAATCGGAAAACGGAATTCCGACCCCAAAAACGTCGGAAATCCGAATTCGGAAATCGGAAATTTACATTTTTTTTGTAATAAAAATATGAAAACTTTTAATAATCAAAATCAACAATTGGTAAATTACATTGCATAAAAATAAGCTTTCTAATATTTTCCCCTTTAATTCGGTTTTGCAAGTCGGTACATATATGTCCTGCTTTTGAGAAAAGTCTTTCGCTTTCAACTGATCCACAGGGGGCGCTTAAAAATTTTCGTGCAACATGACAAAGAAGAGGCTATTTTCCTTGTTCTTCCTTCAATTTCCAATAGTGAAATGGGTCCGCACAGAATGGCATCGGTTTTTCCGCGAGGTATTCGGCAACTTGAACGATCGCTTGAGTTTTTTGGTCCATTTGAAATGATGTAGTTGGACCAAGTCGAGATTTGGCTGGTTTAGTGTATGTTCAACGTCTAAAAAAGAAATGAGAATTTAAGATATTTTAATTTATCCAGTGACTTTCTTGCGCCGCCATAAGTGCAAATATTCCTCCTAAATGAACTGGAGATTCTTCTTGATGGAAGTCTTGATTGACTTCCGGTAAGGGGATTGCCATTTGAGCAGCTGTCTTTTCGAAATAACTGCGATGGCTATTAAGGGAAAATGATTCAAAAAATTTCATTTTATAACGCGGGTCGATCATTGTAGCGACTCCCAGACACCTGAATTTGAATTTGAAAAGATAAAAATAGATATTTTAACTTATTGTGACTCATTTCCGGAAATGCAGAATTGACACAACTCCATTGCTCCCACCCGGCTTTAGCCATTCGGAATTTAAGTCCATCACAAATTGCCTTCCGGAAATCGTTCAATTGAAAGTTGCTTCTACCACTATGGCATTCCAAATGGCGAATGATTGTAGTGACAATTGGTACATACGACGAAATAGAACAACGCCTGTTTTCTATTTCCTTTGTCGCTAAATACACCTGAAAAATAGAAATGATTCAAAAGGGAAATAACCCTAAAGTCTTCTGTTTACCGGCTCTAAAATTTCAACAATTGCTGATATCAAGACCCAATCCATCTCGGTAAATTTTGGCAGATTTTCTTCTTGACTTAAAATTGACAGAGCCCTGCGGTTTTCCAACAGACTTTTTAGCATCAAATACGTGCTGTTCCACCTAACTTCGACGTCCTAAATGAAGCGGCTATAATAATAAGAGTACAGATTATTCACTTTAATTAGCATTCGTTGCGGGAATTCGAAAACCAATTGTAGTTTGTGAGCTAAACAATCAAAACTGTCAACATTTAACAGGCGTGTAGTTGCTTGCATTGTGCTCTGCGCATCGCGCAAAAATATGTGAATTTTCTGTTGATCAATGCCGAACAATTCTAATGAGTCCTAAAAATACAATTTACATATAATACAATAAAATAATCATTACCCTCAAAATTTCGACATAGTTTTGCGCCGTATGTCGCCCAAGGATTGGCCTTGCCTCCAAAATGTAAAATTTTGGATCAAATTCTTCATTTATGAAATGTGCCGTAAGAGAAACCAAGGAATGAGTTTCATTTCTTGATGTCCATCCATCAATTGTAAATGAAATGTGTTTGGTTTTTGTCAAGTTTGACTTGAGTTTAGTAAATAGACTTTGATAAATTTTTGGGATTATTGCTTCAGAGAAACGGTTTCGAGTCCTAGAAATAAACAAAAAAATTCGTTTTGCTTGATTCCCTACCTTTGTTTGTATCCAGGGGCAAGAAAATTCAAAAGCCTAGTAAAACCTTCGTCCTCGACCACTGAAAAAGGTTGAAAATCTAATGCAATGAATTCGGCAATTTTTTGTTCAAGCATCAATTCGTTTTCACTGCCATTGTTCTTTGAAATTTTGGCAAAAAATTCTGGTGTCTTACTGAAAATTGGAAAATTCATAGATGGTGAATCGGGCCGACGTTTGCTCAATGATTGCTGTTCTGGACACGATGATGAAAAGCCGTGCTGGAGTAGGCTTGGTTGTTGTTCTCTCGCTCTCTTCCGATTGTTTTCTGCCTCCTTTTTGGTTTGTTCGGCTTCTTCTTTCTCCTTGAACTTGTCCGGATGTTCTTTTTTCAAGTGGTTTTTGAGTGGATTCGTCCCTTTTTTACTGTCATAAAAACGTTCCCACTCACAATTGTTACATTTCACATGGTTTTCATCAATCTTCGTGAAATAAAACCACCAACTAGTAGGGTAAATAACAGATTTCTGGGAAATTAATACTTAAATTACAATATTACATTTAAATCAAAAGATAAATTTATTTGTGCTTTAATGAAATAATAAAAAGTAGTTTTAACTCAAACGTGCTTTGCGCTGAAACAACAACCATGAAAAATCAGTTTTACAATTGGCAAAATGTTTAGAAAAATCTAAGCTATTGCAAAATTCCGAAATTTCCTAAATTTTGCCTAAAATTTCGGAAATCGGAAAACGGAATGCCGAGCCCTCAAAAAATTTCGGAAATCGGAAATCGGAATTCCGACCCCTAAAAACTTCGGAAATCGGAATTCCGTGACATCCCTGGTTTACACCTCTCAATGACTAAAATATTTTTAATATTTACTTTTTCAATTCTTTAATTATTTAAGATTTGTTATGTCATACTGCAATATTTTTTTATTTTAGCATGAAACTGTGGCTAAATTTATAATTATCATTAATTGGGCGTAAAAAAATTTAGATTTCCCAATATGAAGTTTTACTCTTATTTATTAATTATATTTTCTATTTTTAAATTAAAAACAAAATTTATTTAAATTTCCAAAAAATTATAAATTCGTTAATAAAATCGAATAAATATCTTTAAAGAAAGAATATTTATTATAAATCATATATAAAAAAATTTTTACTTAGAACTAAACAATTTTTATTTTTTTTAAACTCTTCTCATCATTTATTTTAACTAAAATATACCTAAAACAAAGAGTTTGTGATCCTTTATTATGTTTTCTATTTCTCAATCATTTGTTTTTTACTTTTCCTGTCTTTTTCTTTATCTTATTAATTTATTGTTTATTATCCTTCAATTTTTAAAAGTTGAGCCGGTTTTTAATATCTCATTAAAATGTTTTTTTTCCTATGAAAAATGGTATCATTTTTATTTGTAAATTATTTAATGCACCTAAATGAACAAATTATTGTAAGTTGAGTGTAAATTAAATACTAATGAGCAAGATTTGATATTTATTTGAAGTGTTTTTGGTTATCCCCTTCTTTCACTCAAACAACAGGTTTACATTTAAAACATATATTTTTATCTTTCTTTATCTGCCGACCTGTCCCGGGCGATATCCGGCCACAAATCTGTTTGATTCGAGTCATAGTCTCCTTTAGTCAGATGAAGGGCCAAAGGCCGAACGTAACCGTTTCTTTTTTAATGAATGTCGAAGCTTTTTATGAGAAATACCTAATTTTATTACGATGTTTACTAATTCAATTTTTTGTAAAAACAACAAACAAATCAAAATAATAAATTCAAGAATTACCTTTTTTAAATTAAAAATTAATGTTAAATAAAAGTTAATTAATTTTATTTTTTTATTAAATTTTAATTAAATATTTTAAATATGATTAATAAGTATTTTAAGTTGAAGCTTTTACTGTTATTGTTTTTGTTTGTTTTTTTTGAAAAATTTTGAATTAATTATTAAGAAAGGTTCATAAAAAAATTAATAATTAGGTATTTATCTAATTATGGTTCTTCTAATCTCTTTTTTTAAATAGTTGAGTTTTTCTTTTGTCATCCGTAAATTATGTTTGTTTGAGTTATCTTTTTAAATCCGACAATTATTGTGAAAATTTTGGTATTTAACAATTGGATAAAATTAAGCTGTAAAAAGAAATATCAGTGAAATCTTCTTTATTTTTCTAAACTATCAAGAATCAATATATTTTATTTTACAGATATTTCAGGCCAACCATTTCTCCATCACTATTTAAATTTTCGAAATCTTTTTTTTTAATATATTTCTTTTCCCCTATTCGAAATTTACAGTAAAAAAAATATTTAATTTTTCATAATCTGCGGTAGCATTGGTAACGTTAAACCAGAGCTCCCATTTGTACTTATTTGTAAGTATTGTACTTATTTGAGCTCAATGTACTTATTTTGTACTTATTTTTGGGACTCAAAGGAAAATTCCGATTTTTATAGCGAAAATTATCTTTTGAAGCGAATTTTATAAATAAAATCTTAATAATTTTTGCCAAAATATTCAAATTTTTCTCCGGTTCTGAGATTATTAACGTTAATGGCTTCACCAAAGCGCGCATTTCACGCTGATTAGAATGTAAATTGACTATTTTTAGGGAAAATCCTTAACAAATTGTATACAAATTTTCAAAATTTCCCCGGTGGCGCCTATCGGCACCACCGGACACCAATTTGCGTAGGTTTTTTCAAAATTTATCATAAAAATCCTCAAAAATTGGTGATTTTTTGTCAATATTGTTATCAAAATAATAGTCAATTTTTAAAATTTCTCACGGCGGCGCCTATCGGCACCGCCGACCCTTCCTTTTTGCCTGGTGCAAGTAAAAGTGAATTTTGATCACAATTGTTCGAAATATTTAAATTTCTCATTTCAAAGCCGGAACTGCTCAAAAAAATTGTTGATGAGAAAAATAGGTTGTTCATGCTTAATTTTGTTGAATAAAATGCAATTTTAATCTTAAACAAGTGTTTTCAAAAAATGTACTTATTTTTGACCCCTAAAAGTTATTTTGACCAGCAATGTACTTATTTCGGGAAATTTTCGATGGGAGCTCTGTTTTAAAGCTATACTTTTAAAAATAATTACATTTCTCTTAAGCTTATTCATTTTTTATTCATGTATCCTTGTGAAAATTCAAGCTGTCAATTAATTTATTTTTTACTATGTTTATATAAATTGATGAGCTGTCCGTGCCGCATATCGGGTGCTACTTCCAAATTTTGTTTTTATTTAATGCTTAATTTGAGGTTAAATTACGTCGTCTTCATAGGGTAGCCGACCTTGCGCCCCCGATACTTGCGCCCGCCAATTACGCCCCCGTTTCAATAGAAAAGCCATCTTTTTTTTCAAACGAATTCCAAGGCGGGCCAGCGGAAGAATAATGCGTCAAATAATCAAAACGCATTCAAATAACTCAAGTTTCCCTCTGCTCTTTTTGCATATAACAACATAACCCCATGTCTGCTTTCGAGTTTCTTACTTTTCTGTTTGCTGCAGCTGAAGACGGAGCTTAATGATTAATAATTTTCAAAATGAATTGATTCATAATAAACAAACAGGTAAAACAAATTTCGGCAACTTTACTACCAATCTCTTCGAAATTTAAGAAAAAAATTTTAAGAACAGTTGTCGTGCCGAATTTGGTGAGTCATGTTTTTTCGCATTTTTCAGACGCTTCTATTGGCCTTAAAGATTTTTTAACAAGATAGAAAAAGTAATTAAAAATATATTATGGCTAATTGCTTACCAATATTTATTTAATTTGTCATTCTTCCAAACATCATTTTTAAAAATCCATTTGAATCACTTATTAACACTAATTTTTACTTATATTATTTGGACTAATTTTTCGAATTAAAATTTCGAAATTTTTTTTAAATTTGGTTTTATAAGGCAAAAAGTTTAATGTTTTTGGATGACTTTTTTACCAAACTGTGTCCATTATCGCATCGACTGCAAGCCATTGATGAGGCGCTACCTCCGTGCCTATTATCACAAACATAATGTTTGCATTTTTAACCAAGTTTTAATCTGCCTTTTCCATATCATAAATGATTTATTTTATTTTTTTTTTGAATTTTTTTAAGGGTTTTCTTGTCTTTTATTACCTTTGAAAAATTTAATATAGGATTCTCCTTAAATTGTTACTTGTTTTAATAATATTAATGAAGGTTATAATAGAGTATTTTGAAAAATAATCTTATGATAACGTCTAATATTTTTTTCCTTTCAATTGTTTTAAATTTTTATTGTTAAAAATATTATCTTTTATTATTACCTAATATATTTAAAATTTTCAAATGGTTAATTTAATTATTTCATCTCATGGTCCAGGACTTTTGCCGCATGCCTTCATACAGGATCTCTTATTTGGTCATTTATGAAAATATTAAATTATTTTATCCACGTTTTCATTAGTAAAAAATAAGTAACTTTTTCTATCAATCAACCAACTTTTTTTTTGGCTATATTCCATTTTTCTCACTTATTTTAAAATTTTCTTTTTCTTATAATATATAAATATTAATGAATATTGAAAAAAAAACAATTAAAATTATCATATATTTAATTTTCAAAATTAATTTTTATAAAATATCATTTTTAAATTGATTTTAATTTTTATTGTATATTTTAATTTGGTTTAATACCATCTTTAAATAGCTATGATTTTGGCGCTAACCGTATAGATAATATACTTTGTCAACTTTTCTTTTTAGAGGGTGTACTTTTTCAAATTTGATAAAAAAACGAACTGTGACAAAAAAGTGTTGGCCAAAACTTATTGATTTACCGTGTCAATTAACCCACGCAATTTTTTGTGTAAAAATACTTAAATTTAGCCGACCTTTTTTTGCCATGAATCTAGTGCCAAGTACGAATCTGAACTTAAATTTATCGTCAGGCACCATTTAATCTACGATTTGACAAAATCTGATTTATATGAAAACAAAAAAAATTGGAAATAAATCAATTTTGCTCCTTAATGAACTATGAAATTTTGCTTCTTGCTAAGCGGGTTAATTCAATTTAAAAAATGAAAAGGATAATTTCGGGTTCCTTTTTTATTGTTTGATTATTGGCTTTTTATTTTATTTTTTTTTTTTGAGAAATTTCGAACAAAATTTTGTTTTTATAACCAAAAAAGCATTGAACTTTCATTTTGCGTGACCCCGACAGTTTTAGTAATTTCAGCATTAATATTTACTTATTTTTATATCATTGTTCGAAAATTTTTTTATATAAGA